>CM069916.1:26163496-26490719 GCA_036172215.1 Camellia granthamiana
TGTCTTCCAAAGTCTGAATTGTTCGTTACGGATTGCCCACTCGTTTGTGGATGATAGCCGTGCTGAACTTCAGTGTAGTTCCCAAGCTCCTTGTAATTTATTCCTGAAGTGAGACACGAAGCGAGGGTCTCGGTCGGACACGATCGATACTGTGAATACCATGACAACCGAATAATCTCCTTGATATATAAAGTGGCAACTTATTCAAGGATACATGATTTTGATTGGTAGAAAGTGTGCTGACTTTGTTAATCGGTCTACTATAACCCATATTGCATCATTCTTTGAAAAAGATCTGTGTAGCCCGACCACGAAGTCCATAGTAAGTGTTCCCATTTCCATTCAGGAATGGGGAGTGGTGCAGTAGCCCTGCCGGTCTCTGATGTTCTGCTTTAACACGCTGACAATTCAGACATTTAGAAACATGGTATGCTATATCTCTTTCATTCCGGTCCACCAGTAGTGTTCCTGCATGATCATTACATCTTTGTGTTGCCAGGGTGGGCTGCAAATCTTGAATATGAGCTTCCTCCAGTATCTTCTTCTTGAGATCCGGGATATCGGGTATGCAAATTCGGTTCCGAAATTTCAATATCCCATTGCTCATAATGAAATCAGGATCAGGCGTATTTCCTTGTTCCTCATACTTTTTCTTCAAGAGTTTATCTTCCCATTGGCGCGCTTTAATTTCTCTCAATCATTGTGGGCTCCATGGTTACGTTGGCGAGTAATCCATTGTCCTTGAGTGTGCATGCCAAGTTTCTTGTTGACTTTCGGCTTAGTGCGTCTGCTACCACGTAGCTTTGCCCGAGATGGTGATGGATTTCTATATCGTAGTCTTTCATAAATTCCAACCACTTGCCGTTGCCTCATATTCAGTTCCTTCTGCGTGAATAGAATATTTTAAACTCTTGTGGTCAGTATAAATCTCGCAGGTTGTACCATAGAGATAATGACGCCAGATTTTGAGAGCAAAGATCACCGCAGCCAATTCCAAATCGTGAGTCGGGTAGTTCTTCTCGTGAATCTTCAATTGTCGTGACGCATAAGCAATGACCTTTCCATCCTGCATGAGAACGCAACCCAACCCATTGTATGAGGCATCACTATAAATATGATATCCATCTACTCCGGTAGGGAGTGCTATATAGGGGCTGATACGAGTTTGACTTTTTAATTCTTGGAAGCAGCACTCCTGTTTATCGGTCCATTCAAATGGTGTGTTCTTTTGAGTTAGCTGGGTCAAGGGCGATGCTATCTTTGAAAAATCTTGCACGAAGCGTCGATAATAGCCAGCTAGACCCAAGAAACTTCGAATTTCTGACACATTAGTAGGTCGTGGCCAGTCCACGATTGCTGCCACTTTTTGGGGATCAACCGAGATACCGTCTTTGTTAATGACATGACCGAGAAAGTGTACACTAGTGATCCAGAATTCGCATTTCTTCAACTTGGCGTAGAGTTTGTGATCACGTAGTGTTTGTAGAACCATTCGCAAGTGCCGCTCATGAGCTTCTGATGAATTGGAGTATATGAGGATGTCGTCAATGAAAACGATGACGAACTCATCAAGATAGGGTTTGAATACTCTGTTCATGAGGTCCATGAAGGCTGCCGGGGCATTTGTGACGCCAAAAGGCATGACGAGAAATTCGTAGTGTCCGTAACGGGTTCTGAAGGCAGTCTTTTCAATGCTTTCTGTTTTAACCTTTAGTTGATGATAGCCAGAACGTAAGTCAATTTTGGAAAATACTTGTGCACCCTGAAGTTGATCGAATAAGTCATTGATTCACGGCAGAGGATATCGATTCTTGATGGTGACCTTGTTCAGTTCCCGGTAATCGATGCATAGTCTCATCGTGCCGTCCTTTTTCTTCACGAACAGTACTGGAGCTCCCCAGGGTGAGGTACTAGGCCGAATGAAACCTTTGTCCAAGAGTTCCTGGAGTTGAGTTTTCAGCTCTTTCAATTCTGTCATCGACATGCGATAAAGAGTTTTTGATATAGGCTACGTGCCAGGTTGGGTTTCAATGGTGAATTCGATCTCCCGATCAACTGGAATACCGGGTAAATCTTCAAGAAAGACATCTGGGAATTCTCGAACCACAGGAATTGCATCAACGGTAGGAGCTTCTTTTTGTGTATTAATCACATAACAAATATAACTACGACACCCCTTTCTTAGAAGTCGTTGGGCTACTATGGAGGATATGATACAGGAAGGGTTAGAAACTTCAGTCCCATCAAAGACAATTTCGGGTTGGTTTGGTAACTTGAAAGAGACCCTTTTGGCTTTACAATCGATAGAGGCGTGGTTGGCAGCCAGCCAATCCATACCTAAGATTACATCAAAGTTTCCAATGTGGAGGGGAATCAAGTCTACATATAAGGTTTTGCCTTTTAGGAATACAACACAAGATCTGTACACATCGGCACTACAGGCAGACTTACCAGAAGGAAAAGACACAGACAATGTATATCCTAATAGTTCGGGAGTGGATGTCAATTTGGTGGCAAAGTGTGGTGCAATAAAAGAATGAGTTGACCCAGAGTCAATAAGGACATGAGCTAGAAGGCCACAGATAGAAAGTGTACCTGACACAACATTTTCGGTAACTTCCGGTTTTCCAGGTACCAAGGCAAAAGCCAGACCTTGGCGGTTTTGGTCCTTCATTTCTCCTCCCGGTCCCGCGGTTCTCTTGACTGGGCCAGAGGGGCTGGCTGTAGGATTAACCATTTTTGGACAATCCCTTAACACGTGGCCAAACTGTCCGCATCTAAAACATGCTCCCGTGTCTTGGTGGCATTGTCCCCAATGAATCCTTCCACAAGTGGGGCAAGTTGGAATAGTGCCACCTCGGGGGTTGGTAGGACCGTGGTGGCCTGAGCTGGTTGTGCCCATGTTCACCTTTTTATGAGGTGCAACACCGGGTCTTCTGTTATCTCTTTCCCAGAATCGCTTCTTGTAGCTTGGTTCTCCGGAACGCGAGGCTTTAATTCCCTTTTCTGCTATGTATGCCCGGTCCACCACTTCTGCATAGGTTGGCAATTTCAAAACTTCGAGCCTGTCTTTAATTCCAACATCCAATCCTGCTTCAAATTTTCTTGCTTTTCGAGTTTCGGTGGGAATGACGTATGTTGCAAACCGAGCGAGTTGTGTGAATTTGCTCTCATATTCGGCCACTGTCATGGTTCCCTGCTTCAGATGTATGAATTCGGATGCCTTCTGTTCCCGCAACGAATCTGGAAAGTATTTTTCATAGAACACTTCCAAGAATCTTGCCCACGTCGTGATTTCTTCTTTGGCCAGAGTGAGAAGCCACCATTCCTGTGCATTGTCTTTGAAAGTGAAAGTGGCGAAAATTACCTTTTGCCTTTCGGTGCACGATAGGGCATGAAAAATCTTTTCCATGTCTTTAACCCAAGCGTCTGCTATCATTGGGTCTGGGCCGCCGGTAAATGTGGTGGGTTTCAGATCCTGGAGCTGTTTTATGGTAACCGGCCCTTCTTGCCGTTCCGGCGTCCCATTGTTGATGTTAGCTTGCAAGGCTTGTAGAAAACTAGCAACTGCTCTTTCCATTACTCTTTGCATCGATTCTGTACCACTAACTGATGACTCACTTCCATTACCATTAGCCATTCTACAAGTAATAAACGAGGTATTTTATTTTCAATGTAGCATATATATATATAGCACATGTAGTACACTTTATATCTATATAAACTGTCAACATTGCACATTGTAATTTAGTTATATCATTTTTGCAATTCACATTACATTAGTTAGAACATGTTAGTATCCCATCCCTGCGGTAAACAAAACAAAAGTCAACAAAAGGGGATTAGAACATATCAAGATCAGCATACAAAAGATTGTCTACTATCCAGATCTAGAGTGGTGGGTCAGATGGGCCGAAAAATCAGGGGAAATAGTGCTGCATAAAAAGCTCAAACTCCCACCCCAACTGGATTACACCAAAACACGCCCATGCCACCTGGACTGCGAAAATGGGAATAGATCGTATATGACCCACAAATGCCCGGTCGATAATCCATACAGGTGTCTCAACATATGACAGGTCATTTTCGAAGTCAACATTTTGCATATTAATGATTTCTAGTGGATTTGGGACTGTGGTGAAAATGTAATTCTCGGGGTACACGTTTCCCCTTCTGGTTGCAAATTCTGAGGGTAGGGGGCCTATGATATAATGTGGGCGGTCATGACCCGGGGCGACGCCAAGGACGCGAGATGGTCCGAGAAAACGTCTGCGTGTGTGGTCAAGGCTGTGCCTCCGTAATAGGTGTGGGACGTCGGTAGGGTCAACCTGGATATAAATTGGCCGTCCCATCAATCGGCCAAAACTTGGGTGTAATTCTCTGACTATCTCTTCAGAATCTCCCCAGCCTTCAGGTGAGGCGGGTGCGGAGGCAGGGTGTTCGGCTAAAATCTCATCTAGGTTGATGGCCTGGAGGTCATCCCAGAAAGCATCATCAAGGAAATTTTCTGACATCCTACAATACCAGAATAAACGTGAGATTTTACACAGGGAAAATTAACGTCACATGTAAATATTTATTATTATTATTATTTTATTTCGATTGTACCATATATATATTTAGCTATATGGTTTTAGTTATAGATTTATTTATAACCCTTTTTTTTTTTTTTTGAACCGTTGCTCTGATACCACCTTTGTCATGACCTAACCCCAGGGGCTTAGAGTTAGAATCGTGACTTACTAACTTATTCCCATTCGAAATAATTTAAGCTGCGCAAGTAAAATAATTAAACAGAAGTTCTATTACATCTTATTATTTAAGAAACAGAAAATACATTTTTAGGGCTTTCATTATTTTATTATTTAGTGACCAGCCCCGAACAGAGACAAAAGGAAGCAAAAATATATATATAAAAAAAAAAAGAAAGGTAAAATAGTGATTCATCATTAGTCCAAATGCAGGTTCCATTTTGTAGGGTTATGGATTTTCCTCACATCTCGTCACCTGAAAGGGTAACAGCTATAAGCACACAGTAGAGTGAGAAATGTTATGCCAAGTGTAGGGAATACAAAATATCCATAGATAATTAGTTAGGCTAAAACATTTGCAAAATTTAATTTAAAATGGCAATATATTTAAAGTGGCAGAATACAGAAATCATGTAAATAAATAATTATAACCACGGTATAAACAGAACAGAACAGAGGTCACAGAAGTGACAGTCAGAACAGAGGTCAATGGATCGATGACAAACAGAGGACCACAAGGTGGTCAAACAGAGGCCAGTGGTTATTTAAGTCCCCCAAGGCGTAGGACTTCCGTGGTGATACTTTCAAAACATAATTGTTTATAAGGTTATAGTCAAATATATACTAAAATTTAAACCAACATATCCATGGGTCTCTTTTCAAGTAAATAGAGTTTAGAAAGTAACCCACGTAACTGAAATATTTATAAACATAACTTTTATTTATATAACTTAATAAATATAACTTGTTTGAAATAAGCTATGCTAACTCAAAACATTTGTAAAACATATAATGGTAAATCAAGGTATAACATATCTCACCTTAATTATAACCCTTAACTTAACTTTGCTATTAGAACCCTTCTGGTATATGTTCCTTACCCTCAACAGACGTATCTCTCTCACAGACAACACTTAACCCTTTATATGTATATACAGTTTAAGTGAATGGTTCTTCACTCTAAGCCCTTTATATATATATACACAGTTTAGGTGAATGATTCATCACTCTAAGGTTCCAAGGCTTAGGCGTCCAGCTGGCTGTTTTTGATAGATTTGTAATCTGTCTAATTAATGTTCCGTGATTTGTTTAGATAATCTGGCAGATTGTAATTGATGACGCTTGATCTGTTTTTATCTATTGTTTAGATAATCTGGCAGATTGTAATTGATGACGCTTGATCCGTTTTTATCTAATAAATTTGGTATTTAATTTATCTTAATAAATTTCTTCATCATATATTTAATAATCATAATGATAAATTAATTTACCTAACACATATAACTTATTCATTCCATATATTATTATTATTATTTATTTATTTATTTATTATCTTTAACTTTAATTTGACCTAACTAGTATTAGAATTTCATATTTCTGGTCATTTGGCCTTAAATAAAAATCCCTAATTAATCCCATATAACCCTGTGCTAAATTAGATTCTGTATTTATTATTAATTATTTAATAATATATATCATATACACCCATAAATATTTATGTGGCATTTAATTAAACATTCAGGGTGTCACACAAAGCACTATCAAATACACACAGAGAAACCAAGGGAGTTACCGGGACTGAAACCAATGAACTCTCTCTCTCTCTCCCAACTTTTTAATTTATTTAAATTTTATCTGTCTTATACCAAATACTTTGATATTAATTTCCAAATAAAAAAAGTTATAAGCAACAACCAACATTTGGCAAAATAAGAACATTTTCTCTTCATGTTCTATTGAATGTAATATATATATATATTTTTCACTATTTCTATCAATATTGTATCTTCCATAAGTTCATAAATTATAAATTAGTTCAAGAGAAAGAGAAGGAGAGAGTTTGGTTATCTAATAATCCACTTACCAAATAATTGAGAGAAGTTTTTGAAAGTCTTGACCAATCTGTATATTCCAGTTGAAATGTTAAGCTTTGGAGCAGCCAAGAAACCCCAAGAATTCCTCATTTTCAGCCCAGATGATGAACTGTCTTCTCTTTCTTCTTTCCCTTGTAATAAAAGACATAAAACACAAAGCATTGTCAAACACACACAGAGAAACCAAGGGAGTTACCGGGACTAAAACCAATGAACTCTCTCTCTCTCTCTCCCGACTTTTTAATTTATTTAAATTTTATCTGTCTTATACCAAATACTTTGATATTAATTTCCAAATAAAAAAAGTTATAAGCAACAACCAACATTTGGCAGAATAAGAACATTTTCTCTTCATGTTCTATTCAATGTAATATATATATATTTTTCACTATTTCTATCAATATTGTTTCTTCAATAAGTTCATAAATTATAAATTAGTTCAAGAGAAAGAGAAGGAGAGAGAGTTTGGTTATCTAACAATCCACTTACCAAATAATTGAGAGAAGTTTTTGAAAGTCTTCACGAATCTGTGTATTCCAGTTGAAATGTTAGGCTTTGGAGCAGCCAAGAAACCCCAAGAATTCCTCATTTTCAGCCCAGATGATGAACTCTCTTCTCTTTCTTCTTTCCCTTGTAACAAAAGACATAAAACACAAAGCACTGTCAAATACACAGAGAAACCAAGGGAGTTACCTGGACTGAAACCAATGAACTCTCTCTCTCTCTCTCTCTCTCCCAACTTTTTAATTTATTTAAATTTTATCTGTCTTATACCAAATACTTTGATATTAATTTCCAAATAAAAACAGTTATAAGCAACAACCAACATTTGGCAGAATAAGAACATTTTCTCTTCATGTTTTATTGAATGTAATATATATATGTTTTTCACTATTTCTATCAATATTGTTTCTTCAATAAGTTCATAAATTATAAATTAGTTCAAGAGAAAGAGAAAATATTAAGATTAAAATCTGTGTGGGGATAAGATTAAAATCTGAGGGAGAAAAGAAGCAAATTGGGGTGTGGGGATAAGAGAAAAGCAAATTGGGGTGTGGGGATAAGAGAAAAGCAAATCTGTGTAACTTGAGCCTCTCTCCCAACTTTGAAAAGCAAATCTCTCCCAACTTTGTCTCAAACAATGTAACATTGGGATCAATAAATGAGAACTTTATTTAGATTCTGGAAGTAAAAGAAGGAATAAATGACCAAACCTTTGAGCCTTGAAACCTTTCATAACTTCAAGAAACTCATCATAGTTATCCCTTTTATCTTGAAATATGTCCTTAACTGCCTTGAGATATGCCAATGCATCATTGGTAGTTAGTTTCTGTGTGCTCGCTCCACCCATCATCTGGGATTGCCCAGAGCTTCATTACCCACACCAAATAAAAAAATAAAAAAAATCAATATACTAATTTTATCATAAACTTAGGTCAAAATATATTCTTTCAACAAAGGTGGGTCTTAATTCCTATTTTTAGCTTCAACCCTAGATATATAATCAAACTTCAGACAAATTTTATAAAGAAAAATTCAACAAAAATCAGATCTTTGTTCTCCTTGAAGGAACGACATACTGAGTAAAAGAATGAAAAACAAAAATACTAAAGTTTAAAATCCGAAGCCAAACAAAATACCTAATCAGTAAATAACTAACAGACTTGCACTCAACAATTTCAAACATGATTCACCAAATTTTCAAAAATTTTACTTGCTTATAATTTTTTATTAAATAAAGAAGCACTCATAATCACAGCTTACAATATCACAATATTAGAAAAATGAGAGTTAAAAAAAAAACAAACTAAGAGAGAGATAGAGAAAGGACTCACGGTTTGGCGCGAGAGGAGACGATGGGGTGTTTGAGTTGAGAAGCCATGTACATATCATCTCTAGCCCTCTTCATCTTCGTAATCAAAACTCTCAATCTTCAAAAACCATGCTTTGTCGAGACTTTAAATAAATAAAAAACAGTCCGATTAGAATCACAATCCTAGCCCAAAAAAAAAAAAATTAAATTAAAATTAGCAAAAATTACACACCAGATCTGGGAAAAAAACACAAACACAACACAATAACCACAAATTTTAAACTCACAATCCAAAAACCTCTGAACACAACAGACCTCAACTCAACAAACAACAACAGTGGAGGAAAATAAGTAACCCAAATAAACTCCAAATTCAGAAAAATCGAAATCAAAACAAACAAAAATCGTACCTTGCCAAGCATCGGTAGCAAAGAGGCAAAGAGGGTTTCGGCGAGATCTGCTGAGAGGAGGAGAGGACTGAAGTGATAAAGGGGGATGAGGAAGAGGCTGTCGTGATGGCGGTGGTCGACGGATCTGTTGAAGAAGGAGAAACAAAGAGGGTCCTACGAGGGAGAAGAGAGGTGGTCGCGATGGCGGTGGTCGAGAGGGTTCTGTTGAAGAATAAACAGAGAGGGAGAGAGGGAGAGAGATAAAGAATGAAGGAAGAGACGTGGGTGAGAGCGGAGAGGGAGAGAGAGACATGGGTAGGTGAGAAGGTTAAGGAAGAGAAGTGTTTGGGCGGGAAATAAATAATTCAGAGCCATTGATATATACTGAAGGTTGATCTCAGCCGTCCAATTAAATGTATCTCTGAGACACATTTTCAAAAAGCTTCTTGCCTTAATATATAGATATATTCAAAAGTAAAAAAGAAAAAAATTTCAAACAAAGGGAAATAGGAGCTCAAACTCAGGAATCGCTTCTGGCAAGAGAGCACCACAGGCCTTAGAAATTGAAAAAGCTAGAAAGATAACAATAATGTGACTTGGCAAAAGAATTTAAAATAGCAATGATATGATTAAAGTCAAATGAATAGAGGATAAAGTGGTGTAAAGGTAAAAAAGAAAATTACCAGCCAATGCCAACCACCAAGACCAACAGCCTTCTTGACGACACCTTGTAAACCCACCAAGACAGACTTTGTTCTGTTGTTTCCTGTTACAATAACTTTGGTGTGCCTAGGAAGAACAGAAAGCTCTTCATCCCCGCTTTCGTCCCGAAAAGGTAAGAGAATCTGAGAAGAACATAACTCAGGTTCCAACATTTTGGTCCCTTAAATTTCCCACTTCACAATTTCGAGCAACAAATAGAAATCAAACCCAGTTACTTCAAAAATAAGCAAAACACATCCGATTAAAATGCCTAAAACGTCTAAATTTAGTCGAAACCTTCCTTGTCATAAGCAGCTGATATTAAAAAAAAAAAAAAAAAAAAACCAAATTCATTAGAAGAACACCCATCAAAGCAAATTCGGTCTTCACTATTCAGTACCCAGAAGCAAAAATGTTGTATAACCTAGTATTCATATTGAATTGCAGACCCAGAAGAACCCATAAACTTCAATTCATAGAGTGTCACTTGTTCTAATTTGTACTCAGACTATTCTCTTCACACATTTCAATTGAATGAAGCTATGATATTACTGAAGATGAAAATCCCAGAAACCAACTGAAATCCTTGAAAACAATAAAGATTGAGGGTATGAGAGAGAGAGAGAGAGAGAGTTCTGTATTAATGTTGATTCTTGAAGGGGTCTGACACGAAATTTTGAAGGGAATGATGAATGTGATGAGCCACAAAGTTCAATGGGCCTCTCAAATTCACGGATTTAGTTTGACAGCAATAAATGAGCAGCAATTGCTTCAGAGTTCAAATTAAAAAAAAAAAGAAAAAAAAAGAAAAATTTTACAAACTAAAAAATAAAATAAAATAAAATCATCCTCGCTATCCTAAAAAAACCCAATTTACCTTTCAGCTTTCTCTCACTAATTCGAACAATTATCAGAAAAGTACACATACTGAAAAAGAAACTTGACGATAATGTGAGCCAAGGTTTTACCCAAAACTTGGCATGCAAAACCAATAACTACAGCGTAAGCTATGACGATATGTTTCATGTAAAATTATCGATTATATGAGTCAACATAGATAGCAAGTGAATAGGTTTTATGAAATTTGTAAAATTTCCACTATAATCTCATGTAACTAACCAAGATCACCTTGTGAAGGATAGTATGAAGAAAGTGAAATCTGAAACTCGAATCTCTAACATTTTGTATTATATGGACATTCAAATTTCGTAGAACAAATTAAAATCCAAAATTGGAAAGTAAACCTTCCAGAACTTGATGATGAATCCCCATTCTGTCTCGGCAACGACCACGAACATTGCAATCACAACAGCATAGCACCGAAATATGCCATCAAATAGCTACAAATATCCACAAATCCAGAGGCATATATATATATAGAGAGAGAGAGAGAGAGACAAAGAGGGAGGGGGGGATTACATACATCAGATCCATCTTTGAAGGAACGAATGGCAGAGAGAATGTTGACAGAGATGCAGAGAATGGCAGCCGCAGAGGTTACGATGCTGAAGCATCGGCAAACGACCAAGAAAGGATCGGATCTGGATCTAACTCTGATGGCGGCGGAGGCGAAGGTGGAGGCGGTTGAAGCGCCGGAGTTACCTCTCTGCAAGTTCTCTCCCTGTGCGTTGTTTCTCGCCATTTTCTGGGACTTTCTCAGCCTAGAGGAAATTTCTGTGTAGCTCTCCCAAACACACATGGTAAAAGCAACCCTAAGCTTGAATCGAAGCAATCGAAACCACCACATACTGTCAAAACACAGCATCACATGACACCACAGATTCCTGGGCAAAGACACCCACACCCAACATCTACAATTCAAAAAGGGAAGGTGGGGAGGCAGACGTGGGTGGGTGGAGAGAAGTCTTGGGCGGGAGATGTATTGATCTGAGCCATTGATATAAATTTAGAATTAATCTCAGCCATTGAATTGAAATGTATCTCACATACATTTGAAGACATTTTCAAAAAACCTCTTGCCTTATTATATAGACTAGTATATACCCGTGCCTAAAGCCACGGTGAAAATAATGTTGGATTAATCTTCTTCTGTCCAATCTTTTATGTAGTACGTGAAAATTTTATTCACAAAATAATTTCAGAGAAAAATTTGTCCTTTCTTATACCATCACTGTTATACTTACCTAAGCTATCAATCTTTCTTGTTCTAATTGAGGAGAGTTGGTCTCACTTGAACTTCGGCTAAAATTTAAAAAGAATATAATTTCAGTGATTGCAATATTAACAAACCATCTCTCATGTCAACTATTGATAGGTAGTGTTTAAAAAGAAAAGGCATGAAAAGGAAAATCCTGCATTGCTACTCACCCCCATTGTGCAAAATTAAAGTGTATCAAAGCCCAAAATGTAGCAAGAAAATTGTATCAATTAGTTAAATAAAATGTATGATTAGCAAACTCATGAACATATTACACTCAAGTCTCAATAGTATTAGTTAGTTGCAACACTCATTTCACTTTACTAAGCTTAAGTCTCAGACTCTTCATATTACACTTCTCTCTTGCTAATTACTAAGGAAGAGAAAAATAGAAAGTAAAAATCGAAAAAATAAAAAATAGAAGAAACTAAACCTTAATCAACAAAACCACCTCTTTGGGCAATCAGCTAACCCTCCAATCAAGTATATATGTCTATGGATTACACCAATCTGAAAACATCAAGCACTATCTATAATAGTTGCAAAACCAAAAATCATCAAGCACTAATTGAAAGTTCCAAAAACATTATTAGATTTTAGCTCTTAAACACATTATCAAGTACTAATATTTATAAATGCCTCCCTCCATCATCAAGCACTAATGATTCAGCAAATATATTTAATTTCTAAAATTGAGAATGTCAATCTTTTAGAGACATGGAATTCAACACATAGGTAGATAACTTTTCAATATGCAATTTGTCTCACACCATTTTATTCATTTATCTGCACTTTTTGCCTCCTTCTATCTCTACTCTCCCTCATCCCACACCCACACACCCTCTCTGTTTTTTAATCTATATAGCAAATATTTTATGCACCCAAACACATGTGGGGTTCACATGAGAAACTACTATATATCAAAAAAATGTTTCAGAGACACATCCATATAGAGGGAAAAAGAGAGATTGACTGACCAAGAAAAATGCTCTTTCTTTGATAACCTTCATGTATATCTTTGGCACCGCAATGCAAGGAGCATCATTTCAAAAATCTTCAAACCACAATCTCAAAAGAAAGATTTCATAAACTCACAACTGAGATCCAATTGAGAGCATTCAACCTATTTAGAAGTAGTGCAAACAAAAAATAAAAAAAAATGCTAATTTTTTTGGTCTTTCCCAAAAACAATAAATAATAATAAAAATAATTAGCAAAGAGAACATTATCCAAAAAATAGATAAATTCATAAACTCAACCTAGTCAAGCAAAGGAAAACTTTTTCTTCACCCCAGTTCAAAAGTTTAGCAAAGGGGAACTTTTTCCTCAACCAAAAGTTTGATCATTCGATTAATCTCTCCCTCACCTTCCATTTCCTGTGAATTAATAAACACATCAAATAGAGAAACAATTTATCAAGCATTTGGTAAACATTGTAGTAGCAGAAATTATATAGTGGTAAAACTAATTATTTTGAACTTCAATTATTGCAAACCATACTGGAATCCTTATAATGGAATGAATAACAATAAATTTAATTAAAATAACTGGAAATAGGTTGTAATTTATTCCAAGTGACATGAGGAAGTTGGTCTTTGAACTATGGAAATCAAGTAAAAGATTAAATCATCAACTTACAACATCATGAATGTACAAAAAATAAAAAAATAGAAGCAAAAAAAGGGATGGAATCTTGATTACCTCTATTGATGGAGCCTTTAGAACTATTCTCCTCACCAGATTCTGATGCCTCCGTCACATGTACAAAGCATTAAGAATAAAAACATCATCCTTACATGAATTGATAATTTCTCTACAACACTCCAACTCAACAAAAAATTATGCATTAATGTTAGGAGAAAAGATCTTTCATATTAAAACTAATTCCCTGAAAAAATAAAAATAAAAAATAAATAAAAAAAAAAGACAGAAACTACAACAATAAAAGGTGGGTGTGCCCAACACAGAGCAAAAATAAATAAATCTATAAATAAAACTAACAAAGCTCCACTGACTTATGGATATAATGTTAAGGGGATAAAGAGATATGAAAAACTAACAAAAGAGGGAGGGAGAAAGTCAAAAGATGACATATAGTAATCTTAAAGACGTTAAAAGGGTTGTGTGAACCATTTTTCCAACAATAAAAAACTAAAAAGGAAAGTCAAACATCGATTTTAGCGAATCAAATTGATTCACTTCACGATTTACCGATTTGGTTCACCGATTCACCTACGATTCATGGCTATTTGCGATTCATACAACTTGACGAAAGCAATCACAGAGTGAACCCAAATAAAAATTTTGAAGCATTTTGGAGAACCATTTTAGAAAAATATTTCAGAGACCTATATGAGGCATTTTACAGAACATAGTGAATGCATACAAAGAGACACACATAAAACAAAAAAAGCCAAAAAAGAAAAAAAAAATGTTTCGATGGATTTTCATAAGATTATGGGTATGTTTGGTCTGGATTTCTAGAGTAATTTTGGGAAAAATTTTCTAAAAAAATTGTTTGGTTTGTAAATTTTCCAAAACAATTTTAATAAACTATATAAACTATTTTAATATAAGCAGCTAGCATGGTGTTCATAAGTTTAGAATTATATAAACTATTTTAATTGAGCCATTTTACCGAACATGGTGTATGTATGAAGACACACAAAATATAGAGGGGTGAAGAGACATGTTTTAATTGAGGCAATATAAATGAGAAACAAATCACATAATATAAATGATAAACACAATCAAACCCGAATGAGAAACAAATCACATAAAAAATTAGACACCCAATGAAAACCCAAATAAAAATTTGGAGACCCATTTTAAAAAAATATTTCAAAGACCTATATGAGGCATTTTGCAGAACACAGTGAATGCATACAAAAAGACACATAAAACAAAAAAAGCCGAAAAAGAAAAATTTAAAAAAAAAATGTTTTGATGGATTTTCATAAGATTATATGTTCTCAAGTAGAATTATATAAGCAGCTAGCATGGTGTATAAACTATTTTAATAAACTATATAAACTATTTTAATATAAGCAGCTAGCATGGTGTTCATAAGTTTAGAATTATATAAACTATTTTAATTGAGCCATTTTACCGAACATGGTGTATGCATGAAGACACACGCAAAATATAGAGGGGTGAAGAGATTATTTTCCATGATTATTATATAGATTAATTGTGAAAAAAAAGAAGAAGCAAAGCACATTTGATTTCTAAATCAACTCATGACCATTCACATGACGGAAATCAAATCAGCCGAGAAATAACAAACAAATTTTAAGGGGGAGGAGTTGATACATTCTCTTTTTATTAGGAGATCTACACAATTTCTGTTTAGATTTTTAGTTATTCTTTCCTAATTTTTAATTATTCAGGTAGGTTATCTTATCTCCTGATTTGTAACTCATTTAAGTTTGTCAACTACTTGCAAGGAATTTTCCTATTTTGTTGGGACTTACCATTACATTGAGGCCTGTTGCATACGCTAGTAAATAATGAGATAGTGCGTTGAGTAATTCCCTAGCACCTTGGTGTATTTTCATTACAGATTTTGGTTCCCTCAATGTAACCAAATTAACCATTCCACCTACCTTTCCTTTTTTACTATCTTGTTAGCATTTACAACTCTTAAAGATAAGGACTTCATCAACCAGCCTGCCCATACCAGAAAACCAAAACAACACAATGCCACATGTCATTGTGGATAAATTGTGGGACTCTAGCATTTCTCAATAACCCATAGAATCTTCCAACCCATCTTCGGGTTAGAATCATATTGTGCAATCAAAACCTTCAATTGATCAATAACAGTATACATTTGATGATCAAGCACTAAAGCATACTACCCTAAACAGCAAAATAATGGGAACCCACAAATTTCCAAATGCAATCAGACAAATGAAAGTTACTATGTAGTTGGAAGACATACTTGACTCTTCAGTGTCGTCAGTTCGCGAAATCATCACTGGTGGTAATGCAAGATATGTAACAGTGAAGTAAATGCAATTTCAACAAAATTTTCATTCAAAAAATCATGCAGACAGACTGAAAGACTGTATGCTTGTAAATTTGAAAACAGGGAAACGAAAAAATGAAGAATAAAGTTAATAAGAATATCTATAACCCATTTACCATCATCAGGAAGAGTGTCTCGCATCCATTCCTCATCAACAATATCTATAAGAACACCCAGGCTCAGTTCTGCCATGCTCGATCCGTACTTCAGATAATCTCCTTTCACAAATACAGAATTAAAGAACAATAAAATTTAATTATAGATAAAATCAAATCCACTCCACAATCACTAAACCCAACAGTATAAAATTTGGAATATCTAATCTAATCCACTCCACAATATAAAATTTGGAATATCAAATCCACTCCACAATCACTAATCTCCTTTCACAAATACAGAATTAAAGAACAATAAAATTTTACCAGAAATCACACAATAGGTTCACATAATATAAATCACATAAATCATATAAATCACACAATCAAACCCGAATAAGAAACAAATCACATAAAAAATTAGACACTCAATGAAAACCCAAATAAAAATTTTGAGGCATTTAACAGAACATAAAACAAAGAAACCTTAGATACCGATCTCTAAAGGCACAAAGACACATTTTCAAAAAGCCTCTTACCTTATTATATAGATATATATATATATATATAATGACTTTAATTTAATTTCTGGCCGACAATGAAAGAAGGCAAATGAGTTTTGGCTTTTAAGCTGAAGTGACTTTAAAAAAACAGCTTATAAATTCTTCCCAAAAGAATAGAAACTTCAGCTTTAGCAGCACTAAACAACTTTAAAATGCAAAAGAAAATTATAGTGCTTGAAGAAAATCTAACCAAATAAAACAAAAATCATGAAAAACAAAATTATTAACATATTGCAAACATCTAAGACTGATGGAAGGTGTGCCAATTCAATTACAAAATTGTACAATATGTAGAACACTTGATCATCTCAGTGGATCCCTATTGAAACAGCACCCAATACTCTTCCTCAAATTTTTCAATAGGTAAAATTTGGAAATTTTCCAGAAATGCTACTACACACACAACATGGTACACATGAACGATAGCCATGAAAAAGCACTAAAATCAAGCAGTAGATCTGACACACTAAATGTGCTACAGAATTAGCCACTGTCCAGATGTTGAATTTCAGGCAAAGGATCATGTTTGGATGCAGGTAGCTAAGGATTCCGAGAACATTACTATCAATAGCATACCTGAAGAGGTGAAAATTACAGCTGAAAGGTATGACTCGGTTGAATAAAACTGAACCTTGATACCCTTGTAATCAACTTATTGATCTTCTGATCAGTTTTCTTTATCCTTGCAGCAATAATGAAATTTCATCAGAGGAAGCGATGGCAGCCCCTGCATTAAATGCCAGAGATGAAAGGAACCTTGATTAATAATTAAATGAAATAGCATTGCTGAGGGAGAGGAACAAATCAATGGAAGGTGAACTTAAAGAAATGCAAGAGAGATATTCAGAGATAAGTCTTAAGTTTATAATCCAATTTTAATTTCGATAGCTTCAGGACTTTGGTGATTGGTATGTCTTCTGATTTGATTTTTTTTCTTGGCCAATTGGGAGGTGAGTTTGGAGGAGTTTTTGGGCCGATCATCGCTGATGAGACAGAACTCGGAGGAGAGGGAATTGGAGCAAAGAAAGTGGGAGAGAGCAATTTTGTGAGCTTTTGTGTGAGATTTTGGAGGGATTTTCTTGAGAGAGAGGATTAGGCTCCGATGCAGGTAGAGAGAGAGAGAGAGAGAGTTCAAAATTTGAAATGAGAAAGAGAGAGGGGATGAGTACCTGTGATGGAGAGGAGACAGAGAGATTTTCAAAGAGGGAAATAAAGCCGTTGATGCTCAAAGAGGGAAATAAAGCCTCTTCCTCATCAACCATTGATGGAGAGAGAAGGAAATCAAGGCATCTCAACCATTGAAGTTGAGATGAGACAATTTAGACCATTGGATCAAAATGTATCTCACATACATTTTAAGACATTTTCAAAAAGCCTCTTCCCTTATTATATAGATATAAATGTTTGTTTGTGCATAACTATTCTTTTCCACTGTTTTTTTTGTTTTTCGTATCTTATGACCAAGTTCACAATCAAGGTGGTATTTGACATAGGATATATGTTTGGTTTCTTGTTTTTTTGATGAGTAAAAGCTGATCCTCACATTTATAATTGTGGAAGTCATTTTATTTTTAACTTCAAAAGAAAACAGAAGAAAGCTGTGAATTTTCTATAATTGCCTCTACTTTCTAGATATTTTGATCCTTTTATTTTCACATATGCAGATTGCCAGAACATTTCGGGAGAAAGGTATACCTTGTGATGTCATATGGATGGATATTGACTACATGAATGGGTTTCGTTGTTTCACTTTTGACCAGGCATGTCCTTATTAGACGATCTTAGTATATATATCCCTGGTACCATAAATGATTAGAAAATGGTTAGCTATTCCCTAGACCCTCCTGCCATTATTGACATGGAAAATGAACTATTGTGATTTGTATCAGGAACGCTTTCCAGATCCAAAATCTTTAGTGAAAGATCTTCATCTCACCGGATTCAAAGCAATCTGGATGCTTGACCCAGGGATCAAACATGAAGAACAATACTTTGTTTACGATAGTGGTTCTGAAAAAGATGTCTGGATTCAAACAGCTGATGGAAAGCCTTTCGTTGGTAGATCACATTATGCCTTTACATTCATGCTTGACCCAGGGATCAAACATGAAGAAGGATACTCATTTTCAAGTTTTAACTCTGTTTTTTAGGGGAGGTTTGGCCTGGGCCTTGTGTTTTCCCTGACTTTACACTGTCTAAAACTCGTTCATGGTGGGCTGGTTTAGTGAAAGATTTCATTTCTAATGGTGTTGATGGTATTTGGAATGATATGAATGAACCAGCTGTTTTTAAGGTGAAGCTCAGAACTCTTCCTCCCTTGCTTGCATATTTTTTAATTTGTTCACGGTCTTAGCATGTTTCTTCACAGGCTGTAACAAAGACGATGCCTGAGACCAACGTGCATCGTGGAGATATTGAACTTAGAGGTTGTCAAAATCACTTGCATTATCACAATGTATTATCCATAGCTCTATTCTTATGCTTTACATTTTAAATTTTTATAAAGATCTTCACCCCCATCTTATGGTTGCCACTATGATAAGCTTTAGAACTTATCTTTATTTATATTTGATGTCCTTTGTAGGTTTATGGGATGCTGATGGCACGATCAACATATGAAGGCATGAAATTGGGCAATGAAAATAACCGTCCTTTTGTTCTTACCAGAGCTGGGTTTATAGGTAGCCAGAGGTATGCTGCAACATGGACAGGAGACAACCTTTCTACTTGGGAGCACCTTCATATGAGTATCTCAATGGTCCTTCAACTCGTAAGTGGACGGGATTTTGTGAAGCTTGACCAGAAATTTTGATTTTTGTGTTTTTGAGCTTGTTTTAAGTTTGAACTTTAAAAGTGTTGTCAATAGTTGACCTTCTCCCTGGACCTACCTATAGCTTTTTCTTTGGAAGACTTGGAACTACAAATTAGTTAAATAAACCCCCCATGCTAGGCGATGCTTTAGAAAATCTATCAACAACAACAAAAACGTACTCCATACCTCTATTATGAACTCCACAGTTGTGTACTAAAGTGAAATTAAACACCTGCAGGAATGAGACCTATATTTATCTAATTGTGTATAGTACTTGTATTTTGGAGGTTAATAAAATCTCTTGTTGTTAATCTTCCTTTGCTTATCACTTGATTCTTTTGGTCTTCCATTAGCGTCTTTATTTTTCCTTAATTCGAGGAAGTTTTAAAACAAGACATTGAACCCCACAAGCGATCGTCTGGTCTTGTGATTGTTTTGTCAAGAGATTTCTTTGTTGAGAAAGAGAATAATGCTCCACATACCCAGATTGCTTAAAGTTGGATTAGATATATGGGAGAGAATTAGGTTTCTATTTTAAGTTAAACATGCTATCATGTCGAGCTTTTTTGAATATGAGACATTGTGCCAATGAAAATTAATTTTTCATTCAGGGGCTCAGCGGTCAGCCGCTTTCAGGACCAGATATTGGTGGGTTTGAAGGGAATGCAACACCTAAGCTGTTTGGAAGGTGGATGGGTTTGGGTGCAATGTTTCCTTTTTGTCGTGGACATTCAGACACTGGCACCATTGACCATGAGCCTTGGTCTTTTGGGGAAGAGGTTTGTCCATACTTCACAGTGACAATTAACAATTTTACTGCTTTTGAACTTTGTGATTTCGGTTCAAATGTTTATTCAACTGATGTTTCTAATCAGTTCTACAGAAACACTAAAACTGATTGTGGATAACATAAGCTTTGGTAGGAGGCTAGGAGCTTCACTTGAATGAACTAAGATGCTAAAATATGCATGTTTATGGTTAAAGAGTTCATAGTGCTTCCTTCTCTTTCTATATATAGGAGTTATAAAGTATTTCAAAGAAATTGTTCACTTTCTGGTATTACCTGAATTTACTGTGAATAGCTTGGCGCATTTGAAATTGCCAAGGAAGGGTCTCTAGCAAGGAAGGGTCTCTAGTATCCTGAAGCCATTTGAGGGTCTTTCACAAAATGACCAAAATATCCCTTGGATAGGCCAAATTCTGTGCTAAAAGAAGAGTAGGTGATTTTGAAAGTTAGGACAGGTGGTATTCTTTTAAGAGCTTTAAAAGAAGTACAAATAAAACTATGTGCATGCAATGTATACATGAAAACAAAAGCAAAAGGTGGACTATACAAAATTGTCATTTTCCTAGAAGGTTCTCCTAGGAAAACTTCTAATGGATAATTGCCATGCCTCTCACCACATTCACTCCTGGAAAATTTTCCATTTTTCTTGAAGGTTCTAGGTTAATTTGGTTTTCTGTTATGTTACTCGATGTTGAGAAGGGAATCAAACTGCAGATTTTTGGCTACAATGTCTTGTGACTTGAGAAGTGCAATTCGTACGACGTCCCTCATGTTCTGAATGAAATTACTAGTCTTGATATGATTGGTTGCAATTATACCAGATAGAAATCAATACAGTCACTCTTTTGTAGCTTACTTTTTCTCTTTTTCTGGCCAAGGCTCGTGCATCTGTAGTACTGTACCCAGGTTATACTTCTGATTTGTAATTTGTTAGTGTTGGGTAGTGGTCCTTGCTAAATCACAACTTATGCACTGTGTCTTTTTCTAAAACGGAAACTTTGAAAAGAATTTTGGCATGAGAGTATTGCCTAAAGAGATTATCCTTTTTTATAAAAGGAGGAATTTGTCACCAGATATGATTGCTTAAAAATCAACCAACTGGTTTCAACATGTTACCATTCTTTATTTGTGAATTGACATCTTCAATACTATCCTTGACAGCTACCAACAATAAAAGGAAAAATAAGTTCAAGGTCTTCCTGAAGGAACTTTTTCTGGTATGGGGACCAGTGTTTATAATACTTACCATTGATTTTCATTGATTAATGGCTGCCCTACTTCTAATGATGGATCGAATAAGGTGTGAGAGGGGCTGAGGGATGGAACAGATCGGATCTCAGCTTTATCCTATTTTTCTTCAAGTAGGAAGGAAGGGATTCTCGTAACAATAGGAGATGGACTGATCTGTTATTGAGAACTAGCAAAGTCAATTGCTGAGGAACTTCTGTTCTCAGAAATCTCTATGCAAACACGAGTGAGCAGACACCCACCCACACAGAGAGGAACTGGAAGTGATGTTTTGTGGTCTAAGAGTGTGACAAAATAATCAATCCTTTGCATAGAAATCTAGCTGTTACTCGTTTTGTTTGAAATAACTACAATGCTTTTTGAGTTTGAGTTTCAACTTCCGTTTTTCACCGAGTTTGAGCTCCATATTTGTTACAGTGTGAGGAAGTTTGCCGCTTGGCTTTAAAGAGGCGCTACCGGCTTTTACCACACATATATACCCTTTTTTATATGGCACATACGAGGGGTACTTCAGTTGCAACTCCTACTTTCTTTGCTGGTGGGATGCTGTTGAATTACTTTATTTCAATTGTATTGAATTTTAAAGTATTTTTCGTTTTATTTTGGAGAGTGTAAGTGTTTATTAATTGTTGTGCAGATCCCAAAGATCCCAGGCTAAGAACACGGGAAAATTCATTTATGTTGGGACCATTACTAATATATACAAGGTTTCCTTTTCCTTCGGAGATGAAATATTAGTTCATTATTGAATTTCATATCTATATGTATTCCCTTTTCCTTGCTTCTTGGAATTGCTAAGTATTCGTTTGAATGATTCCCTCTTACGTTTAATTCTTGGTTGCACTAAGCGGGAGAGGAGGTAATGGAGAGGGCACATTACAAAGTTTGAGGTTGGAAGAGTCTGGGGGGAAGGCCTCGTTTGGCAACAGGCCGGTTTAGCCAAAAAGCCAAAAAGTTACTAAAAAAGTCAAAAAGCCAACAACCCATACCAAAAAGTCAAAGATTCTTTTTTCTCTCTACTTTTTGCACATCTTTTCGTAAAATGCCAAAAATTCATCCCAAAATACTAGTTTTTTTTGGCTCATATTTTAGCCAAATAGTCAAAAAGTTACTAAGTTAGCCTGTTCCCAAACGAGACCTACATTTAATATATGCATAACACTACCGCTTAAATTATTAAACATAAGCATAGTACATTTTTATACATTGATATGTTCATCATTTTTTATTGCACATATTGTATATCTAGAAGCATGGACACTCCAAAATGGGTGCCTTGTCGGTGTCCAACATGTATCGGATATCGACATGCTGCAGACATCCACACAGTGGTGGACATAAAAAAAAAAAATCTAATAATTTTACCATCTAAAATATAGATAGTTATTGTACTTTTTATTGTATCTTCTGCGTTTCACTTCCCACATGTTTTCATGGTGGGTGTTTTTTTTGTTTGTTTTTTTCTCCCGTGGGGTTGGGAGTGCTAACATATCTTGATTCACAGAACTTCAACTAACTTCTGGTTTCATATATATCAGCACAGTGAGTGACCAGGGGATCGATCAACTGCAGCTTGTGTTGCCTAAAGGCATTTGGTTAAGTTTTGATTTTGATGATTCACATCTGGTATTTGTTCCCGTATATCTAGATCTCATTCTTTGTCCTTCTTGTGTTCGCTAGTATTCAAGTTATTGGTCTCATTTTTTTCTCTTTGTACAATTTTCTGAATATACATCAGGATTTACCAGCACTGTATTTGCAAGGTGGATCGATTATTCCTTTGGGTCCTGCTTTCGCTTTTGTCTATATTTTCTCTAGTATAATTCAATAACTCCACCATAATTCCATAATAAAATTAGAAAAAAGCTCCTTTCCTTTTTAGTTTTGAAATTGGTATCAGAGCTTAGTGAAGAGCTTTTTAAAGCAAGATCAAGCTATGTAAGTATTTCTATCTATGTATAAATTTTAAGTTTGTATGGTGTGTTTTATGTTTAAAAAAAAAAAAAAAAAAAAAAAAAAAACTTTGTCTAAGTTTTTTGTGTATCCTTCGTATTTTATATCTTCATAATTATTTGTTTCATTTTTAATTGTTGTAAAACCTATATGCTTAGTGTGTTTCAAAGCCCATATACTCATTAAGATCTTTTGACTATTGGCCATAATTAAGTCTTTAAAGATCATAAAGAGAGGTTTTAGGCACCAGATAATACACTAGGAGGGTCTTAGGTACCAACAACAATCTAAAATGGCAATTAATTCTGATGATATAATATGTTTTGGAAATACAAAAAATAATGTTAATAATAAATATGATCATAGTTTGCATATTACTAAAGAATCTGCAAATATAAATAGTGTGTGTTCTAGTTTAAATAATATTACTGATATTATGTGTTCTTGGTTTTCTAAATTAGATAAAAATCAAAAAATAAATCAAAATTATCTAGAAACTAAAGTTGAGTCTATAGAATCTAAAATAGATAATTTGGGTTCTATAATAAATATTGACTTAAATAAAGAAGCAAAAAACCAAATAAACAATTTGGTGACAAAATTGGAAACTATATCCTTCATAAACAATGATGGAATGAATAGTCCGGGAGATAGTGATATTCCTAGGCTATTTTATGGTACAGAAGATATTATGGTACTTCAAACCAATACCTATAATAGAACTGAATATGAAAATATTGTTGAAATATTGGATTATTGGAGAAAATTATATAAAGACCCAGATTTAGGTATTGAAGAAAGAAATAGGCTACTAGACCAGATAAGAGAAACTTATCTAGAAAATGAAGCCCTTTTGCAACATTTTAATTATGATATTAATATGTCAACTAATGATGATGACAGCCAATCATCCTCATCTGAAGAATCCATAGATCAAGATATTTCATCAGAAATAAATAAAGGGAAAAGAAAGGCAGAAGAGCCAATTGATCCCGAATTATTTGGTACATGGGGAGATGGAGAAAATTTTGACTTTATTCAAACAAATGAAGTTAAAAATGATATTGGAAGCACCTCCAATCCTACACCTGAACCAGTAATATCTAGAAAAGATAATAATCATAAGTATCCAATAGCTCAAAATGGTACTTATTTAGACTTGTCTTATGTTCCATTTAAGGATCAACCACAAGCTATAGATGATTGGGCACAATCCTTGTCCATCATTATTACCAATTATAAAAATAGTTGGTCAAAGGAAAAATTCCTTGATTATATTGCAGCAACTCTCCAGGGAGATGTGTTGCAATGGTTAAGACAGTGGGAAAAATCTGAAATTGGAAAAAGTCAAAAAACGGCTTTATTAACAAATTTTCTCACACTTGACACAATTTTAGCTGAATTTGCAAAACTCATAAAAGAAAATTTATGTGGTTTTTATGGAGATACTAATTTGCAAGAAGATGCAAATTATATTTTGACTAAATTAGAATTATGTAATATTTGTCTTTTTGAAGACTATGTTAAAACTTTTAAAAAATACTATTATCTTATTGATCCACCAGCAAATCAACCTTGGTTAGATCAATTTTTTCATAAACTCCCTAGTCCATGGGATGAGTTATGTATTAAAAACTATCCTGCTTTTCTCAAAAAAATGGGGAAGGAAGAAAATGATAATCTTGGTTTTCGCATTAATTTTGTTCTAAGAGAGATAGCAAATCGGTGTCTAGAAGTAAAGGCGAAAAAACAAATAAAAAATCAAATTTCCAACTCACAATATGGTCAAAAATGTTGTGATAAAATTTTAAAAGAAAATTGGAAAATTGGTTGTAATACATTTCCTAAAAGAAAAGGATTTTCCAAAAAACGCAGAAAATATAAATGGAAACCTTGGAAAAAGAACAAAACTTTTTCAAAAAAGAAAAAGTATATTCGAAAAAAGAAACCAATAAGTGTTTCAAAAAAGAAAACTTGTAAATGTTACATTTGTAACGAAGAAGGTCACTATGCACCTGAATGCCCAAAAAGGGGAAAAAGTGCAAAGAAAATGATCAAAGTCCTTGAAGAACAAGATTTTGAAATTATATATGGAGAAGAAATTTCTGATGAAGAAGAAATCTTATATGAAATTTCTAGTGATGAAGAAAGTTCAGATGAAGAACTAATCTTCATGATGACTACTAATAGTCAAGAAACATCTCAAGAAGTAGATAATATATCTCAAGAAGAATTACAAGCAATTCGACTTGGAGATGTAATCGGGGAAGAAAAAACTTTTACCGATGAAGAATTAGCAAAATTCGAAAAAATGCAAGAAGTTGCTGTTCCAGAAATTTACAAACTCTCTAAATTTAATTTCTTTTCAGCAAGAGTGTTTGAACAATATAGTGGTAACACTCAAGCAAAATGGTCAGAAGAAGGAAATATTGATATTCCTTTTTTTGATAAGAAAAAGGTTGCAAGATGGAAAAAGAAATATCCTGAAATTCAATATATTCATATTGGATTAATTCAAGTAACCATAACAGCCTTATTTCGCCAAGGGATAGATACTCCTATTTTGGCAGTAATTTTTGACAAAAGATTTTCCGACCCAATGAAAGCAATCATTGGAGGAATTCAGTCTAATTTGGCTAATGGAGTAGTTTGGTTTAATGTCAGACCAAATTTCTTTATTTCCATAAATGATCCTAATCTTGAAGATACAGTCAGAATAAGAATTAAAACACAAGGATTAGGAATGAAATCAAATTCTCATGATTTGGCTATTCGTTAGAAAACAATTCACGAATTAACCAAATTTCCTGAAACAAAAACAAGATCAAACGATAATAAAATCGTTGAAATCTTTGAACCAAGACCATTTGACACGGTAATACAACCTCGTCTAATGAATTGGAGTGATTTAGAAGTCCCTCGACAATGGTTAATCCAAGACCTAGTGGGACAAGGAGAATCTTCTAAACTAAAAAAACCTGCACAATTACAAATGCAAGCATCAGGAAAAAATTTATATATTGAAAATACAGTTCCAAAAATTAAAAGATCAACTTCTGTATTTGAAAAAGATTTTACTAACAAATCATTTTCAAAGTCAAGTATTGGAGAATCAAGTAATAATTCTAATAAAGAATCTATTACTTCAAATAATGTTCAAATTCCTATTTTTCCAGGAACAAGAAAACTTGAACATATTAAGTCTGCATATATGTATCATTTTCAAACAAAAAATGATAATATTATTTTTTCTCCTAGCCAAGGAAAAAGAAGATATACATATGTATTGGGGACATTTAATTTTGCAGGTTATAAACCCTATAGCCTCAGTGTTCTCATAGATACAGGAGCTACAGTTAGCTCATGTAAATGGAATGCCATACCAAAAGAAAAATGGACATTAATGAAACATCCAATTTTAGTTACTGGAATAGATGGCAACCATACTTCTATACAATTCAAGGCTAAAAATATAGCTATTTGGTTAAATGATAGCAAGTTCATTATACCAAAAATTTTATGTTTTCCGTATATGCATGGAGATTTCCTTCTTGGTAATAATTTTATATATAAATATCTTCCAATGCAAATACAGGAAAAAGCTATTTCCTTAAGCATAAACAATATCTTAATTCATATTCCCTTGTTAGAACAGCATAAATATATTTGTGATAAAGAGTTTGCGCCCGTGCCGCGTGGTGATTTAACTCCCATCATCAAAACCATTGATGAATCACACTGGATTTATAAAATTTTAGAAGAAAATTTTAGTGAACATCCATTAAAACTATGGCAACGTAGTCCACGTTATTGTAGTTTAAAATTGAAAGACCCTAATGTTATCATTAGAGTAAGACCAATGATCTATACTAGACAAGATATAGATGAATTTGACATTCAACTTCAAGAACTTTTAGACAAAAAGTTAATTGAAGAAACTAAAAGCCCTCATTCTAGTCCAGCCTTTATGGTAAGAAACCATGCTGAAATTAAAAGAGGAAAAGCCCGAATGGTAGTCAACTATAAACGGCTAAATGAAAATTTAGAATTTGATGGATATTTTATTCCACGAAAAGATGTTTTGATTAACTTAACCAAAGGATCAAAAATCTTTAGCAAATTTGATTGTAAAAGTGGATTTTGGCAAATTCAATTAACTGAAGAGTCAAAAAAATTGACAGCTTTCAGTACACCTAGAGGACATTATCACTGGAATGTTATGCCTTTTGGGTTAAATATTGCACCACAGGTATTTCAACGGTGGATGGATACAATTTTTAAAGACCTTAAAGATTGTTGTGTAGTTTATATTGATGATATACTTATTTTCTCTAAAACCAAGGAGGAACATAAGAAACATTTAAAATTAATTTGTGAAAAATTTCAAAAACATGGAATTATTTTGTCTCCAAAAAAGATTGAATTAGAAAAAGAATCAATTGAATTTTTGGGAATAATTTTAGACCAGAAAGGTTTAAAATTACAAGAACATATTTTGTCCAAAGTACGAGATTTTCCTGATACTCTTGAAAATATAACACAATTACAGAGTTTATTAGGCATTTTAAATTACGGACGAAATTTTATTAAAAATCTTTCAAAAATAGAAATTCCTTGGTTAACCAAATTAAGGAAAAATGTGATTTTTGAATGGACAACAGAAGATGTTGCTTTAATTAAACAAATTAAAGAAACTGTTAAAACTTTACCAGATGTTTATCTTCCTAAAACAGGTGATAAATTAATTTTAGAAACAGACGCCTCAGAAGCATGTTGGGGATGTGTTCTTAAAGCTATACCTAGTAATTTATGGTATGATAAAGAGATACCTTTATCAGAAAATGGGATTAGACCAAGAAAAAATCCAATACCCATAAAATTACAAAAAGAAGAATTAATTTGCGGATATAATTCTGGAACATTTAAATCAAATGAACAGAAATATATTATTTTTGAAAAAGAATTACTTGCAATAAAATTAGCAATAAAAAGTTTTCATATTTATTTAGCTCCAGAAAATTTTATTGTACGCACTGATAATAAGGCAGTAAGAGATTTCTTGATCAATAAAAAACCTATCGAGCAAGGAAGAAGATTAGCCTGGTATAATAAAATTTCTGAATATACTTTTGAAGTAGAACATCTTAAAGGTACTAACAATTTTCTTGCAGATTTTCTTAGCAGAAATTGCTTTAAAAAATTAAATTGCTAAACAAGTAAATATAATTTTTGCAGAAGACCTCTAGACCAAGAGGAAACAATGGATAAGGGTAAACAACCCGCTCAAGGAGATTGGGTGACAATTGCTAAAAAGGCAAACCCCAGACAAGAAAGAGTTTATGTTGTATTCTCAGGAAAACAACCTGGAATCTACACAGACTGGAATGAAGCTAATCAGCAAGTTTGCGGATTTCCAGGAGCCAGTCATAAGTCATATGATAGCATGACCAAAGCTAAAAAAGCTTTTTACAGTGCACCAGCCATGCCTATTTTTCAAAGGAATCAAGTGAGAACTAACCCAGTTCCAACTAATATTCAGACATCTAGACCAGATGAATCTGAAATAAAAGATTTTTTCAACCTTGGTATATCCAGAGAAATTTATACAGAACTCAATGGAGTTTGGAAAACTCACATTGTAGACAACAAAGTGAAGTTTCGAAAACACATGGGAGTTTTGGCCAACAAATTAGCTGAGCAAACAGCTAAATTAAAAGATTTACAAAATCTTTGTTTTAATATTCTTAAACAAATGAATTGGAATGAAGATTTTAATTTTGAAAAAATAAACAATTTTCTTCAACTATCAGACCTCATATCAGATGAATTTTCTGATCCGGTTTTTGAACAAATAAAAAGAATTTGTCTTTTTGAAAAAGCAAGAACTTTGCTTCCAAAAGAAATTTTTATGTTAATCAAAAATCGAGTTGAAGATCATCATGATAAGATTAGACAAATCTTAGAACGATCTTATGATAAATTAAATTTGAAAGATGGAATTCCCAAAATAACCATCATGGCAAACCATGACATGTGGTTTTTTGAAGATATAGATTGGGGAATAACTAATCAAGTTATTTTTCAAATTCTAGATCCAATCCAATGGATAGATTTTCCAATGATCATCAAAGCAATGCTCTCATGGATAGTAAAAGGCTTTCGATGGAGCAAATATTTTACTTTCTGGATTTCCAGCACAGTTGGTTGGCGAGAACGAGAACATTTTTTTCCAACCATACCAGATTTGGTATCTTAAAGAAACTGAAGATTTTGAATTTGAAGATGATTATTTAGATGAAGATCACCGGAGAGAAAGATTGGAAAATATCCGAAAACTTTCTTTGACAGAATATTGGATAGACAGTCTAATATCTGTTTCACAAGCAGCGTCCAACATCCATGGCTCAGCAAAATTGCCATTTATGGTTACAGATGGAAGAATATTATTTGTAACTCATTTTCCCATAACATATCAACGGTCTCCAACGCAAATTAATGAGGCTCTTGACATGCTAATGAATCTCAAAAAAAGAAATAATTTGGATCTTCCGTTGGAACTAGCCATGACCGCGGATGATGTAGAACAATTCTGGAATGACCAATACAGCCAAGATCCGGATTCCCCTCCATCAGAGACTGATGAAGAATATCACAATCTCATCAACAGGATGGAAGCATAGTGGACCCCACTATCAAATGCAGCTGTCTCCTGATCGACTCCAACCTTATCCAGGACACGTGGAGCAACCTGCATAATTTGGCGGAAAGTGATCAGCCACATCATTTTCGGCCGACGCTACACGACAAAAACAGCTCAGCCCAAGCTTATCTCTAATAGTCTATCTCTTTGAAAACAGGGGAGGATAGACATGAATATATATGACAAAATATATACAATATATGTATATAATTGTAGTAGCTACGGTATATGCATATAATTGTAAGACACATAATTGTCTCTTCTTTATGGCTTTTTGTTTTTTTTCTTTGTATTCAATAAGCTTATGACTAGGCTTGTACACTTTGTCAAAAAAGTTGTAGACGTAAAAGTCATGACAATATTAGATATGGTAGATATGCCATAACTCTTGGTTTTTGTTTGTATATGCACTATGTATTCTATAAATTGGCATCCATGCCAATGAAGAAATCAATGTAAATTCCCTTCAACGTCTCTCCATCGTCTTGCTTTCGCTTTTGTCTATATTTTCTCTAGTATAATTCCATAACTCCACCATAATTCCATAATAAAATTAGAAAAAAGCTCCTTTCCAACATGTCGGCGAAGCTAATCCAACAGATGATTTATCACTACTTGTGGCTTTAGATGAGCATGGTAATTTTTATTTAGTTCAATGTCATAGGAGAAGTCTTGGAATGCACTGTAGGTTCAATATATTGCCTCATTTGTAGTTTAACATGATGAGTAATTGTGGTCTTCAATGTCTGGCTAAAGATGCTGGACTAAGTAAATGATCAATTCCATAATACTGTTGCTATTTTTTTTTTGGCATGTGAAGCATCAATTTGTTCTGAAATTTTCACTGTTTGGCTATGAGACCAAATATTTTGGGGAATTATGTTACTATTAAAAAAAAAAAAAAATCCTAAAATTTTCTAGTAATAAGGGCATCCTGCATTTCTATCATGGCCAACTTAAATTAACAGAGAATATCTAATTTGCACAAAAGCATCTTATGGGTGTCCTGATTTAATATAAACTAGCATGGCATACTGCAAGAACTAACTGATACAGCTTGGTTAATAGCTTCTATACAACTTGGATTCTGACGATTGCAGGTAAAGCTAAAGGTGTTCTCTTCGAAGATGATGGCGATGGATATGAATTCACTAGAGGTGGATATCTTTTGACAACGTATGTTGCTGAACTTGAGTCTTCAGTTGTTACTGTGAGAATCTCCAAAACTGAAGGGTCATGGAAGAGACCAAAACGTCGTTTACACGTGCAATTATTACTTGGTGGATGTGCAATGGTATATCTTCTGTCTGCAAAGTACAAAGATTTGTTTGACAAGAATTCCTTCTTATTATTATGTACTCCAGCATTGGATGTGTGCATTTTATTTGTGTTTCTGAAATTCCTTGTTTCCTCAATCAGCTTGACGCATGGGGCATTGATGGAGAGGTTCTTCAAATCATGATGCCTTCAGAAGATGAAGTGTCTAATTTGGTATCTATGAGTGAGAAACAATACAAGATTCGTATAGGTAATACTGCTCATTCAAACTATCTGAAGTTTTACTCTCTTTTTTTTTTCTTTTTTTCTTCACCTTTTACATTCTTCTTAATTTCTTAGGGAGAATTCCAATGCTTCAAGTGATTGATTTTTTCTTCTCTTTTCTGTTTTCCTAGAGTGGAATTGATTGTAATGAAACTGGTTATGTTATTTAATGTAGTTTAGTTTTGAAGCTGTAGATATGTCCTTCTAATTAACACCTTCATGATGTTCGCTGAAGGGGCTGAGTCGTTTATTTTTATTGTATCGTTCACAAAATACATGCTTATGTCTGCAACATGTGTTCTTCTATACTTGTTTTTTTTTTTTTTTTTTTGGAAATTTTGTTCGAAGTAGTCTTGTATCATCTATGATTTCATGAATGGAACATTATGCTCTATGATGCATTTAGTACGAAAGTTCATTCCTGATGATTCATTATTGTTTCTTTCTTCTTTTTATTTTGTGTGTGTGTGTGTGTGTGTGTGTGTGTGGGTGTAATATGCAGAAATTCTAATATGGGATATCATATCTCTTTTGCCATGGATTATGTTTCTGAAGAATTTAGTAACCTAATGTGTTTTAACTTATTTATGTTAGTGGACACTTATTAAAGTCAGAAAATCATTTGTCATTTGAAACAAGCTTCTATTGTGACGTGATTTGTGAATATGTTACCATTGTCATGCTGTTGTGTAATAAGCTGTTAAATGCAGACAATGCTAAGCGTATTCCAGAGGTGGAAAACGTTTCTGGACTAAAGGGAGTAGAACTTTCAAGGACTCCTATTTAACTGGAAAGTGGTGTTTGGGCTCTCAAAGTGGTTCCTTGGATTGGGGGAAGAATTATTTCAATGGAGCACCTTAGTTCAGGTAAAGCTTATGTAATCACTCAAATGTTTGTTTTATCAGTTGGAGAGAGTCCAGATATTCTCTTTATCTTTGGATTTATGATTTTCCTGAAAAGTGGATTTTTAGGACTCCTGGTTGAACTTGTTTCTTTTTGTTTACTTTGCTTTTCTTTTTTGTTCTGTTTTAGTTTTCTATCTGTTTCCATGTCATTATGGTTCTCAACATCCTGACTACCTGCTCTTCCTCAACCAAAATGTTGAAGATTCTTTTGCAACTATCAACATGGATTCATTCCTTTGACTGTTAAATATCTGGCTGTTGGGTTTTCTATTACTAATTTAATATCTGGTGCAATACGTAATTTTGTAACAATATCTGAAATGAAGTTATATTTGTATTGTTGCCATACAATTGAGGAAATCGTGATTGCAGGAAATCCTTACCAAAAGTTGGTGGTGGACCCTGTATGCATGTTTCTAAATATGACAAAAGTAGGATAAGTACCATATTATTCTGCATCTAAAAATGAATTGGTTGAGGTTTGATCAGAGCTGAGTTTTGCTATGAAACTGAAGGATAGCCTTTCTGTTTGGGTGGGGGAGATGGAGAGTGGGAGTTAATAAATAAGACTAGGGTTTGAGGATTGAATGGATATGTTTTTTAGATGAATACGAGTTGTAGTCTTTTTGAACGGTTGATTGTAACTGCTAATTGTACGCAACAAATTGACTAAAGAAAGATAAAGACAAGAAAAAGAAGAAGAAAATGGAGAAACCTTAGAATATCCTAAGGCCTTTTATGAGTTTCACCTAAAAGAAATCAGTGGAGTCTCACCATAAACACAGCAAAATTGGTAAGAATTATTGTTAATCGAAGTCATTGAACTATTATTTGCTTGCTTGTGTGAAAGCAGAGAATTTTTCCTCAATAGACAATGAAGTTCCTTAAAGCCACTTGACTAAAGGTTTTTTCTTACACTAATTTATGGCTAAAGTTTTTTTTTTTTTTTTGATCCGCCACTAATTTACGGCTAAAGTAATTCCAGATAAGTAAGGACTAGATGAAACCTGTAACCAAACACCTGATTAACCTGTCCAATTGAACATATTATTACTGAAATAATCCTTGAAACACATATTATAGTCTCTTGCTGTTGCTCTTCTGTTTGTTATCTTTGCTTTTATTGTGGCAGGAACTCAGTGGCTTCATAGTATGGTTGAAGTTGATGGGTATGAAGAATTTAGTGGTATTGAGTACCGGTCTGCTGGATGGCCTGAGGAATATTACATATATAATTGATTAAGATGTAAATATTAGGTCACCCATCTTCCTTGTGTTAAAGAATAATGCTATATGTACCAATTAGTACACTAACTAGTGTACCAATTGATGATGTGGTATAATTTAAGAGATTTTTGGTATTTGTAATGTAATTAATGAGTGGGGTCAATAATAATGTCATAATTAGTATTGGTACACTAGTTAGGACACCGTAGCACCACCGCGTGTTAAAACCTGATATCTTGTTCGAGTCACACGTGGAAGTTTGTTAATGTACAATACATGCTTCCGCTGAGCCATACTTCCTTGTAAGGCATTTATTATTTGAATACTTGACAATGGCATGCATTGTTTCCCTTGCAACCAAAAACAGATTTTGCAGTTTTTAACTATTTTCATCATGTGGGACAATGCCGTACTCGTTTTTAAATCAAGTTCTTTATCTCTTATGTTTATTGTAGTGTACTGTAAATAAATTCTTACCACTTCATTTTTTCCTCAAATATTTTGGTTATAAACTTTTTCCTGTCTCTGAGTGAAACGAAAGTTTTTGAAATGTCTAAAATTGCCCTCTCAACTATATATATTTCTTGGTTTATATGTTTCCATCACCCAAAATTTCAAAAGAGACTTTAGGATCAGATTTTCATGATATTCTTCAACAGATAAAAGTTGGACTCTGTTCATGTGTTTGCCTTGTTTATCCTGAGAAAACACAGTTTAGCATCAGATGATTAATGACTACTGTTTTGTAATGCAAATGCTTTACACATATGGGTTTATAGGATCTCAAGAGAGTCTGTTATGTTAGTTGACATTGGCGGTGGAGTAGTTATTGAATGGCATATCTCTTTTCTGAAACATGTATCTTTTCTGAAAATTGTTGCGACGATGATTGACAATATGATGAGTGATTTCCCTCACAATCTCATATCATATGTGAACAACAATCAATTCCTCTGCGATTGCAGAGTCTTCAATGGAGGCTTTGTTTTCTCGACTCTACAACACCACCCCCCTTTCCCAGCCTCCTCCTTTCTCCAGTCAGTTTCTCTCTGCTCCCCTCACTCCCTATTATTACTGCTTCAATTTATATAAATCACTTATGTTTTTTTTTCCTTTCTTTCTTTTGAAAAATCATACACACATAATCGATTTGGATTCCGAAACCCCAATCACTGCAAATCGGGAACTTATACAGAATATAAAATCAATTATGAAATTGATAGTATTCTGCCCTGGACAATTTCTAGTTCAGTTTTGGAAAGCCATAGAAATTGGGGGTAGGCATTTATTTACAACTCAAGACCAACGTTTTGGTCTTTCCACAACCCATGAAGGACTTTGTTCCTATAGATTGATATCACTAAATTATCAGTTTTATGTGGATGGGGAGAGTGAGGCAGAACTTGGCCTCCCTGACTGTGTTTTTCGATTTGCAGTGACTATTGCCTTAATTCTACATTGACCATAGCTAATAAAATAATTACACAATAACTCTTAATTTTAATTAAATACATTTTCTCATATAAATTCAAAATTTTATTTACTTTAATTCAACATTTGGAGTGTCACATTTCTTATTTTCTAAATGGAAGTTTGTCCCTGAACTTGACATATTTGAGTTTTCGAAAAGGTGTGGGTGTTTGGTCCGTATTTGATTTTCAGTTTCCCATATTGCTTCTTTGACACGATGGTTTCTCTTACAAGAGGTATAGTTTTGTTTCGGAGAACCCGATTACAACGATCGAGAATCTGTACTGGTTATTCTTCATAAGAGAGATTCTTTTGAACTTCCGGATTCTCATAATCGACAACATGCTCTGGATCTCGAACATACCGTCAAAAAATCAAAACGTGAAATACATTATGGACATTGGACAGTTCAGGTGGCAGTGTTAGGCGATATGCCATGGGACTGACCACACCTCCTTTACTCCTCACTTATACCTGAAGCACCCTTTTATAGGTGCTTTCCCAGGCACGTCTCTCTAATCCGTTTACCTCTCTCCCTCCCCAAGAAACCACGTGGTATCACCACGTGGGCCTCCTTTTGCTGGAATAGGATAAGCATCCTGATTCGTTTTTTTATTTTTATTTTTTTAACTTATCGAGAACAACTATTGCCTTAATTCTACATTGACCATAGCTAATAGAATAAATGCACAATAATTTCTAATTTTAAATTAAAATACATTTTCTCATATAAATTCAAAATTTTATTTACTTTAATTCAGCATTTGGGGTGTCACTTAACCCAAATAATTATCCGTGGTAACTTTTGTACTCTTATGCTCTCAGTATAATATTTCTCACTCTGTCATGTGCTTATAATTTTTAACCACTTTCAGGTGATGAAATTTGGGGAGAGAACTATTTCCTTGTCTTCATGTTGGTGTAGCTGGACCAGGGTGTGGGTAGACACAGAGCACATTGCAATATAGTCTAGCTCTGTTATTGTATACAAATAAAAGCTCCAATGTATGTCATTTCCTTGTCTTTATGTTGGTGTAGCTGGATCGGGGTGTGGGTAGACATAGAGCACATTGTCATATAGTCTAGCTCTGTTATTGTATACAAATAAAAGCTCCAATGTATGTTTTTGTGAAATAAATATTTGGGTACCCTTTTTATTTTACTCCGTTGTGTTATTAAATTTTGGATTGATCTCTGATGACTTTTGTCTGGTTGCATCGCCTAACCTTTGGATATCTTAGATGGGTCGTGACATCCGCTTTCATTTCATCCGAGAGCATGTGAAACAAAAAAAGAGGTGGAGATATTTTCTTGCAAGTCTCAAGATCAGCTTGGAGATATTTTCACGAAACCATTGAAGAATTATATGTTCAATAAAATGAAGATGATGTTGGGGATAAAGCAGCATGGAGAATCAAGATTAAGGGGGCTGTTGTGAAATAATCTTATTTCGCCACTGGTCTAACTAAGAGTGTTTCTTTTTCACCGGGCTAACTAGAAGTAGGAGCATGGAAGTTAAAATCAGGGGTTCAAATATGGCTACTAGTTTGAAAGTTTAGAAATTATTGTATTTGCATTTAATGATTTTACATTGTCAAGTTTATCTATAAATGACTTATGTATCAGAGTGATCAAAGTGTGAGAATTGAGTAGAACAATAAGAGAGTTAGGGAGTGTCAGTGTTTGAGAGAGAAATATAATTTCCTGTCCTTGTTTGTGTTCTAAAATATTTCAATGAAATAAATGTAAGAACTAAAATAATTTAATAAGAAAGAGAAATATCTCTTGTCATGTTGTTCAAACCTTTGAATCGCGCTCTTGATTGATCAAGTCTTAAATGTATAAACAAAACCACTCACAAATTTATAAACACCCTAAACATTCTTACAGAACCATATGGAGAAGTGAAAAGATTAGATTTTTAAGTCTATTCTATTCACAAACGTCTATGTTTTGATGGCAATTACAGACTTTTATAGATAGGCTTGAACCCATGATCCAAGTATAACTTCTCATTACTTCCCACCATTAGAGAAGTTGTAACTTCCATAAAACCACTTTATTGATAGTGGACATATTTTACATTAGTTACTCAATATATTTACTAATCATATATATTTATATTATTAAAAGTAATGTTTTTCTCATATTTTGATAGCACATTATAAGGCCTTTTTCTAAGAAAGTCACATCACCATACATTTTTTATTTACATATAAAGTTTTATACAAATTCAATTTCAATTATAATAAACAATTTTATATGAATTCTATTTGAGAAATACTTTTCATACATATAATTTAAACTACACTTTCCTAATAAATAGTTTTAAAATAGATATTAAAGAAAAATCAATACTCAACATAATTAATCTATTTATTTTTTCTTAATCTAACCGCAACATACTTATATTTAATTTTTTAAAATAAGTTCGTTTATAACTTCCATTCCTACTTTTTTATTATTATTTCAAACTGAATAAAATAAATAAATAATTAGGATCACTTTTAATTATATGTTGCTATTTTCTTTCCAATTTAACTATTATTATTAATGTCAAATTGAGTGTTTATTTTACTATGTTATAATATAAAATTACTAGCGTATGTCCATGCCTAAAGACATGGTGTAAATAATGTTGTGATCAAAATACAGTTGTAATTCATACGTATCATATTAAAATTTATGAAGTCTGTAATATTTTTTGACAAAAATATTGAAAAAATATAAAGAAATAGTATTCTTTTTAAAAAATTGTAACAATTTTACTTGTATCATACGCTTTATAAAACTCAAATAAAATAACAACGAAATAACCCAAAACTCCAGTTAAGCAGCTCACAGAGAAGCATTGAAATACTTCCACTGCCGGCAAATAAATAATTATTCTATTGTTCATACCCATTGATATATAGAATACTACCAAATAAATAATTATTATGTTGTTTCAAAATTTAAATTTTGTAGCTTGTCCAACAAACAATAAAAGCTAAATAAATTAAGATTCTAAAAATAAAAATAATAATAAATACAGTATTGTGATTTCCCAATAGATTTTAACCAGGCAAGTCCCCAGGGTTGATTTGGAGGTTTAAAAATGTATTACTCATAAAAGTAATGTGTCACCTAGTGTATATCAGTGTCTAAATTAATTATAAGATTAAAATATAATTAAATTTAAAAGTACTAATTTAAAATGTAATTTATCAAATTTATTGAGTTTGAAATGAATTTTGTAAAAGTAGTCAAACATAAATACACCCCAATAAAATTAAAGTAAAAATTGAAAAATATAATTTATTATAAGAATTTGAAGTCAAAATTCTATTAATAAAAAAACTCTACTTTTCAGTTTTTTCACAAATCACACAACTCCCATTATTTCTCCTCTCTTTCTCAAAATTCACTTTTATGAATATTTTTTTAACATAACCCAATCTAAACCGAATTTAAATTTTGAGTTTAAATTTATCTACAGACACACACACAAAAAAAAAAAAAAACAAAACAAAACAAAAACAAAAAACAAAAACAAAAACAAACAAACAAACAAACAAAAAACATTTTCTACATAAACATAACTCAAAAACTCAATTTCAACTCAATTTTCATACAAATTTAAATTCACCATTTTTTTTAACAGAACTCAATTTAAACTCCATTTAACTTTTGAGTAATTTATCCACACAAAAAGAAAAGAAAAAGAAAAAAAAGCCCAACATTTTCTACAAACATTTTTCAAAAAGAGTGGATTTAAAAAAAAAAATTTAAACCCACTTTTTTTTGTGTGGTGTTATGCCGAGTGGCCCTCTAACCTCTCTACACTGTCTCCCTGTAACACCCTGTATTTTGAGGTATTAATATTTAGTGAGTGGTATTGATGGTTTATTATTTTAATTTAGTGGTGAGATTTTTAGATAAGAATTTAATTTTTAAATTATTTATTTATATTTATCTCATCTCTTTTATATCTATTATATTGTTATATATTCTGATTTAATAATAAATCTTACCATTTCCCATCACATGAAAAAAAAAAAAAAAAAAAAAAAACTACAACAATAACAAACCGTGGGCAACACCCATAGTACCCCCAAAACCACCATTCCATCATTTCACCTTTTCATTTCTTTTAATTTTTTTAATCTTCTTTCATTCCTTCCTTTCCTCTATAAATCAGCAGAGTGAGGGGAGTTCCTCACAATCATTTCTTCATTCGGTTCTTCCCCTCTCATAAATTGTGTAGAGTAGAAATATTAAATTTAGATATGGGAGTGTTTAGAGTGAAAATGAGTATTTTATAAAATAAATAAATAAATTGAGAGTTGTAGATTTTATTATATTATACATACTTTATGTTTTGGAAGTTTGATCAAAGATATTTTTGGAAATCCATGGAGCAATTTCAGATTTATGGTGATGGAATTAATTATTTTGAGGTAAATTCGGGTTGTATACAATATGCTCTATTTAGATCTCTTTGCAAAGAGTTCTCTTATTTTAAATTATCCTCAATTTATAATCTACTTGATTATTGTGGTAAAATCATTTGTTGTCGAATCGTTGATATTCTGATCATTTGGTAAAATTCTCTACAAATATTTCAGTATTAAAATGGTGATTTGTCTGACTGAATGACATGGAAATACTCCGTACATGGATCAAGTGAATCTTATTAATTGTTTACACCAATATACCCAGATAAGCGTGGAGCTTGGGGTGAGGTGGGTGAATAAATGAATTTATTCACTAGTCATGTACTGAATAGGACTAGGTGTTTGGTCCTAGATAAATTATAGTTGATTTATTGTGCAATTTGGTAAATTGCTTGACTATCGTATCGTTGATTTAATGTCATAAATTGTTGGATTTCTGTTAATTTATTCTGTATCCGAGCCTTGTATTCCTGTCGTATTGTATACTTCTCGAATTAATTTATTTTTCAAGTGCGGAGTAGATTTTAGCAGAGCTCGAAATTGAGATTAAAAAGATTTATTAATATAGACATTTGGGACCCACCACTATAGTTATTAAATTTGGAGATAGTTGCAATATTGTTTATTTTGAAGGTAATTAGAATATTTGGAGGATATTGTACCATTTGGAGGCGATTTTATAATTATTATTTTTTGGGAGCAAAACTTGTATTTTTTTTGGGCTATTTTAGTGTATATAACGACCCGGGAGTGGGACGTCACACTCCCACTCATTCTCCCTCTCCATCTTCCCCACTTTCTCTCTCTAATCTCTCCACAAAGGTCTATCTCTCTCATTCTCTCCTCTCTTTTCCAATTTGAATGTTTAAAAAAACAAATCTTAGAAAAACAAATAGAAACCCAAATCTTAGAAACAAACCAAATTGAGGTATATATCAACTGTGATTCCATTGAATATATGGATTAAGGTTTAGAAAACACAAACCCAAACATCCCTAAAACCAAAATTCCCAAACATCCATGCCCTGTGGGGTACCAAAAGAGGTTTTTAGCCCAAACCAAAATAATCAAAAAAAATTAAAAATTAAAAAATCAATCCACAACAAAAATCATGGCCTTATTAAATATAGTAAAGACCTTTGGTGAGAATTTTGAAAACAAATGCCAAATCTTTCAACATTTTCGAACCAAAAGCAAACCCCCCATGTCCAATTCAAAACCAATTGATTATTTTAACAAATCCAAACACACACAAATCCAAACCAAACTTGATTCGAGTAATTTTCCCACCCTAAACTGTTGATGAGGGACTTTCTTCCATCTATTTTACAGCATGCCTATCATAAACAAAAACTCAAATCGAATGCCTGCCACAAATAAGAAACAACAATACTACATTGCAATTAACAAAGCAAGAAAAAATAGTTACAAATACAGAAGAAAGGCATCTTTAAATCTGCGTGCTTCTGGTTCATATAATAACATAAGCACAACAACAAATCTCATTACTCTTTAAACCTCAGCCATACTACAATTAAATTCCCAAAAGAAGCACCCTATCTGCGTAGATTTCCAAACCCTCTATTTGATAGCTGAAAAATAAGGGTTTTTTTTTTTTTTTTTTGAGTTATCCTCTTTCAAATTTTTTCAAAATAAAAAACACAGTAAGCTAATGGAGGCGACGCAGTGATAGAGGCTAACCAGAGTGTATAAACCTAGATATATAAATTTTGAGGGCCAAACTAAAATTATAACTCAAATTATCAACAATTGAAGTATTTGCATGTGAGAGTATTTACCCAGATGATTCCAGAGTGTTAGACCAACATGATTCCAAATTCTAACTCAAATATATAAACCCAAATTCTAACCAGAGTGTATAAACCCAGATATATAAACCCAAATTCTAAAATTATAACTCAAATTATCAACAATTGAAGTATTTGCATGTGAGAGTATTTAATGAAAAACAGAACCAAATAGAGAGAAAATGGCAAGAGAAGAAAACGAAGGGGAACAGAGAGATAAGGGGAATAGAGACAAAAATATTACCTTGCACAGATAGAAGCCTCAGGTTTGGTGTAGCTCTGAAGTAGCTCTACCGGAGAGCTCCAATCGGGTTTGAAGCAGATTCTGCACACCATACCAAATAGCACAACAATTTTAAAAATAGTAAATAGCACAACAATATAAAAAATAGTAACCGAAATTTGGCAATTGAATGTTATAACCTTGCATAACAATTGAATGTTATAAACAAAATTAACATATATGCACATACAAATTTGATTGCAGTCGACTCACAAATGCAACATTACATGAGAACCAAAGAAAATACATTTAATCCGAAACAAGTCAAATGAGCCAAGATGCTTACTCTATTTCCCTCCATTTTCTCAGGAAGAAAATTAAGTTTATGAATATTTCTATGGTGGCAAGTGTCTTTATTTCAAACACACAAAATTTATATGATACAAATGGAAGTGAAGCCGAAGAGAAGGAAACTATACCCAGTTAAATAGAGGTTAAATCTTTCAGAAGAGTTGGTCAGGAAGTTATAGTAGGTTATGAAGTTTATAAAAGAAGAGGAAAAAAGGGGTGTAATCTGATGTATTTTATTTGGAAATCACTTTATTTCTTTTTCTTTGAATCAGAAGTTCCATGGCAGAGTTGTGAAACTCTGATTTTCTTCTGAATTCTGTTTTCTTCAACTTATAGTTCTTTTACTATGTTCTTCGAGAGAGAAATAGAGCATGTGTGAGAGAGAGAGAGAGAGAGATAGAGATTACTAGAGAGGAGGGAGATGAAGCGATGGAGGTGACGGCGATGGGGGCTCGGGAGGGAGTGAAAGGGGCTAGGGTTTTGGTGCAGACACCTTAGCGGACTTGCCAGACGCCGACCTTCTCAAGGGTGGCGGAGATGAGGTGCTTGCCGGCAAAGGTTTGTGATTGTCTTTCAGCAGAGAGAGAAGGGGAATAGAGATAGTAGCAGAGAGGTTTCACGGTTTTTAATCGGAAACCCTAGCCTTCAGAAAGCGAGTGGGAGGGTTGCGTCTCTGCGAAAGGGGGGAGAGGCAGCGAGTAGGACGGTGGGGGGAGAGGGGGAGAGACAAAGATCGAGTGGAGGGGGAGAGACAGTGAGTGGGAGGGTAGGGGGAGAAGGGAAGGCAGAGATCAGGTGAGAGAGAATGAGAGAGGTAGCGTCTCTGCGAAAGATAAAGAAGAGGAACAAAGAGGGAAATAAAGATAAGGAGGGAATGAGAGGAGACGTGCAACAGAGAGGAGATAAAAATGGAATGGGAAGGAGACGTGGGTAGGTGGGAGAGAGCACCGAGTGTTTGGGCGGGAATTGAAGCATAATCTCAACCATTGATGTTTATCACAATTGATCTGAGCCCTTAAAATGAAATGTATCTCTGATACATTTTACATATTTTCAAAATCCGTTCTGCTTTATTATATAGATTATATATTTATTTTAGTTACACATTTATAACACGATAGGGTTAAGATTATTAAAATACACATAAATAATTGAAATAAAATTATTATATATATTTGTTTAAATTACACTTTTATAGAACGATAAGCTTAAAATTATTAAAATAAATAATTAGAATCATTCTTTAATTTTAAATGACTTTTTCTCTCTCTAATTTAATCATTATTTCTAATATTAAAATGAATATTTATTTTATTATATTGAAATTAAGTACAAAAGTATCATATATATATATAAACTACACTTTCATAATTAAATAGAACAAAAATTGTATTGCATATTTCGTAATATATTTTTTTAAATAGTTCTATGTATATAAATACATAGATATATATTATTCTTTTGTAATGCATATATTGCAACATATTTTTTAAAATAATTTATATATATACATAGAATAATGTTTGAGGGCCCGAAATGCTTGGCTCGAATGTGGCTCGAAATTTTCTTTTTCCCTCAAACATTTTCCTTTCTCTTTTTCCTCTGTTTTCTCTCAATGAAACAGACAGCAGAAGGAGATAGAGGAAGAGTAGGAATGGCAACGGGGCGGGGCGGGGCCGGGGACCACCCTCCCCGTCCCCGATCCCCGAAGATACCAAATTCCCCGTCCCCGGCCCCGATCCCCGACGGGGAACCCATCAATCCCCCCGCCCCCGTCCCCTAACGGGGATCGGGTTTCCCCGACCCCGGACAATCCCCGTAAATCATCAACAACATCATTTCCATCAACAAAACAACAACATCATGAACCAAAAAAAAAAAAAAATACAGACAGATCAAACACACACACACAGACGACGACCCTTGAAAATCCCCGTAAATCATCAACAAAATCATTTCCATCAACAAAACAACAAAATCATCAACGGCAAGTTGGCAACATCATGAACCAAAAAAAAAAAATACAGACAAATCAGACACACATACACAGAGACGACGACGAGAGAGGCGATCTGCTCAGATCTGCAGGTTCGGCGGTGGCCTGGAGGAGGAGGACGCGACGGAGGAGGAGGCGGCGACGAGAGGTGACGGAGGAGGAGGAGGAGACGACGACGCCATCGCTGTTTGTGGAGAGGAGAGAGAGTGAGAGAAGAGAGAGAGAGAGAGTCTATATGATCGGGGATTATGTGACTCAGTCTCAGAGAGAGAGTGAGTGAGAGAGACACCTTTTTGAGTTTATGTATGGGACTTTTGTTTCACAAATCAGAGGGCTACCCAAAAAAATGGAGGGTTATATATATATAATATATGAATTAATGGAGGGGGCGTTATGGTAATTTTATTTCGGAGAAAACGGGGTCGGGGACAGGGTCGGGGGACGGGGCTGGGGACGGGCCGGGTCCGGGGCTGTGACAGCTATCCCCGTCCCCGGCCCGAAACTGATCGGGGATTTAATTTCAAATATCGTCCCCTCCCCGTCGGGGGTATTTTTCGGGGAAAAACCACTAAAATCGAGGTCGGGGTCGGGGATCCCCGTCGGGCCGGTTTCAAATTGCCATCCCTAAGGAAGAGAGAAGAAGAGAAGGGGAAGGCAGAGGTGGGTGGATGGGTGGAAGAGAAGAAAGAGGGAGAGGGAACAGAGACAGAGAGAGAGCCGGAATCACTGTCGCAAACCACCGGTGCCACCATCACCGTCGATCACAAACCCCTCGAGCCATCGGCGCCGCCTGTGTGTATGTATACACACACAGATCTGTGTGTATACACGTCATTTTGATGTTTTTTTTTTTCCTGTGTTTTTCTGCAGATTTTTCTGAACTCGTTGGATCTGTAGATCTTGTTTAGATCTTGTTCAACATCAAAATGGATGTTGATGAAGATGTTCATGTTGTTGATCAAATTATAATTTGCTCAAGCTCCGCCAGTTTTGAGCTTTCAAATTAACATCTTGTTCATTATCCTTTCCAGGTGAATTAAGATCTTCATCAACATCAACTCGTTGGGTCTGCAGATTCTTTGACATCAAGAACAAAAAATAAATCAGAAAAAAAAAAAATCAAGAACATCATCATCATCAACACATCAGCCAACAATTGCCAACAATTATTTATTTATTTTTTCTTTCATCTTCAGAACAACATCAAGAACAAAACAAAAATCAGAAAAAAAAAAATTCAAGATCTGTTTGTTTGTGTTCCCAAGCTCTTCTTCTTCCTCTGTTTCTCTTCTTCTTCTTTCTTCATCTTCTTCCTCCGTTCTTCTCTCCTTTGAGTTCTGAAAAAAAAAAAAAAAAAAAAAAAAAAAAAAAAAAAAAAAAAAAAAAGGGGTGCCAAAACGACATCGTTTTGACACCTCGAGGCATTCGAGCCGGAAGTGATTCGGGCTACCTACCAGAACTGATATACATATATAAATAATTTAATTTTATTTTATAAAATATTATTTAAAAAGAAAAAAACACAACCCGTGCGATGTAGGAATTAAATACTAGTTAATAAAAAATCATGGGACATGTAATCACTTTGTGCAGATATACTTAGGCCAAGTTTGGGAAGACTAAATAAGTGTACTTTTTGACTTTTTATGAAATATGGGTTGGATTTGGGTTGGGTTTGAAATGATGTGTTAGAGAGATGATGTGACTTAAATAAGATGATGTGACTTAAATAGGATAGTGACCTTTTGACTTTTTGAATTTTTTTGAGGATGCCAAACTTGGCCTTACAATAAAATCTGCTTTTTCGCAGGTAGGGTAGGTATTGAAAACGTGAATGAACTTCTTGAACCGATTCCTTTTTCAAAAAGTTCACTTAAAATAAGACAATTAGTTTATCTAATTATTGATTTGTTTTGTTTGGGGGTCAAGTCAACAACTAGGTGGAGGGAAACGGCACCATTCATGTCAGCAGACACTATTTCTCGGTTCACATCATACATTATTTTAATTTTTAATTATTTTTTAAATTTTCACCATCTAATACCCAAAATACCCCAACTCTAATCCTAACCCTAACTTTAACCCACCCTCCCAACCCAGCCATTACCAGCTCTGATTGCACCCTCTTTCGCCATCCTCGGTTTCGGCGACCCACCCCCTGCCATCACATGCCGTTCACAAACCAACCCCGTAGCTATTGTCCCTCTAGTCGTTTTCTACATCAACTATGTCCTCTTTTTCCACCCGCACAGCATCTTGCCACCATTATCGCAGTCCAAATATGAAAAATCCAGATCTCTCTTCTCCATTTGCAGCATCAAAGTTGTACCGCCATCACTATCGTTGCACCATCAAAAAAACCCAGATCAATTGATCTCTCTCTTCCTCTTTTCCTTGTGCACCTGTTTTTTCTTTTTATCTCTCACTACAGGAAAAGTGTGGTTAGGGATAGAGGCTGCAGGGGGTGAAGGAAAGGAAATGGGGTTGTGATGGTGATTGGGAAGGAAGGGGGTCATCGAAGGATTGTTGCAGAGGGGATGTGGCATCAGAAATGGAGATTTCATCACTAGAAATCTCCCTAGACAACTCATCGTTATCCTCCTATCTAATCAAACTAGGAATGAGGTTATTCCAATGATCAAGTTGAATAGTTGGAGTACGATTAAAATGTTCCACAAAATAATAAAAAATCATGGATTTCAAAGCATCAATATTATCAATCCAAATACCACTCTCATTCTTGAGTCTCAATTTTGCATTTCCTCATTTTGGTCAACGTGGAAAGGTGGAAGAACTTGGTGTTTCTATCCCCCTGGGTATAATCCAGTTGGATCTAGAATTTTGAAACTACAGTTGCTTCTCTTGATAGAGAATTTTATTATACTGCTCAATGAGATCTATCTCCAGAAGATGGTGGTTGTGGGAATAATTATAATTTTGGAATTTTTGAATGCCCTCAATCCTCTCCAGCAACCACCTCTTATTTCTGAAAATATTTCCAAACTTTTCTTTATTCCACTCGTTAGCCTTAAAAGCTAGTTTCTTTAGTTTATCCATAAGAGAGAGGGGTGAGTTTGCCCAATTGCTCTCCACCACAGACTGAAATTCATCATGAGAAATCTAAGCAGCAATAAATTTAAAGAATTTACATCTAGGAGTAGGAGAAGCCTTACCGTGTGTGAAAATCATCAGAGGTGAATGATTAGAGTAGGTACGAGGTAAATTTTGAACCAGACTTTCAAGAAAGGTAGACCTCCATTCTGTATTGCACATAATTCTATCTAACCTTACCATGGTATTTGCCTACCATTTCTTGTTGTTTGTCCAAGTTAACCTGGGCTCAATACAGCCCAAATCTATCAGGTTGTGGCTATTTATTCTGTCTAAGAATTTTTTGATTCTTCTCTGGTCCTGGCTCTTGCTTTGGTTTTGACCCCCAAGTAAGCTTCTCTTCTCTATTTGAGTAGTAAAGTCATTGAAATCCCCAGCTAAAAGCCAAGGCTTAGACATGGTTTGGGCAATATTTTCAAGATTTTGCCAAGTTCAGCCTTCTTGTTGATGCTAGGACTTGCGTAGGCAGTTGACAGTATCCAATCATGGTAATTTTGCCTAGATATTCTAGCAATTATTAGTTGGGAACTTGCCTCAGTGACTCACCATTCACAACACAAAGGTACCAAATCATCCAGATTCTCCCACTCCTTCCAATAGGTCCACATGTGCCATTATAAATCTTCTTTTTGTGTTTGTTTTTGTAAACCATTGGTTTGCACTACACTCTCGCCGACACATGTAGGGTAGGTATTGAAAAAATTGAACCACTTGAACCGTTTCCTTTTTCAAAAAGTTCACTCAAAATAAGCCGACTAGTTTAAAATTATTGATTTGTTTTGTTTGGGGTTCCATCTAGGCAACTAAGCTGGGTCCCGCCTTCTTGTGCTCAAAATCTAGGCAACTAAGCGGATGATAATAATAAGGTAGAGCAATTTTGAATGATTACAAAAATTGAGAATAGTACAAAAGTTTTTTTGGACAAGCTACTAGTATAAAAGGTTGCTTTGAGAATTAAAAAAAAAAAGAAAAAAAAAAGCAGTGGTAGAGGTCTCAAATTCGAGCCCTTCAATTTGTCTCGAAATTTTTTATTTATTATTATTATTTTTTTTAAGGTTGTGTTAGTATTTATTTTTATTTTTAAGAGTGATTATGTGTAGAAATGTGTTAAAAAATTTGACATCACACACCAACTTATCATATAAAATTATATGAAATTAACAAAACTTAACCAAGAGTCTAATTGATAAGTTAATTTTATCACTCAACCAGTTCAACCTAATTGACTGATCAGTCAGGTCACTGGTTGAAATTTGTTAATTCTATATAATTTTATACAATAAGTTAGTGCGAGATATCTAGTTTTTTTACACATCCCTACACATAATTACTTTAAAAAAAAAAAAAAAAACCAACACAGCCCAACTTATAAAATAAAATAAAATAAAAATTATGGAATTAACAAATTTTAATTAGCAACCTAACTGATCAGTCAATTTTATCACCCAACCAGTCCAACTCAACTCACTCACTTTATCAAACCATACAGGTTGAGTTGGTGCGTGATGTCTAGTTTTTTAACACATTCCTACACATAACCACCCTTGCAAAAAGAAAGGGAAATAAAAGAGAGGAAAAAAAATTTATTAAAAAAAAAAAAAACCAAACTAACACAAAAAAAAAAAAAAGGAATTCGAAACAAATTCGAGATTTCGAATTCAAGGCCTCAAGCATTATTGTAAAAAAAAAAAAGTGATTAATTTTTTTTTTAAAGTGAAAAAAATAGATAGACAATGTCACTTAAATAAGTTAATAATTTAATAAGTTGGCTTTTAATTATAATGTTTTTAAAAAAAAACCTAATAATCACTTTAAAATAAATTGAGTATTACTATTTAAGACTAAAAATTAAATTCAATTTTCAAATTTAATGATATAACAATCAATTTAAATAATAAAATCAATAATTTCTCATATCTTTTATAATTATCAACTAATAATATCACTCACGCATTATAAAAAATAGACTTACATATAATTTTCTAAATAGATTCGATACATTAACAAAATCACTCTTGGCATCCTACCGAGGGTCCGGACTATTATATAAGAGGATCTGTGGATGCCGATCCTCTTATATGAGTGGGACGATGGCCGAGAACCACCAACAGTTCCTCTGGACAAAATACCCTACGGATGATAATATGTTCGGTGATTTCCCTGCCCATTTCAAAATGTATGTGAAGAAGAACCAACTGCTCTGCCAGCGTGGATACTTTAACAGAGGCTGGGTTTTTTCGAATCAACAAGACGACTGTTGCGAACCTCCTGCTGGGTTTTTTTAGGAGGCAGATTTTCGTGGACCGGATGAAGTAAGGGGTTGTTTGGGGTGTTCTAAATAAGTATACTTTTTGTCTTTTTGGACTAAAAAATTAAAGTTGAAAATATGGATGTTTGGATTAACTTTTTGACTTTTTATGAAAAAATGTGTAATAAAAAATTGTAAAAATTGAGTTGTAGGGAAAAATTCGAATTGGGAGTTGTGCAGCCGTAATTGTTGACTTTTGGTGAATAGTGTTAACTTTTTAACTTTTTGAGTAATTTTTTGACTTTTTGACTTTTTCACAAGTTCCCAAACTTGACCTAAATCTGCTTCATTTAAAAAAATAATAATAATTTATTTTTATTCTCTCTCTCCTATTTAATGAATATTTATTTCAATTTTCAATGATGATTTCTATTATTATTAGTATTATTATTTGTTTTGATGGAGATCAAACTATTAATAATGCTAGGATAACATATATTTTTATGATCATACGTTTATCACGTTTTGTGTCAATATTTTATTATTTTAATAAGTCTCCTCGCTTATGTTTTGGTTCCATTTTACTAATCAATTCATTTAATGGTCCATTAGGGTCAGCCCAAGATTGTTCCCCTTTCTGGCTTTTTAAGGTTAAAAAATATTAATTAAATCTTTATATTCAAATTTGTTAACACATATTCTTTATACATTTAATTTTTCTAGTGAGATAGCCAATTTTACTTTTGATCTTTGTTTTTTTTCTACGCGGAAAGAACAATTATATTTATTATTAATTAATAATATTTCATAAATAATGTATGCATTTTGAGAAAGAATTTAGTATTTTAATTTTATATATTATTACATCAGTTGGAATGTTTGCTATATCTGTAAAATTTATTTTAAAACTTTAAATTATGAAAAAACAATTTAAACTATCAATATCAACAATATATATATCATGTTTATGTTATTTTTAATGTTAAGACAATATTTTTTTAAGCTATCATCTTTAAAAATATTAAATAAAAAAATTCAAACATTGCTCTAGATTTGAAATTGATCCAACCTACCCATGGATGATTTAATCTACTATATCTGTGTATAATAAAATATCTCTCTCCTCTGCAAGACCCAAGAATCAACACAAACATTCAGATCTCAAACGATGGGTTGTGTCAAAAAAAAAAAATCCCACGTAATTCTTCTATATCATCTACTAATCTTTTAGCTATTTTTATTTGGGTTCAATCTTTATGAAGTCGGGAGTTACTTGGTGGATAAAGTGATTTCTTTCTTATAGTAAATGATGTTTGGATTCAAGGGTCAATGGTCAAAAAAACAAAAAATCCCATGTAATTCTTCTATATCATCTACTTATCTTCTAGCTATTTTTCTTCGCGTTCAATCTTTGTGAAGTTAGGAGTTACTTGGTGGAATGTTTTCTCAATTCTATACATATATAGTTAAGTGACAGTTTTGGTAGTTTTGTTAAATGGGCTTTTTGTGTTTTCTTATTTCGTAAAATGGATAAAATATTGTAAAAAAATGACTACTTTGGGTAGTTTTGTCAAATGGGTTTTCACTTTTTTTTGGTAGAGGAAGAGTCGACTGTGGTATACATAAAATAAAAAATAATTTGATCTAATATTAAGGGTTTTTTTTTTTTTTTTGGCCTCAGTGATTCATTTTGACTCATGAATGATTTTTCAGTCTATTCAATGTTTATGAGTTTTTTTTTCCTGCTTAAGTGGTTTTATATTGTTAGCAATAATATTTTTATAATTATAAATCTCAATAATAGGAATTTTTGTTTGAAATGAAAACATTACAAAATATCATATTATTATGCATATAAAATTCTCCGTATAAAATTCTATTTGTATAATAACATTATCCTTAAAAAATGAGACCCTGTGATCAGTTAATCTTGCCCTTGCCCTTCCCTAATTTTATTGTGTAATCATTTAACATGAATTTTTTAACAACAATTCCTATGGTTTGGCAGTGGTAATGAGCTTGTCCACCTTGCTCAACGCCTGGGTTCAAGTTTCCCCAATAACGGATTATTGGGATGTCATACCTACTTCTCAATGTCTACAGTACGCTGAAACCTTAGTTTCAGCCCCGATGTAGGTGTGGTGTTGGCTACATTATACGGACTCGGGTGCGGGTGCATATCTAGAGATCAGACACTTTAAAACTAAAAATTGAGGATATTTGGATATGGATCCAAATAGGGATACATTAAATATTTAATTTTTTAAATATATTTATTATATAAAGATGAGTTAAATAGTTATTTTTTAAATATATTTATTATTTTTATCTTATGTATTATTTTTATTGATAGTATTTTTAATTTATCTATATAATTTACTTTTTTACTTTTATTTGACATATATATTATAAATAACAAAAATATAATAAATAAGGAATAATAAATTATGTTAAAATAAATTAAAAAAATAGATAATGTATCTTATAGATTTTATTAGATTTTTTATTATATAATTGGTAGGTGGATGCTAACTGTTTTGACTTTTGACTGGTAGATGAAAAAGTGAAAGTTTATTAGCTTGTTGGTGACAACTTTCAAGAGCCAGTACACCTTTTTCTTGAAAGACAAGGTAGTTGCTCTCATTAATTATTTATGATATATTATATATGATATAATTTACATTATATATTATTTATGATAAATTATATTATATATGATAAATACTAATTAAAATTAAGAGAGAGAGAAGAAAAGAGAGAAGAGAAGACGGATCAAGAGTGAGAGAAGAAAACAGAGAGAAGGGAGAGACGAAGATGATCGAGAGCGAGAGAAGAGAGAGATAGGGAGAACGATCGAGAGTGAGAGTGAGAGTGAGAGAAGAGAGAGAAGAAGACAGATTGAGAGAAAAAGAGCGAAGCCCTAATCGCAGGATCAAAGCCCTAATCGCAGTTTTCCTCACCCTTTAGGGTCTTTTTTCAAGAAGAATTTTTTATTGGCCTTAGACAAAGAGGTTTATTAGAAGGGGGGGGGGCTTTGATTAGAAATGTGCTTTTAGTGTTTATGATTGAGGGCAACATGATATGCTTATAGAATTTTAATACAGAATTTATGAAAAAAATGATGTGGCAAATATAGCATTTGTGAAATTATGAAAACAATGGCTAGTGTTTTCATTAAATATGAAGAACCACCAGAAATGACATTAATTTGTATAAGAAATTCTGCTTATACATCATTACCCAGATTTTTTTTTCTTTTTCTTTTTAGATCTCCATGAGAACATTTTTTTAATGAAATTTTAAATAAGGAGTATATTTTTCTAAGCCTTAGACAAAAAGAATGAAAACTTGGGGCCTTCTAAAAACGGGGCCTAAATCGACCACTTTGGTCACTTTATGGTTGAGCCGCCCCTAGCACCCAAGTTGATTTTGGACAATTATAATTACCATGGTGGCAAGGCAACCTAAGTTGGTTTGTTAATATCATCCACAACTGTGCTGATTTTTGTTATTTTTTCTTTCATTTAGAATATGCAATATTTAAATGCTTGTTGCAATTTGCAAATATCTTCCAATTTCAAATCTGTCAAGATTTTTCAATTACATCGGTTTCAATTCCCCTGCAGTTTGTAGACCTGAAATATCCAGAAACATGTAAGCAATTGTGTTATAAGCCAGTAAGTGCCACACTATACTATGATTTCAAATACATGTCAAATCTTTCTTTATTATTAGATTTTGTAGGGACTTTGGTCTCACGAATATCTATCTTATTTGTGATAATAATTTGAAAACTAGACCCTGTACAAGGATGAAGCTTTTGAAGCTGCACTGGTTGAAGTGAAAGAGGTATTGGAACTGGTGTGTAGAACACATTATCTACCTTTGGCTCAGATTTGGATCCTGTGCAGGCTTTGCCATCCTATAGGCATCGGTGGTAGCTTTAATGTAAGCTGCAGCGAACATCTGGTGTCTGAAAGGGATACATGTTTTCATATGGACAAAGATAAGTTTCATTTCTCACATGCATGTTCTTTGCATACGCTACAAAAGGGACAGGGGGTTGTTGGGAGGGCATTTGCATCTCATAATTTGGTCTTCTGCAAAGATATTACTCAGTTCAACATAACTGAGTATCCCTTGGCACACTACGCACGTGAGTGTAGCTTCACGGGTTGTTTTGCAATTTGCTTGCAAAAAAGTTATACTGGAAACAATGTCATCGTGCTAGAATTCTTTTTGCCCCCAAGCTACACTGAAGGTGGTGGGGATCCGAGGTTCATCTTGTTTTTGTTAGTAGCAACGATGAGGCAGCATTTAAAAAGTTTTAAGGTCGCTTCAGGAGAAGAACTAGGAGATGCGTTATCTGTTGAGGTTATTGATTTTTCAAAGGATGATAAACTCGATCATTTTCAAATATCCCAAATTGCAAGATCTCCAGATAGGATAGAGAATGGATTGGAGGTGGTGTGCCTAGGTTTATCATATCAACAATTACTACAAGTGGATGCTATGGACACTGGAAACAATGTTTTTAGTAACACAGAAATAAACATTGCTGCTGCGACTTCCTCATGGCAAAAATGCATAACTCATCAAATACCCCAAATTGCAAGATCTCTAGATAGGATAGAGAATGGAGGGGAGTTGGCATCATATCAACAATTACTACAAGTGGATGCTATAGACACTGGAAACAACGTTTTTAATAGCACAGAAGTAAACAACATTGCTGCTGCAACTTCCTCACAGCAAAAATGCATAACTCATTCGTCCAAAAGACAATGCGGAAAAGCTGGAATTCCAATTAGTTTCGAGGACATCCAAAAACGTTTTGGAATGAAACTTGACGATGCTGCAGAAAGCCTTGGTGGTAAGTTTATGTACTTGGGGAAAAATCATTTACTTTTGTTGGCAGTAGCAAACAAAAAGTATATATATATTTTTAATTTTTTTTCTTCTACTTGGATTATTTGGATTTGGATTGTTCATTTGGATTGTTCATTTTGTAGTTAGTCGATCTACATTGAAACGTGTCTGCCGGGAATATAATATATCATGGTGGTCACCTAGCAAGAGAACCAAGGATAACGGCTCTCTTTCCAAAAAAATTGTCCAAGGTGCTGCTGAGGGTCAGATCCGAGAATCTAGTCAATCCCCATTTTCAGATCCACCTCATAAGCAAGACTTGGCTATTGCTGCTCTTACAAAGCCGTATTTTATGGAAGCGCAAGATACAAGTACTGTAACTATAAAGGCAAAATATGGAGAGTATTTTATTAAGTTTCAGCTACCTGTGTTGTCGGGAATGGTAGAGTTTCAACAAGAAGTGACAAAGAGGCTGAACTGGATGGCTGGAACTTACAATGTCAAGTATCAAGATGATGACAATGATTGGATTTCAGTATCTTGCGATGAGGACCTACGGTATTATATTTGTAACTCCAGATCACAGGGGAGAAATCCAGTCACATTCTCACTTCAACCAATTACTAGTTGCCCACCTTAACTTCTTGTTGAGTATCCCCCCGTTCCTCACTTTAGTTGCATCTGCAATTTCCAAGGTTCTTATGTTATATGTTTGTTACAAGTTTGTGTGAAATTTTTATTGCATGTTGTTTAATTAATTGGATTGAGCTGTTTTGATGTATTGATATTTCAAATTATTTTTCATGCAGAACCAACTGGCTAGGGACACTTGGTAACAATGTTGTATGAGTAATATCTTTTATCTATACTTTTTATGTAAAAGCGTAGATAAAAGTTATTACTCATACAATACATACATGAAAGTTGCAAATTGCAACAAAAAAAAAAAAAATCTCTAAAATTCTCTCCGCCTCTATTCGTGGAGATCACTGCTCAAGTCCTAACTAGCTTTACCATTCTCTTACAATATTATTTCTTTCCCTCCCTCTGTTCTTTCTCAAAACAGAGATCGACATCCGTACTAACTCTACAACAATTTCAGATGATAATTGCAACAAACTAGATTTACAAGTCTGCAGATTGCCAAAAGCAAATTCTTTATTGGAGTTCAGTGTAGTTCACCTAAAATCACACCATTAGCACAACAAAAGCTTGAGGATCTATACAAAACTTGGGACTTGAATTAGATTACACAACTTACGGCCATGAAAAAGAAAAAAGGAATATATATATATATATATGTTCTTTCTGATTCGGGGTGTCACCAAATTTTTGAGTAAGCCTTCTCTATCACGGTTTTACTCATCCACCAAAAGGGTAAATATGTAAACAAATCATACTTACAATTCAATTAAGATCAAGCCCACATCAAATTCGCTAAATGCTATACAACCCATGTTTGCTACACAAACAGTTGAATTTAGCTCACGCATGTAGTGTTTGCCAATCTTACATAGAGAGAGAGAGAGAGGAGCTTCAAGTATACCATTCACAAGGAGATAGCTTGTATTAATGAACTACATTATCACCTATGATTATGAACTCCGAGAAGAGAACAGAGGCAAAAGTTCAGAAGCAGGCACATGGAAATATGGACACCAATAAGTCTACACAACAAACTTTATTGTGTCTTATTAATATGGATTGAAGAACGATACTTTTGAACAGCTCAACATGTCCTTCATTAATTGGATTTCTGATCCTTCAGTGATACCCAAGCGGGGCTGGAGCTTCCTTCAGTTCGTGTCCTTGATAGTGTATGTCCTGCAATTCAATCCAATAAACCATTAATTGCTATCTAAACTAAGCATAAGAACATGAAAAATACAAGGTTTAGCTTATCTCCAGTAACCAAAACGGTCTAGTCCAGTGCTTTCTCCCACAAGGGTTGGACAATCCAGTCATTGGGGAGAAGCATATGCCAAAAAGGAGAAGATTATTACCGATGCAAAGTGGTTAACATCACGGTGATGAGCCTCGTCTGCTCTTACAACCATGACCACATCACGGAGAGTGGAGTTAGGTGGCAGCTGCCAGTAATCAATGGCGATTGCCGGAGCTGGGACATTCTCAATGTTCCCCTCGTCCAACTCCTTCAGGAACTCGGTGTAGGAATGAATTGCCTCCTCTTCCAAGTACCCAACCACACGGTGAGCCAGTTTTGGTGAAATGAGGTATGCCAGGAAGTAAGTATTGAAGAAAACCCCCTGGACTGTGAACACAAGGGCACGCTCGTACCATCGAGGCTTGGCTACCTCCATGAAGGTCATGAGGTGCATCCGTTCGTTTTCTGCTTCTTCCAACAATGTCTTGATCCAACCACCACTGTGCTCAAACCGCCTCAATGACTTGCAGTGCAATAGCATCCCTCCAACCATGCCGGGGACAGCAGCCACAGTTTCTAGCATCATTGCACGACATCCATATCGTCTCTGTTTTATACAGTGCACATATTTAGATCACAAATTTTGATCCTTTACTTTTTTATTTTTTTATTTTCTAAAAAATGATAAACAAGTCCACTTTTTAGATCTAGTGATGTGTTTAGAAAGTGGGTCTAATTTTTTTGGCCTCAATAGCAATACTCTTTTTTTTTTTTCATTTCTAGACAAATCATAATATTAAACAATCCAGTAAAGACATATCTATTACAGAAAACCAATAATAAATTGAGAGAATTTATGGCATTATCTTACATACCTGAAAAAATACATCGGTAGGATATCTAAGAGATTTGACGGTCCAAAAAGCAACTTTGTCCAAGAACGTTACAGGGACATGGTGCTTCTTCAGATCAATTGACATGTCCGCCTTGTAGGTCTCCCATGGCTTCCTTCAATTCCATTAAAAACCCAACATCAACACCCATGTAAATAACACCATCAAATCAAATCCACATATTTGGTTACATAACAACTCAAAAGAGGCCCTGTGGTGGTAAGAAATAAGGGATCTTCATTTAAATTTAGTTGTAGTTTTTTTTTATTAACGAGTGACATTAAATACCTATGAACAAAATAATCTCATATATTTAAAGTGGCCAAATTAAGTTTGGGAAGGCCTTAACATAAGATTTATATATATATATATATTTAAAACTAAAACTTTAAACAATAAAAGCGAGTCTCCTCAAATTTTTTTGTGAGAATATACAGGAATTTTAGAAAATGTTTTGGTAATAGAAAATTGTTTGCAGTTTCAAAAATAAATAAAATTATTAAGTCAAATTGCACTTTTCACTCAAGGCTTCATTTCAGTCCATTATGTTTCAACTTTCACTTAAATTATTAAATGATGGGGTGGGGTGATAGAAGAATCAAACTGAAACCTGAACTTTGAAGACTTATTTGTTGCAATTAAAAGGTAAAAAGTTAGAGAAGAATTCAAATGAAAATAGAAAGATGACAAATTAATAAAATATAGCCATTAAAATGTGTAATGAAAATCTTCAAAAAAAAATTAAATAATACATCCTGTTCGGTTGATTGAGTTTTCAAAATATATATATATATATATTCCCCCCCCCCAAAAAAAAGTACTTATCACTTTCATTCATGAGTTTTTTTTTTTTTTTTTTGGGGCCAATTTTTTTTTTAATTAAAATTTTTTTTTGGTGTTTATTTTTTCAAAATAATTCTATTTTTAATAAAAATAAAATTTGAAAACTTAATCAAATAAAATGAATAACTTTTTTTTTTTTTATAATATTTAAAACTCATAACCTAAGTAAATTTGAGATATATGGGATCACATATCTAGCAAAATAAGAATTCAAAGCTTAAATTTACCTAAAAACTTGTATCACAACAATGAAAATGAAATACTACTACTAGTACTATCAAAACGAATGCTTACCTTAAAGCAGGTCCATCGCCACTCGGTACCATCCTCCTTGGTAACCTTCGCAGGCGAAACCCCCCAGTAACTCGCTATCGCCTTATCACCGCCGCTGACACCACCGGCCGAGCCCATCTCCACCTGCTTCTCCTCCATTTTCTTCTTCTCATCCAAAGCCACCGTACTACAATTCCTCACACCCATCACCGGAAATCTGACGCACATCCTCTCCGCCCCCTTACCCTGATTCACATGGAAGAATCCAGGAGAGGCGGTGGCGGCCAACTCTCTCGCCGCCGTGGAGAAGAACAACCTCGGGGCCGCATGACCCACCACCACAGACCGACCACCATAGTCGCAAGGCGACTCATCATCGTCGCTGGTTCGTCAAACCCAAAACAGGTAACCGAAATTCAGGAAACGCGAGAAGTTTGGTATGAAATTTTTTTTTTCCAAGAAAAGCATTGTTTGTGAGTGCTCTGTATTGTGGTTGTTTTTTGGGTTTTGTAAGGGTTTAAGGGAGCGTTTTATTTATGTTGTGTGGTGGGTTATGTATGCTCACATGGTATTAACCATGGTTAGGTTAGCCACATGTGCATGACATTGGTTAGGCCTGTATGGTTGGGCCACTCAAAAATGTATTACAGAAATATATAAAATTATATTACATTTTTTAATTTTTTTGATATTAAGGTACAAGTTCTTTTTAAATTGAAAAATGGTATGCTTATAAAATTTGTATACATAATTCATGATATGACATCTATCAAATTATAACGATAATTATTATGAGTATTTTTATTAAAAATGAAAGGTTCATAATAAATCATATTCTTTTTTATGAAAATTTTATATAAAAATTACGATTATGGGTTATTTTGGGAAATAAGTTAAAAATTAATTTTTTTACTTTTTTTTTATCTTTTTAAAAGAAATATGTAAAAAAATATAAAGAGGTGACTCAAAATAGATTAGGTCTTATTTGTCATCCCCTAAAAAAGTTAAAAAATTACTATCCTATTTAAGTCACATCATCTTATTTAAATCACATCACCTCTCTATCACATCACTTCAAACCCAACTTATATTTCATAAAAAGTAAAAAAATACACTCATTTAAAACATCCCAAATAATCAAACGCAAAAAAATCTCTACCCCAAAAGAGGCTTTTTTAAATTTGGTCACGTACACTTTTGAATTATGTTTGATTTGGTGTAAACTTTAATGGACTGCTTATGATGTCTATTGTTTTTTGTTTTTTTTGATAACTCAGGGTGTCATGGCCAACTTATGCTTACCTCGACTAAATCTTGGGGGACCAATTCCACCGTCCACTAGCAGGAGACCTATTTAAAGTCCGAGCAAAGCTCCGTATGGTTATAATGTCTATTTATTTATTTTTGTGGAAAATGTCTAGTATAGAGACTTATAAAATGACTAAAATATCCCAGGGTCAGCCCAACCCTTAGGCCTATTTTGGCACTTAGGTTAAAAGTTAGCTTTTGATTTTTTAATTTTTTTGAATTATATCACTTTTTTTTTTTTTGTACATTTTTTCAGAAAAAAAAAGTTTAAAAATTAACTTTTAACCTACTTATCAAAATAGGCCAAAATGCTTATTTTGAAGGTTTAGGGGATGGTTTGCTTTATGTTTGGTTGTGTATGTATGTGCATATGTGGTATTAACTATGGTTAGATGTGTGGTTAAGTTAAACTCATATGATGTGGATGAATCTGTTAAAATAAAAAAAATGATGTGCATGAGGTTGGATGGCAAGGCGGTGGAGTTACCAGTGTAATGTGATGAAGTAGACAATTTGAATAAGACCATCTCCAATAGTTCATCAAAACTGATATCAAATTTAAATTTTGATGAAAAGACTACTGTTCACAGCTCCAACGGTTCATCAAAAGTGATATCAGATTGAGATTTCAGCAAATGTTTCATCAGATTGAGGACGAAATAATGAATTCACCAAAACACTGTTGCGAACCGTTGGAGAGGAGGACCCAGTCGACCAACCGGTTGCCCGGCCGGTTGACCAACCGGTCAACTAGTAAAAGGTTCAAACAGTTCAGCAAAAAATTCAAAAAAAAAAAAAAAAAAATTTTTTTGCCTAACCGGTCGACCGGCCGGTCGACCACCCGGTCGTCCCGGAAAAAGTTTAAAAAGTTCAAAAAAAAAGTTCAGAAAATTAAAAAAAAAAAAAAAAAATTTTGGCCTAACCGGTCAACCGGCCGGTCGACCACCCGGTTGTCCCGGGACAAATTTGGTGCAAGGTGAACCGTTGGAGCATCTGTTATCAAATTTGGTGAAATGGGTCATTTTTTACTCAGATTTGGTGAAAAATCTGAGTCACTGTTAGAGATGCTCTAATGCTTCAGCCAGCTTAATTTTTTTCTTTTTTTATGAATTGGTAAAAACGTCCTAAGCTTACAAAGCAGAAGAGGAATTATTCTTCTAAATTTGGTCATTAAAATCGTTTTGGTTACTTCTGATGGAAACTTTATTAATGACCGTCTGATTAATGCTTCCTACCCCCACTGGGGGTCGACCCCCAGTGAGGTGTCACTGGGGGATTGGCCAGAAAAAAAATACTAGTTTTTTTTTTTTTTTTTTTTTTTTTTTGTGTTTTCAGCAAATCCGGGGCCGCCACCTCACTGGGGGTCGACCCCCAATGGGGGTATGAATCACGGCTGATGACCGTCTCTAGTGTCTTCTAGAGATTTATAAAATTATTAAAATGTCTCAGATTCAGATTACCAAATTATTAACATAAATCTAAGAAATTAACATACTATATTGTCATTTCTGTAAAGTAAACAATCAATTAGCAAAATATGAAACTCAAACCACAGATCAAGTGATTTTTTAGATGTTCCTTTCTTTTTCTTTTTCTTTTTTAAATTTTGTAAATTAATAATGTTTAGACTAAGCTAAAAAGAAATTAAAAAATTAGTTGGGAGTTCAAATCCAACTCAATCCCTTGTATGTTTGAGAAAAGTCTGAAACTCATAGGTAGCGTTTGATAGAGTTTTGTAAATGTGATTTGAGAGTATGAGTTATGTTTTGAGTTTGTGTGTTGTGGAATTATGATTTGAGTGTAGAAAATTTGTTTGGTAAAGAGTTTTAAAAATAGTTTTGGAAAAGAGGTTTGATTTGAGTGGGAAATTGTTGATGTGACATTTGATATGTGATATAAAAATTTACAACTCATAACTAAACATACAACTCAAAATTATTTTAAAGCACATAAAAAATTTTAAAAATTTCAGAAAATATTTTTCCCGATTATATAAATCAATTGCAAAAAAAAAAAAAAAAAAAAAAAAAATTTACTGTTCCAGACAGCCGGCCGGTCAACCGGCCGGACGACCGGCCGGACGTCCCGTGCGCCCTCTGCTGTGACAGAATGTTTTGACATATAGACAGAGCGTCCGGCAGAGTTTTGGAAAATTAATTCCAAAACCCTTACCAAACATCATGCTCAAACTCAGGTGTGGAAAACTAATTCCAGAGCTCTTCCAAACATACCCATAATTTTTATCGTGAAAATTACTAAGAAAGTGTATTAGATAGTAAGATAGAAATATAATGTCACACTTAGAATAAATCTGATCTGTACATTTTAAATTATGTATAATTTTTTTATGAGTATATTATATTTTACCTCAAATTTCTCAATCCTAACTCGTGATTAAAAAAATATTTGTTAACCAATGTAATAATGTACCCTAAGAACAACCAAATAAATTAGAGGTGTGTGTCATTTTTTAGGAAAGAAGGGGGCAGTTTGATAATTGAAACTGCACAGTTGTCAGAGAGGCAAATACATTATTAGCAGCATCCATCTAGATAAAAGAGTACTTGTGTGAAAGTAATCAAAGTAATCAATTCCATTTTCTTGGGGGCCAAGTTTAGGAACGTTGCGTGAGGTCCACGACTTGGTCTATGTTCATTGAAGCATTTTCGTCCAGTCAACTTTCTCATTTGTTTTTTCTATATTTAATTTTTTGCACCAAGTAAACAATTTAATTTGGAATATTCCAGGGAAGGTGTCCATAATTCTTTCCTTTTGTTATTTAGAATTTTATTATTGAGTGTTTAAAGATACTTATTAAGAAATTTAAAATATTAATAATTTTTTATAAAAAAAGTCTATCATAAAAATATATAATCAATTTAAATTTTATTCATTAATAAGACATTTCAAAAAATTTATATAAACCCAACAATATTGCAGCATGCACTCCACATATATAATGAATTTAAATCATTAATTAATTTTTCCAAATAAAAATTGTGAGTGTGTGGAATGCTATTCACTTAATAATAAAACTATACGTATCAATTAATATATTAATCAGTATATTAATAGATGATATGATATAATTTTAAAAGTTTTGATTTTTCATAATTTGTATAATAGGTGAGATCAATAATTTTAAATTAACAACATCATAACATATGTTAATACATTAATTATTATAATAATTGATATATGTAGCAGCACCTCTTCACCTGAATTTGTAAAAGATATGAACAAAATGTAGGTAATGAGGTGGACACACAAAATTGCATTTTTTATTTTTATTTTTTTTTGTTCTATTATTAAGAAAATTTACAAATCATTGGCAATATTCTAAAAATATAAAAAAAAAATTATAACTTTAATCATTAAAGTTTATCAAATTTATCATAAATTTATAATTATTTTTTAAAATTAATACTGATTTATTATTTCCTTCTATAATTATATGTATATTTTTGGGGGAAACTTTTTAGTCCACATAGCACAGCTGTTCGCGTCCCGTTCGGTATGTTATGTTTGGCAAGTAACAGATACAGAAGTAACAGATGCCAAGTCAGCAAGAACAAATTGACGGCTGTTGCACAAGCCGCGTCACTCGGAGGTTGAATATTCAATTCCATAGCAGGTGCGGGATGCACTCATTGAAAACGGTGCGCGAACAAATACTCTTTTCTTTTGAAAAATGCTCCAATCTTTTGACTATGGGTTAATTGTGATATTTTATTTTTTGTGATTAAAATAATATATTTTGTCTTTTGTAATTAAAATAGTCAAAAAAAACTTAAAAACCAACTTACCAAACAAAGGCTAAATAATTTATTAGATTTTTTTTTATTAAAACTCTCACATGACTATGAGATTTATACAAATTTATATGTGTGGATCACACTTATATAAGAGATTTTATAAAAAATTTAATAAATTATTTGAGGCCTTTATCATAACTCTTTTTTTTTGGGACACAGATTGTTAGTACTACTTAGACATGTGAAATTTATTACGAATCTAATTTTAATATTTTGAATCGTGTAATGTAGGTGGTTCTTTGAATATTTTATCACTGTAAAAAAATTAAGTTTATCGAATATTGTTAACATTTTGATTAAAATATATTTTTGTTAATAATTTATTTTTAAAATTATATTTATTATTGATAAAAATATATTTTGATCAAATGACTATTAATGCTTGATTTATATAATTTTTTATAAAAATAAAATATTCAATAAATTTTACACATTAAGCAATTCAAATTGCCAAAATTAAACTCTGATGGCCCCACATACGCAATAACAAACTCCGGTCTGATTCCAAACTGAAGACTAGTCTCCTCTTCTTTTTTTTTCTCTCTAAATTTTTCTTACTTGTGGTATTGATTGGTTAAATTTGGAATTGTCAAATGGGTTTTAATTCTGGTGCCAAAAAAAAAAAAAAAAAAGGGTTTTAATTTATTAATATAAGGAATAATTACATATTCATCTCCAAAATAGAGTCTTGTGTTAATTTGTTTATCAATATTTAAATTGTGCTAATTTCATTCTTATTGTATAAAAATATTTTAATTTAATCTTAAAAAGTATAAAAATCATCTCCTAAGCAGGACCCTAGCCATCTTCTTTAATTTCTACACATTCGTTTAAGTAAAATGATATGAATAATAAGAATTATGAAAAAAAAAAAAAAACATGAAATGCTTCATGAAGATTTTTTATCATTTGATTAGTGTATGGTATTTTATTGTATATGTAATCTAACGGTGAGGAATTTTTCATGATCATCTTCATGATATTTTTTTCATGATCGCTTACATTACTCGAATGATATATAAGCTCACTTTTATATCTATTTTCTAAATCTAATGATGTGTAAGTGATATGATTGATTGATGATTAGAGAAGATATGAAAAAGAGGGTTACCTTAAGAAAGTGAAACCCTCAATTACTCGACACACATTTTTTATGAAATTATCTATTTTCTAAACTTCTTCTTTAGTTATGACATCCCTTTGAGAGTTGTATATTATAGGAGAAGTTATTGGTTGGTCTTGGAGCACCGCCACGTAGTGTCCCAACAGGATTGTGATTGGTAGAAGAAGTGAAATGCACAAATTTGTATTGGGTAATTGAGAGATATGAAAGAACATAATAAATTGTGATTGGTAAGAGACATAACCACGTGACGCTGCAAGAGCAACCAATAATTTTTTATATCATAGTCTTTTTCATTTTACAAATCTAAGTATTTTACAAACATATCATATTTAGAGATGTGTCAATTCATTGAGTCATCATATTATTTTTAAATACCATATTTGATTATTTGATTATTTCAACGGTCAAGTTTGAGCTATTTAAGAATTTGATCAACCTCCTCTTTCATGGGCGTTAGAAGATTGTCATCCTTAAGATCATTAGGATTGGTTGGTAATCAATCGAATAGAACTCTTCCTAAAGTCTAAGTTAAAAAAGAAATTTCAATTTTTTCCCCTGATTTGTCGGAAGGGGTTGCGTCTGAAACTAAATTTATCAGTAGATTGAATTTAATTTGAATCCAAAACCCAATTGATCCAATTATTGCTGGATTAGTTCTTAGCCTTGGTTCAAATAAGTTTAATGGCGAAATTGCCACTGAACTCTGACACCTCAGCCCCTTCAAATCTTAGACATTGTAGACAACAAATTGTTTGGAACATTACCAAGGTGTTTTAACAATTTCTCAGCCATGGCCATGATGCAAAACTCGAAAAGTAAGATTTTTCAAGAAAATATCCGCACCACACCCTCTTCAAACCCCACAAATTAAACAATAAAAGTTACAATCTATCAAATACATTATATAAGTAAAATGTGATTTTTAATGAGAAGTCTTGTGCGAGTTCCAAAATCTCATTCTAAATTTTTTATTTTTTTAATTTATAAAATAATTTTAAAAACAACTATTGGCTAAACTATCTACAAAAAAATTCCAAAAAATTTTGAAAAAAAAAAAAACAATTATGCATGAAAAGGAAACCTAATTAATCCAATCAACTCTTTTTAAAAAAATTTAAAATATAAAAATCTCTTGATTTGTTGTATCTCTTTCCATATCAAGTCACACTCTCTTTTTTCTCTGTATAATAGTCTATAATTACAATATATTTCAATATCTTCATTAGAAATTATGTAGCACAAACCATGCCACCATCACCAAAAAACAAAAATTCCTAGTTCATCGTTAAGGCCTCGTTTGGCAAGTGTCTATTTTAGCCTAAAAGTCAAAAAGTTACTAAAAAAACCAAAAAGTCAACAACTCATACTAAAAAGTCAAAGATTCCCTTTTCTCTCTACTTTTTGCACATCTTTTCGTAAAAAGTCAAAAAGTCATCCTAAATAAACTAGTTTTTTTTATATCACATTTTAGTCAAAAAGTCAAAAAAATTACTAAAAAAACTTATTCCCAAACGAAGCCTAAGTTATGAAGCATATGATTTGATGGAAGATTGATTAGAAAATCATCGATTCACATTTGTTGGATATCAATTGCATGGAGCGAGGTCGAGGATGATGACGCTAACTAAAGGGAATGATATCAACGAATTCTAGGGGTGTACACGGTCCGGATTGGTTCGGTTCTAGGAAAATCCAAGAACCGAACCGAACCGATCGTAACGGTTCTGTAATTTTGAGAACCAGACCAGACCGTTACACTTGTAAAACCGGACCAGAACCAAACCGAAAAAACGGTTCGGTTTCGGTTTGGTTTACGGTTCAAAAAAATTTTATTTACAAGAATAAATTGTTAATATTAGTAAAATAATTACTCAAACTAATTACATTTAACTCATGATAAAAACTAATAATATTAAGGCATTACTTAATATTATATATCTATACCATCCTAATATTATTAAAATTATAAAAAATCGATTAATAAAAATAAAACTTGATATTAGATATATATCTTTTAAAATTCGGTTCGGTTCGGTTCGAACCACGGTTTTTTCATAAAATCCATTAACCGAACCGTTTTCACGGTTCTCATATTTTTTAATCCGAAACCGAACCAATTCTTAATAGAACCGAACCAAACCGTATGATTCGGTCTGGTTCGGTCCGGATTACCGATTTAAACGGATTTTTGAACAGCCCTAACGAATTCCCATTTGTTGCGGTACGATGAGTTTGGTAGCATGTAGATTTTATAATTTAAGGATTCATAAGTGCATTTTAAATCAACATGGTGTGATTGACACTTTACATTTGCAACGTATGTGTGATATGTAGAGCTAGATTATATATACGTACACATAGTGAAACGTGTCCATTCAGTTTAATTATATAATTTTTTTAATTTTATATTTTTAGATGTTTCTGAATTTTTTACCTGGTCTTTCAAATAAAATGCATTAGAATGATTAATTCCATTTATAAATAGCCTAGAATAAGTTCTTTTCTGCAGTCACCTTAATTCTATTAATTTGGTATCTCCATCACCGAAGGCTATAAAATAATTTTGAAGTAAGTATGTATGAGTTATATATGCATCTTCATAATGTTTTACGAATTTTATTAATTTGATTATTGTTCTCTATATAATGTTTAGTTTATGAAAATGTTTGACTCCATTTGACTTATTCGTCAATGTCCTAGTGACTAACGAGTTTATTTGTACACTTCTTAGAATTTGTATATTTGATTTCTCAAAAAATGAATTTAGATTGCATGCGATAACGTTACAATTTTTTTATGTGATTTGGTTTGTTCATCCATTTTATGCATGTCTTACTATAAGAAATTTCACTTTTGACGATTAAAATTTTAGTCGCCCAAAGCCTTATTTTAGTCGCCAATTACTTTTGGCGACTAATATATTTGATTGCCAGTTTGGTCGTCAATAGTTCGTCAAGGAAGACAATCGGTGACTAAAACTTTAGTCGCCATATATTTTTTAAAAATAATTAAATATATATATTAGTGACTAAATTATTTAGTAGTCCATTGAGCATGTATGTTTGGCAACTAACTATTTGGTAGCCAAAAGTTTCACTTTTTGAAAATTGGCGACTAAAAATTTAGTAGCCAAAAGTTTCCTTTTTAAAATTGGCTACTAAAAGTTTAGTAGCCAAAAGTTTCACTTTTTGACAATTGGCGACTAAAATTTTAGTAGCCAAAAGCCAACCTGTGATATTTGTTTAGTCGCCACAAGGTTTCATTTAGTTTTTAGAATTTGTTTTGTAATATTTTTTGCGCCTCCTGTAACCTGTGCATGCATATACAAAATTATTCATCCATTCATGCATTCATTCAATTCAATTCTCAGCCATTCAATAAAAATATTTCTTCACAACCTGTAGTATAATAGTATTCAATTTTCAACCATATACAAAACTTAACTATTAACCGTACATATAAAAAAAATAAAAATTCATAAACATAGTATAATCCAACAAATACATATACTATCCAAACTAACAATTAAAATCCAAATTAAAAAAATCTTAATAACAAAACATATTAGGTGTACATGTTTTCCATAAAATAAAAAATATAATGTAAATTGCACCCATGCAAACATCATCAATTTAGCCCAAAAACATCACTGTATCCATGCCAACATCATCAATCTGTAACAAAAACCAGTGAGGTAATTAATCAAAAATGCAGAGCTTGATTTTTGTTTAAACAAAATATGGTTCAATTTATTTAACAAGTAATTTAGTTTATGGAGAAGGAAAAATTAGATAACTAACTCAATTGAATTTAGATGAATAACACAACGAATATATCAATTGATATAGCAAGACTAAATAAAGAAAAATCAGTCAATGATTCCCTTTAACTTAACATATTGTTATTTCGAAGATTTCAACTAAAATAGGCAAATAACAATTTATGAGGATATAACACAATATCAGTTATACAACAACACAATGAGTTTATCAATTAGCTATGACAGTTAATTTAAGATGAATAACAAAATATTTATTATAACTAATATAGCAAGACTAAATGAGGGAAAATTAGTGAAGTAGCTAATTGAAAACACTATGAATGATTTTTGATTTAACAGATAAAGATTTGAATATGCAAGCAGTGGCTTCAACAGATTAAGATTTGGAGCTATTGTGGGCTTGATTCAGTACAAGTTTGAGCACCAATTACACTGGCCATAAGTTAGGCTTGTGCCTTAGAATTTTGAGAAGCCTAAGAAACATTTTATCAAATAGCTTGAAGGCAAGAAAAAAAAAATCCTTTGTTATAAGAATCCAAATCCAAAACAACAACAAACTATTTTGACATTATAAGAATCCAAAGCAACAATCCATCTATAAGAATCCAAAACAACAGCCCATCTTGAAGCTCTGATTTGGTTGTTTACGAAGTGATTAAAGAGAACGATTCAGTGAGGTTTAGGGCAAAAATCGAGATAGCCATGGCACTCTCCATCATTTTCGCCTCCTTAACGCCCTTTTTCGGTTAAGTTTAAGGCATTTTTGGCTTTAACTCCCAACCTATACGTGCTAATTACATTCCGTCTATTGTTACAGATCCTATTTGTCATGGGAAAACTAGTTGTGACATCGGTACAGTGGTTCGGGGGTTGTTTCGCATTTTTGCCTCCTTAACACCCCTTTTTCGGTTAAGTTTAAAGCATTTTTGGCTCTAACTCCCAACATACACGTGTTAATTACATCCCATCTATTGTCACAGGTCCTATTTGTCATAAGGAAGGTGGCCGTGACATTTGTACAGTGGTTCGGAAGCTGTTTCGCAGTTTCGCCCCCGTAACGCCCTTTTTCGATTAAGTTTAAGGCATTTTCGGCTCTACCTCCCAACCTACATGTGCTAATTACATTCCGTCTGTTCTCATAGGTTCTATTTGTCACGGGGAAGGTGGCCGTGACATCCAAACAGTGGTTCGGGGGCTGATTCGTAGTTTCGCCCCTTAACGCTCGGTTAAGTTTAAGGTGTTTTCGACCCTAACTCCCAACCTACGCGTGCTAATTACATTCCGTATGTTGTCACAGGTCCAATTTGTCATAAGAAAGGTGGTTGTGACATCCGCACGGTGGTTCGAGGGCTGTTTCGCATTTTCGTCCTCTTAACATTGTTTTTCGGTTAGGTTTAAGGGGTTTTCGGCTCTAACTCCCAACCTATGCGTGCTAATTACATTTCGTCTATTGTCACAGGTCCTATTTTTCACAGGGAAGGTGGTTGTGACATCCATATGGTGGTTCGGAAGCTGTTTCGCAGTTTCACCCCTGTAACGCCCTTTTTCAGTTAAGTTTAAGGCGTTTTCGGCTCTACCTCCCAACCTACACGTACTAATTACATTCTGTCTATTGTCATAGGTACTATTTGTCACAGGGGAGGTGGCCGTGACATCTGAACAGTGGTTCGGGGACTGATTCGTAGTTTCGCCCCCTAAATGCCCTTTTTCGGTTAAGTTTAAGGCGTTTTCGGCTCTAACTCCCAACCTATATGTGCTAATTACATTCTGTCTACTGTCACAGGCCCTATTTGTCACGGAAAAGGTGGCCGTGACATCCGTACGATGGTTCGGGGGCTGTTTCGCATTTTCGCCTCCTTAACGCCCTTTTTCAATTAAGTTTAAAGCGTTTTCGGCTCTAACTCCCAACCTACGCGTGCTAATTACATTATATCTATTGTCACATGTCCTATTTGTCACGGGGAAGGTGGCCGTGACATCTGTACGGTGGTTCGAGGGCTGTTTTGCAGTTTTACCCCCTTAACGCCCTTTTTCGATTAAGTTTAAGGCATTTTCGGCTCTAACTCCCAACCTACACGTACTAATTACATTCTATCTATTGTCATAGGTTCTATTTGTCATGAAGAAGATAGCTATGACATCCATACGGTGGTTCGGGGGCTGTTTCGCATTTTCGCCTTTTTAATGTTCTTTTTCGATTAACTTTAAGGAGTTTTCGGCTCTAATTCCCAACCTACATGGCTAATTATATTCTGTCTATTGTCACAGGTCCTATTTGTCACGAGGAAGGTGGCCGTGACATCCAAACGATGGTTCGGGGGTTGTTTCGTAGTTTCGCCCCGTTAACGCCCTTTTTCGATTAAGTTTAAAACGTTTTCGACTCTAACTTCCAACCTACATGTAATAATTACATTTCTTCTATTGTCACAGGTCCTATTTGTCATGGGGAAGCTTTCCGTGACATCCATACGGTGGTTCAGGGTTAGTTTCACATTTTCGCCCCCTTAACGCCCTTTTTCGGTAACTCTCAACCTACGCGTGCTAATTATATTCCGTTTGTTGTCACAAGTCCTATTTGTCATGGGGAGGCTGAATGTGACATATGTACGGTGGTTCAGGGGCTGTTTCGCAGTTTCACCCTCTTAACGCCCTTTTTCGGTTAAGTTTAATGCGTTTTCAGCTCTAACTCCCAACCTACGGGTGCTAATTACATTCCGTCTATTGTCATAGGTCCTATTTGTCACGAAAATGCTGTCTGTGACATCCGTACGTTGGTTCGGGGGCTCTTTCACAGTTTCGCCCCCTTAATGCCCTTTTCCGGTTAAGTTTAAGACGTTTTCGGCTCTAACTTCCAACCTACACGTGCTAATTACATTCCGTCTGTTGTCACAAGTCCTATTTGTCATGGGGAAGGTGGCTGTGACATCCGTACAGTGGTTCGAGGGCTGTTTCACATTTTCACCTCCTTAATGCCTTTTTTTGGTTAAGTTTAAGTCGTTTTCGGCTCTAACTCCCAACCTACACAGGATAATTACATTACGTCTGTTGTCACATGTCTTATTTGTCATGGAGAAGGTGGCTGTGACATCCAAATGGTGGTTCGGGGGTTGTTTCGCAGTTTCGCCGCCTTAACGCCCTTTTTCGATTAAGTTTAAGGCGTTTTCGGCTCTACCTCTTAACCTACACGTGCTAATTACATTCCATCTGTTGTCACAGGTCTTATTTGTCACAGGGAAGGTGGCCGTGACATTCGTACGGTGGTTCGGGGGCTGTTTCGCATTTTCACCCCCTTAACGCCTTTTTCAGTTAAGTTTAAGTCGTCTTCGGCTCAAACTTGCAACCTACGCATGCTAATTACATTCCGTCTGTTGTGACAAGTCCTATTTGTCATGGGAATGCTGCCCGTGATATAACACCCCACTTTTTATTACTCAGAACCATAACCAGATTCATTAATTTAATTCAATTTCAGAGACAACATGCAGAAAACTCTTTACATCAACGAGTAAGAATAAATAAAGATTCTCTCATCCGAATGCAAATTAAATGCAACATGAGTATAACTAAATAAATTGCCCGTAGGCTTACATCTTTAAAAGTAAAAGAAAGGGTTTAACTCGTTTACATCAATGGCATTCCGCCCACAATTAAAAGGCCCCGTGGCCAACAGGTAAAGAAGATCCATGACCTTGAAACACTTCTCGATGTTCACCTAAAAAAGGATTAGCAACGTGGGATGAACATAAAGTCCAGTAGGGATCTCAACATGATCCTAAACAATAGCAACTTACAGATAGCTATGATCATGAATGCTTAGTCTCATACTGTTTAAATAATGTGACGATTTATGCAGAAATATACGTATATAAGAAATTTTCTCAAAGTCATTCATTTCATTCAATAACATAAGCAGTTCACTTTTCTTCCTTCTTGATACCTTTTTCCAAAATTCATATGGCTATAACAAGTTTCTGAAGAAAAACAATTTCATCAAGCCCATTATGTTTTCTCTCACTTTCCAGACTTACACTTATTTGCCTCTTCAAAACATGTTCACAAGTATTCAAAGTCTTTCACATTTTTCATAATCTCAACACAATACTTACGTCTGTTTCCAACACATTCATAACTATACAAATATGCCTTTAATACAAAAGGAAAACAACAAGCAATCAATAACTATCTGCTTTAACAATTGAGGCAATACGGCCTTCCAGAACAATAACCATCATAACCTATGATATACCCAGATACACTGAGGCAATGATGATAAATGAATTCTGCTCTACCGGCCTTAAGCATGGTAAGCCAAGGATACATTTTTCCAAAACAAAATGCCAAGCCAAAGATTCACATTTCTATAACGAAATGCCAATTTACTAGACACCGGCTAGAAGGTAATGGTACCTCTGCCAAGTTCTCCAGGCGCTAGCTGGAAGGTATTGATACCTCTCATTCGAAGCGCGACCAATTCTCCAGGAGCTAGCTGGAAGGTAATGGTACCTCTCATTCGAAGCGCAAGCACATTCCCAACCATCTTAACATACTATAATGCATAATAACACAAGTGTAATACATACACAATATTATTCAACACAACAATGCCATCCTCCACCGATGACCAAGGACAAAACCTCTTAAGTAAATGTATTACATACTCGTAAAACAACAATCCAATTCTCGCAAGACTTTCAGTCCAATAACAATGATATTATGTAAAGGTTCCAAAATCTGACCTCAAGTTCATTATCAATTTAAAAAGGGTGATGATTTCATTTTCTTTCAAAAGGACCACTTTCCTTTATTTTCCAATCCACACAACTCCAACCATTTTCTAAGAATTCATTCTTGTCATTTTAGAAAACCAATTCCAAATCCATTCTCTTTATTTTACAAAACCAATTCCATTGGTGTCAAATCCATAACTTAACTCAACTTCCCACGATTAGTCTAAAACAATACCAACACCGTGGTTACTTCTCTTTTTATTTTCTTTTTATATAAACACAATTATACAACCCATATTAGCAAAATATAAAGATTATTCAACTTCTTCCCCTTTTAGATCCATTATAACAACAATATTAAATTAGGGTTTTTCTCCCTTTCTTCACAAACATAACAAATCATTTCCAAAATAACCTAGCAACCAACAACTTAACAACTCCAATCACAAATTATCAAATCCTAGATCCCTTTTTTAACAATTAACAAATTATCAATTTGTTATATTTAAATATAATCAACCCAACACAATTTAATGCTCAAATCAATTACCAAGTCATTAATCAAATTTCTTAACTCATAACATGATTATTTCACAATTTCAACCCTCTTTATCCATTAAGCATTATATAAAAAGAAAATTTAGGACTTCACCTCTTTCTCAACATAAATACGTTAGCCACTCCCCAATTTAACCCAAACAACAACCGAGTTCACAAAATTTCAATCTTAACTACCAAGTCTTAGATTCTTTATCATGATTTTCGGAAAATCCATAACAACATGGTTTTTATGCAATAAAAACTCACCACATGTCTATCTATAAAACAAGTATTGAAAAAGATCAAATAAATCCCTACCTCTTGAAGCGAAGAGAAAACAATCCAAAAATCACCGGCGACGAAACCACAAACCACTTGGATCAATAGAAAGCCCTTAACAAGATCTACAACCTTTCCCAAAGGGCCAAGGTGAAAAGATGGCTCTAGGTAAGTAGATCTGAAGATCTAAGTGCGAAAAGTTAAGTTTTAGAGAGAGAAGAGAGAAATCATGGGTTGAGAGGAAAAGAGGAGAAAAAATAATGAGAGAAAAGTGGTTTGGGTCCATTTATACTAGTAACAAATAGCCCCAAGGTCAAATAAAATAATAGGCCCAAAAACCCCCTTAGATAGGGTCCATTCGGACTTCAAAAATCTGAAAAAAAAACACGTAGGGGTCGACCCTTAGACAGGAGGGGGTCGACCCTATCTTCCAGTAACCAACACACAGACATAAGAGGGTTGACCCTCTCCCAGTCTGGTGTCTACCCTATCTTCCAGCAACTAACACAGAGACATAAAAGGGTCGACCCTCTCCCAGTCTGGTGTCTACCCTATCTTCCAGCAACTAACACACAGACATAAGAGGGTCGACCCTCTCCAGTTTGGTGTCTACCCTATTTTCCAACAACACACCCAGAAACTTCACCAACAGGTAAGGGTCGACCCTTAGGAAGGCTGGTGTCGACCCTAGAATAAAATTTCTAAGTTTCCAAACAACTTTTCAACGTAAATAAGCATGAACGAACAATCCCAACAAGTTTAAATTAATTTGTACTCCTCCAAAACCAAGATACAATAACACCGAAGATTCCCAAAACAAAATAAAGGATTCAAATACACTTCCCAAAAGTTTTAAAAGGGTACAAGTGCTACACGTGACATTCGTACGGTGGTTCGGGGGGCTGTTTCACAATTTCGCCCCCTTAATTCCCTTTTTCGGTTAAGTTTAAGGCATTTTCGGCTCTAACTCCCAACCTACACGTGCTAATTACATCCCATCTGTTGTCACAGGTTCTATTTGTCACAGGGAAGGTGACTGTGATATCCGTACTGTGGTTTGGTGACTGTTTCGCATTTTCGCCCCTTAACGCCTTTTTTCGATTAAGTTTAAGTTGTTTTCGGCTCTAACTCCCAACCTACACGTGCTAATTACGTTCCATTTGTTGTCACAGGTCCTATTTGTCATGGGGAAGCTGGCTGTGACATCTCTACATCTAATTACATCCCGTATGTCCCCATAGGTCCTATATATATATATATGCAAGACAAACTCCAAATAAACAAAGATCATTTCAAACGGCATCCAATTAGAAGCATCAAGTACTCTGTACAAATTTTCAAGCAAAATTGGCTACAAAAAAAAAAAAAATGAAAGAAGGAAAGACAAAGCATTTAAAACTAATTACACAACAAATATCAAAAGGACAAGCATTATCAAGAGCATAAAGTCAAACCAGAGTTTGGAGGTAATAAAGATTGATTCAAACCATAGTTTGGAGGTAATAAACAAATCCTCACGCTTCACGATACCATCTTCAAACAACTTCTTCAAAACCAACCAATCTGCAAGGAAAGAAAACTAGATCAATGCCTCCAAAATCTTCCAAGAAACTAAGAAATTTTCCTATTCCAAACAAATTATCTTTGACCACCGAGCTGAGTAAGTCTATTAAAATCAAATCACCAATTACACCATTAATGCAGTCAGTTGCAAATATGAATTCTAAATCATGGTAAGGATTTGAACTAATGAGACCCATCCCAGAACACATAATGGCTTGGCTTATTCACAAAGAGGTTCATTCTTGTTTAAGGTTACTGTGATGTAACCGGAGTATGGACAAAATAAGGAATTTTTTTCATGAGATGTTTTTAAGAAAAAATGGTACTTATATTGTAAGATCAACAATCATTATAAGAACAAATAGAAACATGTCCACGCAAAAAAAAATAAAATAAAATAAAAAAATAAACCACATATTTTAGTACAATTTCCTGAAATGCATTTGTAAAGTGGTTGGTTCTGAAATATGTTGGAGGTGGTTCCACAGCATCCATTGTATGAAATATTATACCCACTTGTGAATTGCTATCAATTGTAGCCCGTTGCAGTGCTTCATGAATCTGCACATAATAAAACCTTTTCCTTTTTGATAATAATGTAATAAATAATGGAACTGCAGATATTTTGCCCAAAACAAAGAATGACATAAGAGGAGACCAAAGTACCCGAGTTTCGGCAATTATTGGACACCAACCCTCTCTGACAAGACATTTTTTTGTAACATCAAAATTTAGTACGTTCAGATATCATACACAAAACCTACAACAAATGAGAAATATAGTAAAGACAAAAAGGCCCATACACATTTTGCTTGTCATAAGAAAACTAAATTATATAATGTGCTACACAAACATCAATCAAAAATAAAATAAACATTGCAAGCATGTGGGAAAATGCAGCCAGTCAATTTAACAGCATACTTCTTGAGTTAGTTGCCTTTGTTTCATTATATCTTCGAGTACAGAATAGAAAATTGCACCAAATGCTTCACAAATTTTCAATATTTTTGTCTTTGCTTGCTCCCCCGAGAAGAACACTACAAAAACAATTTTCTCAACCTGCAAATGCAATATACAAGCAAAATTAGTTGAATTCAGAAATTTAGGCCACAGTCTTTAAAGCAATAGAAGTACACCAACATAGCACTCTAGTGAAGAAAGCATACTATTAAGAAGTAGAATATATTCAAGGTTTTCAGATTATAAGCTATAGTAAGAAAATACGTAGAAATAAAATTTATCCCAAAAGACCAAAAGATAATAATATAAATAAGAGAATGACCATTTCAGTTGATATAGGATCCAAGATTTGTTCATCAGTTGGTGCCTGATTGAAAAGCATGTTGCCTTTTGTAGCACGAAACAACATCCGCTCAAACCTAAAAGCTTTGGATTTACTAATAATGCCACCAATAAATCTTAAACCAGATTGATTTGATGGCCCAGGTTGCATCTCCTATAGAATGGATTATCTATAATAAACAAAATCATGTTTGTAGTTTATCTACCTAAACAGTATTTGACAAAGCAGACAATTACCTGTTCAAGTAAAGATGTTGTATCTGCATAGACATCATTAGAGTACACATATGATCATCTAACTCTCTTTTCTCTTTCACTACATGACTCTTACTTGAAACAAGGAAATCACTTGCCTGGAATTGCACATGAGAAGGCATAAGAGAAGCATCTAAAACTATATTTTGATTGAAGCTTCATATATGCACATACTCAAGAAAGAAAGAACACTAAAATTATTTGGCACATATTTATTCAGCCACAACTTTCACACTATATTTATACTCCATCTCAGTACTGGACATGTTAACAAGAAAGAAACAGAGATCATTTGATGGCTTTGGGCTCATCAACCATTGTTTGAACAACAATAATTCATACCACTAAAAAAAGGACCATTAATAGCACTAATGTATTGGGAATGCCAAAAAAAAAAAAAAAAAACAAGGCATAGGCAGTGGGCGGGGCCCATTGCCACATCATTAGCGCCCATTGCCACATCATCAGTGGTGTGCTCTCAACCATTTTTCATTGTTTGAAAGCATTGGTTCGTAAACATTCTTACTGTCAAACACCTCAATGCTTTCAAACACCTCATTTTATACTTTCTCTCATATATAAATTTGATATTAAGATTCACCTAGTAGTTACACACTACTATAAAAAATAAAAATAAATAAATAAATAAAAGTAGTTAACCCTTAAAGTGAAAATTAAGAATATGAGAGTCATCCAACAAATTATTTAAATCTTAATTTCTTCAATAAACAATAATTCCTTATAGTAACAGAAATAGTTGTAATAATTAATTTAAACAACACACAATTATCATCAGCTTCCAAGAACCATTCAAATTAAACTGCAAAATCTCAACAGGATGACTCTGAACTTCACATTTATCACCACTAATACCCATGAATCAGCACTAATGACCAAAGCCCTCTTTCCAATATGAAGAATTTCATCAACATTAGTGAAACTCAGTAGAGTATTCCAAGATACCTGACAGCTATCAACCCAGCTCCTAAACCCCCCAAAGTAGGACACACAACCACACGAACCCCAAATTTTTCCTTGATAAACTCAAATGCCTCATTGAACCCAAATTTTTCCCTCAACAAAAACAAAGAGAACTGCAAAATTAGGTAGACAATCTACCAATGCAACTCCAAATTTACTGCAATTTGAAGAAATTAAACCAAAAACAAGCTAAATAGTAAACTAAATAAATAATATAAACCCTAGCGCAAGAGTGAGAAATGGGGAAATAGAGAAAGGAGGGGAGAGAGAGAGAGAGAGAACTTGTTTGTATTGTGGCGGTGGCGGTGTGATTTGCGGCGGTGTGGTGGCGGTGTGTGTCTTACAGTGAGCAATGGTGGTGAACGACCAAACTTGTCGTTTGTCGCCAAAGGTTAATGTATACCAACTAATTTATTTAGTACCCAACATTTAACAAACAACGACTAATATTTTAGTCGCCAAAAGTGATCATTTTGGCAACTAAAAGTATTTTAGTCACCGAAAAGAAATATTCACTGACCAAATTTTTCGTCACCAAAGATAAAAGTAAAATTTATGTTTATTATTTAGTGACTAAATAATTTTAGTAGGCAAAAATTACCTTACAGTGACTAAAAATTTTTTAGTCACTGAAAATGAATATTTGCCAACCAAAACTTTGGTCGCCAAAGTTTAATAGCAAACATTATACTAGCTTTTTGGCGACTAAATTTATTTTAGTAGCCAAAAACTGGTATATCACGACTAACAAAAATTTTAGTAGCCTAAAACATGATCTAACGCCGACTAAAATAATTTTTAGTCACCTATTGTTCATATTTAGCTACTCATTTTTTTAAGTCGCCAATAATGAGGATACAGCTGCTAAAAAAATTAGTAGCTAAAAACCATATTCAACGGCGACCAATATAATTTTTAGTCGCCTATTCTACAACTTTTGGCAACTAAAAAAAGTTTAGTCGCCAAATTTGGTCACCAAAAATGTAAATTGTTGTATTATAATATAAAGAATCAATTTGATCTTTTACATTTAGGACTCATTGATATTTTATGTTATGATAGGATTATAATCCATGATTACTTAAATAAAGTTCTTGATTCACAAGTAAGTGTAATCGAATGCTTCAAATCCCATATAATTATTCCTTCGAGTAAAATTCACACTCACAAATAACAATAAGCCAATCAAATCAATGAAAATAATGTCTTTATTAATAAGTAGCCTAAATTTGGAAGGGAGATTTACCATAAGTCCCAAAATTTGAACTTATGAACAGTTGGTCCCATTTTTATTCTATTAAACCGTTTAGTCCTATTTAATTGTGAGGGACGTAATTACCCTTATGTATCCTATTTTTGATGCGGCTGGGGGGCTTCAAGATTGGGTGATGCGTCGTGTGGCTCACGTGCGCGGTTAGTAAAATGGATGTGTGGTGTGTTGCATGTGATACACTGCCATGGTGTCACACAATAGCAAACCGTTGTAAGGGGTTTTTATTTGGGCGGGGCATTCTCTCACTCTCACATAGAGACCCAGGCACACACACATAGCTCCTCTCTCTAGCAGACATAAGACGCCATTAAACACACACAACAACAAATCGAACACATGTGATTCCAGATCGAACACATCGAACACATCATCATCCGAGGGCGATGGCGATGGCTTCAACACATCAAACACACTGATACACACTGATACATCGAACACATCGAACACACTGAGACACGCAGACACACAGATGGAACACATCGAACACCATCGAACACACATGTGATTCCAGATCGGACACATCGAACACACTGATACATGCACACACACAGATGGAAGACACTGATACACGCAGACACACAGATGGAACACCATCGAACGCGACCTAGGGAACCTCCCGAATAGTTGGGGACCAGACTGACCCAGATCTCGGAGGACGGTTCTGGTTAAAGCTCTGGTTTTGGGTCCGGTCCAGCGCCTGAGAGGAGGAGGAAGATAGTCTTCTTCTGGATCTTCAACGACCCCGGATCGAAACTTCATCGGCTGGGTTTTGAGGGTTCTGGGTTTCCTCCAGGAACATCGATTTAGAGATTGAAATCTGAAATTTGCAGAGTCTCACCGGGTTGAGGAACGAGATCGGCTCGGCAAACCGGACAAGTCACATGAGAATTGAGCAAGCATCGATGCATTCGGGGTGAAACACATGGTCGCATTTGGGGATCAATCTGAGATTCTCAACGTGTTCGAATTCATTGAGACAAACAGCGCACTCAAGTGCACCTTTTCCAATCTTCAGACCCTTTACCACCGAATACATGAAAGTTAGGAATGTCCCGATCACCGCCGGGTCAAGCCCTCTCGAACACACTGATACACGCAGACACACAGATGCTTCAACACACACTCACACACACAACACACTAAATACACACACATACGCGAATCTCTGAGGGTGTGCCACACCGGAATGAAAGTGGGACCAAATCAGTGAACCAAAAATGATAGTTTGTGAGTTAAAAAAAAAATGACAGTTTGTAAATCAATGAAAGGGCACTCTCGTCCCACAGAGTGAAACAAAAATGAAAAAAAAAAAAACAAAAAGGATCAAATCAACTCACCAGCAGGACTATTTGGTATAATAGAATAAAAATGGGATTATTTGGTATAACAGTTTGTAAAGTAGGATTTATTGGTAAATATTTCATTTGGGAATCATTGGCTTCTTTTATTAATTCTTTCAAACTTGTGAAAATAAAAAATTCATCACTCATAAATAAATATAAGCCTTTAAAAAAAAAAAAAAAAAAACTCTTTAGAAGGATTTTATATAAACCTTTTCTTAAATATAATTCCATGATTGTAATTTAGGGAGTCAAAACCCATATAAATATTTCCTTAAGTAAACTTCTAGACTTATAATTAATAGCCAAATAGGAAATAAAATTCAATGTAAATAAATCTCTTAACTCACAAATGACCGTAAATTAGGGATCAAATCTCTTGAAAATATGTTTTTCTTTTATTCTGAAAAATCTAAAATTTCAGAGATATTAATTTGTGATTACATTTCAATTTTAAACAATGAATAACAATCTCAATCAAACAATTAAAGACAAATTAACACACCAATTTAACGTGGAAAAACCACAATCGAAGCGCCTCCAATTGTGATAAAAAAAAATTACAGGTCAAAGCCACAAACAATATACTAAGAAGATAAAAAAGAATTACATGTGTGCTCTCAATTACCTAGCGAATCTACGCCACCGACCCCGATGTGCCTTTTCCATCACCGTCTTCACCTTGAAATTGTCTTGCCCAACGTTAAATCCACAACGTTGATGTCGGATCCCACGACGATTGAGCCACTCCGAAACCCACTAAAGCTACAGACCCAAGTTTCCTGCAATTCACCGAAGAACAACTCTTTCTTTTGTGAATAAAAGAAAACAAACAAACCCCTTGATGATATTGATATAAAATTCATGGATCCATTTATCACTCTTAAATCATTAAAGAAACACTTATAAAGCACCCTCTAATATAAAAAAAATACTTTATTTTTTCTTCCTCTCTGAAATCTGGACGGCTCAAACCCTAAAATGAGCAAACAACGCACTTTATAGTAAACTGGATCGGGAAGACTGCTCGACCACACATTTCACTGCTTGAGCTATGTGAGTAAAGGCGGTATAAAACATGTAGGTTGACTGCTCGAGCGCAACATTCACTGCTCGATACGGTTAAAACTTACTTCCTAGAAGTTCAGATGTTATGCAAAAATATTGGATAATCATTTTCCTCCCGCTCGAGCGGTCAAATAACTATGGTTGCATTTTTTTTTTGCTTCGAGAGCGTTGCCCCTCGACCTCGGCCTGGGCGCTGCCCCTTAGACCCTCCCGAGCTGACCTGGGCAACTCGATTCTTGTACATAGTCAGGGAAGTTGCAAACAATGGCAAACATGAAAGGATCAAGATCATAAACTCATTTGCATAAGTACAATTCGGGTTTGATTCACACCTAAACACTCATAGCCTCATTGGAACAAAAGAATGAATAAAATTACAATTGAAAAAAAGTTTTATCAAACGAGATTGCCAATTACAAAAACCTAACATATTCAATAAATACAAATTTACATATTGTTGGACAAAATCTTAGAGTATATTGAGTATGAGTTATGGTTTATTTTTAGAGTAAATTTGCAAAGACAGAGGTTTTACAACATTAAATGAAAAAAAATATTTAGGTGAAATGATACAATTTACAATAATATTAAATTAAAAAAACTATCATAATAATAGATTATTGGAGCACTTTTTTTTTTAATTGTAAATTGAAAATATCTTCAACATTCCTTTCATATTGCATTGAAAATATTATATGTCAGTCATTTTATAATGCCAAATTAAAGTTCAGTTAAATTATGTATTTTTTTTTTCCAGAACCTATAATTGCATATGAAACTATACATATCGAAATATCGTGCCTTTATATTGATCACGACAAAAACACAATTACAATATATATGGAGGAAGATATGGAAAGATTATAGTAGATCATTCCAAAAAGAGAAATATATTAACTGTTAGCTACATATTTTGTATAAGTCAATTACAATTCAACGCGTGGCAAAATAAGGGCAATACAGGAAGACTTTTCAAGTTTTCGATCATGATCGTACACATGGCAGTTAGTATTGGTTCTTACAAGATCTGCGTAGCACTGAATCAGCAAAGAGATGCAAAGTGATGTGACTTCAACGGTTGCTCACATTCAAATTCAAAATCAGGAGGGAAGCCTAACTGCAAGTGATGGCATAGTGGAGCTAATTATAAGGCAACATGATCAGCGATCATGGAGGAACGATTCGACGGTTAGAAGTGCAGTTCGATGGTCATCCTTGAGAAGTATAAATAGCAGAGAAGGCCCCAGAAAAAAGCCCAGACTCAGATCCAAAAAACCAGTTTTATTCTACTTTATTTCCTTTCTAGTTTTACATTTCTTGTTCTTTACATTTCTGTACTTTAAAATTCCTGTACTGCACTTCGTTCATAAGAGTAGTTTCAAGTAGATTGTTGCTGTAAATCTCTACGAGGCTGAATTGGATCATTGTAAGTTTTCATTTTAATGAAATGCTTCAATTGTTCTTCATTTGATTGTTATTTGTTTAATTCTCCTAAATCAAGCCACCATTAAAAGTCCTCTTTATTGAGGCTGAAAGAACTAAAACACGATCGTCTGATAATTGGTTGGCAATTAATTTTTTGTAAGGACTGATTGATCCTTGCTGGCATGCTCTCAATTACAATAATAACCTTTGAAAGCCAAAAAACCAACATATATTTTTGGCACGCCTAGTGGGACTAATTGAAATGGCTAGACGTAGGAGACAAGGAGAAAATGAACGCTTAGAAGAAGGCGTGGAAGGAGAGGTAGAAATACCTAATCCAGAGGATAATGTGATAACACATCCTGTGGAAACACCTATTTTATCAGAACCTATGGTCGAACAGACCAGCACTTCGGAACAAGTACCACATGTTCATAATATTGGACGAGGCCAAGGAATTGGATCATCCACTGTTCTATCTACTCAGCCAATGAATCCATGGGGTGGCCTAGTAGATGTCATGGGATAGCAGTTAATGAATACAATGGAAAAGTGGGCAACATCCTTTTTGAATCAAATGAATACCCACCAACCAACAAACACAAGACACATGGAGGAAATTTCAAATGTCCCTCAGTAAAGATTGGCTAGAGATAAACAGCCTATGCAAATTAATGGACATTCTAATGGTCAAACTAGCAATCAAAACTATGAAAGACCATCACCTCAGTCTTGGTATGAGCCTTTTTCGAGGCCTATGACAAGTCAAAATGCCTCATTACTTAACAGTGAAGCCATGCAAATTGGTGGATCTAGCTTAATACAAGAAAATGGCATAAGGATGGTTCCAAATCCCATGTTCGAAGCCATACCTGGCACAAGGGGGTTCACCAACCTTTTATTCGAATTTATACCCGGGGGGTTGGAAGGTTTTCCTACAACTAGAAGAGACACAACACCTGTTCCAGCACCTTTCGCAGGTTCTTTTGCAGGACAGGCTCAACGAGGTCATCCATACCTTCAACAGCAGCCAGTACCACAGGGACAACCAGTCCCATATATACCACCTTATGGACCAAGAGGACTCCAAGCACAAGGTTGTCCACCAAATCCTGTGTTTATTCCTCCAATAGTGGTTTAACAAGCACAAAATGTGATCCCTAGAGGCCAAATTGCTGACATTGTTAGAGAGATGTGTGGACCAATGGCTCGGGGGTTCAAACTCCTATGTACAGGAAACCATATCCAGAATGGGTGGATAGGGTACATGAATACCCAAAAGGATTCAGAATACCAGACTTTGCCCTTTTTTATGGAAATGGAAACCAATCAACAGTGGAGCATATTGCTAGGTTTGCTGCTCAATGTGGTGAATTCACCAATAATGATTACATGAAGTTAAGATTGTTCCCAAATTCTCTTACAGGGGCACCCTGCATATGGTATATTAACCTTACGCTTGGCTCCATTCAGACTTGACAACAAATGGAAGAGGCATTTCATGCCCAATTCTTCCAAACGAAGCCAGAAGTGTCCATGGCAGATTTGGCAAGGTTGAGCCAAAGGCCTGATGAAAAGGCTGCTCAATTTATTGCCAGATTTAAAAGAACACGAAACAAATGTAGGGTCATCCTACCAGAGCCAGAATTCATGAGATTGGCTCAAAATGGCTTAGAGTTTAGGCTTCAAAAGAAGTTTAACTTAACTGAGTTTAGAGACTTAATGGAACTAACTTATAAGGTGTCTAGGTATGAAGCATTACTAGAGGAAGAGCAAGATCGAAATAATGCATCATACAAGACATATTATAGAGATCCTAATTATGAGATTGCTGCAGCAGAGATTGTGGGGAAAGAACCTGTAATCTGTGAGCATTAATTCATAAGGACACAACAATGGACTAGCAGTTTAAAAAGAAAGACCTTCATAGGAAATACTCTTTCGATTTAACAAAGGCAGATGACATATTTGATCATTTGCTTTCGGCCAACTTCCTTAAGTTACCAAAAGGAGTCAAAATTACATCTCTAGATGAACTTAAAGGAAAAGTGTATTGTAAATGGCATAATTCTTGGTCTCACTCGACTAAAAATTGTATTGTTTTTCGAGACAGGATCCAAGAACACATTCGGAAAGGAAGTTTAAAATTCCCAGCTAAAGCAGAAAAAGGCCATGGGTATCGACAGTAATCCATTCCCAAAAGTTGGAGAAAGTGCAGCTAATGTTGTTGTACCAGACTTCCAGAATTTATCTTTGAAGGAATTGGAAGAGGTCAATGTGCAGATGCATGTTGCCAGCCAAACTACTGTCAAGAAAGACACTAGAAGTTCACCAGTTGTTGGACAAGGCTCTACAGGTCAGGAAAATGACTCTGAGGAGGAAGCACTGGATGATGATTCTTTAGAGGCAACAGTTATCCAAAGAATGTGTCCCAGGTGTAGGTTGAGCTATAAGTGGCTGAAAGGGCTTCCAATTGATGGGAAACAATACTACAGGGATGTGCAAAGATGTCCTAAGCAACCAGTGCTCATAACAAAAGGCCATATCCAACTGGTCCTAGGCAGCAGCCACTCATGGTTGGACCAATAGCTACTAGAATGCAATCCAAGGGTAAGAGGTCTTTACATGAGTCCAGACCTCCCAACTATTACAAAATGGAAGGCAATCGTCCTGAAAGAAGGATTGAAGTAGGTTCAAGTTATGGGAGCAAAGCCAGAAATTGGCCCCCTAGACCAGCCTCACACAAGATGGAAAGTGACCACCTTCATGGAAGGCCTGAACTAGGCCCAAAGCAAGAAAGGCCTGAATTAGGCCCTAAACAAGGAGTCAGGGCTAAGCAATGGCATTCACAGACAGCTTCGAAATTGGCTTCGAATGAAGAAAGAGACAGCTCAACGACTGAGTTAGTGTGTTCATGGGTACTGGGAGTCCTAGATTAGTTTGTCATGCAGAACAAACCTAGGGAGATACCTACCCAAAGAAATGCTATTGGAGATTAGAGTAGGATGGTTAAACCTCCTCTGGTGGCCCCAAATAATTGGGTGTTACTAAAGCATCCATAAACAAAGGAACCAAACATGGTTCTAGTAATTTCTAGATCACAAAGGAGAAAGATCCAGCGTAGGTACACTCAGTACCAGAAAGACCTGAAAGAAAGTGGAGAAAGCTCTTCATTGCTCCAAACAGAGGGGCAGATAGAAGGAAAGAAAAATCCAAAGTCAGACTATATAGTCCAAAATCAACTCTACAAGACAAAATAGGTTGCAGCAAAGAACAGTTGGCCAAAGTTCACTCTGAACTAAAAGCTAAAGAGAGGTCCAGTTTAGCAGGATTGGAGAAGGCTTTGATGGAGAGTGATAGTGAGACAGAAGGAGAAGTTGGCCTAGGCCAAAAGAAAGAAATGGTTGAGGAAGAAATGTTCGAAGCCTTCATGGCTGAACAGACATTTTTTGTTGAAAAGCCAACAGAAGCAGACCATTCGAAGGAGTTTGTTAATAATGAAGTGCCAGAATACAGCATGGAAGATGCTTCTGAGGTAATTGAACAAGGTGGCCAAGAAAAGAAACAGGTACAGCCAGCCATCCAATTTGGCTCGTTTCCTCCAGTATCAGTGAATATGGTACATATATTACCATATGAATTCCAAGCTGGAGATGAGAACCAAGAGGGTCAAGAAATTGACCCAATTCCAGTCTCTAGTGAAGACTCACAAGTGAGTATGGTGCAGGATGAATCTGAAATGGTTACCCCAATGGAAACTGAATACGAGAGTGAAGAAGAGGTGAGTATTAACCTCTCATATCCTTTTGAGTATCCCACAACATCTATGACACATCATGTCAAGCCTTTGTATATCAAGGCCTTCTTCGATGGGATACAATTGAACCGAGTCTTTGTGGATAATAGGGCAGTAGTGAACCTGCTTCCGAAATCTTCCTTGAAGAAACTAAGAAAAAGGAACCCCAGGTTAATCCCAACCAGCACAACCATTGCTGGCTTCGCTAGAGACAAACAGATGGCTCAGGGAATTTTGCCCATCAACCTGAGTGTGGGAACCAGGGACTGCATGACGGCATTCTTCGTTATCGACAGCAATGCTAAGTACAATGCTTTACTTGGGAGAGATTGGATTCACACTAACAAGTGTGTGCCTTCCTCTCTGCATCAGAAGATAATGATGTCCTTGGGCAATGGAGAGATAGAGGAAATCGATGCAGATCTTCAACCCTTCATAGCCTGTGCAGACTTCGCAGAGGCCAAATTGTATATTAAGGGAGTGACACCACTCAGCATACTGAGAAAACCTGATGGATCAGCCAAAATAACGGCTGATGAGGAATTGGCACACTTGAAGCACTTAGTCCAGGAGAGTGCTGATGAAGAATTTGTCGTTAAGGATGACAATGATGCCTGGTTGTAGGCAAAGAGATGAAGACCAAGAAGCCAAGTCTTTGGCTCTAATTAAGTTCTCAATATTGGATGTAAAATCAGTAGTCCAGAAAGTGCAAGAGCAAGAGAAAGAAGCCATGATAATTGGCTATAAGCAGGAGTAACAACAGGCTAGGGTTTTGGCCCTTGATAAATACTGTGCATTGGACATTGAAACAAAAGTCAAGGAGATACAGGAAGAAGAAGCCTTATGGACAAACTTTGTCTATGAGGAGGAAGGTAAAGATGTTGAATCAAAGAAGCTGGGAGCATAACAAAGCAAGGAGATTGCTTTGAAGGCAGAAGGAATCAAAGAAGGAGCTTTAGTAAGTTCTCAGATAGAAGACCCCTTAGAAGAAGTAAATTTAGGAGAAGGTTCTATACAACAGCCTACCTATATAAGTGCTTGGTTGAATGCTTTTGACAGGGACCAGTTATTGGTTGTTCTGAAGAAATATAAAGTTTGTTTTGCATGGTCTTATAATGAACTACCAGGATTGGATAGGTCATTAGTAGAACATAGGCTCCCTATAAGGCCTAATTTCAAGCCATATAAGCAGAAACCAAGAAGAATGAGTCCAGAAGTGATTCAGAAAGTTAAGGAGGAAATTCTTAGACTACTCAAGGCAGGCTTTATTAGGACAACTATGTATGTTGAATGGCTATCCAATATTGTGTTTGTAGTTAAGAAGAATGGTAAAATGAAGGTATGCATCGATTTCAGAAACTTAAATCTAGCAACTCCAAAAGATGAGTATCCTATGCCTATAGTAGATTTGTTGGTAGACAGTTCAGCAGGGCATCAAATTTTATCAATGATGGATGGACACTATGGTTATAACCAAATCTACATTGCAGAGGAGAATGTCCACATGACAGCATTCAGATGTCTTGGGAATATTGGCACCTTCGAATGGGTTAAAATGCCATTTGGCCTGAAGAATGCTGGGGCTACATATCAGAGAGCTATGAACACTATCTTTTATGACCTCATTGGAGGGTATTTAGAGTGTTATATTGATGACATTGTAGTGAAATCCCAATCCATGAAGGAGCACTTGTTTCACTTAGAAGTAGCTTTTGAAAGAATGAGAAAGTTTAAGTTGAAACTCAATCCTCTTAAGTGTGCTTTTGGCGTATCATCTGGAAACTTCTTGGGCTATGTAGTACACAAGAAAGGAATACATATTGACCAGAATAAAGCCAAAGCCATCATTGAAGCCAGACCTCCATCAAGTAAGAAAGAATTACAAAAGTTCCTTGGACAGGTTAATTTTCTTCAAAGATTCATTTCTAATACTGCAGGGAAAACTAAAGTATTTGCTTCCTTGTTAAGGCTAAAAGATGAAGAGAAGTTTGTGTGGGCAGCAGAGCATCAAACTGCTTTTGAAGGAATCAAAGCCTACTTGGCCAACCCTCCAGTGCTGATGCCACCAAAGGGTGATAAGCCTTTGAAGTTGTACATAACTGCAGCAGAAGATTTATTGGGAGTTTTCTTAGCCCAAAACAACGAAGAAGGCAATGAGCAAGCTGTTTATTACCTTAGTAGGTTTCTAAATTCTTGTTAATGTAAATACTCAGCTGTAGAAAAGTTGTATCTTGCATTGTATTTTGCTGCAATGAAATTAAGATACTATCATTTGCCTACAACTGTCTTGGTAATTGCAACCACAGATTTGGTTAAGTATCTGTTATCTAGACCTATGTTGAGGGGAATAATTGGCAAATGGATACTAGCCTTATCAGAATTTCATTTAGAATATGTTCCCCAAAAGGCAGCAAAATGACAAGTTTTAGCTAATCTTTTGGCAGACCATCCATCTCAAACAGAAAGCCAAGAGATAATGAAACTTGGTATGGCTAGTGTTGAACCATGGCAAATGTGGTTCGATGGATCAAAAGCCAATGATTTAACTGGGATTGGTATAGTAATTAAGTCACCACAAGGGATAGAAACTACACATGGTTTCAGAGTGGATGAAAGTACTTGTTCCAATAATCAAGCTGAATATGAAGCCTTAATAATGGGACTGGAAATACTTATTGGATTACAAGCTCATGCAGTTGATATATTTGGAAATTCTCAGTTGGTAGTTAACCAAGTGAAAGGGATTTTCAAATGTCAAAGTATAAGCATGTTGCCATACTATGTTGTTGCATTGCATCTGCTTTCTCAATTTCAGATATCAAATGTAACTCATGTCCCAAGGTTCTTGAATAATAAAGCTAATGATGTGGCTAAGAAAGTTTCGAATTTTAAGAGAAGGGATAATACTCAAAGGGACATAAGCCAAACAACATATCAAAAATTAATACCACCCTTAAATAAAAGGAATGTGGTCCTGGAAGTCAATCATAATGACTTACAAGAACAAGATTGGAGGTATCCAATAATGCAGTATCTGGCTGGCCCATCTTCGAAGGCCAGCAGAAAAATTAAATTGCAATCTATGCAATACATAATGTATGGTAATGCTCTCTACAAAAGGGGGGGAGATGGTTTATTGTTGGAATGTTTGGGCCCAAAAGAAGCATTAACAGCTATGGCTGAGGTTCATGGAGGCATCTGTGGTGCTCATCAGCCTGGTGTGAAGATGAGATGGTTGCTTCGAAGGCATTCCTACTATTGGCCAACTATCCTTAAAGACTACATGGAATATGCAAGAGGTTGCCAGGCATGCCAAAAGCATAGCACAATAAGGCATGTGCCCATAACTGACCTGCATGCAGTTATGAAGCCTTGGCCATTTAGAGGATGGGCCATGGATATGATGAGAAAAATACACCCACCCTCTTTGAAGCATCATTGTTTCATTTTAGTGGCCACTGATTACTTCACTAAGTGGGTCGAAGCTAAGCCATACAAGGCTGTAGACCAGACTGAGGTCATTGGATTCATTAAGGATTTAATCCATAGATTTGGTATCCCATAGACTATAACTGTTGATAATGGGACTATATTTGATGGGAAAATGGTAAAGTCTTTTGTGGCAGAGTTTGGAATTAGCCTCGTTAATTCCACCCCCTATTGTGCACAAGCCAATGGTCAAGCTTAATCATCCAATAAGTCTTTGAAAAAAAGAATACAAAAAGTTGTGGAAGACAATCCTAGGGATTGGCATAACTTATTGTTGGATGTATTGTGAGCTTATAAAACCTCTCCAAGGTCAAGTACAAGAATCACTCCTTATGCCTTAGTATATGGGTATGATGCAGTGCTACCTGTGGAAATTAATGTTAAGTCCTTGAGGGTGAGATGCCAAGACCAATTAAATCTTGAGCAATACCATCAGAGTATGTGCTTGGAGTTAGAAAGTATATATGAAGCTAGAATTCTGGCATTAAATAGCATTCTTTTCCAAAAGAAGAAAGCAGCCAAAAACTATAATAAGAAAGTCAAACACATTGGCTTTGATGAAGGTGATTTGGTATGAAAGACAATACTCCCAATAGGGATTAAAAGCCATAAGTTTGGCAAATGGTCACCTAATTGGGAAGGACCATGTCAAGTTCATAGAGTCCTGCCTTTTGGAGCATACCATTTGAGAAATTTGAATGGATATGTACATCCCAAAAAGATTAATGGCAGATATTTGAAGCCTTATTTTTCAACCATATGGGAAACACAAGGAATAGAATAAATGTTAAGTAAAAGAACATGAGAATATTCAAATGATAAATATGAATTTGCTTTTCATAAAGAGTTGAATGCATTCTGCCATAAATTGGCCTAAAAGTCAGTACAATGTCTCAGTTGTTCTTTTACAATGGATGTTCTATTCTTAAATGATAAGAACAACTGGATGGCTATGGTCATTTCCTGTTTTTGGTCAGCCAGTCCTTGATTGGTAATTTGCAATTTGGTGACAGTTTGATCTAAGGCCTGGTTAATCGCGGATAGCTCCTCTTCAAGTTGAGCTTTCTTCTCCAATAATTGAGTTCAAAATTAGGAGACAGAGGAATGTTGTTCCTTTAACTCTGATACTTCAGTATGTATTTTGGAAACAAAGCTCTGATCTTTTACTAATTTCTCCTCTGCAACCTTAGCAGCATGGCAAATGTTGATCTAAAAATCAATGGTAGTTGCCGTCTGAGACAAATGACCTGAGATAGTCATGCCGGATTGTTCAACAATCTTGCAGCACTAGAGGAAGTCATTTCTTATTATAGGCCTCTGTAAGGCTTCGAAAGGGATCCTCGAAAAGGATGTCAGCAGCTCCAGACAACTGTCTAAGTCTATTGGAGGCAAGGAAGTCTTACTGCTGGTGGAAGAGCTCTCAAGAATTTCTAGCAAAGAATCAGCCAGAACTAATGGCTCAGTCTCATTACTATCCATTAGAGAGGTGGAATGTATGTCGAAGAGACTAGCTAGTCTAGCTTCGAAGATGTCTACCTCATCTGTGGACATGAAAGGTGCAGAAAGAGCTTTGGTGGAAGGAAAAAAAGACTGCATATGAATAGGAGAAGTGTGTGGAGCATCTTCAGTGGTCTCTATAGTTCTAGCCACCAATAGGTCGAGGGAAGAGGGGCTGGAACTAGACAGAGGTAATAGACCATGAGTTGGAGGGCTACCAGTACCCTATATAAGGGAATCAGCTACCATAAAAAATGAAGTAATAGCTAGAATTTCCTTAGAAGGGGGAGGAGAAATAAAGCTCAAAAGAGAACCAAATTGAGTGAAATCAAAAGACAAATAAGGGAGGTATGGAGTTAAGCCAAAAGAAAGAGATTTAGGGATACTTGGCCGCAATGAGGGTATGGAGAATACAGGCCTAGAAAGTGGGAGTATTATCTGAATAGACTTCACATTTTGCGATTGACCAACTTCAACCGAAACTGAGGGAGTCCTTATTGGAAAAATAGGCTCAGTAGTTGTTGTTGCAAAATAAGAAGTACAAAGTAATGTCAAGCCTCAATACCAAGAATTTGACAAGGAAAAAGAATAGAAGCATGAGAGAAGTTACTTGTTTCAAAAATGGTAGCAATAATGGGAGAGCTACGAAGGGAATAATGCTCAGCAATAAGCCTTCTCGCAATTTCCCTTTGGATTGCATCAACAGCAGCAGCTTCATCTCTTAATAGTTGCTGTTGCCATCTTTTTTTAGCTCTCTGGAACACAATTATTGCCTTAGAATGTTCCTACTCTACTGCTTTGGCAACTGCCTCATGAGTAGGGTCTTCGACCAAATCAGAAGGAGAGACAGTCATCTTCTTTCTCTTTTTTCTCTGTATTGGTATTTCCTGCTCTTTCTCAATCTCTCTCTCTTCAATATGGGATTCAGACTCTTCAGGAGTGAGCTCCTCTTCTACTACTTTGGCAGTTGCCTCATGAGTAGGGTCTTCGACTAAATCAGAAGGAGAGACAGTCATCTTCTTCCTTCTTTTTAAGGGTGTCTCTTGCTCTTGATCTGCCTCTTTTTCTTCTGCTGCCTGAACCTCAGGTGCTTCTTTTTCAGGATCAAGTAAAAGTTTTCTTTTCTTTTGTTGCTGTTTGCTCCTGAGAAGATCTAAAGCTTGGGTCTTCTGAGGAGAATCTCTCTGTGAGGCACCCGCACCACCTTCACAAAAGAAGAACTAGAGATAAGGCTAAAAGCATTATAAAGAAGGAGAAAAGAGAAGAAACAAGGATATATACCTTTCTTCGAGGCAGCTCGAGTAACTCTAGGAGGAGTTGAGGCAGTAGGGGTAGACTATGTGGTGGCAGGCACAGGAACTGAAGTGGTAGGAACAGTGGAAGAAGTGACAACTCCAGCTCCTTTAGGCTTGGCTTGGGGCACATCCAACACCATCAATAGGTCTTGAGGAGGAATGGCCAAGTATACCTCCATATTGGTCACCTACCAGTTTTGGCACCTTTTCAATAGGTTACCTTGAGGAATGAAAGTGATATACTCAAACTCAATCAAGTCTTGTTGTAACAAGCCCGCGAGGGACCTCGTGCTATAGTTCGGACTCGATTTTTGTCATGGATCTTAATCTTGAACCAAAGAGTCCAAATCTGGCAAATCGTTTTGAGAAAAATATATTTTTTTGAAAGAAGAAGTGCCAAACATGGACTGCTTCGCCAGATACAGAGTCGCCACCTAAATATTTTAATGGGGAAATTTAGGAAACCCTGACTCGGCGCCAAAGGCCACGTGTCCGTCATCACCAAAGTTGCCTTGGCTCGGGAGCTTGGGTACGATTGGGGAAGGTCAGCTATGAGCACCCCCTCTCGCCCGATCCAAAGATCGGCCTCTACTAACCATGATATCCGCTTTTGAAAACGTTATGTGTTCTTATCCCAGTTAATTAGCCTAGAATTACTATGTGATGCGCACAACACAAAAGTATAGACTAGATCGTCTAATTTGGAACGAAACATTGCATATCCGTTTGTTTGGAAAACGCTTTGGAATTTGCTACTCGTGAGTAGGCTAAAACACTTATTTCAACGAGTTATTTCAACTCAAACAATTCAACCTTCACCCACAGGCATTCAGGCAGTTTAACACATAAGCATCTAGCCACATGGTAAGCATGCTGTCATGGTAGCATTCACACACATGCGGTATGCTAAAGCATAAATATTTACATCGTACTTCGTGCCAAAATTAATGAAACTAGTTAGCAAAACATGCATGACCCTAGTTCATGTTAAGTGGCTAATGTATCACATGCAGAATGTTACTAGAATAGGCTCGGCTAATCTAAGGATGACATGTGAAATGCACAAATATCACGTATTCGAGTTAGATTTGAAATACTTATGCAGTTAGCATGATGCGCCGAGCCCGGTGCATGCAATACTAATGAATGATGCGCGCATGCATAGCATAGGATATGCTAAAGTAAACATGACCTAATACTAACCATCAAAGCAGGTAAGTAAAAGGGACAAAGAAGTGGGGGTTGAAAGACATGCACACACTCACCCACATTTATTACAAATTTGCCCTCGCTCGAAGGGACCCAAAGAATAATACAATTTAACTAACTAATAAGCTAATTAAATATTACAAACCATTAAATTAATTAAGCAAATTAATTAATCTAAGAAAGCAGTAAACAGCAGCCTCGGGGAGAGGGCTCGATGCATGCGCGCTTGGTTTCGCCCGGAAATCCACTGTCATGCCCAAGATGCCTCTATTTTCCCTGCTCTGCTCCTCTGATGACTGCCAAAGTCTTGGGACATGCTCTCTGGAGGTTAGGGAACACCACCGGCTGAATGAGAACACCACCGGCCATGTAGAATGGTCACCGGCCACAACTTTGATCCATCGGCCAACAATGGTGGCCGATCGGCACTAAATGTGGCCGGCCGGACAAAAGTTCCTACAGAAACTGGTTTGGCAACAGCAGAGGGCAATACTTGGCATGGCAATGCATTTCAAGTAATGTATGCACCAATCACATCCGTTATCATGTTCATGACTCAAAGGGACATGAGCCTCGATTCTCGGACCACCAATCACGCATTTCCATGCATGATGGCCCAAAGAATCAAGTATGCATTTTAATTTCAAATGTAATGCAATGCAAACAAACACAAGGAAACCTAACCTCTATCATACTCAATTCAAGAGGCAAGGTAATGCATGCCAATGCAATGCAATCCTAAGCATGTTGACTACTATGCAACATGGATAATGCAAGCAAGCATACAAGGCATGCAAGGCATGAGACAATGCAACCAACAAGTATGCAAGGCACAATGTGGGTGTTTAAGCATGCAAGCCATCATGTGACTTCATTCAATCATGCGATTTCAATCATGCAACAACTCACCAATATGCTACAACATACAAGGATTTCATGCAATAAACAAAGAGATGGACTTAAACATGATTTAGGCAGTCCTAACTAGGCCTAAAACAGTGGCCAAAAGCTCAAGAAATAGGATCAAACACACATACAAGAATGCATACGTTAATGAGCCAACACTTAAGCAAACAAAGGCAACTTTCAAGCACACTTAAAAGAGGCTAAGCATAGACCAATGACATGCAATATAAGCTCTGAAATCATGTTAAAATGGTGCCAAACCAAGCAAACAAGATAGGCTGAATATGCAACAATGGTCCAAAACTTAAGGCTAACAAGCCAAAATGCAAAAGAGCTATGCAATGGGAGCCTTGGTCGACCAAAACAGCCAAGGACAGACCTTAAACATGACAAAATAAACATGTAAGCTTCACAAAGCTAGGCCTAAAACATGCTTGAACAAGGGTTAAAACCTAGATGCATGTTAAGGCAACAAAATGGCATTACAATGCATGTATGCTAAGCAAGCATGGTGTACCAAAACCAACTAAAAATAGAGGCATATTATGACATAATAAGCATGAAAATCAGCTAAGGCATGGCCAACACACACTTAAACATGGTGCTCTCTCAAGAGGCAAAAATGGTCCTTTTCAAGGACAACAAGGAGAGGCGGTGGCCCTCTCCTTCCTAGGACCTCAAGGCACCATCCTCACCTCTGAAATCCCTCAAGATTTTAGTGGTGAGGAGGCCCAAACACTATGGTCCCAGAGCTCACACAAAATGGCTCAAAATGAAGCTTAACAAGGCTTAAGAGGGGTCAAACCACCTCAAAGCTTGAAACAACCTTAAACAACTATTTAAAGCAAGTAAAAACACAACTTTTATATGTTATATACTAAGCTCAAAAACAGGTGTAAGGTAGGTAAAACTACAATGCAAGAAAGGGGTAAAAAGGGGGCAAAGTTGTTACCCTTGAAGACTTTCTTCACAAATGAAGCTCCAGCATCTTCTTGAGGTTGAAACCAACTCCAAAACTCCAAAAACAACCTTTAAGGGCCTCAGCTCCAAGAGATGGTGTGATAGTGGGTGTTTGTGAGCAAAAATAAGACAAGACACACATAAGAGAGAGAGATAGAGATAGGATATGAACCGAACCCTAACCCTAGAACTCAAACCCTAAAAATCTGTCTAAAAATGTCTAACCTCTAATGCAAGAGAGGAGAGGCTCCTCTTATAGAGCTTTTAGTCTTGTAAGCTTACAAGACAAGCTTCTAAAGAGAGAGATCCCTCCATACACGTGTATGGAGGGGAGCCAAGTGCATGCCAGCTGCACCAAAATATCTGCAAAAGCAGATGCACAGTAGCCGGCCGGGCAAAGATGCAATTGACCAAAAAAAGATAGCCGACCGGCCATCTATAGTGCCGGCCGGCCAAACATTTGGCCGGTGGCAACAACACACAGCCGGTGGCCTCAAGCCATGGCCGGTGATGGGTGGGGATGGTCTACAAGCCCTACCCTGCCTCTCAAAGGCAAAACAAAAGTGTTTGGTGCAAAACCAGACACAAAATGGTCGAGTCGAGAGGTCCTGAGACGAGGCGCGCTGCCAAGGCTTCTGGGAACTCAAGACGAACACAAACAAGGGTGATCACTGAGTGTTCAATCAGTGACGTCCAAGTCTTGAGGACGGTCAAAAATGGGGTGTCTACACCGTATAAACTTAGAAGTTGCTTCTTCTAGTCTGGACCTTCAAACCTTTAAATCCCTACTGGTAAGACTTAAATTGGTATTGCTGCAGAGAGGTATTGGGACCCCTTGTGAGAAGCCAAATTGTCTAGCAAATTGAGCAGGACAATAGGGCTCAACAATGCATTTGTAAGCTCTGGGGTTCATAGTCCCAATGAATAACTCTCTGGGGATCAGAATAGAGGCCCATATGTTCTTGTGATGAGGTGAAGCACAGAACCTATCACTTAGAAAAAATTTCAACCAAGATGGGCCGATGGTAGTAGGTTCGAAGGGACGAAAGCTGTAAGAAGAAAGGGAAGCTGGAAGTTGGTGAAAGAAAGAGAAGTAAAAAGCAAAGGTAGAAGGATAGAGTGAAGCGTTGGCTAGCCTCATGCCATGAGTAGTAGGGTTTGGCTCAAAATATTTAAGGCATTTAGATTGTAGCTCAGTAAAATAAGCAAAAAGCCAAAGCTGAAGTATCCAAAATGGACCTCCTTGATTGGCATCTAGGGGTTTCTCACAAAAAAGGGAACAGACTCTATATACGTGACCTAAAACGTATGGAGCTAAGGCCACATTTTTCTGTAAGACAAGGGCTTTGGCAAGAGGGGCAAATTCAGGCATGATTCTTTGAGAAGAGGTACAGAAAAGGAATTTACAAAGCCAATATAATATAAAAGAAAAGAATTCCTTATTAGTCACAGGGCCCTCCCTTCTATTCTCAGCCTCGACAATGCAGAGAGGATGTAAGAGAGGATGTAAGAGAATTATGCAATTCTCGATACATCTCACTCGGAGGATACAATACCTGTCCGGTTCGTCTGGTTCCACCAGCTGCAAATGAACCGTACATACAATATCGTGCCTGCAAAGAAAACAACTTAACAGGTACGATATGATTAGCAACATGCATGACAATGCAAAAAATAAATGCAAAATGATATGCAATATATACAAAACAATATATAAACAATGCAAATGAAAATGCAATGCAATTGAAACTATGCAAACTATATGCAAAGTAATTGAATCATGATCCAATCATGAGTGGTTCGAAACCACACATATGTCAAATAGATTGATGGAGGTAACAAGTCCGTTTACCATAGAACGGTCTACTGAACTATGAGCAATGTAGACGGACACAAGAACAAGTATTTGGGGGGGAATGACATAAGTGGGGTAACGACCCACTGGGGAAAGGACAATGATCCTAATGTTGGATGCAAGATTACACTACAATGTAATATATAATGAATATGCTGGGGAAATGGCAATGGATATGGCACGCGGGCCAAACCAAATCTTGCCTAGGAAAGGCATGTACACATACAAGCCGCGGCTAACATAGAACGGTCGACTGAACTATGTTTTGACGTGAAAAGTACGGACACATACCAGACAAGCTCAACATGGAAAGGCGCGAGCCATAGATGGAAGTGATGCAATGAATGCATGCGATCTACAATGCAATATCTACAAATATGCAATGGAATGGAATGGAAGTGGATACAATGGATATGGCACGCGGGCCAAACCAAATCTTGCCTAGGAAAGGCATGTACGCATACAAGCCGCGGCTAACATAAAACGGTCTACTGAACTATGTTTTGACGTGAAAAGTACGGGCACATACCTGACCAAGCTCAACATGGAAAGGCGCAAGCCATGGATGGAAAGTGATGCAATGGATGCATGCAATCTACAATGCAATATCTACAAATATGCAATGGAATGGATACAATGGATATGACACACGGGCCAAACCAAATCTTGCCTAGGAAAGGCATGTACGCATACAAGCCGCGACTAACATAGAACGGTCTACTAAACTATGTTTTGACGTGAAAAGTATGTGCACATACCTGACCAAGCTCAACATGGACAGGCGTAAGCCATGGATAGAAAGTGATGCAATGGATGCATGCAATCTATAATGCAATATCTACAAATATGCAATGGAATGGAATATATATGAGGGAAATGCATGACATATGCACCATATTACAATGAAATGCATGACATATGCATTTGTGTGTGATTTTTGTTTGAAATGCATGCTGCATGGAGTGCGCGACAACGCAAGTCGCTTGAAATGCATGACAATGCGAATGAACTGTGCACACCAATGCACCGAAGGTCTTGCACCTTCCGAGGATTTAAGGTCTCCTAGACCATTGATGGACAGGATGGTGTGATGCGCAAAATAGCGCGATTGAATGCATGCAAAATGCAATGAGATGCGCAAAACAGCGCGATGCGTTAAACAACACGAGTGCACAAGATAGTGTGATGCGCTAGACAGCGCGATCGAATGCATGCTAAATGCAATGAGATGTGAAAAACAGTGCGATGCGTTAAACAACGCGAGTGCACAAGATAGTGCGATGCGCTAGACAGCGCGATCGAATGCATGCTAAATGCAATGAGATGCGCAAAGTAGCGCGATGCGTTAAACAACGCGAGTGCACAAGATAGTGCGATGCGCTAGACAGCGCAATCGAATGCATGCTAAATGCAATGAGATGCGCAAAACAATGCGATGCGTTAAACAACGCGAGTGCACAAGATAGTGCGATGCGCTAGACAGCGCGATTGAATGCATGCCAAATGCAATGAGATGCACAAAACAGCGCGATGCGTTAAACAACGCGAGTGCACAAGATAGTGCGATGCGCTAGACAGCGCAATTAAATGCATGTCAAATGCAATGAGATGCGCAAAACAGCGCGATTGATATAAAGTGCACATGGGGCAACTTTCGAATCTCGTAAACGACAAAAGGATATCAAAAGGATACGCCTTGTACATATTTGAGTGCCACGCACAGAAGACACGGTCCGAGGTCAAAACAGAGGCCGGTTGAGCTTCGGAAATGCACCGTTCTTGCACTATCTTGAGCAATGAAGGCCCCAAACTACAGATCTGACCCAAACAAGGTTGTAGAAGGCTCACCGGCCACATGGGGAGGCCACCGGCCATCCACCGGCCACAAAAAAAATCACCGGCCAAACATTTGGCCGGCCAGCCAAAAGTGTAGCCGACCGGCCAAAAGTGCCTGAATCGGGGCAATTTTGACTTTTCACCTTGGGTCTTTTAAAATAGGGTTCCAAACCCTATTTTCTTACTTCTCCTTAGCTAAAATCCTTTACTCCTTCTCTCTAGAGCATTTTCCCACCTTTGATCCGTGTTTTTCTCGCGTTCTAGACACTTTTTCATTGTTTGATTCGCGAAACCCTCTTCGTTTCACACGTTTTGAACCGAACAAATCTCATTTTCGGTGTACTTTTCTTGGTTTTCACCACTCGGGGTTTGTTTCCCCCGAGTTTTTCTTGATTTCCGTGCACTTTCTACATCTCGCCTTTTCCGGTCATTTTTCGCCCTCCCGGGGGTTGACTTTTTGTTGACCTTTCTCATTTTCACCCGGTTTCCCTCATTCCGGTCACTTTCTCGTCACTTTTGACATGGCCGACGATATCCAATGGTGCGGGACTCCCCCGGACCACGAGATGGATCTCGGGGCTGAGCTCCTCCCTTTGAGCATCCGCCCATTCGACCCGGCGACCTACCGGCCGACGATTCATGTGCTACCCCCGGATGGACTTTGCCAGCTTCGAAGTTTTGACAGGGCGATGCCACCAGAGCTCCTCCTGCGTGAGGCCTTGGGAGACATTCATCTTTTTCCGCCGCTACTTCGACACTATCACCCCTGCCGAGGTATGTTTTACTTACAGTTCATTTAAGCTTCGCTTTTCACTGTATGTTTTCAACAGTAGTAGATAACAAACTGTATTTCATTTTCAGATCACATGGCAGCCTTGGGCTCCCTTGCCAGCCGTGATGCGGGATCGATTTGTCGGTGCTGAGGAGACCTCGCGCTTCCGGATCTTGCTAGAAGACCCAGTCTGTCGGGCTTGATACCTGGGTGAGCGTTTCCTACGCCAGACCCTAGGTTTACCTGAGTAGATAGTCCCAGTTCACCCTCCGGAGCACATGAGGGATACTGAGAGATTCACTGCCGAGCAGATGGCCGAGTATACGATCGGCTGGGACGCGATCCGCTTTAGAGGCATCGGCGACTACAGAGAGTACATGGAGACATACATCATGCGGCCTCTGAGCGGTGGTCGTCGGGTTGAGGGAGCGAGGCCTGCGGCGCCAGTGGCTAGGGCAGGGGCGGGGGCTGAAGCAGGAGCATCGAGGAGAGCCCGAGTCCGCGGTAGGGGTGGAGCTCAGAGAGGGCGGGGGCCTAGTTGGCCTGCCCTGCCCACGACGATGACATGCAGAGGGCGTGGCGGGGTGACTTACTTGATCCCTATTGCTCCTCCTCTGGCTGATCACGAGTTGGTCGGCTTCTACGACCTGCCTCCGGTATGTACTATTACACATTGCATTCCGCATAGTTAGTTCATTTCATTTGTTTTGATATTTCGCAAAATATTGATGCCTTCAACACTTTTGCAGGCCTCTTCCGAGTACACTCGCCAGTCTTTGGAGCTGGCCGCGTCAATGATGGGGATGCTCCAGCAGAGCCTCGATCTCCTATCCATTTACAGCATTCCGGTATGTCTTTCTGACCACAGTCTCAAACCATAGATAAACTGTTTCATATGATCTGATGCACTACACAACACCTGATAGACTGCTCACGGCATTCACACACTGTACTCACAGTATTCACACTGATAAACTGCTCATGGCATTCACACACTGTACTCACAGTATTCACACTGATAAACTGTTCACGGCATTCACACACTGTACTCATACACTGCATTTTACACTGATAATGTAATGACCCAGAACTGTATGATTTAATTTTTGGTAATTAATTATGTGTTAATATAATTTATTGAAGAATATCTGGTTGATTTAGAAAATATCTGTTGATGCTACAACTTCGGGACTGAAATGGATGACTGTAATGGGTTCAGAAAATGAAATTGAACACGCCTATGTGATACCGGAAATTTTTAGAGGCTTTTGAGAAAATAAATTGAAGACTGAATTTCGTCTGATTCGCTAGGTCCCGTTTGGCTCAAGTGTTATGGCACAATTCTATTTATAAGAACAAGGGCCTTGTTTGGCTCAAGTGTTGTGGGCATTATGGGTTATTTGATGTATATATATATATTAATAGATAAGGATGCTTTGCTGTTTGACTCATTTGACTCAAACTAAAAAGAGAAAAATCTGAGAGAGAGAGAGTTCGGGGAAAGAGAAGAAAAAGGGAGAACAAGAGAAATGAAAAGGGGGTAAATCAAGCTTCTTAAGTGATTAAGGTAAGGATTCTTGTTAAATTCTTGAAGTAGATTATTGATTCTTGCATGTTGAATGTCACGACCCAAACCCGGCCCTATGGGTTTAGCACCGTAATCGGCCAGTAATCCGAGATTACCGAAGGCCTGCTTAACAGTAGAACAGTAAAACAGAGTTCAGGGCCTAGCGGAAGCCAATACAGTAAATAAATAATGTCCAATGAGCTGTGACAGTCTGTATGCCAAAAGATTTTTCATACATACATGCAGTCAGAGGCAAAACAGTGTATACATTATATACAATCATTCAGTACGGGGACTTAATCCCTATTAGACAGTACAACAGTGCTAACAGTCGATACAGTAGATAAAACAGTGTAGAAGGGGGAAACAGCTAAAACACCCCTACGCCTTAGCATAACAGGCTCGGAACCTCGCAGTGAGGCACATAGGCTGGCTTGACAAAACTGGAGTTTACCATGACGCTTCTAGCAACGGTCCGGTGCCTGTACACCTACATATATATATGAGCAGTGAGCTAAAGCCCAGTGAATAACATAATGTGTAAAGGGGTTAAGAATAAATGTCTTTTCAGTATTGGAAACAGTCATTTCAGTCAGTTTATCAGTCATTCAGTTCGTGGCTCATATTTTAGGTTATAACAGTCATTCAGTTAAAATAGTGATATGTGGTACATCCATTGGCATAACAGTACAGTCGACAGTAGGTCTTAAAAGACCGGGTCTTAACAGACCAAATAGTAAATGACGGCCATCAGTAGCAGTACAGTAACAGTAACAGTACCAATTCAGAGAACAGTACAGTACTTGTGGATTCAAGAGGTGGCTCCCACTGTAGCACTTAGTTCCGTAGATTCTAGAGGTGGCTCCCAGTGTAGCACTTTGTTCCATATCAGTAATACAGAATGGCCATCATAACAGTAAACAGTAGTGGTTCCAAACTTGGGAACCGACAGAGATCTCTCTGTCACAGTAACAGTAAACAGTAGGTGCCAAGGATGCCACAGTATAGTTCAGAATATAAGTCATACGTTCGTTCAGTACACAATATCAGTTCAGTGGACAGTTCAATTCAGTAAACAGTATCAATTCAGTAACCAATTCAGTTCAGTAAACAGTTCAGTAACCAGTTCAATTCAGTAAACAGTTTAATAGACAGTTCAATTTAGTAAACATTTCAGTCCAGTAAGCAGTTCAATAAAGTAGACAGCTCAATAAGGTAAACAGTTCAATAAAGTAAACAGTTCAGAAGATAATCATTTTCGAACATATCTTTACACAGTTGTTACTCACAGAGTTCTGGGCTATAGTAAGCTAGAGCGTCTCCTCGGTAAGCCAACCCTACACAGTATACAGGATGAACACACACTAAGCTACACAGTTGGGAAATATCATAACTTAATCCCTAATTTGCCTTGGTGTGTTCTACATCTATATCCTCATTAAGATGCCTTAAACTAGGCCTAAGAATGCCTAGGATGGGATGAGGACGCAAAAATACACTTAGAAAACATTTTGCAAGATTTGCTGAAAATAGGATCCTCGCTCGAGCGAGCCTTCCTTTGCTCGAGCGAGCTTCCAAAAGCAAAGGCTTCGCTCGAGCGAGCAATCCTTCGCTCGAGCAGTCTGTCGAAACAGTAAAAGTACTGGATGCTGCAATTTTACGCTCGAGCCACCAATCCTACGCTTGAGCGTAGCTTCGAACAAAGGCTGGTCGCTCGAGCGAAGAAGCCAAATTCTGGAATTTCCAGATTTGTCTCCTAAGCTCAAACCAAGCATTCTTCCACCCTATACTCGACCTCTTGGGCCCAAATTCTAGAAAACACATCTCAACTCAATATATAACAAGTTTCAAAGGCCAATTTGTACATGCAAGGGCCAAGAGTGAGTCAATTAAAACCATTTTTCAAACCTATTTTCAAGAATATGAAGAACATACAAACATGCATGGATTCAAACCATCTCAAAGCTCCAATTTGATGCTCTAGAGAGCCAATTGTTCCAAAAACAAGTTGAAAGCATGGACTTAAGCTTTAACATGAGCATGCATGTATAATTTTACCATGAATTCAACTCAAAACTCATCAATTCAAACATGTATGCATGAACTCTAGTATAATTCACCATGTATGAACTAAAACAAGACTTAGCTCTACAATTTGCCATGAATCTAGCAAGAATCAACCTTAAATGCAACAATGAGTGGTTGAAATTCATACCTAAGTCTTGAATTAGAGATATGGAGGCTCAATTGCAGACTGTACTTCAATTCTTCAAGTTGACTAAGCCAAACTCTCAAGAACACTCAAACTTCTCACTTTCACTCTCTCTCTCAAGCTCTTCTTTGGTCGGCTAGAGCAAGAGGAAAGGCTGATGAAATGAGGTTGTTCAAGTGTCATACAAGGCTCTAAGTGTGTGAGGTAGTGGCCACTAAGTGGCATTTTGGCAAATAAACCAATTCAAGCAATTTAGCTTATTTTAAACTAATTTAATCATCCCAAATCAATTTTCAGATAAATGTGCCATAAAATCACATTAATTATGATGAACACAGACCATCAATAAATTTTAGATTTGGCCGCCGATAAGGCCTTCAATTTGCAGTTTAATGCATAAGACAAGAACAGATAATTTGCCAATTAAACAGACAGATTATGCATTTAACAAATACAGTCAGTCAGTTCAGTAATTCAGTTAGTTCGATTATCAGTCAAAATCAGTCTCAATTTAGCAGTAATCAGTACTAATCAGTATTTTATCGATAAACAGTGTGAGGGTTGTTACATTGAACTTAAGATCATGGTTTAGAATGGTTTGGTTCATGTTTATTTGGCTTAAAGGAGGTTCTTCCTCAAAACCTCCATGGAAGTTGAAAATGAAGCTTTTATATACATGTTCATGGGTTTGATCTTGTAAAAGATGCATGTGGGTTTTGAATTGAAGTTTTTGATGTTGATTTAAGATGAATTCAAGTATTTTGGGTTATGGAATTCATGTAATGGAAATTGATTTTGTAAAGTAGAGAATGGAAGCTTGAAGAAGAACCAGAGTTTCGGATTTTTGCATGGTCCCGCTCGAGCGGAGGGAAGCCCGCTCGAGCGTAGATATCGACCTCCCAGCAGTTTTGGACATTTTATAGTCCGCTCGAGCGGACAAAATGGCGCTCGAGCGGGAAGGCTTATTTCAGGAACTTTTTGGGGAAGTTGTATACTTGATTTTATCATGTTAATTGCATCATTTAGCATCTTATGAACATGAAATGAAGTCAAGAATGAATGTAATGGCATGAATTAAAGTGAAGGAAAGAAAGAGAGGCAAGAATGATTTAATGTATGAAGGTAATGAATGTTAAGAAATGTTTTATAATGTTAATTGCAGGACAAACCTCGAAGACCGTGCAACCGGTTTTGGAAACCCACTGTGAGTAACATTTCTGTAAAGTTATGTTATTATGAACTATGTTTAAAAGTGATATGTTATGATATGATATGTTCTGAAAGGTGATTTTAAACTGTGAACGAATGTCCTAATTTGCAAATCTAGTATGGCATCCATAGATAGTTAGGTCATGGGTGCGACATGAACATGCAGGCCCATGATGTGATCAGTCATGGGTTAGGGCATGAAGATGAAGGCCCATGGCCAGCTACGAGATCTCGTTAGACCGTTAGACTGTTAAATTGATAGACCGGTATGAAAGGTTCTGTGGATTATGCCATTAATGACTGTTGACTGTTTATAACTGTATATATATGAAATGTTGGAATTTGTTCACTAACCCTTTACTTTAATGTTACTCGCTGAGCTTTAGCTCATTGTTTGTAGTTATATATATATAGGTGAGCATTCAGGAAGCCAAGCCTAGGCAGAGTCTCGAGCCGAGCCGCCGTTTTGAAGCCTAACCAGAAGTTTTGAATGCCTCCGAGCTGGGGCCAGGCCTGGAAAGCCGTGAGAGAGTTTTGTCTTTTTGTTATTTGTAACAGATACTTATGTGATGTTCCTGATCATGTTATGTGAAATAATGTGTAATTATCATTTTTGGCATGTATATAAAACTTGTTCATATAAATGCACAGCTCTTGGACTCTTTATATTTTGTATGTGCTTCCGCGAGCCCCGTTTTATTTATGTTTTGTACAGTAAGGCCTGTGGTAATCTAGGATTACTGGCCGGTCTCGTTACCAAACTTTTCGGGGCGAGTTTGGGGCGTGACAGATAAACTGCTCATAGTATACTGATGCATTCGCCTCTTATGTTTTTCAGCCTCCCTTCCAGATTCCCGCTGTAGGAGGTGCTCCAGCTGGACCTTCCGCTCCTGTCCGAGGGAGAGATGAGGAGGGCAGAGTATTCCCCCGCACCAAGGCGGGGCGCACTCACGTCGGGAGTAGCTCATGGGCTCCAATTCCAGACGATGATGACGATGAGTTAGAGGCAGAGACAGAGGCAGAGTCATCGGAGGAGGAGACCGGAGACGGCTCGGGCTCGGACTCAGATGACAGTGCTGCTCCAGATGATGCTCCTGGACCTTCGTCCAGGAAGAGGACGAGGACGGACTCCTAGGCCTGAGATCTTGACATTGATACAAACTTTTGCTGTTTTTCTTCTTTTCTGTACTTTTTCCTTTTTGTTGGTAGTTAGAGCACATTGTACTGCCGCAGGCAGATTTTTGTTGCCAAAACTTATGTACTTGAAAAGATGATGAAATGAAACAAACTTTTTGTCTAAAAAGTGTTACATTTGTATCTCTCATGCATTGCATCGCATTACATCATATTACATCTCAATGTAAATGAAATTGATCTGTTGTCTGAAAATTGAGCACTTGTATTGTAATAATCAGATAAGCAATCAGCCCATAGCAAAACCAACCAAGCAACCCTCTGCTTAACCTGAACACACAGCCCATACTCTGTTGGGGATTAGTCTACATACAGCCCATAACACAGTACTCGGTTCATTCTGCACGCAGCAAACCTTGAACAAATAGCCCAATCTGACAAGACGGACTACGAAAGCTGAACCGGTTGAAGTTGAAACACACTCAGATGTCCCAAATTTTCCTTTTTCTTCTTTTGCTTCGCATAAATGTAGAGAATGGCACAACACTCTGAGCATAAACGATTTTAACTTTTGAAAAGGGTTTTGCAACCGGGGTATCGAGCCTAAAAACTGAACACAGCGGGAAAGACTCAAGCAAAAGGTGCACGACCTAAACACGACAAGACATGCTCGGAAAAGACTCAAAGCAAAAGTTGAGGTAGACAAACCAACGGAAGGGACACGACACATGGACGTGTTTACAAAAACAAAAGACCTCAGATGTCGAGGAGCCAATTCCTCCGGGTATTATTCCCATCCCTTCTGATTTGTGATTCTCACATCACTCGGCCCTCAGGCTCTTTTTCTTTTCTTTTCTCTCAAAACCCTCTTGCTCACTTTTCTCTCGACTTACACCTCTCTATTCTTTATTCTCTCATTTTTCATCCCTCCCCAGGATGATTGATAGATGAACAAGAAGTTGTGGGTTCACCCACAGCACTGTTAGCTCGCGGCTATCTCTTCCGGTGACGTCGAGTCAGGGTTCCGGATAGGGAAAGCTTCTTCCGGCGAATAGGGTGCCTCTCTGGCAAGTATGTTGACGGCGGGGGAAAGACAGAATACCTGACTCAACTGTGCCCCTAGTTCATCACTTTGACCATTTTTTTTTGTTTTCTTCCTAAAATAGTTTTGACCAAAATGAGAGTCGGATTAACATACTCGTTCAATTTTTTATTTGAAAATCATGCAAATCAGGCCGTAAGCACTGAAAATTTTCCTTTTTTGGGTCCAAGAAAATGGTCCGGTTTTGGAAAATGAAATAGTTTTCGAGAAAATAGTCAACCTTAGTAAAAAATTTCAAAAACTATTTTTGCAAACAGTCAATGCTAAACGAGCACGGAACCTACCCTCGAGATGCGCAACCTCGGATCGGAGGCAATGGAAAATTGCCCCTGGCTTGAAGGGGGGACACATGGCAACGGAAAGTTGCCCCTGGTTTGGACGGCAACTCAGGGCAACTCATGGCAATACATGGCAACGGAAAGTTGCCCCTTGTTTGGACGATGCCGCAGCATGCTATAAAAGGTCTTTGTCAGTGATGACTGAACTCCGAAGACGATGGTCTGAACCAATATATGGACACAGTCACTGTGAGAGCAATGGTGGCTGGACTTCAGGGTGAAGTTGCCTACGTATCCCAAACATGGGAATCAAGCCTTACGTAGTTCCGGTGCAACAACCGAACTGTCGGATTCAGAGAAGGCAAGGATAATCAAAACCATTACATGGATTGAGGCGCTATGGAAGCGTTGGGGGCTGGACTTCAGGATGAAGTTGCCTACGTATCCCAAACATGGAAATCAAGCCTTACATAGTTCCGGTTAAGGTACACTCGGGTATTTTAACCTTCACTTTTTAGGCTCTAACTTTTGCCAAGGCGCCCGATGTGGGTTTTCGACCTTGCGAGCTTCGTTTTTCTTCTTTTTTTCAACTCTCTTCATCTTTTCTTTTTCATTTTCTTCATTTTTGTTTTCTCTTTTTTGTATATATATTTTTTCTTCTTCTTTTTTTTTTTTGTACTTTTTTTGCTTTTCTTGTTCTTTTCTTGCTCTAACTTTTGCCTGGGTTGCCCTTCCGGGTTTTCGGCCTAGCGAGCCTCTCAAAGGGTAAAAGCGTAACAAGTCCATGCCAAATGGTTTTGAGATTGAAGCCTCTCTATATCCAGGAGAATGGCTGTTGTATTGATTTGCAGAAGAATCCATCACGGTTGCTTCATGAGCCTCTTCCGGTGAGATCTGATCTTCCTGATCTGATTTTGGTGCCTCTTGTTCGAGGGCTACTTCAAATTGGGCCACACGGGCCTTACATGGCGATTGACTGTTGAGCGTTCTGAACGGATTCCAGGTTTGAAACAAATAGACTGAATCTTGAGGCTGAGAGCGATCCTAGGCTGCACAATCTCAAGAGCGATTCCACACAGGTCTTCACAGGACCGCGCAAAACATTTTGTTTTTGAAAGTTTTTAAGAAAGCGACAAATCGCTGGCGCTGAAGATAGTGTGGAACCAGTCTGGATCAAACCAGGGTCCTTCTCAGTACTCACACTGAAAAGCATGATTTCATTCACTAAAGACTTAGCATGCCTATCTTTCTCTCAAAAATGATCAAAGTTTCACAAAACCCAAGGAATTCTTTCATCTTCGTTTTTATCACCGCAGTGTTCAAAAAGGATTTTTGAAAAACTTAGGCCATTATAATGATTTTTAGGGCACAAAAGAATAGGCAGAACGTACTGTCATTCCATTCACATCCTCGGGCACAACTAGCTCAGACTGAAAGCAAGCACAGAAACAAGATAGCCACAGTTGTTTCATTCAGATTTCCTGGTGTAACTGGCTCCACAGCAGAGACAGACTCAAAAGAAAACAAAACGGGTAATTACAGGACAAAACGGTGTTCGAGGCAACAACCCCGGAATCACCAGACATTCTATACAAAGGGGACTGACTCGCTACAACAAGACAGACCCGTAAGCAAAAGGACTGACTCAAGACAAAGAAACAGACTCAAAACAAAACAAAAGACTGACTCGACACCCAAGCCAGAATTTACAAAACTAGCATTCGGAGATGCTCAAAAATGCGTGCCTGTCACGACCCAAACCCGCCCCTATGGGTTTAGCACCGTAACCGGCCAGTAATCCGAAATTACCAAAGGCCTGCTTAACAGTAGAACAGTAATACAGAGTACAGGGGCATGGCGGAAGCCAATACAGTAAATAAACAATGTCCAATGAGCTGTGACAGTCTGTATGCAGAAAGATTTTTCATACATTTACACTTTCAGTACAGAACAGTATACACAATAAATACAATCAGTCAGAACAGGGACCTGATCCCTCTTAAACAGTACAGTGCTAACAGTCTACACAGTTATACAAAACAGGTACAGAAACAGATGGGGGAAATAAAACACCCCTAAGCCCTAAGCCATAGCTTGACAGGCTCGGAACCTCGCAGTGAGGCACAGTGGTTGGCTTGACAAAACTAAAGCTTGCCTGACGCTCCTAGCTGCAGTCTGGTGCCTGTACACCTACATATATATATATATATGAGCAGTGAGCTAAAGCCCAGTGAATAACATAATGCGTAAAGAGATTTAGAATAAATGTCCTTTCAGTATTGGAAACAGTCATTTCAGTCAGTTTATCCGTCATTCAGTTTGTGGCTCATATTTCAGGCCATAACAGTCATTCAGTTAAAACAGTGATGTGTGGTACATCCATTGGCATAACAGTACAGTAAACAGTAGGTCTTAAAAGACCGGGTCTTAACAGACCAAACAGTAAATGATGGCCATCGGTAGCAGTACAGTAACAGTAACAGTACCAATTCAGAGAACAGTACAGTACTTGTGGATTCAAGAGGTGGCTCCCACTGTAGCACTTAGTTCCGTAGATTCTAGAGGTGGCTCACAGTGTAGCACTTTGTTCCATATCAGAAATACAGAATGGCCATCATAACAGTAAACAGTAGTGGTTCCAAACTTGGGAACCTTAGTCAAATCCACCCGTTCATAGACCGTCGGTGGGGCTATCCGTTCATAGACCGTCGATAGCACATTAGACAAGTCCACCCGTTCATAGACCGTCGGTGGCAGTAACAGTAAGCTGTGGTTGCGGAGGATGCTACATTACAATTCAGGACATCGAACATACATTCATTCAGTAAACAGTTCAATTCAGTAGGCAGTTCAGTAAACAGTTCAATGACAGTTCAATTCAGTAGACAGTTCAGAGGATAGTCATTTTTGAACATATCTTTATGCAATTGTTACTCACAGAGTTCTGGGCTACGGTAAGCTAGAGCGTCTCCTCGGAAAGCCAACCCTACACAGTATACAGGATGAACACACACTAAGCTATACAGTTGGGAAAAGATCATAACTTAATCCCTAATTTGCCTCGGTGTGTTCTACATCTATATCCTCATTAAGATGTCTTAAACTAGGCCTAAAAATGCCTAGGATGGGATGAGGATGCAAAGATGTGCACAGAAACAGTTTTTAGAATTTCAGAGAATCAGAGGTCCCGCTCAAGCGCAGGTTTCCCCGCTCGAGCGGACACGCAATAAAGGTCCCCGCTCGAGCGCGTGACACAAGCCTCCGCTCGAGCGTACAATCCTCCGCTCGAGCGGACTGCAAGACAGTGAGAGATGCTGGGAGCTCGATTTCCCCGCTCGAGCGGCACTTCCCCCGCTCGAGCGGACAACCAAAATCTGGAAAATCCAGATTTGAGTCCCAAGCTCAAAATCAAGTTTTGATGCTCTAAATTCAATCCTCTTGGGTCCATTTTCTGGAAAACATTTGTAAACTCATGGAATAACATGTTTCAAAAGTCAATTTGAGAAATCAAGGCCCAAGAGTGTTTCAATTAAACTCATTTTCAAACCCATTTTTCATGAACATGAAGAACATGCAATATCCATGAATTCAATCAGTTCAAAGCCTCAAATGTTAGCTCAACTGAGCTCTTTTCTTCAAGAACAAGATGAAATCATGGTCTTTAACATGAATATGAACATGCATGCAAGATTTCCATGAAATCAAACCTCACAATGCAAGGATAAACACATGCATGCATGAATCCTAACTCAACTCCACATATGAAGCTATTTCATGCCTTTGATGAGTCAATTCTTCTTATAACATGGTGAAATCATGGACTTAGACATAAATGTGAGCATGCATGTAACATTTTCCATGAAAACAACTTCAAACTCTTCAATATACACATGCATGCAAGATTGGAGCTACAATTCAACATTAAGAGGTTAATTCTTGACTCAACTCTTCAATAAACATGGAACATGCAAGAACTAGCTTGAATACATGAATAAAAAGGTAATTACTCTACCTTAGATCCTCAATCACAAGACTAGAAGCTCAATTTAGCAATCTACACTTCAATTCTTCAAGTCTCCAAGCAAATCAACAATTTGAATTTAAGGCTCTCACTTTCTCTCTCTCTCTAAATTCGGCTAGGCAAAGAGAAAGGCTGAGCAAATGTTTTGTTTTGAGTATAATAAAGCCTCAAGATGTGATATGGGATAAGCCACTAAGTGGTAGAAAGGTAAATAAATCCAACTCTTGCCAACTAGCTTAATTTAGTCTAATTTAATCGTACTAAATCAATTTCTAGATAAATACACCATAAAATCACATTAATTATGATGAACACAGAACATCAATCAATTTTCGATTTGGCCGCCGATAAGGCCTTCAATTTGCAGTTTAATGCATAAGACGAGAACAGATAATTTGGCAGTCAAACAGATAGATTATGCATTCAAACAGTTACAGTCAATCAATCAGTCTCAGTTTAACAGTAATCAGTACTTAATCAGTAATCAGTGATGAGGGTTGTTACAGTCTCCCTTCCTTATAAAGAGTTTGGTCCTCCAAACTCGAAGTAACATATAACAACAGAGATGATGCCTAGCATAAAGGTAACTTTCACTCTTTAACAGGAGCATAATCATATTTATAAATAGGTCCATATTAAAACAGAATCTTATGCACTTTCAGTTTTCAGTCAAGGACAGGTTTGGATACATGTCCATTTCCATATTCTTGTCTAAAGCACCCATAGATGCCACAATTCTTACTTAAGCACACGTGGTGCATTCATTAGCACTACTAGAGCAGATACAGAGCAGAACAGGACAGATACAGTGCAGAACAGATACAGTACAGAAGCTGAGCCCCCCATGACGAGGCCTCCAGTACGGGTAACAGGGTGCAGACAGATATAAGTTCCATAAAGGGACTTCCGATACCGGGCAGCTAACATATATTACATAATACCAAGAGTCACTAATATATATCAAAAATCGAACAACCATTCAGTATAAAGTATATAGCATTTCAGAAACAAAATTTATTTCGTGACATCAAAAATGAATACAGTTGCGCAGTAGTACATAACAGTGTCAGTACAGTGACAGTACAGTAACAGTGACGGTAACAATACAGTAACAGTACAGTAGCAGTATAGTAGTATTCACACTACTTGTAACAAGTACTTATCGGGGTTATAGATTTGCATTGGTTTCAGTTTCATAAGTAATTTTCCCCCGTTAAGTTACAGAGTTTCGATTCATTCTTTTCCGAGTTGTTCACCCAGTTTTAGTTCAATTTGGTTCTCAATTCGGTAATCCATCACAGTCAGTCCAGTTCGTTCGGGAGTTATCGGGAATATAAAGCGGATTGTACATTACTCCCGTAGCAGTAGGCAGAGTTCTGAAGTAAGTATTCATTTACTATTCATTAGTTCCCGCCCTCACGGATCCAGTCATAGCACATGTCAATACGAAAGCAGTCATACAGATTACGTATACTTCCAGACAGTCAGAGTTTATGATCAAAACCAGTCTGTGGTCAACAGATCCCATCAGTTCTGAAGTACAGTAATCACCAAAACAGTCATTTCCTAGTCAAACAAGTTCTTAGTCATACGGTAATACCGGATAAGTAATCACATGCCACATACCCGGTTTTTCCCACATTATAAGCAATTCAGATAATAGCTCTCAACAAGAGTTTTCTCGGATCAATTCAATGAGAGTTCGACCAGGTCATGTCAGATGCAAGTTCTGCCCAATCATGTTAAGTAAAAGTTCAAAACACAAGCATCTAACAGAAATTCTATCAGTTACTCAAAGGGTTTCATCAACCCACGGTTCTATTAGGTCAAATCAGGTAACAGTTCCATTCCTATCATTTCCAGATGAGGCACATTAGTTCACACTACGGTCATTGTGGTACATAGTCAGTAGTTTCACAATTAGTCTGAGTTCATCGATTGTCAAACTCACATCAGAGTCCGGTACCATTACAATTCATATAAAAGCAGTACAGGTCATATACAATGTGTTCCTGCCAACAGGTTTGCAGGCAAATGCACAGGTATGCAGTTATTCATATCGAGAGGTAAGCATCATAGTCAATATAGCAATTTCCCAATAAATCTTCCATAAAGGTATATGGTATACAGTAATACATCACCCAAGGTTCTCGGTGACCCATAATAGTGAGTTGCCCTACGAGGGTTCCAGATCGGTCATACAGTCACTAAAGCATAGGCTCGCAGGTTTACTCAAACAGTCATGTCAATTTTCTACAATCACAATTCACAGTCTAGAGTTTATCAGTTGGGGTCTTTATTTCGTCATGCAGTTCCAGAGTCATAGTCCCAACAGTTAAATCATCAACAATTAACATAACAATCATTCCGAGCAAAGGTATCGTCATGTAAGTGCATGTTCAGAGTCTACTAACATTTCCAACTACGGATTTCAGAAGTTCAGTGTACAATACAAAATAGTTTCTCCAGATACGATAGTTAAGGTAGCCAGTCATACGTCTATTCAGTCTAATAACATCCTTAAGCAAAGGTAAGCAGATATGTACGTAGTTTAAACAGTTTCCATAGTATATGGTTCATGATTCCAGTATTTCAATCGGTTCAGTCAATATGTTCACAGTCTATACCAATTTACAGAATATACAATTCCCACACAAACGGTCGTATATAAGCAATTTCATCTATTTCAGGTAATACCTACGTCAGTCTTTTCAGTGTTCCGAGCATTCTTTGGAACTAGGGTCTAGATCTAGACTCATTCCCGGAGGTCATCGATTTACCAGTCATTTTCACTTTCTGTTACTTTTGTTTCATTCTTTCTGATTCAGTGGACGATGTTGATTTGGATATTTCAATGCTGCTACATTATCTCAGACATTATACTCTATCCAGGACATCTACACACTTTGACGGTTTTAAAACGTCGATTCAGTCAATCACATCTAGGTCACACCCACCTTCAGTTCTTTTCTAGTCTTTGTAGTCAGTATCTATCATGTGGGGTGCCTACCAAGCTAGTTAGGTAAATTTTACCTCATATTCAAGCGTAGTCTTGTCACTTTTCAAGTTGTTCAAACTCAGGTACTTTCCTATCTCAGATGCATTCGGGAAAGTATTTTTCGGAGAAAACTTCACATATTCCCTCAGTTGCTAAACCCAAGTCTCAGCTTTTAGTGGTTCAGTACCTCCCAGAAATTTTGGTGGTTTCAGTTTCTTTGGGTTTCTGTATCAGTGTTATCAGTTCATATTCAGCTGATTCAAGCACGTATGTCGGCCTTTTTATCTCCTCAGATTTTCAGTTAAGACGTCAACCATTCCTTCTAGCCTGTTAACTCTAACATCAGAAGATTCGGTTTCGCCTACGTTCCTCATCCTTTCCCTTGTTTCGCACAACGGGGTGATTATCACTATAGGAGAGGTTCTTACTGATTTCACATTTTATCTCATATCAGACGTGTGTATACTTTCGTTTCAGTTCAGGTACGGTCACATGACCCTTTACTTGCACACGTTCATTTTCTTATAGATTTCCACAGCCAGTAGTAACATTAACAATACATGTTATTCCATTTAACTTCTCTAGTATGCATATAGGCTTCGTTTCATTTCACTACAAGCGATGGTAGCAATTATAAACATAAACAGTTGCATACTTAAACAGTTTAACACATTAGCATATAATCAGTCATGTCATAACCACACACACTTTTCATGCTCATGTAATGCCCTAACTTCTTTTCTAGCACACCCTATAGCTCATTTGGACACGTGTGTGCGGTATAACTCGTGGTTAAGTATCGCTCTGATACCACTCTGTCACGACCCAAACCCGCCCCTATGGGTTTAGCACCGTAACCGGCCAGTAATCCGAAATTACCAAAGGCCTGCTTAACAGTAGAACAGTAATACAGAGTACAGGGGCATGGCGGAAGCCAATACAGTAAATAAACAATGTCCAATGAGCTGTGACAGTCTGTATGCAGAAAGATTTTTCATACATTTACACTTTCAGTACAGAACAGTATACACAATAAATACAATCAATCAGAACAGGGACCTGATCCCTCTTAAACAGTATAGTGCTAACAGTCTACACAGTTATACAAAACAGGTACAGAAACAGATGGGGGAAATAAAACACCCCTAAGCCCTAAGCCATAGCTTGACAGGCTCGGAACCTCGCAGTGAGGCACAGTGGTTGGCTTGACAAAACTAAAGCTTGCCTGACGCTCCTAGCTGCAGTCTGGTGCCTGTACACCTACATATATATATATATGAGCAGTGAGCTAAAGCCCAGTGAATAACATAATGCGTAAAGAGATTTAGAATAAATGTCCTTTCAGTATTGGAAACAGTCATTTCAGTCAGTTTATCCGTCATTCAGTTTGTGGCTCATATTTCAGGCCATAACAGTCATTCAGTTAAAACAGTGATGTGTGGTACATCCATTGGCATAACAGTACAGTAAACAGTAGGTCTTAAAAGACCGGGTCGTAACAGACCAAACAGTAAATGATGGCCATCGGTAGCAGTACAGTAACAATAACAGTACCAATTCAGGGAACAGTACAGTACTTGTGGATTCAAGAGGTGGCTCCCACTGTAGCACTTAGTTCCGTAGATTCTAGAGGTGGCTCATAGTGTAGCACTTTGTTCCATATCAGAAATACAGAATGGCCATCATAACAGTAAACAGTAGTGGTTCCAAACTTGGGAACCTTAGTCAAATCCACCCGTTCATAGACCGTCGGTGGGGCTATCCGTTCATAGACCGTCGATAGCACATTAGACAAGTCCACCCGTTCATAGACCGTCGGTGGCAGTAACAGTAAGCTGTGGTTGCGGAGGATGCTACATTACAATTCAGGACATCGAACATACATTCATTCAGTAAACAGTTCAATTCAGTAGGCAGTTCAGTAAACAGTTCAATGACAGTTCAATTCAGTAGACAGTTCAGAGGATAGTCATTTTTGAACATATCTTTATGCAATTGTTACTCACAGAGTTCTGGGCTACGGTAAGCTAGAGCGTCTCCTCGGAAAGCCAACCCTACACAGTATACAAGATGAACACACACTAAGCTATACAGTTGGGAAAAGATCATAACTTAATCCCTAATTTGCCTCGGTGTGTTCTACATCTATATCCTCATTAAGATGTCTTAAACTAGGCCTAAGAATGCCTAGGATGGGATGAGGATGCAAAGATGTGCACAGAAACAGTTTTTAGAATTTCAGAGAATCAGAGGTCCCGCTCAAGCGCAGGTTTCCCCGCTCGAGCAGACACGCAATAAAGGTCCCCGCTCGAGCGCGTGACACAAGCCTCCGCTCGAGCGTACAATCCTCCGCTCGAGCGGACTGCAAGACAGTGAGAGATGCTGGGAACTCGATTTCCCCGCTCGAGCGGCACTTCCCCCGCTCGAGCAGACAACCAAAATCTGGAAAATCCAGATTTGAGTCCCAAGCTCAAAATCAAGTTTTGATGCTCCAAATTCGATCCTCTTGGGTCCATTTTCTGGAAAACATTTGTAAACTCATGGAACAACATGTTTCAAAAGTCAATTTGAGAAATCAAGGCCCAAGAGTGTTTCAATTAAACTGATTTTCAAACCCATTTTTCATGAACATGAAGAACATGCAATATCCATGAATTCAATCAGTTCAAAGCCTCAAATGTTAGCTCAACTGAGCTCTTTTCTTCAAGAACAAGATGAAATCATGGTCTTTAACATGAATATGAACATGCATGCAAGATTTCCATGAAATCAAACCTCACAATGCAATGATAAACACATGCATGCATGAATCCTAACTCAACTCCACATATGAAGCTATTTCATGCCTTTGATGAGTCAATTCTTCTTATAACATGGTGAAATCATGGACTTAGACATAAATGTGAGCATGCATGTAACATTTGCCATGAAAACAACTTCAAACTCTTCAATATACACATGCATGCAAGATTGGAGCTACAATTCAACATTAAGAGGTTAATTCTTGACTCAACTCTTCAATAAACATGGAACATGCAAGAACTAGCTTGAATACATGAATAAAAAGGTAATTACTCTACCTTAGATCCTTAATCACAAGACTAGAAGCTCAATTTAGCAATCTACACTTCAATTCTTCAAGTCTCCAAGCAAATCAACAATTTGAATTTAAGGCTCTCACTTTCTCTCTCTCTCTCTAAATTCGGCTAGGCAAAGAGAAAGGCTGAGCAAATGTTTTGTTTTGAGTATAATAAAGCCTCAAGATGTGATATGGGATAAGCCACTAAGTGGTAGAAAGGTAAATAAATCCAACTCTTGCCAACTAGCTTAATTTAATCTAATTTAATCGTACTAAATCAATTTCCAGATAAATACACCATAAAATCACATTAATTATGATGAACACAGAACATCAATCAATTTTCGATTTGGCCGCCGATAAGGCCTTCAATTTGCAGTTTAATGCATAAGACGAGAACAGATAATTTGGCAGTCAAACAGATAGATTATGCATTCAAACAGTTATAGTCAATCAATTAGTCTTAGTTTAACAGTAATCAGTACTTAATCAGTAATCAGTGATGAGGGTTGTTACAGTGCCAGACGCCACATCCAAAATGTACCAAGCGCCGCCCGCAGGTGGTTCACTCTCTGATTACATATTCGCAGTATCAGTGTCCTCAAAATCCAATAACTGGGTAGTAACGGACTTGGTTGAGGTGGGCAGGAGGATAACCTCGTTGTTAATCAAATCTTGTACCTCGTGACGGAGATAGAAGCAATTATCGGTAGCATGACCGGTTTGCTGGTGGTACGTGCAGTAGAAAGTAGCATCATGTGTAGTAGGGAGATTCTTCGGGAGAGGTCGAGACTCCAAGGGTTTAAGATGCCCTCTCTCAGCAAGGAGTTGAAGTGCCTTTGACAGCGGCATGTGGAGAGCATGGAAGACCCTGCGCCCTCGGGGCAGGTACTTTGAAGCCCGAGCACTCTTGCTAGACGCACTAGCGCAAGGGTCGGCAAGTGCAGCCTTGGACTTATGATCCTTCCCGAGTGCAGGGTTGGGAGTGGAAGGAACTGTTCTAGCATGACGGGACCTATCCCGGCTTTCTGACTGACTCGAACTACCCTCAGGTGGAGTGGGGAAAGCATCCTCCACAGCTTTTGTCACAACTGTAGATATCTGTTGCTTGTTCATCCCTCCGGCTTTCAAAGCCTCGACTGCCCATAGCAGTTGTTCGATAGGATCGGCATCTGCCTTCATTTTATCCTTACCTCTGGCCTCAGTCTGATCGAGGGTTTGGGTTGATGTCGATATGTCATTGCCATAGCTAGAGGCCATCTCCGGTTGGCTAAGTTCGATCACAATCCGTCCCAACAGCAGGGGCTCCTGGGGTACGAAACTCCCGGCATATGGTGCGGCTGGTGGCGAAGCTGACATTCTGTAGGCGAGATCCGCCACAGACCTCTGGAGATCTCCTATCATCCCCATTAGTTCAAATGTAGTAGGCTCGCGAGCCTGATATAGCTGGGGGGTCCAGACTAGGTGCGCAACAGGCGACCTGGATGGATGCGGCATATCGACATTGGTCTCACTTTGTAGAGTGATTCCTTGATCTAATGCGGCTGTCATAACCACGATTTCTTCCGAATTCTGAGTCATCATAAGTCTTGCCTCAGCAAGGGGGAACATTAGCTATTCTGTAATTCTCTGAACTGAAAGGAAAAACAAGCAGCATTTCAGCCCAAACGAATCAAACACAGGTGCAGCTGAACAACTGTACTCTACTACTGATCACTGTTCCCCAAATAACTGTCCCAAAACACTGAATCGAATATCCACAGATATACTGATTCCCTTAAACTGATACTGGTGCCCTCGGGCTTGATACTCAAACTTGCAAACTGATACATGCATTCCCTGTAGAGATAAACTCTAAAAGCACATAGCATGTAAAAGAAAGCCAAAACACCCCTATGTTGGGGTAGGGTTTCCCTGTCCAATTTTGTCACGAGCTAGGGTTTTACTACGCACGCAGCGGTTTCAAACAACCTATATCGAGTAAGCAACCTGTCCTAGTTTGGAATGGTCACTATGGATTCCGAATATGCACTAGGTCGAATGGTCAAAAAGGTGTCCCGGTAAAACCGGGGTTTGTGTTCCCATACTGGCAGAGCCCGCAACCGGTCAGCCTTATGGCACGCTTCTCGAAGCGAGCCTCCGGCAAACCACTCAGGAATAGCAGATGGCCAACACGGTGTCCTAGGCGCACCAATGCACATGCAATGCAAAGAGACACATAAGTGTAATCAAAATGGGATATCACGAGTTCGAGTCAAGCTCTCTAAACTCCCCAGCGGAGTCGCCAGAAACTGTAACAAGCCCGCGAGAGACCTCGTGCTACAGTTCGGACTTGATTTTTGTCACGGTTCTTAATCTTGAACCAAAGAGTCCAAATCTGGCAAACCGTTTTGAGAAAAACAGATTTTTTTGAAAGAAGAAGTGCCAAACATGGACTGCTTCGCCAGATACAGAGTCGCCACCTAAATATTTTAATGAGGGAATTGAGGAAACCCTGACTCGGCGCCAAAGGCCATGTGTCCGTCATCACCAAAGTTGCCTTGGCTCGGGAGCTTGGGTACGATTGGGGAAGGTCAGCTATGAGCATCCCCTCTCGCCTGATCCGAAGATCGGCCTCTACTAACCATGATATCCGATTTTGAAAACGTTATGTCTTCTTTTTCCAGTTGATTAGCCTAGAATTACTATGTGATGCGCACAACACAAAAGTATAGACTAGATCGTCTAATTTGGAACGAAACATTGCATATCCGTTTGTTTGGAAAACGCTTTGGAATTTGCTACTCGCGAGTAGGTTAAAACACGGATTTCAACGAATTGTTCCAACTCAAACAATCCAACCTTCACCCATAGGCATTCAGGCAGTTTAACACGTAAGCATCTAGCCACATGGTAAGCATGCTGTCATGGTAGCATTCACACACATGCGGTATGCTAAAGCATAAATATTTACATCGTACTCCGTGCCAAAAACAATGAAACTAGTTAGCAAAACATGCATGACCCTAGTTCATGTTAAGTGGCTAATGTATCACATGCAGAATGTTACTAGAATAGGCTCGGCTAATCTAAGGATGACATGTGAAATGCACAAATATCACGTATTCGAGTTAGATTTGAAATACTTATGCAGTTAGCATGATGCGCCGAGCCCGGTGCATGCAATACTAATGAATGATGGGCGCATGCATAGCATAGGATATGCTAAAGTAAACATGACCTAATACTAACCATCAAAGCAGGTAAGTAAAAGGGAGAAAGAAGTGGGGGTTGGAAGACATGCACACACTCACCCACACTTATTACAAATTTGCCCTCGCTCGGAGGGACCCAAAGAATAATACAATTTAACTAACTAATAAGCTAATTAAATATTACAAACCATTAAATTAATTAATCTAAGAAAGCAGTAAACAGTAGCCTCGGGGAGAGGGCTCGATGCATGCGCGCTTGGTTTCGCTCGGAAATCCACTGTCATGCCCAAAATGCCTCTATTTTCCCTGCTCTGCTCCTCTGATGACTGCCAAAGTCTTAGGACATGCTCTCTAGAGGTTGGGGAACACCACCGGCTAAATGAGAACACCACCGGCCATGTAGAATGGTCACCGGCCACAACTTTGATCCATCGGCCAACAATGGTGGCCGGTTGGCACTAAATGTGGCCGACCGGACAAAAGTTCCTGCAGAAACTGGTTTGGCAGCAGCAGAGAGCAATACTTGGCATGACAATGCATTTCAAGCAATGTATGCACCAATCACATCCCTTATCATGTTCATGACTCAAAGGGACATGAGCCTCGATTCTCGGACCACCAATCACGCATTTCCATGCATGATGGCCCAAAGAATCAAGTATGCATTTTAATTTCAAATGTAATGTAATGCAAACAAACACAAGGAAACCTAACCTCTATCATACTCAATTCAAGAGGCAAGGTAATGCATGCCAATGCAATGCAATCCTAAGCATGTTGACTAGTATGCAACATGGATAATGCAAGCAAGCATACAAGGCATGCAAGGACTGCTTTGAGAAAAAAAGATTTTTGAAGAAGTGCCAAACATAGACTGCTTCGCCAGATACAGAGTCGCCACCTAAATATTTTAATGGGGGAATTTAGGAAACCCTGACTCGATGCCAAAGGCCACGTGTCCGTCATCACCAAAGTTGCCTTGGCTCGGGAGCTTGGGTACGATTGGAGAAGGTCAGCTATGAGCACCCCATCTCACCCGATCCGAAGATCGGCCTCTGCTAACCATGATATTCGCTTTTGAAAACGTTATGTGTTCTTATCCCAGTTAATTAGCCTAGAATTACTATGTGATGCGCACAACACAAAAGTATAGACTAGATCGTCTAATTTGGAACGAAACATTGCATATTCGTTTGTTTGGAAAACGCTTTGGAATTTGCTACTCGCGAGTAGGCTAAAACACGGATTTCAACGAGTTATTTCAACTCAAACAATCCAACCTTCACCCATAGGCATTCAGGCACTTTAACACATAAGCATCTAGCCACATGGTAAGCATGCTGTCATGGTAGCATTCACACACATGCGGTATGCTAAAGCATAAATATTTACATCGTACTCCGTGCCAAAAACAATGAAACTAGTTAGCAAAACATGCATGACCCTAGTTCATGTTAAGTGGCTAATGTATCACATGCAGAATGTTACTAGAATAGGCTCGGCTAATCTAAGGATGACATGTGAAATGCACAAATATCACGTATTCGAGTTAGATTTGAAATACTTATGCAGTTAGCATGATGCGCCGAGCCCGGTGCATGCAATACTAATGAATGATGGGCGCATGCATAGCATAGGATATGCTAAAGTAAACATGACCTAATACTAACCATCAAAGCAGGTAAGTAAAAGGGAGAAAGAAGTGGGGGTTGGAAGACATGCACACACTCACCCACACTTATTACAAATTTGCCCTCGCTCGGAGGGACCCAAAGAATAATACAATTTAACTAACTAATAAGCTAATTAAATATTACAAACCATTAAATTAATTAAGCAAATTAATTAATCTAAGAAAGCAGTAAACAGTAGCCTCGGGGAGAGGGCTTGATGCATGCGCGCTTGGTTTCGCCCAGAAATCCACTGTCATGCCCAAGATGCCTCTGTTTTCCCTGCTCTGCTCCTCTGATGACTGCCAAAGTCTTGGGACATGCTCTCTGGAGGTTGGGGAACACCACCGGCTAAATGAGAACACCACCGGCCATGTAGAATGGTCACCTGCCACAACTTTGATCCATCGGCCAACAATGGTGGCCGATCGGCACTAAATGTGGCCGGCCGGACAAAAGTTCCTGCAGAAACTGGTTTGGCAGCAGCAGAGGGCAATACTTGGCATGGCAATGCATTTCAAGTAATATATGCACCAATCACATCCCTTATCATGTTCATGACTCAAAGGGACATGAGCCTCGATTCTCAGACCACCAATCACGCATTTCCATGCATGATGGCCCAAAGAATAGTGTATGCATTTTAATTTCAAATGTAATGCAATGCAAACAAACACAAGGAAACCTAACCTCTATCATACTCAATTCAAGAGGCAAGGTAATGCATGCCAATGCAATGCAATCCTAAGCATGTTGACTAGTATGCAACATGGATAATGCAAGCAAGCATACAAGGCATGCAAGGCATGAGGCATTGCAACCAACAAGTATGCAAGGCACAATGTGGGTGTTTAAGCATGCAAGCCATCATGTGACTTCATTCAATCATGCGATTTCAATCATGCAACAACCCACCAATATGCTACAACATACAAGGATTTCATGCAACAAACAAAGAGATGGACTTAAGCATGATTTAGGCAGTCCTAACTAGGCCTAAAACAGTGGCCAGAAGCTCAAGAAATGGGATCAAACACACATACAAGAATGCATACGTTAATGAGCCAACACTTAAGCAAACAAAGGAAACTTTCAAGCACACTTAAAAGAGGCTAAGCATGGACCAATGACATGCAATATAAGCTCTGAAACCATGTTAAGATGGTGCCAAACCAAGCAAACAAGATAGGCTGAACATGCAACAATGGTCCAAAACTTAAGGCTAACAAGCCAAAATGCAAAAGAGCTATGCAATGGGAGCCTTGGTCGACCAAAACAGCCAAGGACAGACCTTAAACATGACAAAATAAACATGTAAGCTTCACAAAGCTAGGCCTAAAACATGCTTGAACAAGAGTTAAAACCTAGATGCATGTTAAGGCAACAAAATGGCATTACAAGGCATGTATGCTAAGCAAGCATGGTGTACCAAAACCAACTAAAAATAGAGGCATATTATGACATAATAAGCATGAAAATCAGCTAAGGCATGGCCAACACACACTTAAACATGGTGCTCTCTCAAGAGGCAAAAATGGTCCTTTTCATGGACAACAAGGATAAGGGGTGGCCCTCTCCTTCCTAGGACCTCAAGGCACCATCCTCACCTCTGAAATCTCTCAAGATTTCAGTGGTGAGGAGGCCCAAACACTATGGTCCCAGAGCTCACACAAAATGGCTCAAAATGAAGCTTAACAAGGCTTAAGAGGGGTCAAACCGCCTCAAAGCTTGAAACAACCTTAAACAACTATTTAAAGCAAGTAAAAACACAACTTTTATATGTTATATACTAAGCTCAAAAATAGGTGTAAGGTAGGTAAAACTACAATGCAAGAAAGGGGTAAAAAGGGGGCAAAGTTGTTACCCTTGAAGACTTTCTTCACAAATGAAGCTCCAGCAGCTTCTTGAGGTTAAAACCAGCTCCAAAACTCCAAAAACAACCTTCAAGGGCCTCAGCTCTAAGAGATGGTGTGATAGTGGGTGTTTGTGAGCAAAAATAAGACAAGACACACACAAGAGAGAGAGAGATAGAGATAGGATATGAACCAAACCCTAACCCTAGAACTCAAACCCTAAAAATCTGTCTAAAAATGTCTAACCTCTAATGCAAGAGAGGAGAGGCTCCTCTTATAGAGCTTTTAGTCTTGTAAGCTTACAAGACAAGCTTCTAAAGAGAGAGATCCCTCCATACACGTGTATGGAGGGGAGCCAAGTGCATGCCAACTGCACCAAAATATCTGCAAAAGCAGATGCACAATAGCCGGCCAGGCAAAGATGCAATTGACCAAAAAAAGATAGCCGGCCGGCCATCTATAGTGCCGGCCGGCCAAACATTTGGCCGGTGGCAACAACACACAGCCGGTGGCCTCTAGCCATGGCTGGTGATGGGTGGGGAGGGTCTACAAGCCCTACCCTGCCTCTCAAAGGCAAAACAAAATTGTTTGGTGCAAAACCAGACACAAAACAGTCGAGTCGAGAGGTCCTGAGACGAGGCGTGCTGCCAAGGCTTCCGAGAACTTAAGACGAACACAAAGAAGGGTGATCACTGAGTGTTCAATCAGTGACGTTCAAGTCTTGAGGACGGTCAAAAATGGGGTGTCTACACCTGTATAAACTTAGAAGTTGCTTCTTCTAGTCTGGACCTTCGAACCTTTAAATCCCTACTGGTAAGACTTAAATTGGTATTGCTGCAGAGAGGTATTGGGACCCCTTGTGAGAAGCCAAATTGTTTAGCAAATTGAGCAGGACAATAGGGCTCAGCAATGCATTTGTAAGTTCTGGGGTTCATAGTCCCAATGAATAACTCTCTGGGGATCAGAATAGAGGCCCATATGTTCTTGTGATGAGGTGAAGCACAGAACCTATCACTTAGAAAAAATTTCAACCAAGATGGGCCGATGGTAGTAGGTTCGAAGGGACGAAAGCTGTAAGAAGAAAGGGAAGCTGGAAGTTGGTGGAAGAAAGAGAAGTAAAAAGCAAAGGTAGAAGGATAGAGTGAAGTGTTGGCTAGCCTCATGCCATGACTAGTAGGGTTTGGCTCAAAATATTTAAGGCATTTAGATTGTAGCTCAGTAAAATAAGCAAAAAGCCAAAGCTGAAGTATCCAAAATGGACCTCCTTGATTGGCATCCAGGGGTTTCTCACAAAAAAAGAGAACAGACTCTATATACATGACCTAGAACGTATGGAGCTAAGGCCACATTTTTCTATAAGACAAGGGCTTTGGCAAGAGGGGCAAATTCAGGCATGATTCTTTGAGAAGAGGTGCAGAAAAGGAATTTACAAAGCCAATATAATATAAAAGAAAAGAATTCCTTATCAGTCACTGGGCCCTCCCTTCTATTCTCAGCCTCGACAAAGTCACTATAGGATGAGTTTAGAGAGGGGAGGGAAAAAGGGGTTGGTAGGTCAGGGTAATCTGGTCCAATGGGGGTTCCAATGGGGGACAATCCTAATAGATGGCAGATATCAAGAACAGTAGGGGCCATCATCCCACATCTGAATTGAAAGAAATTAAAGGTTGAATTCCAAAAGCAAAGGGCAGCTGGTATTAAGAAAGGGTCCTCTGAGATAGTGAACTTGGATAGTTGGAGCGCGTCGAAAAGGTCGAGCTTTTGAGGTCCAGAGTCCTATCAGGGACAACCTGATCATACCATTCTTGCCACTTCGGTCTCACCGTGGGCCAGCATCGGTGGGGGCGGTTCATCCTCCAGTTTCCCCAGTCTAGACCACCTTCGTAAAGGAGACAATGGTCTTCTAGATGTGGATATGAAGTTGGAAGCTCAGTAAGAATCTCATTGAAGATGGGCCCGAGCACATAGTCTTGTTCATGACGACGAGGGATGAAGATGCGTCCGTCGATGGCGCTTTTCTCACCAGCCTTGTACTTCTCACACTCTGCCTCAATAATCCTTTTCAAGGTTACAGACGGGCTCGCACGCTCTACGACTGGTACTTTCAATGAAGAAAAAGCCATTGATAGAAAGTTTTTTCAGAGGACGAAGTTAGGAAAGAGAGTAGAGAGAAGTGGAAGCTCGGTGGAAATAAAGGGTTTGTGCGATAGACAAATAGGTGAATTCCGAGCACGAAATAAAAGGGTTTTAAAACTTTTGTGTCTGAAAGTATACCTGGTTGTGCGACACGGACGAAATTCACAAAGAGTACTAAAAGTACGGATGCGAAGAGTTTCCCTCAATATTGATAATTTCTGGAGGGAAACATATCTCAAATACTAATGTCAGCTTCGAAATAAAACATTTGGCTTCGAAGCCTATTTTTAGCGCCAAAATGAAATGACAAATGGCTTCGAATGTCGAAAGCCTGCTTCGAAGCACATTCCACACCTAAGGATGTAAAAATGTTCAAGTATTTGTGTACTTCGAAGGGGTTTAAAGACCTATTTTAGGTTTCTTAGTGAGAGTAGTATCCTTCGAAGCAAAACTTGAGATCCCTTAAGGATGGGAATTGTTGTTCGAAGTATCAAAACCAATAGTTGGTTTGATAGTATACAGAAGAGATTGTTTCTCAGATTAAAACAATGCAGTCCATGAGAGGAGCTTCCATATTTTTGAAAGTATGTACTATTGTTCGAAGCAAAAATGATCAATTTAAAACTGATTGATCGTATTAATCATATAACCATATGTTGGATATGATTAAAACACGTTTTAAGGGGTAAGACTGTTAAATTCAAAGCACTGATTCAAAATGGAAATCAGCAAAAGTTGTCAACTGTATTCCATAAATTGGAAAAGCTCTTATTGGTTTTTTCAGTGTTTCATTTGAAATGATTGAATCTAGATTTGAAAGATGAGATTGGTGAGTTCGAAGCCCTAAATTTGCTTGTAAAGACAAACGGAGATAAAGTCAAACAATGCCAAACAAAGAGAAATGTCTTAATTGTATTGAAACAAAAGCAATTACATCGAAGGGCCCTCTTTGGGTACAAATTCGAGTAAATAAAAGTAAGGAATATAATAAATAACAAGATCATGGAATTTAGTTCAGCTATGGTTAATAAATTGTTGTTCCTTTTTTATTCTATCCTCTATTTTCTCCATGCTTGGTTGCTGAAGTTGATGTGCTCTCACTTGATAAAAGAGCTCTTCAGCCTTTATTTCGAATGCTGTTTCTTTTAACCCTTGTTCCAACTCGTCCATGTCCAAGTCATCCCAGTACGAAGAGTCTTTATTTTTGAAGTCATCGTATTCTTCGATAAGATTCTCTACTTCGTACTAGGTATGAACTCGAAGGGATGAAAGTTGATTCAAAGATTGGATGACTTGGATATCGATAAGATTCTCTACTTCGTATTGGGTATGAACTCGAAGGGATGAAAGTTGATTCAAAGATTGGATGGTGGCTGCAGAAGTCTGATGCCAATGGAGAAGTAACGGGAGTTGGTCCAAAAACATTTGGAGTTCTGCTTGGGCGATGGGGTTGAGGACGTGACTCCGAGTCATAATATCACAAGCCCATCGAAGGTTCTTGAGAGGAACATCATCTTCAAGAACATTGAAAGGCAAGTGAGAAAAGGCCACAAGCAAAAGTTGGGCTTGCTTTCGCTAAGCTAGAGTAGAGGAAGGTGGAGGCTTGTAAGGAGGAAAAATCTTGTCCGCAGAGAGGATAAGCCTCAGTCTCTCTATCCAGTAGGGATTTTGCGGAGGAGGAGGTATAGAGGCTTCCATCTCGAAAGTAGGAGTAAACTGAGGGGCATTAACATAATCAAGCCAGTCAGAAAGGCAAAGCTTCCACCTTCTAGGTTAAGAACGATGGGTTATATCATTGTGCCTCTTCTGGGCGTCGGGTAGCTTGTACTATCTTTGTAGGCATGGAGGATGTGTACCATGCTACAAGCAGATTGTCCTCTAAACTGGGTCGACGGTCGATGGGCACATAAAGATGAACCACCAAACTTCGAGCATCAAAAGGGAATTCTAGAGGATCAATGAACTCGACAAAAGTGATGATTAACTCGCTCCCTCAATTCACATGCCTCAGGTTCTGACCAGCTTCTCCAACCAGAAGCCCCAGAAGAAAAAGAAGCCACAACCTCATCCCATGCAAAAGATTGTGAATTAGAAGAAGAACTTCCTATGTCTATAGTTGCAAATTTCTGAATCAAGGGATTGTGGACAGTATGTTCGTAATCTAAAGGTTGATAATTTGCGAAAGCTTCCATGACTTGAATATAGGAAGGTGGGTAAAGGTGGCTAATCAATGCATGAAGATTCTTTTGAGGACGAACGGTATTATCAAACAACTCTTCATATGCTTGATCGAAATAAGAAAAGGTCTATTTCTCCATTGAATTGGACTTTTCGAATACTGAGATAGTGAGCGTGTTTAAAGGATCAAAGAGGAGTTAATGCAAATGTTCATCAATGAATGACGGTTGTGTTTCTAAAAATGTAAAGCCCATGTATGTTCTAAATGCACCAATTAGTTTACTAACACTTGTTATGACATGATTATTAAACTCACTCATTATACAAATTACAAATACTAAGAACATCTTAAATTATGTCACATCATCATTCAGTACGCTAGTTAGTGCACTGATTGATGTATATAGCATTAATCAATTTGAAAACATGATGTACCGCATACTTCAACTTAGATATTGGTTGAGTTGAGTTTGGGGTTGCTGCTGCGTAGGGTGCGTAGTAGCAACTGTTGCGCGTCTTATTGGGCCTATTTTCAGGGCCTGATTCGATAATCTGAATCGTTTACATTTTAGAAAGTATCGAGTAAAATATACCTGTAAAAAATCACGTCAATTGAATATCGTTATCTCTTTCATCAAATCACATTTGCATTGAGTTTTATATTTCAAATTACATTTATCTTTTTTAAAAAAAAATACAAATGTGATTTGATGAAAAGGCTAACGATATCCGATTGACATGATTTTTTACAGGGTATTTTCTACACGATACCTTCTAAAATGTGAACGGTTCAGATTATCGAATTAAGCCTTGAAATGGGTCCAATAAGACGCGTAACAGTTGCTGTTGCGCAGCAGCAACCCCAAACTAGGTTGAGTTAATGTAGTTTTGGTAATAGAGCTAAAGTTGATTTGAAATAGTTTTGGGAATAGAGATAATTTGGAATTGATTTGAAATATATTGAATATAATGACTTAAATGTTAATCTTTCATCAATTTTATTTGACATAAATAGACAAATAATTCAAATTAAAAAAATTAAAGTTCAATTAAAAACTCATAATTTATTTTATTAGAATGGTTAAACCATTTTGTTTTTGAATTTTAAAAAAAAAAAAATCAGTGAAACTAATTGGTCCTTTCTATAATGGATAAATTACAAATACATGCCTTATGATTTGCTTAAAATATAGATTGTTCTCTGCACTTTAAAAAATTACAAATGCCCTCTTATCAAAATATTTTATTTAACTGAATTAACTAAAAAAATAAAATTATTTATTGATTTACCATACAATAATAAAAAGGAAAATTAGTGAAACATCTCTCTCCAATTTTCTAATTTTAAAATAAAAAGTGTTGTCTCTTCAATTAAAACAAATGTCTCTTAATTTTGTATTAATCTTGTTTGGTGATAATTATTTTTTAGTCAATAATGAATATTTATAATGTATAAAATAAATTGATCATTCTATTTTATTTCATTCCAACAATATTAGTTAGGAGAAATTATCCAAAAACAATTTAGAGTTTGATTCTTGTAACAAAATAAATCTTGAATTTTTAATTTGATCAATTTAAATCTTAATATTTGATTTGTTTTTAATCTAAATGATTTATTAATTTTTTTAAGTAAAATTAACACACAAAAAAATAGTATTTCAATCACTAAACTTAACGAAAAATGACATTAAATTTAGCAGAATTGGGTAGTTGGGATCATTGGTTGTGGGGGCCAACACAAAGACAAATTATTGGGTTGAAATAGTTTGAAATACAAGGCTTAGTTTAGTTTGATAAAAAAAAAAAAAAAATTAAACTATTCTAATATCATATGTATGCATTGTAATGTTTGGATTGGAGAACTCTCAAGCAATAAAAGTATGTAAATAAAAATGAAAAATGTCAATAAAAAACACATAATAAGAAGAAAATATAACAACAATCGATGTGGTTGGGATCAATGGCTATGAGGGACAATACAAAGACAAATTATTGGGTTGGATCGGTTTGAAATACAAGGCTTAGTTTAGTTTGACAAAAATAAAATAAAATTAACTATTCTAATATCATATGTATGCATTGTAATGTTTGGACTGGAGAACTCTCAAGCAATAAAAATATGTAAAAAAAATGAAAAATGTCAATAAAAAACACATAATAAGAAGAAAATATAAAAAATTGATAATCATCAAAAGATATAATGAACCATATACATTGTAAAGTTGTTGGCAATGGTAAAGTTTATTAGATTGAAACCGGATACCGGTCAATAAGAACTTTTAGAAAGTTGTTGCGGAGATCTAGGTGCTATGAAGTACCGACACTTCAAAATAAGTGTTGCAATCATGTCGGACAAGAACACAATTGTCGTCAATTTCGTTGGTGAAAAAGCAATAAATTAAATATGTTATACTTATCAAATGGACTTAATTTTTTGTGTAGATGAAATACACAAAGTGCTTAACAAAATGAACGATTCAAATTATCAAAACGGGGCATGTGGTAGGCCTCATGGGCCAAAACAATGCTCTCTAATCCAAATTTTGAATTTGAGGGGATCTTCTTCTTAATTTAATTCCCTACTCCCTATGAAACCTCTTAAATTATAAAGAGAGAGAAAAGAAAAAAAAAACACAATCACTAGTGTAGTTATTTTATATTAGGGAATTCTCTCCCATCCATAATTTGAACTGAAGAGTGCTGTTTAGTTTTATGAGGTCTATCATATCTCGTTTTGATAATCCGATCTATTAATTATGTTGGACATTTCATTTTTTATTTCTTGAACACAGAAAAATTATATCGATTCAATAATCATAACCTATTTAATTTATCGCATTTGTCACAAAAAAAAAAGACAATTGTAATCTATTCAATTTAAATTAATTTTACAAACCTGTATCTAGCTCTCCGTAAGCGAGCTATGCTCTATCCTCATGCTTCAATGCATAATATTAGAGTACATAATATTTTAATTATTAAAGTATTTGTAATAAGTGAAATAATGTTATATATTTTTATGTATGTTGGAACGTTAGATTGGATGATTTTTTAATACAATTTTTATTTTATAAAAATTAGTTCGCTCGCATTTAAAATATATATATAATGATTGGAATTGAAAATTATATTATATTATTAATTTTAGACTTGGACTTAAATTGATTACATCGGCTCAACATAAAGTGCTTATAAAGTGATAAAATTTTGATCCGAACCGACCCGGCCAATGCCCAACTCCTACCCGACTAGTTGGAGAAGGTATAAATGGGAATGGCAACGAGACGAGAAGGGTGAGTTTTACACTCTCTGTTCCCAATCTCCAATTTTTTTTTTTTTTCCATTTCCAATGCTCATCCTTAACGAAGACCATTTTTATTCCACAATCCGTCCATAATGGGGTTCGGTTTTTCTCGCCCTGCAAATCCTTGACCCATTTTCGTGATCAATAATGTTACATTCATCGAATTTGGTATCGTCCGAATTGCACGAATTTGTTCATGCTGGTCATCTAGATGACAGGATGACAACTACGGTAGACGAGGGTAAAACCAATTGTCAACCTAGCACAAACTTAAATGATTCGAGTGACAACAAATTCGATAAATAAATAATTTCACTTTTGTGATCCATTCAAATTATGTTGCTTCAGTTCATATCCCCATAACAAACAAAAAGATAAAACAAAAAAAAATTAATAAGAGCAGAGAGTAATGAAAGGGACTTCGCCAAAGATTAAAAATATACAGTTTTTATTTATTTATTTGTTTTTGGTTGCTTTCAATATTTTCAACTTTCTTTTACTTTTTAAATTATTTTAACCAAAAAAGTAATTTTTTTATATAAATTAAAAAAAAAAATGTTAAAGACAAAAAAGGTGTAAGACCTTAGTTATAAATTAGATTGCACCAACTTGATTATGAAGTTGAAAGACTTACATAAAATAAATTTAAGGGCAAACTTCCCTTTACCCCCTATAGTTTGGGCCATGTGTGAATTGCTCCCTGACATTCGAATATCACCACATAATTCCCTTGTGGTTGGTAGACTAAAACGCACTATTCACTTTTCTATTCAAGTTAACGGGTTGTGTAGTTCAAACGCTCATACAGAGAGTAAGTTACATTTTAAGACCAAAATACCCTTAGAACATCTTTAAATTTGCAAAGACATGCCATGGGTCTTCCTCCTTCTCTCTTTAAAATTACAACCCAAAACAAAAACCTAAATTAATTAAACAACATAATTTCTATCAAAAATTATTGTATATATATAATCTGTAGCTATATATATGTATATATTCAAAGTACCCACAGAAGCAACAAAAATCAACAAGGATTTCAAGTCCTCACCTAGATTCATCGGTCGGAATATGGTTCTAGTATCTCCAATCATCAATTCCAGTAATTGCCAACCCGTTTGAAGAAATCGACAAACAAAAGCTTTCATGTATTCTTATCCAGCCACACTTTTAACACATAATCCAAATCAACAAACCTCCACAATCAAATTCATAAGGTTACATCTGATTCAACATAAACAAACTAAGGCCCCATTTGGGGACTAACTGTTTTAGCCAATTAGCCAAAAAGTTACTAAATTAGCCAAAAAGCCAACAACTCATACCAAAAAGTCAAACATTACGGCTTCTCTCTACTTTTGCACAGTTTTTCGTAATTAGCCAAAAAGTCATCTCAAACATACAAGTTTTTTTAGCTACCTTTTTAGCCAAATAGCCAAAAAGTTACTAAATTAGCATGTTTCCAAACGAGGTGTAAGACTTGTTTGGTTTTAATTTTTGAAGCTAGTATCAATTACATCATTAGATCTGCATTTTTTTTTTCTTGAGCGCATTCTTAAAAATTGAAGATCAAACCTCATAAATATATAACAGTGAATATATACATATATATACACTTCATAAAAACTATATATTTTTTTATATTTCTTTTAATATAGTTTGATCTTAAGCTTCTTAATAGATTTTAGGAATATATATACCTATGTATATTATATATATAATTTGCAGGTTTATATATATATATATATGCGTGTGTGTGTGTGTGTTTTGTTGAATGGAAGTGGAAATATGTGTTAGAGTTGGTAGCATGGAGCTAAATCAAGTGTTTTGTTAAATGGAAGTGGAAATTTGTTGAATGGGTATGGAGGAAGAAGAAGAGAAGAAAGAGAGAGAGAGAGAGAAGAAGGGTATAACACTTCTGGGTATAATGAAGAAAAAGAGAAGGAAGAGAGAGAGAGAGAGAGAGAGAGAGAGAGAAGGGTATAACTGCCAATTTACAATTTCTGTTAACACAAGTTAATGTGCTTTTTAGTCCATCAACCATAGGGGGGTTGTGTGGTGATTTCTGAATGTCAGGAAGGTAATCCACACTCCGCCCAAATCACAAAGGATAAAGTGAAGTTTGTCCCAAATTTAAATTTACAATAAAAAGTTTGAACATCGCATTGAAATAGAATGAGAGGGTTTAAATAAAATAATTAATAGTGTAATGATGAGTTGCCAAATTTAGTGGACAGAAATGAAGGATGGACGGATGTGGTGGCTGATAGTAACGAGCAATTAAACTTATTTGCCGAATTTAGTGGTTGGACGATGTCGGAGGACATGAGATGACCTGAAGAATATCAATTGATAATCAAAAATCACACCGACGACCACCCACTTGCTAGAGAGTCACCGGAGGTTGATCGGGACTCACCATTCATCGATGGTTGTGATGAGTGGTGACTAAAAGTGGCAAATGGGATGAGAAAATAAAAATTTATTTTTAAAAAATGAGAACAGCTCATATATATACAAAGCATAAAAATTAAGGACCTAAAATGGGCCCTGCTGCGCACCCGAACTCCAATAACGTGTTAAAAATTAGGGTTTCATAACGGTCACTCTCTTTTCCCTCTTTGTCTCTAGACCCCTCTCTCTCGCTATTATCTTCCACCGCTTCAAAATTAGGGTTTCATAACGGTCTCCTCTCTCTTTTCACTCCTTTGTTTATAGACGCCTCTCTCTCTCTCTCTTATCTTCCATCGCTGCTCTCTCTCTCCATAAACCTAAACCCTTTCGATCTCTCTATCTTTCTATCCATCTGAGAAACCCAAAACCTTTGAAATTGACTCCTTCAAATCGTCTTTCTGATGGAGAACATGAAGACGTTGCACAAACAAACCCTTAGACGAAGCAGCAGAAACCCCTAAACCACACTCAAACCCTAAGACGAAATAGACGAAGAAGAAGAAGCGTGAGATCGTGTGAAATCCATCACGCATCTTGAAATCCAGGTATTTATTTTTCTGAATTCGTCTGTCTGATGACGAAGAATTGCTTAAATTTTGCTTCAAATTGCTTGAGATTGATTGAAATCGGTTGAAATCTGTATAAAATTGCTTGATTATTCTTGTGATTATTTTTGTTTGTGTGATTTCAATATGATCAGGTGAACACGCTTCATGAAGTGTGTTAGAGATTTCATAGCTAGGGTTTATCTGTAACTTAACAAGATTTTTCAATGCTCAGTGGCTTCGATTTCTCAATCTCAAACCTCTAGTGGTCTTCTTTTACTGGTATTGATTTCTCTATCCATTGATTGCTTTATGGCCACACACCCTCATCAAACTCTTAATCACCACTGTCACTATCTCTTCTCTATCTCTTGATTTGTATTTTGCTATAGCAGTGCATGATGTCAATATTTTCACTCTGACTCTGTTCTTGATGCATGTCACAATCTTTTCACCCTGTATGGAAATTTTGAAATTCATGTTCTGTTTCAGCTTTAATATGAGCATTGGTTCCCATACTTACAGTGAGAACTTCTACTCTATTTATAGACAAAATTTTCTCTTACGAGGTAAAAAAGTTATTTTCAATAGAATTGAGACAAGTTCTTGTTTTGGTATTACTCTGAGGCTTCTATTGGAAAAGCTTGAAAATCAAAGCATTCAATGTATATTGTGTCATGGCTGGGTGAAACTTGCCTACATCTTTGCTTGTGAATGTACAAATAATTTTCCATCACTATCCACATAAATTTTAGTTATAAAAATTCAGTTCCCATTAAATAATGTTGCTGCTTTTTTTTTTTTTTTTTTTGGTGACGCCTATATGCATGTCCCCACTTTTCCATTGTTAAAAAATGTGTATTGTTTTTGTCTCATCTTATTTAATTTTGCTTTTACCTCAAGTTCAGAGTTCTAAATACATTGCAATTATTGTTAGTGTAGTCCAAGTAATTTGCAGATGTTGATGGAGATTGTGGGCGAGGCAACAACCGAGATTTTCAGTTATTTAGAAGTTTAATCTAATAAAAAATAGCCCTTCAACTAAAACAAACAAAACTTGGAAAAAAAATGACCATGAATTGATTGCAGGTGTTATTAACTTGTAGTTACTATTTATTTGGAATGTTGAAGTATTTTTGGTGCTTGATATTTGCCTCTCCTAGTTCTTCCCTCATCATTATGCTTACATATGTGCTGATGTAACCATTGTTCTTTTATTCTATAGTTTTACTCAGGAAATTCTTCTATTTTTTCTTGATTTTGGAGAGGTGGTTCTACATGATGCTGATCCTAGTATGAGGACCTTGATTCATTCATGTTTGACTCAGTAAAGATGGTTTAGTTTGTAGTCTTTTCACAATAATTTATTTATGGGGAAAAAAAGAAAATCATGAACAATTATTCTCTAATTATGATGGCATATCATATGATAAATCATATTTGAAAATCACCCTTCTAATGTTCGATTGCAGTGTATTTTTAGATCCTGTTGTTGCAGAAGCTACATTGGACTTTCGGAATCTTAACAACAAAAAACTTCTAACCAATTTTCCCTACATTACTCGCTCAGGTATGATTTGAGATTGGCATGATTCTTTGCTTAGGATTTAGTTTCTTTATTTGACTGAATTTTCAGATTTAGAAGTAGAAAAGAAGAAATATGAAACATGGATATCAAACATTTTGGTAACTTATCCTCCTCTAACATTAGTCTTGCATTTGTAGTTTTTGCCATTAATGCTAAAGCTCCTAAAATGTAGAGAAGTTTGTTCCTCATGTCATCTTTTTGTTCTGTTCTTAAAAGATATATTTCATTTATTTTATTGGAATAATCTTAGTTATAATTCATGCAATTGTTGTGTCCTCAAGATATTTTTATATGGCAAATGCTAAGAGTGCTAAATATTGGGATTGAAATAAAGAAGTGTCTTGAAAATAGGTCAAACAGTTAAAAGAAGTGCATTAATTTCAATAAAAACTGCATTAAATTTAATAAAAAGTGTCTTGTGTTTTCAAAAAAAAAATTTGGGTCTACTTTTCATGTCCTTGGGGCACTTGTTAACAAGACTCCTCATATATTGGCATTCATAATTGTAGTCTTATTTTATTTTTGTCCTGTCAATGCTGTTTTGTATGTTTAAAGTTATTATGCACCTTCCCGACCTTGTTGGGACAAAATATGGTATAGTAATTTCGTACTGAAACTAATTGAGCTTAATGGAAAATTTGACAACTAAACACATGTTTAATTTCAAAAAGGAGGATATAAAAGAATGCTTTCGGAGATACTGTGGACTCAATCTGTAGTGAAGGGCATTGCTGACTTTCATACATATATATATATTTTTTCTGTTTTCTTTTTTGATGCAAATTAGAAAAGTCGTTTCTAAGTGTGTTTCCAGCATTGATGTCTCTTGGGTCATATGTTCAGCTATTTCCATCTCTCATTGACTTACCAAGTGAGTTTGTTTTTCTGGATTCCCTAGTAGTTACATTTTGCTCTTTTTTTGTGTCTTTCTTTTGTGAATTCCCTAGGGATACAAAAAAATTTACGAAAAAATCTACTACTCACATAGGTGTTTGCTAGAACATTTGGGGTCTAGCATTATTGTTCACCAATTGAAGTTCTACTTACTCTATTAACAGTCGGACCGTGTTATTTTCCTGCCATTGATTTATTGATCTAGTCAAATAGGCCATTTCGAAATGCCTCAATTAAAAGAGTTCAGAAATTCAAAATCTACATGCTTGGTACTAGTTGGAAAACTGAATTTTATTATTTTGAATATAGTTGATATTTGTTGGTTTTCCTTTTCTCGGCTTCTCTGGCGTGTAGGCATTGTTTGTCATGCTATGCTTTTTTGGGGGTAAGTGTTTTATTACTATAAAAGACGATTTACAATGAAGCTCAGGACATGCCAAAGGCCATACCGCCTCTAAAAGAGAGCTTACACCTAGCCTGCAGAACAATTAAACCTCAGATGTTGGCATTTTAGGATAGAAATTTGTGTGCTTCGCAAATCCTTAGAGCCTAGTGTCAAGAGAAAATTAAGAAACTAATTGGCATGAGTAGTATTTTATTTTTGAGTTATGACTTATGTCTACAAATTGGCTTTCTTACTTAACAAGGAAAAAGAAAAAGAAAAGAAAAAAAGTAAAGGGTTAAGTTGGTAGTTTATTGGTGGTAGTTGCTACATAATTGATCTCTATTGGGTTATATATAAATCCATCTGTTTTTTGGCCGATTAATGTAGACCTTTTTTTATTTGATGGCAACTAAGCAGCGAGAACACAAGTGATGAAGACTAAAGAATTCCTCAATTGAGCAGTGAGTCAACAACAAGGTATTCTCAGTTATCACTCAAGAATTCCTTCACTTACATTGCTGCCATTGCTTGGAAATGGAGACTAACTAAATTGGGCGCTAGTTTTTTTTTAGTTTTTATTTTTTTCATTTATCCTTTTCGATGTGATGCAGAGCATGATTCTTTGGAAGCTGACATGGACATGGAGATAGAAGGTGATGGGGGTGCCTGCATATCTTCAACCTGATCTGAAAGCAGATCTCGTCTTGCCTCTGGCACTAGCTGGCAGAGTCAACAACCAGGTAATTTCTAATCTTAGTTATCACTCAAGAATAAATTCACTTACATTGCTACAATTCCTTGGAAATGGATATTGTATTTCATGAGTAATTGATCAAAATTATTCTGTTGACACGGCTTCTACGTGTTCCAACTAGTATGGTGTTAGAATTGTATGATGCACGATTCGATTCATACAATTTAGTATGAGTTTCAACCAAAATTATTTGAATTGCGTTGTTTGAAAATTGGGCGTGCTATTGAGTCGAGAATTGAGTAGTTTATCTATGTTTTTTTGTTTACATAATGTATTGAAATGGCGCCTTTTCAATTACTATATGATGAAACAAAAATTGGGTAATTGGTTATATTGATATATGGTGTTATATATATATGTAATATATAATTTATTTATATTGATACTGTGTACTATTTGACTTCGATTGCTGCAGTGTTCGGACATACGTGTGAGGTTTGGAAATTCCTTTCCAATAATTTGGACTATATATCATGATAAGCATCCCGTGGATTTTGTATGAGAAGGAAATTAGAAATGGAAAAAAAAGTGGGAAAAAAAAACTTTGTTAATAGTTTCATGTGGAAAAAACATGCAAAGAGCGAACTGCTAATACATGTATTATCTTATGCAATTTTATCTTTTCTTTTGTGGAGATTTTGTTGGAATTTTGTGTTTCATTTGTTGTTACGCGTTATAGAAACCAAAAACACCCCTTTTGTAGTTTTTAGATAATTAGAGATCACCGATTCTGACTTCCTTTACTTCATTCAAAAAGTTGTTCAAAATAATTGATCAAAATTATTCTGATGACCCGGTTTGTGCATGTTATTCAAAATAATGTTACTTTTAGGAGTAGTTAGTTTTTCGGTTTTTTTTTTTCCTTTATGTTTTTGGCGCTAACCCCTTGCAGGCAATGGCACATATAGAGATGGTTAATCATTAAGGTAATCTCCTTAACTTTTTGATTTTATTTTTTACATTCAAGACAATGCATCGTTTAGGTTGGGGGGAGAAAATACTTATTTTGAGAAGAATGTATATATTTGCTTGTTGCTATGAGTTAGTTATTTTGTTTTAAAAAAAAATTTAGTGCTCATGGTAATCTTTTGTTCTATACATTGAGTGATTGGTCATACTTGTGATATTTTATTGCCTTAACTCGAGAATTGTGTTGAAGTTTGATATGCTAGCTACTTTCTTAAAGTATTCCATGTGTTCATATTTGGAAATCATTGCACTGCACTTCAGCCACATGAATATGATTTTTAGTGGATAGGTGGGTATGACTTGAAAATCTTGAAGAATGATAGTGGAGACTTTTAACCCTGTGAGTTTTGTGCCAATCATTTATTGGAGGGTTATCATACTTCTACTCTTAATTTTCTTTGGAAGCTCATTAATTTGTTGTTTAGTCTCATTATTTTTTCATTTTTGATTGAATGCTGAGAATAAATCAATTACCCTCGAGGACAATGCATCGTTCTATGCATTGAGTGATTTGGCATCCTTGTAGTATTTTATTGCTTTAACTCGAGAAATTGTGTTGAAGTTTGATATGCTAGCTACTTTGTTAAAGTATTCCATGTGTTCGTATTTGGAAATCATTGCACTACACTTTAGCCACATGAATATGATTTTTAGTTGGTAGAAGTGGATATGACTTGAAAATCTTGAAGAATGATAGTGGAGACTTTTATCCCTGTGAGTTTTGTGCCAATCATTTATTGGAGGGTTATTATACATTTACTCTAAATTTTCTTTGGAAGCACATTAATTTGTTGTTTAGTCTCATTATTTCTTCATTTTGGTTGAATGCTGAGAATAAATCAATTTGTTATCACACTTTTATTCCCTTGAGATCATGAAAGTTGAAGGACCATACTAATTCTTGAGGGATGATTTTAGGCCATCTTTGTTTCTTTGAGCCTTTATTTATTTTTCTTTCTTTTATTGTTACTTCATTAACCATTAGAAACCAATTTGAGCCTTTATGTTAGTCTTTCTTTGTTTAACCCCACAACCCATACTTTATTTTTAATTTTGTAGATATGTTGGGATTATTTGAGTTTGACAATGGCAAATTTGTTTGAAAAAAAAAAGAAGAAAAAAATGGAGAAAAGCTGAAAAAAAGCTGAAAAAATAAATTGTGTTCAACGAAGGGGAAAAAAAAAAAACAAGAAGAAAAAAAAAAAACAAGAGGAAGTTGAAAAAGACAAAGAAAAGTAATAGAAAGAGCAAGACATTTGGAATAATGCTCTAATTGTGTTTATTTTTATCCCAATTATCTCTCAGACATCCATTTTTTTTATTCATCTTTGCCTTTTTATTATTTTTTCGTAATTCCTCGACCCAAACATTACAACCAAATAAAAGTCCTATTTGATCTTGAGAGTGGTATAGTTTACAAGTGGATATGATGGATAGGGGTGATAGTATGGTAATTTTAATTCTCAGTATTTGATATACCATTCATGAGACTATTTACTGATTCTTTCATATTAGCGTTTTTCGAAAAAATTAGTATGCGAGATATTTTGCCTTTGATTTACATTATTCTACTCGCATATATTGAGAGTGATTTTTACACCATATTCTGAGTGATTTATTTGTTGAGTGCAATAACTGGTGAGATTTGAGTCTAAGCATGTTTCAGAAAGAGATTTGGGTTATATTTCACTTTAAGGCTAAGGTTGTGTTTGTGTTGGCTAAACTTTTTCACACACTCTAAATTCTGAATGCCATGAGATATCTTTACTTGCTGCTAGTGTCTTGAACTTTGATTGATTATCTTGTTAAGGTTGTGAAATTCATGACTTGTTCTTCAACTTTAGCATGAGAACGAAAGAAATTTTTTGACGTTTGTGGGTGACATCTCTAGAAATTTTGATTCTCAGCATTTGATATTCCATTCATGAGACTATTTATTTATTCTTTCATATTAGCGTTTTTCAAAAAAATTAGCATGCGGGATATTTTGCCTTTGATTTACATTGTTCTGCTCGCATATATTGAGAGTAATTTTTGCACTATATTCTGAGTGATTTATTTATTGAGTGCAATAACTGGTGAGATTTGAGTCGAAGCATGTTTCAGAAAGAGATTTGAGTTATATTTCACTTTAAGGCTAAGGTCGTGTCTATGTTGGCTGAATGTTTATCACACACTCCAAATTTTGAATGTCATGAGATATCTTTACTTGCTGCTAGTGTCTTGAACTTTGATTAATTATCTTGTTAAGGTTGTGAAATTCATGACTTGGTCTTTAACTTTGGCATGAGAATGAAAGAAATCCTTTTAGTAAAGAAATTTTTGGAAGTTTGTGGGTGACATCTTTGGAAACACGAGGCTTTAACTCGTCCACGTGGGGTTACCTATTGGATTAAGGGCTTGTTGCATGTGCTAAATTTAATCGTGATTTCTTGCGGAAGTGGTTTAGAGTTGTTGCTTTTATTTTACTTTCTGATTTTATTTTAGTCGCCTTAATTGCTAGGTTCTAGCAATAAGGAGGTGTGATGAATGCTTATTCTATGAATTTTGAATCTTGTATTCATTCTCTCAATTTATATTTAATTGTGATTTGATGAATTTAATTTAAATTTGTAGAAAATCTACATTTGAGCCTTCAACAATATAAATTGCTCAACAAGGCCGATAAGACTCGGTTTGCTTCGAAATCATCTCATAACATCCACAAAACCTCTCTCAAAGTTTAGACAAGATTTGATTGTACCTCCAGTCCTTTTATATTTTGATTTTGCTCTTAAAATATTTATTTGTTTTTCCTTTTAATTACTACCCGTCTTCTGTTCCTTATTTGTTCCTTCTATGAAATATATATTGGGTGACTTAGATAATAGCAAGAACACTAGATCTGGCCGCGATGTTGTCAAGGGTGCTCGGGCTGCTTGAATTCAGCGCAACAAGATGGTAATTTTTATCTTAATTTTCTACCCCTCTACATAATATATATACCTTTTTACTCACAAGGGTCTTGTGTTTGTAGCTTTTCATCAAATAAAAGATAATATTGCTATTGCCTAAAGGCAGGATTGCATATTTTTGTAGATAAGGGAGCAGAAAAGGGGTGTTGTTTTGAAAGAGAGAAGGGCCTCCAGTTGATTGACTAGTCCTCCCCGTGTCATTGTATATGATATGTTCTTGATGTTAATATTGTTTGTACTGAAATGAATTGTTGAGCCTTCACAAAAGGTTCTTTTGTTTAAAACTAGACTACATTTGTTTCCTGCTGAATTGAGATCTAGATAGACTGGCCCTTTCATTGTTAAAGTTGTTTTTTCTCATGGGGCCGTTGAGATTGAAAATCCCAAGAATGGTAATGTTTTTAAAGTGATTGGCCAACGTCTTAAACTAGTTTCGGAGAATTTCCCACCTAAAGAGGAGAGGAGTCCATCGAATTAAAAGACCCTATTTATCAAGACCCATAAACATAATAATAAAAGTAAATGTTACTTTTAGGAGTAGTTAGTTTTTCGTTTGTAATTTTTTTTTCCCGTGTTTTTGGCAATAATCCCTTGCAGGCATTGCCCATATAGACGTGGTTCATCTTTTCTTTTTTAATAAAATTTGTGTTGCTCAAAAAAAATATATATATATATATATATAGACATGGTTCATCATTTAAGGTAATCTCCTTACCTTTGTGATTTTGTTTTTTACATTGAGGACAATGCATCGTTTAGGTTGGGGGGAGAAAATACTTTCTTTGAGAAGAATTTATATGTTTGCTTGTTGCAATGAGTTAGTTGTTTTGTTAGGAAAAAAAAAAAATATAAGAAAAGAGAAAGAAAAAGACCTTGTCCAGCTCAAGAAGCTGTCAAAGCTTGTGCCATGAGGGGTTCTCATCCAAAAGAGAACCAAACAAAACTTGGAAAAAAAATGACCATGAATTGATTGCAGGTGTTATTAACTTGTAGTTACTATTTATTTGGAATGTTGAAGTATTTTTGGTGCTTGATATTTGCTTCTCTCCTAGTTCTTCCCCTCATCATTATGCTTACATATGTGCTGATGTAACCATTGTTCTTTTATTCTACAGTTTTACTCAGGAAATTCATCTATTTTCTCTTAATTTTGGAGAGGTGCTTCTACATGATGTTGATCCTAGTATGAGGACCTTCATTCATTCATGTTTGAGTCGGTAAAGATGGTTTAGTTTGTGGTCTTTTCACAATAATTTATTTATGGGGAAAAAAAGAAAATCATGAATAATTATTCTCTATTTATGATGGCATATCGTATGATAAATCATATTTGAAAATCACCCTTCTAATGTTCAATTGCAGTGTATTTTTAGACCCTGTTGTTGCAGAAGCTACACTGGACTTTCAGAATCTTAACAACAGAAAACTTCTAACTAACCCTACATTAGTCCCTCAGGTATGATTTGAGATTGGCATGATTCTTTGCTTAGGATTTAGTTTCTTTATTTGACTGAATTTTCAGATTTAGAAGTAGAAAAGAAGAAATATGAAACATGGATATCAAATATTTCGGTAACTTATCCTCTTCTAACATCAGTCTTGTATTTGTAGTTTTTCCCATTAATGCTAAAGCTCATGAAATGTAGAAAAGTAAGTTCCTCATGTCATCTTTTTGGTTTTGTTCTTAAAAGATATATTTCATTTATTTTATTGGAATGATCTTAGTTATAATTCGTGCAATTGTTGTGTCCTTATAACTAGATATTTGTGTATGACAAATGCTAAAAGTGCTGAATATTGGGATTGAAATAAAGAAGTGTCTTGAAAATAGGTCAAACAGTTAAAAGAAGTGCATTAATTTCAATAAAAACTGCATTGAATTTAATAAGAAGTGTCTTGTGTTCTCAAAAAAAAATTTTGGGTCTACTTTTCGTGTCCTTGGGGCACTTGTTAACAAGACCCTTCATATATTGGTATTCATAATTGTAGTTTTATTTTATTTTTGTCCTGTCAATGCTACTTTAGAAATAAATTTCGTTGCTTATGTGATGCCACATCTTATTTTGTGTGTTTAAAGTTATTATGCACCTTCCCGACCTTGTTGGAACAAAATATGGTATAGTAATTTCATACTGAAACTAATTGAGCTTGATGGAAATTTTGACAACTAAACACATATGTTTAATTTCAAAAAGGAGGATCTAAAAGAATGCTTTCGGAGATATTGCGGACTCAATTTGTAGTGAAGGGCATTACTGACTTTCACACCTTTTTTTTTTTTTTTTGATGCAGATTAGAAAAATCGTTTCTAAGTGTGTTTCCAGCATTGATGTCTCTTGGGTCATTTGTTCAGCTATTTCCATCTCTTGTTGACTTACGAAGTGAATTTGTTTTTCTGGTTTCCCTAGTAGTTACATTATGCTCTTTTTTTGTGTCTTTCTTTTGTGGTGTTCGTCTCTTTCCTCATTTCACCAATAAGGAAAATGCCTAGGGATACAAAAAAATTTACCAAAAAAATCTACCCCTCACATGCGTGTGGGACCCACACCCATGTGAGTGTTTGCTAAAACATTTGGGGTCTAGCATTTTTGTTCACCAATTGAAGTTCTACTTACTCTATTAACAGCTGGACTGTGTTATTTTCCTTCCATTGATTTATTGATCTAGTCAAATAGGCCATTTTGAAATGCCTCAATTAAAAGAGTTCAGAAATTCAAAATCTACATGCTTGGTACTAGTTGGAAAACTGAATTTTATTATTTTGAATATAGTTGATATTTGTTGTTTTTCCTTTTCTTGGCTTCTCTGGCACGTAGGCATTGTTCGTCATGCTATGCTTTTTTGGGGGCAAGTGTTTATTACCATAAAAGAGGATTTACAATGACGCTCAAGACATGCCAAAGGCAATACCCCCTCTAAAAGAGAGCTTTCGCCTAGCCTGCGGAACAATTAAACCTCAGCAGTTGGCATTTTAGAATAGAAATTTGTGTGCTTTGCAAATCCTTAGAGTTTGGTGTCGCGAAAATTGAGAAACTAATTGGCATGAGTAGTGTTTTATTTCTGAGTTACTATTTATGTCTACAAATTGGCTTTCTTACTCGACCAAAAAAAAAAAAAAAAAAAAAAAAAGAAAAGAAAAAAGGAAAAGTGTTAAGTTAGTAGTTTATTGGTGGTAGTTGCTACATAATTGATGTCTGTTGGGTTATATATAATAAATCTATGTGTTTGTTGGGCAATAAATGTAGACCTTTTTTTGTTAAATGGCAATTGAGCAGTGAGTTGTAACACGAGATGAAAAAACTAAAGAATTCCTCAACTGAGCAGTGAGTCAACAAAATAGGTAATCTCAGTTATCACTCAAGAATTCCTTCACTTACATTGCTGCCATTGCTTGGAAATGGAGACTAAATTGGGCCATAGTTTTTTTAGTTTTTATTTTTTTCATGTATCCTTTTCGATGTTGTGATGCAGAGCGTGATTCTTTGGAAGCTGACATGGGCATGGAGATAGAAGGTGATGGGCATGCCTGCATATCTTCAACCTGATCTGGAAGCAGATCTCGTCTTGCCTCCGGCACCAGTTGGCAGAGTCAACAACCAGGTAATTTCTAATCTCAGTTATCACACAAGAATAAATTCACTTACATTGCTACTATTCCTTGGAAATGGATATTGTATTTCATGAGTAACTGATCAAAATTATTCTGTTGACACGACTTCTACATGTTCCAACTAGTATTGTGTTAGAGTTGTATGATGCACGATTCGATTCATACAATTTAATATAAGTTTCAACCAAAATTATTTGAATTGTGTTGTATGAAAATTGGGTGTGCTGTTGAATTGAGAATTGAGTAGTTCGTCTATGTTTTTGTTTACATAATGTATTGAAATGACGCCTTTTCAGTTACTCTATGATGAAACAAAAATAGGGCAATTGGTTATACTGATATACGTGGTGTTATATATATATGTAATATATAATTTATTTATATGACTTCGATTGCTACAATGTTTCAACATATGTGTGAGGTTTGGAAATTCCTTTCCAATAATTTGGGTTGTATTTCATGATGAGCATCCTGTGGATCTTGTATGAGAAGAAACTAAGAAATGGAAAAAAAAGTGGGAAAAAAAAAACTTTGTTAATAGTTTCATGTGGAAAAAACATGCAAAGAGCGAACTGCTAATACATGTATTATCTTATGCAATTTTATCTTTTCTTTTGTGGAGATTTTGTTGGAATTTTGTGTTTCATTTGTTGTGACGCGTTATAGAAACCAAAAACACCCTTTTTGTAGTTTTAGATAATTAGAGATCGCCGATTTTGACTTCCTTTACTTCATTCAAAAAGTTGTTCAAAATGATTGATCAAAATTATTTTGATGACTCGGTTTGTGCATGTTATTCAAAATAATGTTACTTTTAGGAGTAGTTAGTTTTTCGTTTTTATTTTTTATTTTTCCTTTGTGTTTTTGGCGCTAACCCCTTGCAGGCAATGGCATATATAGACATGGTTAATCATTAAGGTAATCTCCTTAACTTTTTGATTTTATTTTTTACATTCAAGACAATGCATCGTTTAGGTTGGGGGAGAAAATACTTATTTTGAGAAGAATGTTTATATTTGCTTGCTGCTATGAGTTAGTTATTTTGTTTTAAAAATAAATTAGTGCTCATGGTAATCTTTTGTTCTATACATTGAGTGATTGGGCAAACTTGTGATATTTTATTGCTTTAACTCGAGAATTGTGTTGAAGTTTGATATGCTAGCTACTTTCTTAAAGTATTCCATGTGTTCATATTTGAAAATCATTGCACTGCACTTCAGCCACGTGAATATGATTTTTAGTTGATAAGTGGATATGACTTGAAAATCTTGAAGAATGATAGTGGAGACTTTTAACCTTGTGAGTTTTGTGCCAATTATTTATTAGAGGGTTATTATACATCTACTCTTAATTTTTCTTTGGAAGCGCATTAATTTGTTGTTTAGTTTCATTATTTTTTCATTTTTGGTTGAATGCTGAGAATAAATCAATTTGTTATCACACTTCTACTCCCTCGAGGACAATGCATCGTTCAGGTTGGTGGGAGAAAATACTTATTTTGAGAAGAATTTATATGTTTGCTTGCTACAATGAGTTAGTTGTTTTGTTTAAAAAAAAAGAAAGTGCGCATAATCTTTTGTTCTATGCATTGAGTGATTTGGCATACTTGTAGTATTTTATTGCTTCAACTCGAGAAATTGTGTTGAGGTTCTATATGGTAGCTACTTTGTTATAGTATTCCATGTGTTCATATTTGGAAATCATTGCATTGCACTTTAACCACATGAATATGATTTTTAGTTGATAAGTGGATATGACTTGAAAATCTTGAAGAATGATAGTGGAGACTTTTAACCTTGTGAGTTTTGTGCCAATCATTTATTGGAGGGTTATGATACATCTACTCTTAATTTCTTTGGAAGCACATTAATTTGTTGTTTAGTCTCATTATTTCTTCATTTTGGTTGAATGCTGAGAATAAATCAATTTGTTATCACACTTTTATTCCCTTGAGATCATGAAAGTTGAAGGACCATACTAATTCTTGAGGGATGATTTTAGGCCATCTTTGTTTCTTTGAGCCTTTTATTTATTTTTCTTTCTTTTATTGTTACTTCATTAACCATGAGAAACCAATTTGAGCCTTTGTGTTAGCCTTTCTTTGTTTAACCCCACAACACATACTTTATTTTTAATTTTGTAGATATGTTGGGATTATTTGAGTTTGACATGGGCAAATTTGTTTAAAAAAAACAAAAGAAAAAAAAGTAGAAAAGCTGAAAAAAAAAGAAAAAGAAATAAATTGTGTTCAACGAGGGGGAGGGGGAGGGGGAGGGGGAGGGGGGGGGGGGGGAGGAAGTTTAAAAAGAAAAAAGGAAATTAATAGAAAGAGCAAGGCATTTGGAATAATGCTCTAATTGTGTTTATTTTTATCCCAATTATCTCTCAAACATTCATGTTTTTATTCACCTTTACCTTTTTGTTATTTTTTCATAATTCCTCGACCCAAACATTACAGCCAAATAAAAGTCCTACTTGATCTTGGGAGTGGTATAGCTTACAAGTGGACATGATGGATAGGGGTGATAGTGTGGTAATTTTAATTCTTAGTATTTGATATTCTTTCATGTTAGCGTTTTAAAAAAAAATTAGTATGCGAGATATTTTGCCTTTGATTTACATTATTCTACTCGCATATATTGAGTGATTTATTTGTTGAGTGCAATAACTAGTGAGATTTAAGTCTAAGCATGTTTCAGAAAGAGATTTGGGTTATATTTCACTTTAAGGCTAAGGTTGGTGTCTATGTTGGCTAAACTTTTTCACACACTCCAAATTCTGAATGTCATGAGATATCTTTACTTGCTGCTAGTGTTTTGAACTTTGATTGATAATCTTGTTAAGGTTGTGAAATTCATGACTTGTTCTTCAACTTTAGCATGAGAACAAAAGAAATCCTTTGAGTAAAGAATTTTTTTGACGTTTGTGGGTAACATCTCTAGAAATTTTGATTCTCAGTATTTGATATTCCATTCATGAGACTATTTATTTATTCTTTCATATTAGCGTTTTTCAAAAAAATTAGCATGTGGGATATTTTGCCTTTGATTTACATTGTTCTACTCGCATATATTGAGAGTAATTTTTGCACCATATTCTGAGTGATTTATTTATTGAGTGCAATAACTGGTGATATTTGAGTGGAAGCATGTTTCAGAAAGAGATTTGAGTTATATTTCACTTTAAGGCTAAGGTCGTGTCTATATTGGCTGAACGTTTTTCACACACTCCAAATTTTGAATGTCATGAGATATCTTTACTTGCTGCTAGTGTTTTGAACTTTGATTAATTATCTTGTTAAGGTTGTGAAATTCATGACTTGTTCTTTAACTTTGGCATGAGAATGAAAGAAATCCTTTTAGTAAAGAAATTTTTGGAAGTTTGTGGGTGACATCTTTGGAAGCACAAGGCTTTAACTCGTCCACGTGGGGTTACCTATTGGATTAAGGGCTTGTTGCATGTACTAAATTCAATCGTGATTTCTTGCGGAAGTGGTTTAGAGTTGTTGCTTTTATTTTACTTTTTGATTTTATTTTAGTCGCCCTAATTGCGAGGTTGTAGCAATAAAGGTGGTTGGGAGGTGTGATGAATGCTTAAAATTACATAGTTGTTCTATGAATTTTGGATATTGTATTCATTCTCTCAATTTATATTTAATTGTGATTTGATGAATTTAATTTAAATTTGTAGAAAAACTACATTTTAGCCTTCAACAATATAAATTGCTCAACAAGGCCCATGAGACTCGGTATGCTTCGAAATCATCTCATAACATCCACAAAACCTCTCTCAAAGGTTAGACAAGACTTCATTGTACCTCCATTCTTTTTATATTCTGATTTTGCTCTTCAAATATTTATTTGTTTTTCCTTTTAATTACTACCCTTCTTTTGTTCCTTATTTTTTCCTTTTATGAAATATATAATTGGTGACTTAGATAATAGCAAGAGTACTAGATCTGACCGCAATGTTGTCAAGGGTGCTCAGGTGGCTCGAATTCAACGCAACAAGATGGTAATTTTTATCTTAATTTTCTACCCCTCTACATAATATATATACCTTTTTACTCACAAGGGTCTTGTGTTTGTAGCTTTTCATCGAATAAAAGATAATATTGCTATTGCCTAAAAGCAGTATTGCATATTTTTGTAGATTAGGGAGCAGAAAAGGGGTGCTTTTTTGAAAGAAAAAAGGGCCTGTAGATTAGGGAGCAGAAAAGGGGTGATTTTTTGAAAGAAAAAGGGCCTCTAGTTGATTGACTAGTCCTCCCTGTGTCATTGTATATGACATGTTTTTAATGTTAATATTGTTTGTACTCAAATGAATTGTTGGCCCTTCACAAAAGGTTCTTTTGTATAAAACTAGACTACATTTGTTACCCGGTTGATTGAGATCTAGATGGACCGGCCCTTTCATAGTTAAAACTGTTTGAAAATCCCAAGAATTGTAATGTTTTAAAGTGACTGGCCAACGTCTTAAACCAGTTGTGGAGAATTTCCCACCTGAAGAGGAAAGGTGTCTATTGAATTAGAAGGCCCTATTTATCAAGATCCATAAACATAATAATAAAAATAATGTTACTTTTAGGAGTACTTAGTTTTTCGTTTGTAATTGTTTTTTCCTTTGTGTTTTTGGCAATAACCCCTTGCAGGCATAGCACTTATAGACATTGTTCATCATTAAGGTAATCTCCTTACCTTTTTGATTTTATTTTTTACATTGAGAACAATGCATTTCTATTTTTGCTTGCTGCAATGAGTTTGTTTTTTTGTTATAAAAAAAGAAGTAAGACCTTGTCCAGCTCAAGAAGCTGTGAAAGCTCGAGCCATGGGGGTTCTCGAGCAAAAGAGAACATAGGTTATCTACTTTATGTGATTTTTTCTGAACCCTGATCTACCTACAAATCATGGTATGCTAACTATGTTCTTTAGTCCTATACACTAGCAGCACTTGTACTAAATACCTGCAACGGACGGGTTGTAGTCTGTATTTTCAGATCAAGTTAGATCTTAGTGATATTTTTCTGTAATAATTGACTCAATGACAAGTATTATAGTAATTTGATTCTTTAACATTAACATGGAAGTAAAACTACATGAAAAAATAAAAAACTAACTGAATTAAGAAGTAAAAGAACCTAATTTGGACAATAAAAAATTCTATTTTTCAAGTGTGACAAAACATATATAATTGACATGCCACATACATATATTGTAAATCAAAGTATAACGCAGCGGATGAAATATTATGGTCATACGTTTTCAGCAGAGTCTGAATTAAAGGATCTCGTGGGTAAATCACGTGCTTCTTGAATCTGATCAATCAACCCAGCAATGGAGTGATATTACAAAATGAATATCACCCATACAAGTCACAGTGCAAAATGGCTTGATCGTTGTATTTTGGGAGAGAGTAATATGGGAAAAACATACAACATACGTTGTTTTTCTGATTAACCATATCCCATATCATATCAGATATATAAGATATCTATATCATCTATATCCATATCAGTTGATATGATAGATATATATATATCTTGAGTGGTTATCCAAATAAGTTTTGAATTCAAATTCAAACTTATTTGGATAAGGTTCAAAAGGTTCAAAGGGTCATGCCACATGGGCGCCCAATTTCTAACATCTCCCACTCGCACATGAGTTGGCATGACACTGCCACATCTCTATCTTAATCTCCCAAAAAATGAACAATCTCATACTAGCCAATGCACCGTGCAACCGCTGAGAAACACTTGCATGTGGGAGCTCTATATTAGAAACTTAAAATGAGCCAGCATAGAGACATCAACCCAAAAAGAATAGAAATAGTGTCTCATATACCCCAGACCCATCTAATTACACTGGTCCAAAAAACATCTCTAATCCCTCAAAAAGAGCATGTTTGACCCTCTCAATTCTTGCAATATATTCACACTCAATCCGCCTCTCATACAGAGCGATGTGAGTTGCCGGCAGTGAATATACAACAGTGGTGTAATACTAGATGATCTTCCCTTTGCCCTCATGCCATTTAGTTTAGGATTGACCGCTTTCTCAGTGATGTCCCTTAAGGCCGAATCATACATGACCGCAGGCAACATACCAAAGTAGCAGAACATCAGCCCCATACCTTATGACATAGTCAAAAGTCACAAAAGGGTACATAAATGAAAGTCATACCAATAATGACACGTAAGACTCACACGGTGAGGAAACAGGGATCATTCTCTCACCTCATTACTCGGTCGCCAAGCACAGAGTATGAATACATGCTACGGTGGAGTAACTTTTTCAAAAGAGTGACGTCATACTCGATACACCGTACAGATATTAGTCTAGTCGCTTTCTAGCGCCTAACCCGAATTCTCTATTTGCTCGCCTTCCAGGCGCCAAATGAGATCTCGCATTCGGCTAATCATAACAGGCATAACATGGAAAGTGGGTACTAACATCCATGTTTGGTCCTTAACACGACCTCATCTTAGTTGTAACCAAGGCGACATGCATAGTGGATAATTTAAGCCTCTCTTGGCTCCAAATAAAAAATAAACCACTAGTCTCATCTTTGCTCGCTCCCAAGCGCCAATGGCGATTGCTCGTGTGAGTGAGCCAATCTTGCCTGCTGACATCATCATCTGCTAATCATTATAACACAAACCATAATAGTGTCAACATCCCATCATCTCACAACAAATAAGTGATCGATCTAAAAAACATGACCACAGTTTGTGCAATTCTAGATTCCAAACATAAGCCTTATCAGCACCTCTTGCGATAAGCATATACAACGGAATCCTCCATGTGCGCCTCACATGAAGTGATTCAAGATCACTACCTCTTGCGCAATAACCTCTCTAAAGATTTTTTGGTGACCAATTGAATCTTACAATGAGCAAATTAATTTACTACTAGTAAAGCATTTTATCCACAATCTAATGAGCATGGCCATTGTCTAAACAACTCAGTTGACCATTTACCAAAGATAACACTTATCATGCCGAATACACCCATATAGCGTACTTCAGGCTCCCACAACAAAAAAGATCAAGGAATATAGGTCATCTGTTTCTCCCAAAGACAATCCAAGGATTCACTCAATAGCTAAGGCTCTAGCTTTTACCGATAGGTAAGTCAATGGGTTTGCAATTTTGCGTCTAGAATCATTCTAGGATATTCCTTATGTAAGTCATCGAAGACAAATCGAGAATTTTCCCAAAACAATCCCTAAGGATCATACATCCGAGCATATAAATTACATCAACCATGTCCATCATATCTAAAATAGAGGACTGCCCACCTTAGGTGGCGACAACCTTATAAATTCCTGGCTCATAATGACTAAGTAAGGAAAAACTTCTTTTGGACCATTGATCATGTCTCAGTGGTCTTCATCGATCATCATTGGCCTATCATGGCTTGACGAAATCTAAGAACCACTATTTGGATAACTGTTTTAGGCTGTAAAAGATTTGTTGGAACTTGCAACCTTTTTGCGCTCCTAACTTATCACCATAAAAGCAGAAGGTAAATCCCTATGGATCTACTTATCCAATTCTCCAACGAGAAGCTGGGTCACAATGTCCACAAATCAATCTTCCGAACTTGTGTCAATCATAGCCTAAGTCGAAATAACCTCACTCCCCAGGAGGAAGTCTTCTCATGGTCTACACTTTCTTCAATGGTGCGACTTTTCGGTATCTAGCGAGCCTTATGCCTTAACAATGACTATCTAAATTACGCATAACTTTAGAACAGTTTCGCGTCATAATGGAAAGTCAACCAAATTATAGAAATGGTTAATTTTTTTTTTTTTGATAAATAATTATAGAAATGGTTAATCCTCAAAGACTTTGTCTTAAACTGCGCAACATTGATCCACTTTTTAAAAAACAGGGGACTAGAGCCTTTGGCATTATCCTAGGCTCTTTATCATCTTGCGGAGCAATCATGAATGTTTCCTTCTCAATCACCCAGTGATGACGTGGAAAATTTTCACATTCGCTACCACGCAACTAAGAATGTAGAGTATTCTTCTCTAATGGAGTAATCCATTAGTAGGCACATCGCTCCGACTGTCCCTAGGATATTGGAAATTTCTTTCCATTCTCAACTAGGCTACATAAAAGCGCTATGTTTAGAATTCTCTATCTTATAGAGTTCCAAAACTCTATTCACGTCACCTTTACTAAGAGAACTTTATGTGACTTAGTTACACTACCATAAAGCTGCTTAACTATATGCACATGACCCAGAGGGTTTACATGACCGTATACAATAATGCGCCACATGACTTTATGTGTTCACAAGACAGTATACAATAATGCGCTATAGAACCCTAGGTCTTAACTTCGCAACCTTATGAGAAGTAAAATAAGGATAAGTTGCTTGATGGTTACAGTTCGCCCACAAATGGCTCTCTACTAACCCATTACTTAAATGGAGTGTAAAATCTGATATGGAGGGCACTTAGTCAGGGATATAGGCAACAAACTAAAATGCAATTCCCAATTGGGAAATAGTTTGCGCCATCATCCACCTAACATTAACAGTACTTAATTCCTTATCTTTACTACACCATTGTGTTGTTGAGTACTAGGAATAATCAATTTTCCAAGCATCCATTTCTCTTCACAGAGCTTTTTAAAATAACTCAAATAGATACTCGTCACCTTGGTCAAAACTAAAAGCACGAAAGCTGTTATTTAATTGATCTCAACCTCATATGTGCAATGTCAAAAATCATCTCAAAACTTTTGACTTATGGGAGATCAAATAGTCTTGACTCAGATGCGTATCGTAATTGAGATGGGACATTTGCACCGGACAGTATGGCCGAGCTACGGAAACGTAGGTTGTGACGAACCTCACGGCGCCAAGCTGCTTCCTCTATTGGCACCGCTCTTCGGCTTGTCGTGCATGGCCGAGGAGATTGGCCGACTGGGCATGGACTAAGGCCTGGCCGAGCTGTGACTTGGTAGACATTTGGCAGGGCGCGCAGTGGTGTGAAGCAACCGAGCTAAGGGCAGCCCGGGCTGGACTGAGGACGGGGCAAGGGCCGGCATGTCTCCAACCGGTTAGCCGAGATGGCCGGACTTCATATAACCTAGAATGAAGGTAGAACGGGGAAAGGCTGGCATGCCTCACCGCCAGTCAGCCGGGATGGACCGATCATACGCAGCTCGGCCATGAGAATCATACTTTTGCTGATAGGTCGGCGAGACACAGCTCGGTTGTGTTGCTTGTGGTGGCAATTCTCCACAAGAGATAGGCCGGTCGTGGTACTCCGGTTAAGTGTGCCACCTGGGCCAATGGCGTGAGGGAGAGGAAATCTGCTCCAAGCACGCGTCAATACCGTTTGGCGGTTCTGCATGTACTGGTTGGGGATTAGGCCTTTGCACGCATAAGGTGGTGAGAGGCGAGCACTGCCACCTGTCCATGGAAGGACAACAGAGATAGTGCGTGCACAATCCTGAGGCTGCATGGCCAGCCTATAAATAGGAGTGGGAGATGAACATTAGAGGTATGCCATCTAAAACACACTCTCTCTCGAACAAACTCCTTCTTCCTTAAGTGGTCTGACTTGATCGTCGGAGGGTCTATCCGGCGAACCACCGTCGGGCAGCTCACCATTTCTGTGTTGCCAGGTTAGACGTCGTCACGAGAAGTTTGAGTCCAAGGAGTACGGAAAGCGTTGGATATTTCACCCCCGTACAATTGGCGCCGTCTGTGGGAAGTCTTTGATACTCAAACCTTGCTCTTCAAGCTTCTTCGACCATTTCCATGGCCAACAACGACGAAACTCCGCTGTCCGTCGTCGATGGCATCATACCAGAGTCTGTCCGACAGAGAGAAGGCCCTCCGAATGCTCTAGCCATGGCGGGCCTAGAGATTTCTTCGCGAGGTGCGCGAGACAAACGCGGGAGGAGTACTGATCGTTCGAAGAGTCCAGGGGGCCGTCGGCGGCGGGGGGAGTCCTGTGCGCAGCGCCTGGAGCATAAACTCAAAGACCAGGATGCCCTTATTCGCAAGATGGCGGCTGAGATGGAGATGCTGACACGCCAGATTAAGGGGAAGGGTGTTGCTGGAGAGGGCAACCTCAGTGAGCGCACCCCGTCCCCTCGTTCCCGCAGTCGCCGCCAGGAGAGGACTGACTCCCTCTCTATCACCAGAAACTATGGGGTTGGAGACTCCGACCTAAGAGAGGGCAGATCCCTCACTCGCGATAGCACCTATCACCCCTTGCGCCTGTCGTCGACGTCGCGATACTCTTTCTCCACACGTTCCAGAGATCTGAGGGATGTGTTGGAGGAGAGGATACGCCGTCGAGAGGCTCAGAGAGTGCCGGCGTTGCAGAGGTTGAGCACCCAAGTTCGTTGTAGCGAAGAAGTGGCGATGCCGACGCCCAGGGTGGTAGCCCTTGCGCTAATGGACAAAGAGCTGGCGAGACTCACCGCAATGCCAGATTCCACCAGCCTAAGTTCACCTTGTATGACGGCAAGACGGATCCGTACATGCACGTGAGTCATTACCGGCAAGTAATGGCTGGACACCGGCGCAACGACACCTTGATGTGCCTCATATTCCCAACAAGCTTGGGAGAACTGGGCTTGAAGTGGTACGAAAGGCTCCCGGAGGGGAGTATTGAGGGGTGTCAGCAACTAGCGGAAGCCTTCGTCACCAGATTCAAAACCAATACTTGAACACTGAAGGAGGTCGATCATCTCCTGGGCGTCAAGATGGAATCTGGAGGTTCGTTGAAGGCATACAATGCAAGGTATTGGGAAACTTACAACGAGATCCTCAACTGCCCTACCAATCTAGTGATCACTCAGTACAAGCGGGGTCTCCCAGTCGGACATAGGCTGCGAGATTCGCTCACGATGCACCAGCCACCAACCATGGAGTCCTTGATGCAGCGGATCAATGAGCACATTCGTGTAGAGGATGATGCCGTCTCCGCGACCGAGAAGGCTAATCCGGTAGCAGCGGACAGAAGGGTGGTGGGGAAGGTTCACTCGGTCGGGCACGACCGGTCAAAAGATCAACGTCGTGGCTCAAGCCGCGATGATAAAAACAAAGGTCGCAGAAACGACCGAGCTGACGCTCCTCGTGATACAGAGGAGGATGCCAAGAGAAAATTGAAGGCGCGGACCGGAATAAAATCCCTATCTACCGCATCTTGAGTGAGATTCGAGGTGAGTCTTTTGTCCGCTGGCCGGCCAAGTTGAGAAGTGCACAGAGAGGCTTCAACTTAAGGTTTCGCTGCACCTACCATGAGGAACGAGGGCAACCGAACAGAGGACTGTTTGCCGCTCAAACAACACTTGGAGGAGTTGGTTGCAACGGGGCATCTTGACCAGTACATATAGATGGGGGTATGAAAGCTGCCCCATTGGGTTAGACCGAGCCAAACAGCCTAGATGCCCTTGAGGCAGCACCCCAAGCCGTGATCAATGTCATCCATGGCATCATTGAACCAGCCAGGGTCTGCGAGCTGAGAGGGATGATCAAGAAGGCCGAACACATGAGGGAAGTGCTCTCCGTTCAGTCCGCTGTGAAGAAAGGGAAGACCGAAGAAAGGGACATCCTTACCTTTTCAAGCAAGGACTTGGAGCGGATTCAGATGTCCCACAATGATGCCCTAGTGGTAACTCTTCGCGTTAAAGACTTTGACATCAAGAGGATCTTGATCGACCAAGGGAGTTCGGTCGAAATCATGTACTACGACGCATTCAAGCAGATGAAGTTAGAGGACAAGGATTTGGCTCCTGCGACATCTCCTTTGGTTGGTTTCAACTCTCAGCCAGAATGGCCGGTGGGGAAGATTATATTGCTGGTCAAAGCGGGTTCAATTATAAAGCAAGTCGAATTCTAGGTGCTCAAGGTCCCATCCACGTACAACTTAATTTTGGGCAGGGGCTGGTTGCACGCCATGCGGGTAGTAGCGTCGACCTATCATCAGGTCTTGCGCTTTCCCGCGCCAACCGGACAAATAGAGGAAGTTTGGGGAGACCAGGTGATGGCAAAGCAATGCTTCGTTGCAGTGAATGGCAGCAGAGCCGCCAAAGGGTTTGTCCAGATGATAGAGGGACCCGAAGGAAAGGAGGTCCTTGAAGACGTGGGAAGGAAGGCCGAGGAAAAATCGGTCGAGGATTTGGTGGAGGTGCGAATTGATGAGAACGATCCAACCAAGTTCTTCTTTTTGGGCTCATCCCTGTCCAGCTCCGAGCGACATGAGTATGTTGACTTTCTGATCTCCAATATGGAAGCTTTTGCGTGGACGCCTTATGATATGCCTGGCGTCGACCTTAGCTTCATTTGCCATCAGTTGAATGTCTTCCCTAATGCACGACCGGTCATCCAAAGAACACGCCACTCAACCTTGCATCATGTCGAGGTAGTGGCAGAAGAAATGAAGAACTTATTAGAAGCTGGGGCAATAGAAGAAGTACAATACCCTCAATGGATATCCAACACGGTAGTTGTCCCGAAAAAGAATGGCAAGTGGCGAGTCTGCGTTGACTACAAGACGGTCAACCGTGCATGCCCAAAGGATAGTTTCCCTCTCCCTCGAATCGACCAGCTGGTAGACTTGACCGCCGGCCATCAGAGGTTTAGCTTGCTGGATGCATATCGCGGCTACCACCAGATAGCCATGTATGAACCGGACCGAGAGATCACATCGTTCACTACTCCTAGAGGCCTGTATTGCTATAAAGTCATGCCGTTTGGACTGAAGAACGCCGGGGCAACTTTTCAAAGGATGGTGACAAAGATGTTCGCTCCATTTCTGGGCCGCACCATGGAGGCCTACATCGACGATATGGTGGTAAAGAGTAAGGAGAAGTCTCAACACCCTCGCCGACCTAGCGGAGATGTTTGCTATACTTAAACACCACAAGCTTCGTTTGAATGCTTCCAAATGCGCCTTCGGAGTCGGCACCGGGAAGTTTCTGGGTTTTCTAGTCACAAACCGAGGAATTGAAGTCGACCCATCCCAAATCAAGGTCATACAAGAGCTGGAACGCCCAAACCCCACGAAGGACGTGCAACATCTTGTCGGGATGGCAGCCGCGCTGAACAGATTTATAAGCCGGTCTTCAGATCGTTGCAGGCCCTTCTTCAAAACTTTGAAGGCCAAGTTCTCCTGGGATGACGAATGTGACCGTGCACTGGCGGATCTAAAAGTGTACCTTTCCTCAGCCCCTATCTTAGTCACGCCAAAACCAGGTGAAGAACTGTATCTTTACTTGGCGGTCTCTCAACATGTGGTGAGCGCCGTCCTAGTCCGTGCTGAAGGCATTCAGCACCTGCCCATCTTCTACGTAAGCAAGACCTTGCTCCCTGCTAAATTGAGATATTTGCCGCTAGAAAAGTTAGCACTGGCCCTGATGATGGCTTCGAGAAAGCTAGCACACTATTTTCATGCCCATACAATAGTGGTGCTGACCGAGTTTCCACTGAAGGTGCTCTTCGAAAAGGCAGACTTCACCGGGAGAATTTTGAAGTGCGCCGTGGAATTGGGTTAGTACGACATCAAGTTCAGACCACGTACCGCGATCAAGGCTCAAGCTCTTGCAGACTTTATGGCGGAGTTTGCCCCTGGAATGCATCCGGTTTGCCCGATTAATTTGGCTAGTGCGGATTTGGCACGGCCCTCAAGTCAGACAATGGAAACAAGTATTGGCTCACAAGTGGAAGAAGGGCAAAGGGTGACCGAACTAGAGAAGCCGGGTAACTTATTGGAAGACGAACCCAACCAAGACAAGGGAAGAGGCCAGAATGCGCCGATCAGAGACTTGGAGTTGAGAAGCTCGCAAAACCCATCTGATTGCTGGAAGTTGTTCATTGGCGAGATGTGGAAGCTCTTCGTCGATGGGGCATCGAACAGACATGGGGCCGGGCTGGGTATCGTACTGACTTCACCGAATGGGCTGGTTATCGAGCAAGCAATTACGCTCGGCTTCCCAACATTCAACAACGAGGCGGAGTATGAGGCCCTTCTTGCCAGACTAAGAAGCGCATTGAGAATGAAAGCGTCAGCCCTTATGGTATTCAGCGACTCCAAGTTGGTGGTCAATCAGGTCTCTGGGGAGTATGAGGCCAGGGATGAGCGAATGGCGAAGTATCAGGCGCTAGTGCGCGCAGAGATCAAGAAGTTCGCCGCCATAAGAGTGGAACAGATCAACCGCGAAGAAAACAACACAGCTGATGAATTGGCCGGGCTTGCTTCTACACAGACAGCTTTTCCTAACCCCTTAATGATAGAATTTTTACCTCGGCCAAGCATTGAGGAACCAGAAGTGCCCGAGGTATTCTGCACCGACTTAGGACCTTCCTGGATGGACCCTATCATCGCCTTCCTAAAAGATCGAATTCTGCCAGAGGAAAAGAAGGCGGCCAACGAGATCCGGGCTAAGTTAGAGCGGTTTTGGCTCTCTCCATCCGGAGCCTTGTACAAGAAGTCTTTTACCGGGCCATATCTGAAGTGTGTCCACCCCGCCAAGGTGGAAGCTTTCCTCTATGAGATCCATGAAGGCATCTGCGGAAGCCATACTGGGAGCAGGTCTTTGGCTTACCGAGCAATTTCCCAAGGTTACTGGTGGCCGTGCATGCAGGCGGACGCGTAGAAATACGTTCGTAAGTGTGAAAAATGTCAGAAATTTTCTCGCCAAATCCATTAGCCAGCGAGAGAATTGCTCTCCCTTACAAGTCCTTGGCCGTTCGCACTTTGGGGGCTGGATATAGTGGGGCCACTCCCAGCAGCTCCGGGCAATCGCAAATTCTTCATCGCCGCTACCGACTACTTCACCAAGTGGGTAGAGGCCGAGTCGTTGGCAACCATAAAGGAAAAAGATGTGAAGAAGTTTGTTTGGCAAAATGTTATCACTCGCTTCGGTATACCAAAGGCCCTCATCTCGGATAATGGCACTCAGTTCGACGGGAAACTCTTTCGCGGATTTTGCGAGGAGTTAAAGATCGAGTTCTACAATTCAACGCCGGCCTATCCCTAGTCAAATGGTCAAGCGGAGGCCTCGAACAAGACCATCCTAGACGGACTGAAGAAGCGGCTTGAAAAAGCCAAAGGGAAGTGGGCTGAAGAACTCCCTAATGTGCTCTGGGCATACCGCACTACGCCAAGGCGGTCAACCGGAGAGACACCATTCGCCTTGGCCTGTGGCATGGAAGCCGTTATCCCGCTGGAAATTGGTATGCCAACCATCCGGTCTGAAAGCTTCTAGCCAGATTTAAACAATGAAGCAGTGGCTTTGGAGCTTGACCTAGCCGAGGAAAGAAGGGAGTGGGCTCTGATCCACATAGCGGCTTATCAGCAAGAACTCTCCAAGAAATACAACAAGGCTGTGCACCCCAGGCTGTTCAAAATCGGGGACTGGGTCTTAAGAAAGGTAATGGGCAACACGGTGGTCCCTGGCGAAGGAAAACTTGGTGCGAACTGGGAAGGGCCATACAAGGTGACTGGACTGGCCTGGCAGGCAAAGGGGCATACCATTTGGAAGATTTAGATGGTAAAGCTATCCCCAGACCGTGGAATGCAGCCAACCTTAAGATCTTTTACTTTTGAAATGTAATCGTTTTTGTTACGTAGCTTTTTTAGCTTTTAACTCTTTGGCATTTGATGTAAGGATAGCCCTGTTTTTTGTAATGAAAAATAGCTCTACTTTTTGCTTTATATTGTGTCTTCCTACAAGGATGTTGGATCTTTGAGGATGCCAGGGGCAAGGAGACCGACCTGAATGGGACCGGACTGATTTTCTCTCACCGTATAGAAACTGACCGCACAAACGGTTGGTGTATTGTCCAGCGAAATAATGGGCGTATTGTCCAATTCGCATAAGGGCCAAGCCGGTTTTTGCTCGCCCAATTGGGATGTTGGCATCATGAGCAACCTGTATGAAATATTGGTGTTTTGCCCAATGTAAAGGCCGAGCTGATTTTGCTCGGCCAAAACGAAATGTTGGTGTTTTGCCCAACTGAAAAGATCCGAGCTGACTTCGCTCGGCCAAACAAAATGTTGGTGCCTTGTCCAACTTACAAGATGCCAAGTTGACTTTGCTCAGACAAGAAATGTTGGCGTTCTATCCAACTCCAAAGGCCGAGCTGATTTAGCTCGGCCACATTGAAATATTGGTGTTTTGCCCAATGTACAGGCTGAGCTGGTTTTGCTCGGCCAAAATAAAATGTTGGTGATTAGCCCAACTTCCTTTAGGGCCGAGTTGATTTCTGCCCGCCCAAATACAAGATTTGGCTTGCTATCAAACACGGAGTGGCCGAGGTGATTTCTGCTCGGCCAAAATGAGATGTTGGGTCTTTTTCGATCAAATAAAGGCCGAGATGGATTAGCTGATTTCTGCTAGTGTCGTCGCCTCTACAAGGACCGAGCTGATTTTTGCCCGCCCAACTCTAAATGTACATGGTTTGCCCAACTTATGGCCGAGCTGATTTTGCTCGGCCAAATAAAAATGTCTGGGTTTGTTCGAAAAATCCAGGAGCCGAGCTGTCAGCCGCGATTTGTGAACATTTAAGTTGAGGGAAATCTGATTTTGGCATGGTACGTTGCGCGACATAGCCGACCTACCAGTTATGATTCATGAACGTTTGAATGGAGTAGTTTTGTACGTTGCGACCGAATAGACACAAACGATCAACGAGCAAAAAAAGTTCAAAAATTTCATTGAAAAGGGAAATTGCATTACAACGGTGGGGCCAAGCCCGGTTATAGTAAAAAAAAAAAAAAAAAAAGGGAAACAAAAACAAAGCAGAAAACAGAAGGGGATACATTCAATCTGACCTCAAGGTCAACCGTCTGCTGGGCGACCTCGACCGTCTTCTCGGGCAGGCCCTCCTCGATCTCTTCGTCGGCGTCTTCCACCGCGACAACCCCCCGCGCTCGGCCACTTGATCTTCGGCCTTGTTAGAGGCTTCAGGAGAAGTTTGATCGGCAGGTTGCACGGCTGCGTCCTCTTCCTCGGCCGCTTTCTTTGCCTCTTCCTCAGCAGCTTTCTTCGCCTCTTCGATGAGTCTCTTTTGTACGGTGTTGGCGTAGGCCTGCATGTAGTGCGGTATGAAGGCAGCAGGCGGATTTTGGAACATTTCAGCGTCATGACCAAGGCCAACTTTTTCCACGGCAGCTTTCCAACCGCATTGGAAAAAGATGTCCTTGGCCGCCTGCACTTGCCGTTTACAAGTTTTTTCACCTTGGGCATAGCCCGATCTTCGATGTCGTCGACCGCCTGATCCCTCTCTTCCTTATGGGCATCGCGAAGTTTACGCAGCTCGGCGGGGTACCGAGCCTTCGTCAACTTCACGACCCGCTGTTTGTCCGCCTCAGCTCGGTCCAGCCTCTGGCTTAGTGTGGCGCGCTCGGCATCTGCCGCCTCCTGCGCGGCCTTCAATTTTGCTATCTCGGCCGTTTTGGCCTTGTTCTCTGCAATGGCATCCCGCAGGCTCTGCCGCACGGTGATCAATGTGCTCGTGGGCTAGGTAGTTCTTTTGCGCGGCCTGAAAACAAATGAAGATGATCAGAATTTAGAGAACCGAGCAATAACTTGAACAAAGGAGCTGAAAACTTACCAACACGATCGATTTTGCTGCCGAGCGAAGCACTTTCGGGTCGGACAGCTCGTCGTGCTTCTTCATATCGGCGGGAAGGATCAGCCCCTTGGTCATGTTGAAACCGAGGGAATAATCCTTGTTCGCGTACACTGAATCGGCTGCAGAGACAGCCCGGCCCTTGTACTTGATCTCGAGCACCCAGACCGGGGAGGCACTTGGGGTTTTGGATGGCCTGCTCAGTGGTTGTTCGGTCTGGTCACCCAGCTCGGTGGATGCGTGCTCGGTTGAGTCTTCATCCACTAGATTCTGCCCGGTTTGGTCTCTCATCGGCCGCTTCTTCGACCGGCCAGCTGCTTGTTCGCTGGCGAGAGCCAGCACAGCCCCCTCATTTTGTGCGACCGGACTGGAGGAGGTCCCTCCAGATGCCTCTGGTGGTTGCGAGTCGCTCGGCTCACCAGTGATCATCGATTTGATTGCCCGAATTTTTGCCATTTCTTACTCGGCAGTTAGTGGAACAAGCTTGATCGGTGGGAGATTTGGATCTGGCTCTGGAGAAGGCGCACGCAAAAAGTCGGTCACCTTGCTCTTGCGCGGTGCGGTGTAGTGATTGGTCGGTTCGAAGCCGAGCAGTTTTGGGATTCGCGCTCGGCCGGATGGCGCAGTAAGACTCTTATGGCCTCTTGGTTAGCCCGGTAGTAGTCTTCTGCCAAGTGCTTGTAATCTGCAAAAAGAAGACAAGTGTTAGATCGGCAAGAAGAAAATCAATGCAAAAAGAAGATGACGCAGTTTGCCGAGCTACTCACCAGCACTGCCAAAATCTTTCCTAATATACCAGCCCGGTATGGGCGCCTCGGTGTCCTCATAATGACCGGACACCCACAGGAAATCATCATTGGTTTCCTTATCCAGGTTACCCTCAATGAGTTTTGCTCGGCCCTTCTTTACCTTCAGGTACCAGCAAAACCACCTTTATTCTTACGGAGGCTGTACTGATGAAATATCTCGGCGAGGCCGAGATTGAGACCGAGCCTCCTATTCAGCTCGGCCACGCCGTTTATTATTTTGTACGTGTTGTTTGAGACTTAGGTCAGACAAAGCCTTGTCTACTTCAAAAATTCGCAGAGCAGGGGCTGGACGGGGAAGCGAAGCCCTCCCTCCACTATGGATACGACCGTGAAGGGGCACCGGTCTAGGTCGCCCCAAGGAGTATCTCCCTTCTTGGCCAGCTCTAAAATGACATCATCTGGAATGTTGTACTCCCTACGAAACTCGGCTAGTGCATCGGCGAGCTCACCATGAACCGGTACTTCCCCATCTATCTCGGTCTCACTTGGTGATTTAATTTGTATCTCGGTGAAAAATTTGGTGTATTTGCTCGGACAATGAGCGTCACCGGTGATAGTGCTGGACTGGCCTGGTCTGGTCGGTCCTAGTTTGTTTTGCATTGTTAAGAAACAAGTCCAAGGGTTAGCACGACATAAATTGCACGGCTTCAATGCGGATCTTTTAGCTCGGTGAAAGGTTTTTGTTCGTTGACCGGTTCGACCCCTATCTCGGCTCGACTACATGGCCGATTTGGCCTTTCTAGTTTGGTTCTGATTCCCTATTTTTAGCTCGGTTGCAGCCTCAACGAGAAGCCACAAACTAGTTTTTGCTCGGCTGAAGTTTTATTTATAGATCTAAGTTGCCTACTTAGCTCGGTTCTACCCAAATTCAAGTTGTTCATCCTAAGTTCGAGGTTCGTTCATTCAAGCTAAGGAGAAATGGGGGTACGAAGGCCCCATCCATCCCTTTAGTTTCAATCTTCCCTAGGGTCTACAAGTTCTACGCATAAGAGGGAACATTAATAGTCCCAAGGAAAGAGCATGAAGAACACAAGCACGGAAACACCAAGAACACAGTAGAAGAACTCGAATGTAAAACACAAAGGAAGGGTAGTGGAACTTACCAGTGGCAGATGCGAAGCAGGATGCAACCTCGAGAGCTTGATTGCAGCCTTCTGAAGGAGTGCAAAATCGACGTAGGGGAGCAAAGGAGCAGCAACGGTGGTGACGATGGAAGCTTGAAGGCCTAGAGAGCTAGGGTTTTGGGGGTCGAAAGTGAAGATGAATAGTGAGGTGTGTTTGACCCTTCGATTGTGTATAAAAAAGGGGGGAAAACCAAACGGCTGCGCCGTCGTTTGAATTTCGAGCATGGGAAGACAGCTGTGGGGTTGTACGGTCCAATGGCGTGAGGCCACGTGGCCTGGAGAGCACGACTGTCAGTACGGCTGTACGACCCTTGACAAGACTGCTGAAGCAATGACCGACCAAATGGGACAGCTTGGTAACGGCTTCGAAGCCAATCACGCTCGGCTTGATACTGGCGCAACTCGAGGACCGTTAGCTCGGTCATGGTGGTAACCCCAATCAAGATTAGCTCGGATGAAATTAAGGGGCAATTGAGAGGGGAGATTTGCATCGGACAGTACGGTCGAGCTACGGAAACACGGGTTGTGACGAACCTCACGGCGCCAAGCTGCTTCCTCTATTGGCACCGCCCTTCGGCCTGTCGTGCATGGTCGAGGAGATTGGCCGACCAGGCATGGACTAAGGCTTGGCGCGCAGTGGTGTGAAGCAACCGAGCTAAGGGCAGCCCGAGCTGGACTGAGGACGGGGCAAGGGCTGGCATGTCTCCAACCGGTTAGTTGAGATGGCCAGACTTCATATAACCTAGAATGAAGGTGGAGCGGGGAAAGGTCGGCATGCCTCACAGCCGGTCAGCCGGGATGGACTGATCATACGCAGCTCGGCCATGAGAATCATACTTTTGCTTCTTCCCAAGGGATAGGTCGGCGAGACACAGCTCGGTTGTGTTGCTTGTGGTGGCAATTCTCCACAAGGGATAGGCCGGTCGTGGTACTTCGGTTAAGTGTGCCACCTGGCCAATGGCGTGAGGGAGAGGAAATCTGCTCCAGGCACGCGTCAATACCGTTTGGCGGTTCTACATGTACTGGTTGGGAGATTAGGCCTTTACACGCGTAAGGTGGTGAGAGGCGAGCACTGCCACCTGTCCATGGAAGGACAGCAGAGATAGTGCGTGCACAATCCTGAGGCTGCATGGCCAGCCTAAAAATAGGAGAGGTATGCCATCTAAAACACACTCTCTCTCGAACAAACTCCTTCTTCCTCAAGTTGTCTGACTTGATCGTCGGAGGGTCTATCCGGCGAACCACCGCCGGGCAGCTCACCGTTTCTGTGTTGCCAGGTTAGACGCCGTCACGAGAAGTTTGAGTCCAAGGAGTACGGAAAGCGCTGGATATTTCACCCCCGTACAGTAATCTATAAATGTGTCGAGATTGAGGCTTAGCTTTCATACCCTTACACATACCTAGTCACAAATATCATAGTGGACTAAATGCGCCAATACAAATGACCTTCTACGGCTTTCCTCCTTACTTGTGCACAACCATTGCGAACAAAGTTATACATCACGTGAGAGCATGATGTCACAAGCGAGTGGGTCCGAGAGGGCCTACTCAAACCATCTTGTCATCATCTCATTAATGTGATTAAGTATAATAAGCCACCGGTTCATGACCAATGTCATAAACTAATTCCAATCATCCTAATGTGAGATCTCGAAGACAAGTTTTAAAGGTTTAGGCCCAACTAGGTAATGACTCACGACTAATTCATATTCACTAGATCATAAAAGGATGCGATGGAGATATCAAGTGCGCCTAAGTCGCAAATTTAACTAGTAAGTGCTAATCCCCTGCACCTTCAAGTCAATTTTATTCTCTATACACTTTACTGCATCTAGTTGAAAGATGACGACACTCCTCTTTCCAACTCTGTTTCTCGTTTCATAGTTACTTGCAATTAATTCTACTATCCACAAGAATGAGAGAATAAGCTATCAATCTATGATAGCTCCTGAAGTAACTTAAGCGCGAATTAGGCTAAAGAGTCTAATTCAACACAATGCTCTCACAAGCGATGCGTCAAATTCTTAGAGTCATAACAACCTTGTCGGCTTGACCTTTTTCATTACTATGCTGCAACGTTTGCGCTTAGTGGTAAACGTTATTCAAAAAAAACGTTAGCCTAACTAAGGAATCATACAAAGAAGCACCTTTTCATGTCTCACACATAACTGTGGAAACAGTAAGTGTCCAAACTTAGACAAGTTAGCAATGCTAATAGATTCTGCAGCTACTTGGCGCTAATCTTTTCACTTAGTGTTAATAGATTTTGCTGCTACTAAGCGCTAATCTTTTAACTCCAAGTGATACTTCAATGCACACTATTATAGTGCATGAAATTTTGCTCCATCCATTCCCAACAGTTTGATAGAGAGCAAAACATTGCTCATACTGGCTATTCATCTTACACTTAATGACTAATTCATTTAAGCTCGCATTTTTCTTGGATGACGTGACTCTTGAATGTTACTTCATCCAATGATGCAACATCATTACAAGTCAAATTACAAAGTTAATCCGTGTAGCTCAATAGTCAAGATCATATACAGATCTATTGAGGGCTTAATAATTTCATAACTCCAGAACACGCCAACCAAAACTACGTAGCATGCCGCTAACCATAGCGCACACATTAGTTTTTATTGTGCCAAACAAGGTAACAAAACCACGGCGACTTTGAGTCATGTTTCCTTACTTTGGCTTAATTAAGGTCTGACCTAAAGTCTCCAAGACTTTTGCTCATCTAAAGAATAGGATTATATTGTTCACATTTGAACATCTCTACTAAGTCTAGGTCAACCAATTAACTTCCATAAGCTAAGTCAATTTAGAGAGAAATTCGCATTGGGATTAATTTGATTAGCATAATATAATTTTGCCACAGAAATCTAAATTAAATAGTGACAATATTACACAAGTCGCAAGATCGAAAATCCGCTATGCTCGTAATCATCTCTTGTGCCACAGGTGACAATTATCCAAAATTTAATTTAATTTATGCGCAAAATATTGGTTTTCGGGAGTTAATTTACAAAGATTTCTCTCAACCGAATAACCTCCCACTGACTATGGCATGTCTAAAAGCATGATAAAAAATTCTAATTCCATACAATAGCATCATAATGTAGATTCACAACCAACTCATGCTATGTCACAATTAATAATGGAATTTAAACAAATAACAATTAATCATGCTATTCTAATTACAACATATTAGAAACTCTGAAAAAAATAATATGCTGTATTTAATATTCAAATTATGCCATAACAGAATGTACATCATTCTGGAATTTTCTGGAATTTTTCTGAATTTTTTTTTTGGAATTTTAAATAACTAATAAACACACATCAAATTAGAAATAAATATTTCAGAATCTGGTAAAATGCAACAACCATACCAGTAAATATTAAACCATTACGGTGGTCTACAATAAAAAATTCAGCCCCAGAAACTTAATCATGCAACACCAGATGCATTTTAAAGCCAAAATAATGAATTATTATTTCAAGAAAAATATTGTTTACTTTCATAAAATTTTGAAAATTTTACAGGAGATAGAAAATTTAATTCTGAGTCTAATGGTACCAACCATGCTTAAAACAAAGCTATAACGAATTAATTATGACCATTTAACGCGATTCAGAATTTAAAACAAAACAAACAGCGCCTTAGTACCAGCAGCCAAGCCAGCCAAGCCGCGGAGGAAAAAATGGCGCGGCTCAGCACGACTCAGGGTGCGGCTCAGCGCCCGCCGCGTCCCAGCGCGTGGCAGCGCATGGAGGCGTGTGGAAGTCGCTGACAGTGTCAGATGGCGCGTGAGGCCCACGCGCCGCCTTCCAGGGTGTTTTCTAGTCTAATTTCGGTACTCCCGAACTCCATTTTCCAAAATAAATACATTTATGGCATTAAAAAAAATTTAATGAACATAAAAAAAAAAAAAAGGTATTTCACAGTTTCAATCTAATGAGAGTGGAAGTGCAGAAACCCTGCACTTCATCTTTCTCCTTCATTAATTTTCATACATATATAGTGTATATAAATTTATATAAAAATATACACATATATTAATGCATAAAAATAAGCACGAAAAAACCCATGTTGGCTCTGATACCAATGTAAATCAAAGTATAATGCAGCGGATGAAATATTATAGTCATACCTTTTCAGCAGAGTCTGAATTGAAGGATCTCGTGGGTAAATCACGTGCTTCCTGAATTTGATCAATCAATCCAGCAATGGAGTGATATTACAAAATGAATATCGCCCACACAAGTCACAGTGCAAAATGGCTTGATCGTTGTATTTTGGGAGAGAGTCAGTATATGGGAAAAACATACAACATATGTTGTTTTTCTGATTAACCATATCCCATATCATATCAGATATATAAGATATCTATATCATCTATCCATATCAGTTGATATGATAGATATAGATATCCTGAGTGGTTATCCAAATAGGTTTTGAATTCAAGTTCAAACTTATTTGGATAAGGTTTAAAAGGTTCAAAGGGTTATGCCACACGGACGTCCAATTTATAACATATATATATATAAATATATAATTCAAAGCCAAGAGAGTGACCACTGAAAGCATCAGTGCCAACAAAGACATGGCTCTCATAGCAAGCAATGAGACAGAAACTTTCGTAGTTTGACTTGAGCCATATTGTGTATACCGTCACAATAAAACTGTTCAGTTCCTCTGTGTATATAAATTCCCACACAAACAGAGTGCCAGACTCTGACAGTTGAAGTTGGAGAAGAGCAGTGGCTTCATGGCTTCTTCTCTGCCAAATTGTCCGCCGTTTGAGTTTGCCGCCAAATATTACGCCGGCACGGGGGACAGTTGTGTGAGACAGAGCAGTTTCTTTGGAGGGAAAGCAGTTTTAAATCAAGGTGTTGGGTACTCTGTTATTCTTGGATTTGGGGCCTTCTTTGCTGTCTTCACCTCCTTTCTGGTATTACCCCTTTCTATCTCTACACTCTATTATTGTTCGTAGGGTTCACACTTGTAATTAGTGGCAATATCGAATAAACACACTATTTGGGGAATTGTCTCTCATAAAATGGGTGTATTGAGAAATTTTGTGGGTGTATTTAGAATTATCCAGAATCTTGTTGAAAAGTTTTAGCCATTGGAATCCTAAAAAATTCCCTCATAAAATCATAAAATCTTCTCCTGCTTCATGGAGTTGCACTTATTTTTCACTGAAGGATAAGCTTAGTGGAAGTGTAGATGGTAATGACCAAGACCAGTATATGACCTTTTACATGAATAATAATTTGAGAGTGCCCCTTCCACATAGAATCATTAACAATTATTTGAATTTCCAAACAAGTATGATCATTAACAAGTAACAACTATTTGAAACTCCAAACTAGTGTGAATTATCTCTTTGTTTCTTTACCATTATTGCTGCTTGTTTAAACTTCTTGGCAAGCTACATACATTCAGTTATAGGTATTTTCTCTCTTCATATTGTAATCTTGTTTTCCAGTTACATTTGGTGCTTATATGAGCTCTATTATTTTTGTCTTTGGTTTCAGTGCACGTTGTTTTAGTCGTGTTTGTGTACTTAGTTTACACATCAAGCAGTAAGCTTGGCAGCCCAAGTATCGTATACCATCGTCTGCTTGAGGTTGCAAGCAAATCAAGAGTCTGCCAAGAGCCACTCACCCATAATGGGCAGTCTTGTGGGCCAGTTAGTGGGAATTACAAGGGCTCTTACCTTACAATGTTGAGTTCTGGAGGGCTCGTCTTCGGGATAATTAACATTGTTGGCAACTTTGGTACCGTGTTTGTTGACAATGTAAGTGAGCGTTGGCCCTGTGTCTACATTCTTCAATTGCTAAGTAACAAAGAATATTTGAATGGGATATTGGGTAAGTGCCATTGCTGCAAGGCCTTCATCAACTCATAAGGGCTATTTGCTGGGCGGGTTGGTCTGGTTTGCTGTGCCATTCTCTCTGGCAACGTCACTAGGTCTAGGAGCACTAGCCCTTGATCTAACTATAACGGCAAGTGAGGCCAGTCATGGACTTGTTCCTCCTGCAACGGCTATTGCTTTGATGGGAAAAGGAGGATCTATTCTTCTACTTACTATGCTTTTTATGTGAGTTTCAAGCAATGCTGCATTAACAATTTCAAAACTGTAGCTAACATGAATTGAGCATTATATATAGACCATGATCTTGCTAATATCAGTGTAGTAAGACTACATTTTTAGATGAAAAAGTACATCAATACTCTTATGAAGCTTGGTAGAGCTTTTGTAAGTTATATGTCGAAGTGTCATCCCCAATGTCAGTTGAAGGCCCTCAAAACCGAATGAGCTAAGCCAATTGGTGATCTTATATTTACAATCACCATTTGAGTTCTAGCATTCCCTTTTTTTTCAATTTTTATTCTCAGCGGTTTTAGAATTTTGGACATTTACATTTACTACTTTGGACAATTTTACTACTAAAACTTAATCGAGTACCATAATTTCAAGATTTCAGACTTTTGTGGCTTCTAAAATGTGCAATACTAAACTTTCATCTTATTCAAATATCAGTTGAATATGAAATTTTGTTTAGCGAAGTTTTGACGGTTTAATTTTCAAATCCCCACATTCTGGCTAATTCATTCTTTCTTTGTTCAAATATGTACTAAATCTTGAAACTCCAATATTTCAGTATTCTGTTATAAACACTGAATTTTCTGGCACATGAAAAACAGGGCTGTGACATCTGCCGGTTCATCAGAACTAATAGCAGTCTCTTCCTTATGCACTTATGACATCTACCGCACTTATATAAACCCGGATGCAACTGGAAAGCAAATCCTCAGAGTGTCAAGGGGAGTCGTCCTAGGCTTCGGATGTTTGCTGGAAACCTCGTGTCCACACTTACTGGTGGAGCAATTCATGCTGTGTGTAGTTTTTTGTGGCCTCAAAACTATGATTGGGATACGACAAAGCAGATAACTATGGTTGAGAAGGAAAAGAGTGAATTGCTAGCTGAGGAGTTCAAGGAGGAAAAGCTGATAAGAGCGAAAGCGTGGATTGTGAAATGGGGTGTTGGTTTTACTGTTGTGATTGTTTTGTTGTGGCCCCTTCTTTCTCTTCCTGCAGGTAAATTCAATAACCAGTGTTTGAATTCACATTTTTTATATTCACATTTTTGTGAGATTGGATTACCAGGAATCAGACCAAAGGCCTTGAGAATGGACAGAATGAGGCCCGGGACTTTCACCAATTAGCTGGCAACTCATTCTGTTCGTTCTGATTCCTTGTAATCCAATCTCACAGGTAAATTCAAAATTTTGATATTCACTTTTTGCTTCGATTTCCATAATAGCACATGAATGCTTAATCCTTCTATTTTGAGGCCACTACCAAAAATTAAAATGAAAAATTCATCACCAAGACTTGAACTGACTATAACCTCATTCCCAACTTCTACATACAAACTTTTTGAGATTATATCAATTGAAGAAGTGTCATTTTGTGCCAATAATATGTTACATCAGTTTGATAAGAAACATTTTTTTTTTTTTGTTCTTTTGTTTTTGTTGCTGAACAAGTAACAAAATTTAAATTTTCACTACATAAATGGAAATTGGAAAATGCAAGATGTGATTTGATTACACTCTTCTTCCTTTTTTATCGTTTTGTTTTGTTGTTGGGTTGTTGCAGGGCGATTCAGCGAAGGGTACTTCACATTCTGGGCAATCATAGCAATAGCATGGGGTACAATTGGATCAGCTGTAATTATAGTTTTGCCACTGACAGAAAGCTGGCAAACGATCCAAAGCGTCATTCTTGGCATGTATACAAATGACAGGCTCATGGAAAAGGTCGAAGAGTTGAATTTGAAGCTGAACACGATCATGTTGGCGATACCTGAAGCAGAAAGAATTTACTTGCTTGAGAAAGGGAAGGCCAAGAAAAATGAAGCATCAGAGCCAGATGCTTACATTGTCCCTGCCTAAAACATTTCTCACTCAGCTCATCATGAATGAGTGGCACAAAATTCTGCTTGGATTTTGAAGTGATGAAATAAAAAAGGGTTAAAAATTGGTGATGTGAATGAGTAGTGTTACAGCAATTGGTTTCTACATTAGGATTGGTAGCAGTGTGTTTTTTGGATTTTGGTTCAGTTTTAAAAATAAAAAAATAAAAAAATTAATTTGTTGTGGAGCCTCGCTTCTAATTTTTACAAATCTTGTAAAGTTTGTCATTTGCATTTTGGTGTTACCAGTTTGAAGAACTATCCCTCAGCTAGTCAATGGTTATTTTTCCACATTGAAAAATTGTATACATATGCCAAATAGATAATTCATTTAGGAAAAATAGACAAATTAATAAATTTTGCATTTTGTTGTTAGTTATGATACATTGTGATATTATTGGTTATAACATTATTTTGGTTATGATTTTGTTAGTTATACTTAACGTGATCTTTGATTATAATTTTTTTTTTTTTAGTTATCACTCTCATAATATTAAGTTATATTATTTGTGATAATCAAATTCACAAATAACATAACTTGCATATGTTATCATAGCATTACCCTAAAATTTACAATTTGAAGCAAGATTCACTTTCATAAATGTGATAGGTTTTTTAGTAATTGATATATTATATAATAAAGAAGCTTTGTAATTTAGAACATGACTCTCTTTAATAATGGGATAATTGTTAGTAAATGAAAATTTTAAGATTTGTTGGGAAAGTGTGTTTTTAGTAATTTTTTTGCTAAAATGTGGCTTAAAAAATAATTAAAATGTTTGGGAATAATTTTTTGACATTTTATAAATTAAAAAAAAACGTTTTAAAAGTATAGAGAATAAAATTGAATCTTTGACTTTTTTTATATAACCATTTTTGACTTTTTTAATATTTTTTTTTTAACTAAAATGGTCAATTCCTAAATGGACCCATAGTTTGTGTAATATTACTTTCTATTTAGTTTGTGTAACATTAAAAAGAATATGTCCAATTTGGGAAAGGCTGTGAGATACACTTTAGTATAAAAAAATAGGTAATGACATGGTAACATATGCGAGTTAGGTCATTTGTGAATTGGATTATAACTCCGTACTATAAGAGTTATTGAGTAATAACCAAATATCACACTACATGTAACTAAACAATTCTAGGATCATAAAAAAAATAATACCATAACAAATATCATAATGTGTCATGACTAATAGTATAGTAAGTCATAGCTAAAATAACAAAAATCATGGGAACATAATTTTTTAGTAACTTTTTGGCTTTTTGACTTTTTGGTTAAAATATGATGTAAAAAAAATTAGTATGTTTGGGATGATTTTTTGATTTTTTTTACTAAAAGATGTGCAAAAAGTAGAGAGAAAATAGAATCTTTGATTTTTTTGGTATATGTTGGTTTTTTTTGATTTTTTTAGTGATTTTTTGGCTAAAATCACCACTTGCCAAATGAGGCCTAAATGTACATATGATACGCATTCTATAATAATAGAACTTCCCTTCTATTTGTTTTTTCTATTTACCCAGATTTTTTTTTTAATAAAGTACAAATACACTTTTAAAATTTACTTAAAATATAAATTATTTTCTGTGGTTATGAAAATTATATCCCGCCCTTTAAAATTTTTAATTTTATAGAAATTGTCTATTTTATCAATAAATTATCAAATTAATTAATAATTTTTAATGATACTAGAAATATATTTTAATTAATAATTCAACTAATTTTATTATTATATAGGAAAACAGTTAGAAATTTAATATTTTTTAATTAATTCTATTAAATAATGTTTTTTACAATAAAGTATTTATACTTATTTAAAATCATAAGAGACAAATTGTATTTTAAATAAATTTTAAGAGTTATTTATAATTTATTTCTTTATTTATTTTTGAATTGGACCATGTGGCTTTTTTGTTCAGTTTCCTTCTACCCACTCTTTTAATTTTATTTTATTACTATTATTATATATATATATATATTTTTTTTAATGAGGCAACTAGGCATATAAGAGGAAGATTTTGTTCCCATCACCAAGAGGAGTGATGTAAGATATTATTTGCCTAGCATGTGATAATTAGTAAAGTACAATTATAGTTTAACTACGGGTAATTTGAAAAATTGATAAAAAGTCAATTTTTTAACTTTTACTAAGTTTTCTCAAAAAAATCACAAAAAAAAATCATAAAAAAGTTAATTTTTTTTGTCAAAAAAGTCACCAAAAAAAGTTAAAAATTAACTTTTTATTAATTTCGTAAAACACCCCATAATCATTTTATAACTAATTTTAAAATAATTTATATTATTATATATATGTGAGATTTAGATTAGTTTCTTAAAATTTTATCTCTTTTTATGTCAAATATAAAATTATCTATTTTATAAAAAAAAAAGTTAGAGAAGAGAATAAGCTAGACTTACTCAAGACTATAAATTTAATAGAAAAAATTCTTATCACTTAAAATTACAACTAATATATATCAAATATTTTATTTCATTTCATTTTTATTTATTTAACTTGCACACATGTGTGCCTGCTTAGTAAATATTAATTGATTGAGAGTTTACTAAATTTCTCTCTACATTCTCTTTTTGATTGGGCTATCATCATCATCAGAGAGAGAGAGGGAGTGGGGAGTAGATAATCGATGGCCGAGAATAAACATTTCCTCCGGACAGAAAATCATACGGATGATAATATGATCAGAGACTTTCTTCACTATTTCAAAGCATATGTGAAGAACCACCAACTGCTCTGCCAGCGTGGAGACTTTAACGATGGTTGGGTTTATTTTAGTCGAGAAGACGACCGTTGCGAACTTCCTCTTCTTTCGACTCTCTTTGGTTAGTTTCTCTCTCATTCCATATCTTATTCCTATTGCTTATTGGTTGGCTTTGATTCCAATTATCTATATTTAACAACTTGCTATTTATTTTCTTTTACTTTTTTTATTAAATATTTTTATTCTATTTCCGGACTTCTGCTGTCAATGTTAAAATATAAGTAAAATATCAAATAAGTGACACAAACATGTATTAATTAATATATTATATATCATATGTTATAATATTATCACTTTAATTTTTTTTTTAATATATTAATTAATATATATTGCTACGTATTGATTGGAAACCTGATTGCTCCTTCTATTTTCATTAGCAAGACTCTTGTTTTTTTGTTTTTTTGTTTTTGTTTGGCATGGAAATTTGCAAAATTGTGCAGAGATAATCGATGGAGCCCTGATTGCTCCTCCTATTTCAGAGTTTATGAAGAATATAAAATCATGCTTTGGAAAGATATTTTTCTGGCAGCATGTCCAAGTTCTTATACAGTTTTGGAAAGTCATAGAAATTGGGAGCAAGCATTTACTTACAACTCGACACCAACCTTTTGGTTTTGACAAGATCGATGAAGGACTTTGTTGGTATAGGTTGATATCTTTGGATTATGAATTTGATGTGGAGTGAGTGAGTGACGAACATCTTGGCCTCCTTGGCCGTGTGTTCCGCCATCAACAGAGGGAGTCTACTCCAAATGTGCAGTATTACTCTTGCAATGAGTATCCACAACGCGATTGTGCTATCGTTTGCAATATTAAGCAATCTCTGGCCATACCATTCTTTGAGTCTTCTGGGCCGTGCCGTATTGGTGTACTTGAGATGGTGTCCACGACCGAAATAACAAATTCCATAGATATTTGGGCACGCTTTTTTATGGAGGTTTGTTCCCTAACTAATCAGTCCCATTTTTACATTCAACAATGATTCATCCCCCCTTTTTCCCCCACCCCCTTTGACCCCCTCTTTCTCTCATTGGTTACTTTTTCTTTTTCTTTTTCTTTTTTTTCCTGCTCCTCCAATCACCCCCCGCCACGTGGCAAAGGGGGGGTGAGGGGGTGACCCCCAAAAGGGGGTCCCAAGCATTATTCTTTTACATTCTCCTTACTTTTGTTTATTTATTTATTTGACAAATTATATGAATAGTCCTGTATTTTAAAATTTGTATAATTTTGATCCATATAATTTTAATTGACTCGATTTTGATATGATTTTGTATCAATTTAGTCTAATTGCACGCAATTGTGAATATTTTTCAATGAAAAATACGCACATATTTCATGCTTTTAGAGTGAATTATAAATTTGTTCAACTCAGTGAGTTAATCTCAAATAATTCAGTGATCATTTTTAGTTAAAAAACATTAATGGCGTTATTAATTGGACCAAATTGATACAAAATATAAAATTGCGAGTCAAAATTGAGTCAATTAATAGTTTAGGAACTAAAATGACACAATAGGGAAAATGTAAGGACTATCGGTGTAATTTACCCTTATTATTTATTTTCATGCGTATCCGATGATTGTTAATTTCAATTTTCAATGATGGTTTGACAATAATTCTTATGCACATATTGAGACTTTTATTTTGATATCATATCATTGACAGTAATCATTTGAGTAAATTACACCGATCGCTCGAGAGGAAAATTGATTGTTTCATTATGATGCACAAGGGCCCAAAATAAGTATGTCTTATTGTTAGCTCAGTTAACCTTATCCTTAATGTAAGAAAAATTGATGTAATTATAACAAAAATATAAGAATTACTATTTTATTTTTTCACCTCTCAAGGGTGAGTACAATTTACCTAATTGTTTTTAGTAGAATTTACTAGGCAATACAGACTTCTTCTGCTTAAAGTGTTGGACCAATTGAAATATTTCATGCCAGGGGAAGGTGCAATTGCCCAAAACAACAACGCTGATTTTGGACAATTATACAATACCTTGGTGCAACCTAAGTTATTATTGTGTACTCCAGCATTGGATGTGTGCATTTTATTTGTGTTTCTGAAATTCCTTGTTTCGTCAATCAGCTTGATGCATGGGGCATTGATGGAGAGGTTCTTCAAATCGTGATGCCTTCTGAAGATGAAGTGTCTAATTTGGTATCTGAGTGAGAAACAATACAAGATTCATATGGGTAATACTGCTCATTCAAACTATCTGAAGTTACACATATATTTTTTTTTTTCTTCACCTTTTACATTCTCCTTAATTTCTTAGGGAGAATTCCAATGCTTCAAGTGATTGATTTTTTCTTCTCTTTTGTGTTTTCCTCGAGTGGAATTGATTGTAATGAAACTGGTTATGTTATTTCAATCGTAGTTTAGTTTTTGAAGCTGTAGATATGTCCCTTCTAATTAACACCTTCATGATGTTCACCAAAGAGCTGAGTCGTCGTTTATTTTTATTGTATTGTTCACAAAATACATGCTCATGTCTGCAACATGTGTTCTTCTATACTTCTTTTTTTTTTTTTTTGGGAAATTTAGTTTGAAGTAGTCTTGTATCATCTATGATTTCATGAATGGAACATTATGCTCTATGATGCATTTAGTACGAAAGTTCATTCCTGATGATTGATTATTGTTTCTTTCTTCTTTTTCATTTTTGTGTGTGTGTGTGTGTGTGTGTGTGTGTGTGTGTGTGTAGGTGTAATATGCAGAAATTCTAATATGGGATATCATATCTCTTTTGAAGAAGAAAATGGAGAAACCTTAGAATATCCTAAGGCCTTTTATGAGTTTCACCTAAAAGAAATCAGTGGAGTCTCACCATAAACACAGAGCAAAATTGGTAAGAATTATTGTTAATCAAAATTGTTGAACTATTATTTGCTTGCTTGTGTGAAAGCAGAGAATTTTTCCTCAATAGACAATGAAGTTCCTTAAAGCCACTTGACTAAAGGTTTTTTCTTACACTAATTTATGGCTAAAGTAATTTTTTTTTTTTTTTTTGATCAGCCACTAATTTATGGCTAAAGTAATTCCAGATAAGTAAGGACTAGATGAAACCTGTAACCAAACACCTGATTAACCTGTCCAATTGAACATGTTATTACTGAAATAATCCTTGAAACACGAATTATAGTCTCTTGCTGTTGCTCTTCTGTTTGTTATCTTTGCTTTTATTGTGGCAGGAACTCAGTGGCTTCATAGTATGGTTGAAGTTGATGGGTATGAAGAATTTAGTGGTATTGAGTACCGGTCTGCTGGATGGTCTGAGGAATATGCTGTCATTGAGTGAGTTATTGAATCTTTAATTGAGTTTTTCAAATGAAAAGAAACAGTGATATAATTGCATTCATAATAATTTATGTGACAAGCCCAAATAACCACCTTAAAATTTTTGTCCTAACTGACTACATATATAATTGATTAAGATGTAAATATTAGGTCACCCATCTTCCTTGTGTTAAAACCTGATATCTTGTTCTAGTCGCACGTGGAAGTTTGTTAATGTAAAATACATGCTTCCGTTGAGCCATACTTCCTTGGAAGGCATTTATTACTTGAATCAATATTAACTACTTGATGCGGGAATTGCAGTTTCCATTCTTATTGGAATACTTGACAATGGCTTGCATTGTTTCCCTTGCAACAAAAAACGGATTTTGCAGTTTTTAACTATTTTCATCATGTGGGACAATGCCGTACTCGTCTTTAAATCAAGTTCTTTATCTCTTATGTTTATTATAGCGTACTGTAAATAAATTCTTACCACTTCATTTTTTCCTCAAATATTTTAGTTATAAACTTTTTCCTGTCTTTGAGTGAAACGAAAGTTTTAGAACTGTCTAAAATTGTCCTCTCAACTATATATATTTCTTGGTTTATATGTTTCCATCACCCAAAATTTCAAAAGATACTTTAGGATCAGATTTTATGATATTCGACATTGCAACTCATATCTCCCTCACCCCCGTCACCCCTCTCCAGCCCCGTTGGCCACTTTTTGCCACTTCCCATCATCTGATCCCCTCTACAGTGTGACTCAGTTCCTCGACTCCATCATTCGATTTGCAATTGCGCGCGCGCACGCGAGAGAGAGAGAGAGAGAGATATATAAAGATTTGGGTTTCCAAATCTAGGGTTTGAAGAGAAGAAGAAGAAGAAGAAGAAGAAAGGGCTATGGGTGGAAAGATGAGGAGAGAGGAGCTGCAATAGGAGAGAGAATAGCAGTGGAGCAGAGATTTGCAGAGAAGAGGTGCTGACTGAAGGGGATTCGGAGGGGCAATGCTCGCTTAGCAGTTGCGGTAGTGAAGAGATGTTAGGGTTTAGGATTAAAGTTGGGATGGGGGAGATGTGGATGGCAGGGGGTGGCTCGTTGGAGCTAGGGATGGCGGAGGAGGTGCGGCCGAAGCTGGTAATGGCTACGACGGTGACGGGTAGCAAGTGGGTGGCGACGATGGTGATTAGGGTTAGGGCTGGTGGGGGTGGGTTGTGTGGATTGAGAAATTTGTGTGAAGGTTCAAAATGTAATTGATTAGAAGGATAAAGATGTAATAAATTTTTTGAAGGAAATAAAAGATTGAAGATTGTGAGTGGGGTGTGTCAGTAAGGGTAAAAATGAAAGATTATGGTGTATATCGAGCAAATTACCAGCTCTGATTGACACTCTTTTGCCATCCCCGGTTCCAACGACCCATCCCCTGCCATCACTAGCCGTTCATAACCCGACCCCGTAGCTGTTGTCCCTCTAGCCGTTTTCTACATCAACTATGTCCTCTTCCTCCACCTGCACAACATCTCGCCACCATTATTGCAGTCCAAATTTGAAAAATCCAGATCTCTCATCTCCATTTGTAGCATCAAAGTTGCACCAGCATCACTATCATTGCACCATCAGAAAAACCCAGATCAATTGATCTCTCTCTGTCTGTTTTCCACCTGCACCTATTTTTTCTTTTTATCTCTCACTACAAGAAAAAGGTGGTTGGGGATGGAGGCTGCAGGGGATGAAGGAAAGAAAATGGGGTTGCGATGGTGACTGGGAAGGAAGGGGGTCATTGAAGGATTGTTGCAGAGGGGATGCGGCATCAGAAATGGAGATTTCATCACTAGAAATCTCCCTAGACAACTTATCATTATCCTCCTGTATAATCAAACCAGGAGTGAGGTTATTCCAATGATCAAGTTGAATAGTTAGAGTACCATTAAAATGTTCCACAAAATAATCAAAAATCATGGATTTCAAAGCATCAATATTATCAATCCAAATACCACTCTCATTCTTGAGAGTCTCAATTTTGCATTTCCTCATTTTGGTCTTGGAAAGGTGGAAGAACTTGGTGTTTCTATCCCCTTGGGTAATCCAGTTGGATCTAGACTTTTGAAACCACAGTTGCTCATCTTGATAGAGAATTTTATTGTACTGCTCAATGAGATCCATCTCCAGAAGATGGAGGTTGTGGGAATAATTATAATTTTGGGATTTCTGAATGCCCCCAATCCTCCCCAGCAACCACCTCTTTTTTTGAAAATATTTCAAAACTTATCTTTATTCCACTCGTTAGCCTTAAAAGCTAGTTTCTCTAGTTTATCCATAAGAGAGAGGGGTGAGTTTGTTCAATTGCTCTCCACCACAGACTGAAATTCATCATGAGAAATTCAAGCAGCAATAAATTTAAAGAATTTACATCTAGGAGTAGGAGAAGCCTTACCTTGGGTGAAAATCATCAAAGGTGAATGATCAGAGTAGGTACGAGGTAAATTTTGAACTAGACATTCAAGAAAGGTAGACCTCCATTCTGTATTGCACATAACTCTATCTAACCTTACCATGGTATTTGCCCACCCTTTCTTGTTGTTTGTCCAAGTTAACCTGGGCCCAGTACAGCCCAAATCTATCAGGTTGCAACTGTTTATTCTGTCTAAGAATTTTTTGATTCTTCTCTGGTCCTGGCTCTGGCTTTGGTTTTTACCCCCAAGTAAGCTTCTATTCTCTATTTGAATAGTAAAGTCATTGAAATCTCCAACTAAAAGCCAAGGCTTAGACATGATTTGGGCAACATTTTCAAGATTTTGCCAAGTTCAACCTTCTTGTTGGTGCTAGGACTTGCATAGACAGTTGACAATATCCAATCATGGTAATTTTGCCTAGATATTCTAGCAGTTATTAGTTGGGAACTTGCCTCAGTGGCTCCAACATTCACAACACTAGGATTTCAAATCATCCAGATTCCCCAACTCCTTCCAATGGGGTCCACATGCGCCATTATAAATCTTCTTTTTGTGTTTGTTTTTGTGAACCATTGGTTTGCACCACACTCTCGCCGACATGTAGCGTAGGTATTGAAAAAATTGAACCTCTTGAGCCGTTTCCTTTTTCAAAACGTTCACTCAAAATAAGCCAACTAGTTTATTTAATTATTGATTTGTTTTGTTTGGTCAATCTAGGCAACTAAGTTGGGTTCCGCCTTCATGTGGGCTTGTTTTGAGCATTAAAAAAAACGGCAGTGGTAGAGTTCGTATTCAAGCCCTCGGATTTGCCTGGAATCTTTTTTTTTTTTAATTTTAATTTTTTAAATTTTTTAAAATTTTTTTTAAGACTGTGTTAGTTTTCAATTTTTTATTTTTATTTTTAAGGGTGATTATGTGTAGGCATGTGTTAAAAAATTAGACATCCTACACCAACTCATATACAAAATTATATGAAATTAACAAAATTTAACTAACAGTCTAATTGATCAGTCAATTTTATCATTCAACCAGTCCAACTTAATTGACTGATCAGTTAGGTTACTGGTTAAAATTTATCAATTCCATATAATTTTGTATGATGAGTTAGTGGAGAATATCTAGTTTTTTGGCATATCCCTACACATAATCACTTTTTTTTTAAAAAAAAAAACAAACCAACACAGCCCAACAAATAAAATTAAATTAAATTAAAAAAAACAATATAGAATTAACAAATTTTAATCAGCAGCCTAACTGATCAGTCAATTTTATCACCCAACTAGTCCAACCTAACTCATTCACCTTATCAAACCATACAGGCTGAGTTGGTGTGTGATATCTAGTTTTTTAGCACACTCTTACACATAACCACCCTTGCAAAAAGAAAGGAAAAGAAAAGAGAGGGAAATTTTTTTTTTTTTAAAAAAAAGCCAAACTAACACAAGAAAAAAAAAAAAGAAAGAAATTCGAGACCTCGAATTCGAGGCCTCAAGCATTATTGTAAAAAAAAAAAGTGATTAATTTTTTTTTTTTTTTTTTTTTTTTTTTTTTTTTTTTTTTTAAGTGTGTGAAAAAAATAGATAAGCAATGTCACTTAAATAAGTTAATAATTTAGTAAGTTGACTTTTTTTTGTAATTTTTTTTTATAAAAAAAACCTAATAATCACATTAAAATAAATTGAGCATTACTATTCAAGACTAAAAATTAGATTCAATTTTCAAGTTCAATAATGTAACAATCAATTAGGATATTAAAATCAATATTCTCTCGTATGTTCTCTAATTATCAACTAAGAATATCACTTGAACATTATAAACTCAAAAAAATAAATCTAAAAAATAAACTTATATGTAATTTTCTAAATAAATCCGATCCATTAACAAAATCACTCTTAACATCCTATTGAGGGTCTGGACTATTATATAAGAGGATCTATGGATGCCAATCCTCTTATATGAGTGCAACGATGGCCGAGAACCACTAACAGTTCCTCTGGACAAAATACCCTACGGATGATAATATGTTCGGTGATTTCTCTGCCCATTTCAAAATGTATGTGAAGAAGAACCAACTGCTCTGCCAGCATGGATACTTTAACAGAGGCTGGGTTTTTTCGAATCAAGAAGATGACTGTTGCGAACATCCTCCTCCTCCTCCTCCTCCTCCTCCTCCTCCTCCGGCTCCTTTCTTCTGTGAGTTTTTATCTCAGTTCCTATTATTGGTCCGATTTTTCTCCAATATCCTCAATTTTTCTTACTAAGTTTTAAATTGTTTGCTTTGTTTTGGATGGAAAATTTTGACCCACAAAAAAAAAAAAATCATTCATAGAGTGGAGATAATCGATTTGGAATTAGATACATCGGTTGTTGCTAACTGGGATCTTGTAGAGAAGATAAAAATCCGTAGTAAAATGGATGGTATTCTCGCCTGGAGAGTTCATAGTTCAGTTTTGGAAAGCCATAGAAATTGGAGGCAGGCATTTACTTACAACTTGAGACCAACCATTTGGTGTTTCTATAATTGAACATGTTGGACTTTGTTCCTACAAGTTGATATCTCTAGGTGTATGAGAGGGTTCAAGAACGCCGTTGGAAAATTCGAAGATCTTCGAAGATCCTTGAAGAAAAATTCGAATTCTCTAGAAGATGACGAGAGGCTTAGATTATTCAATAGTCTCAACTAAGAACACAAAAGTAAAGAAATGATGGAGATAAGAGATTAGGTGAAGAAGAAGGCAAAGTAGCTAGAGAGAGAATAATTGTAAGGCGCTCCCACTTTCACTCTCAAGGTTGATAATGGAGAAGGGAAATTAGTTCTTTCCCAAGAGTTTTCTCTCTAAAATTCATCCCTTGTAAAGCTATGGGTGGGTGCTATTTATAGACACCTCATGATGTAGGATGGAGCCCATGTGCAAGGTATATGGAAAATATTTTCTCTAACCACCTTATCCGAGGAGGTGACCTCTCCGAGGATGAGGAAAACCCTCAAAGAGGAGATCAACCTCTCGGCGAACCCTTTTTCTTAGCCACACCTAACCAATGATCTCCAATCATCCCAAAGGACCGAGGTAGTCCTAGAGGACCCCCTGCCGCTAAATATTGCCGAGTCTCATGGACCCCCCGGGGTCGTGCCACCTCGACCCGAGTATAGGCTAGTTTAATCGATGAGTGAATTCATCTCCACTCACCGTCCTCGAGATCGGGTCTTTTGTTTGAACTCCATTACGCCTATGGTTTTGGTGCGTAGATCCCGAAAAGCTCCGAGCCCACAAGTGTTCTGGGACTCATTAATGGAGCGGCTTTTAGATTACGTTTGAATCCGTTCGAAGCCAAGTGCTTCGGATCTCTAGGTTTGTGGATCCGAACCATTTTCGAGTTCGAGCCTGGGTAAGTCTCTAAGTTCGTGGATCCGAATCCTTTCGAGACTTAGAGCGATTTGGCCTGGTTAATGGCGATAAATCCGGGCCCACCAATCTTGGACTTGCGATAAATTCGAGCCCACCAATCTTGGACTATTGGGCCTAATTAATTTAGTGGGCTCAAATTAACTCCTCTTACATTTGCCCCTTGCGTGTATGAGAAATTTTAAATTTCTCGGACATGCATATTGTCACTCCTTTGGCCTTGCGTCGTATCACGTCCCCAGAAAATATGTTGTCTTGGTAGAGCTTATGGATAAAGTTGATGACTCACCACAATTTACGGATAAAATCGACAAGCAATATGAAATAAATAAATATCTTTTTTTTTTTCCGCCACAAATTTGTTTTTTGAAAGTCAACTTGAATTCTTCAATTCCGTAAATCAGCAAACATGAGTCCAAATCTTCTTTTTCTTATAGAAAGTCAACTTAAATTCTTCAAATCCATAAATCAACAAACATGAGTCCAAATCTTCTTTTTCTTATAGAATATCTAGGGTTTGCTTTTTTTTTTTTTTAATTCCAAGTCAAATAACAATAAAGCACTCATTTTTTTATTCTTAAAAAAAAGATCCAAACACTCTTTTTTTGCTTGGAAAACGACAGGCACATTATATATATATATATGAAATATTTGAGGGAATATTCTAAGGAATTGCTTCTCTTTTTGCCTATTTAAAGAAAATGACAACAACCTAATCAATACATTCCTTTTCTTTTTGCCTACAGCCACCGAGACCACCTAACCTTTTTTTAAAAAAAAACCTTATTCTCAGCCGTCTCTCTCTCTAAAACAGAGACCAACCCAGGCTTTTTCCTTTTAGAAGGCTTTATTTGTTCAACACTAGAAGCCACTGCCGTGCTTTCCTTCTTCAATAAACTAGAGGCTTTGTACACTAATTTTCATCACAGCTTCAAGCAACACCGCCGACCTGGCCCAGCTCCGACTGCTGCAGACGTCGCGGCTCAGCAATCATTGCTACCTAAGCTGCTACTCACCGTTGGTGTTCCATTTCGGTTCATCGACGCAGCTTCTCAGAGATCCAAACACTTCGGAGCAAGGTTTACCAACCAGTACCGACACTGACTTCTCTGCGACACCCGGCTTTCGCGAGCTACTAACGGCGACGTATTGCTCCTCTATGACGTCACTGCAACGTCACTATGACGTTGACTTCTCCACCTTACCATCGGTATTTTACTATTATTGGCTTCCCTCTGTTGCGATCTATGCCGCCGGCCTTGGCTGTCCAGCGTTGAACACGGTTGGCTTTATTAGGGAAAATATAAGATTTCCCACAAGTAAATCAATCAATGGGAATAAAAACTAATGCGAAAAAATTAAATCAAAAGCAATACAAGAATTTTTATGTGGTTCCATCAATGTGAGGTACGTCTACAGGATCGAAATCCGATTCCACTATCAACCAAATAAGTTCCAAACGATTACAAACGAGACACTAATGGTCTCACAAAATCACCCTTAGGTGAATTCCAAATAATCACAAATAAACAAGAGGAAAGATCTCACCAAATAGATGAACAAAAATCTTCAGAACCAGAGTTGTAGAAGATCCAAAATAACGAACCAAATCAACACCGAAAACGAAGCAAAGAACCACCCAAATTAATTTCATTGTTCACACACCCAAATAATTGATTTCACAAAAGTGGGAGTATGTGTAGCAGCCATTCTCTTCACCTCGGGATGAGCAAAAACAAACCATAAAATATTGTGAATTTAGGGTTTATTATCAAACCTTAGTTGTTTTCAAATTGGATTAGATCTTCACAAATTAAATATAATATATAAAAATATATTATAACTAATACTAAACCAAATTAAATTCTTTTTCCAAAACCAATTGGGTCCCACACTCCAATAAGGAGGTATACCCAACAATTCTCCTCCTACCGACTTAGGTGGAGAAATCAACCATACCCGCCAAAGTTCGACACTTTAAATGTTTATCCCTCGACAAAGTCTTTGTCAACATATCTGAAATATTATCATCTGTGTGAACCTTTTCGAGTTGTAACAATTTCGAATTTAACACATCACGAATCCAATGGTATCTCACATCAATGTGTTTCGATCTTGAATGAAAAGTAGAATTTTTACTCAAGTGAATAGCACTTTGACTATCACAATAAAGCACATACTTTTCTTGCTTTAAACCAAACTCTTGCAAAAATTTCTTCAACCATAACTCTTCTTTGCAAGCTTCTGTAATGGCAATAAATTCAGTTTCGGTAGTTGAGAGAGTAACATATTTTTGAAATTTAGATTGCCATGCCACAGCTCCCCCTGCAAAAGTCATCAAATACCCCAAAGTAGATTTCCTAGAATCAACATCACCGGCCATGTCAGAATCTGTGAACCCATCAAGCATCGGCTTACCATCCCCAAAACACAAACACACCTTCGAAGTCCCTTGAAGATACCTTATAATCCATTTTTACCGCTGCCCAATGTTCTTTACTCGGATTAGAGAGAAAACGACTCACCACACCAACGGTGTGAGCAATATCTGGCCTTGTACAAACTATGGTGTACATCAAAGAACCAACTGCTGAAGCATTAGGAACTTTTAGCATCTCTTCCTTGTCTTTCTCACTTGTAGGACATTGATTCGAACTAAGCTTGAAGTGACCCGCAAGTGGACAACCAACCGACTTTGCTTTATTCATGTTGAACCTTTCAAAAACTTTCTGAATGTAGCTTTCTTGAGACAACCAAATCAGCTCCTCTTTGTGATCACGAACAATTTTCATACCAAGTATTTGCTTTGCCGGTCCCAAATCTTTCATAGCAAAATACTTGCTCAACTCCAATTTCAACCTGTTTATCATGGTAATATCTTGACCCACAATTAACATGTCATCAACATAAAGCAAAAGAATAATAAATTTGCCATACGGGAAATTTTTCACAAAGACACAATGGTCCAAAGTGGTTTTAAAAAAACCATTATTCATCATGAAAGAGTCAAATTTTTTGTACTATTGCCGCGGGGCTTGCTTGAAATCATACAAACTTTTCTTCAATTTGCAAAAAAATTTCTTTTTCTCTTTTTCCACAAAACCTTCCGGTTGCTCCATGTAAATTTCTTCTTCAAGATCACCATGAAGAAATGCGGTCTTCACATCAAGTTGCTCAACTTTAAGGTTCATACTTGCAGCCATGCCAAGTACAACCCGAATAGAAGACATCTTTACAACCGGTGAGAAAATCTCGTCAAAGTCAATACATTTCTTTTGCCCAAAGCCTTTCACAACAAGACGTGCTTTGTACCTCAGAGTCTTGCCATCATTCTTCAATTTGAAAACCCACTTATTTTTTCAGAATTTTCCTCCCTTTAGGCAACTTCACTAAATCTTAAGTCTGGTTTTCAAGCAAGGAATTCATCTCCTCATCCATGGCTTTTTTCCAATCATCTTTCTTTGCATGCTCAATTGCTTCTTGGTAGCTCTCAAGCTCCCCTTGATCAGAAATCAACACAAATTCATTGAGAGGATACTTTCTTGAAGGTTGTCGGTCCCTTGTAGATTTCCTCAACTCAAGTTGTGGTGGCGGTTCTTGAGTTGGATGCTTTTCCTTAATTTCTGGCTCAAATTCATTAGGATTAGCATCATCCTCTACATCTTCAATAGGTGGTTGCACATCTCCCCCGTTTTCATCATCAACTGAAGATGAAGGAGATGGATCCATGTCAATGAGATCACTAGTTTTTTTGTTCCGGTTGATCACCTTTGCCAAAGTCTTCAATTGTTTGGTCTTCAAGAAACACAACATCACGGCTTCGAATGATTTTCTTGTCGACCGGATCCCACAATCTATACCCGAATTCATCACACCCATAGCCAAGAAAAATACATTTTCTTGACTTGCTATCAAGCTTGGACCTCTCATCTTTTGGAATGTGAACAAAAGCTCGGCAACCAAACACTCTCAAGTGCTCATAAGATACATCTTTACCGGTCCAAACTCTTTCTGGAATATCACCATTCAAAGGATAGGAAGGAGACAAATTGATCATGTCAACCGCTGTCTTCAATGCCTCACCTCAAAAGGATCTTGGCTATTTAGTTTGTGAAAGCAAACACTCTGTTCTTTCCACAATGGTGCGGTTCATCCTCTCAGCAACTCCATGTTGTTGAGGAGTCTTCTTAACTGTCTTTTGATGTCGAATACCTTGGCTGCGACAATACTCATCAAATGGCCTAATGTATTCACCACCATTATCTGATCGGATGCACTTCAATTTCTGCCCTGTTTCTCTTTCAACCATGGCCTAAAAAAGCTTAAATACTTCTAGAACTTGATCTTTAGTTTTTAGTAGAAAAGCCCAAACTTTCCTTGAATAATCATCAATGAAAGTAATAAAATAAAGTGCACCACCATGTGTTCTAACTTTTAAAGGACCACAAACATCCGAATGAATCAACTCCAAAATATTTTCTTTTCTAGAAGCAACATTTTTATGAAAAGAAATTCTATGTTGTTTACCCGCCAAACAATAAACACAAGTTTTGAGATATGTACCTTTCAAACCGGGTAGAAGCTCTTTCTTGAACAATGCTTGCAGCCCCTTTTCACTCATGTGGCCAAGCCGCTTGTGCCACAATTCGGTAGAAGTATCATCTTCAAGTGCATTGACAACACCTTTACAAATTTTTCCTTGCATCGAATAAAGTGTATGAGTCCTTTTGCACTTAGCCACCACCAAAGAACCCTTTGTGAGGTTCCATATTCCATCACCAAATTTGTTGTTGAAGCCTTCATCATCTAGTTTCCCAGTAGAGATCAAATTGAGGCGAATGTCGGGAACATGCCTCACATCTTTAAGCAACAACTTGCAGCCCAAATTTGTTTCTAAGCAAACATCATCCATGCCAATAATCTTGGACAAACCTTCATTACCCATTCGAACAGAACCATAATCTCCTTTGATGTAGGTAGTGAAGAAATCAACTTGAGAAGTCACATGAAAAGAAGCACCGGAATCAATCACCCAATTGCTCTCTTGGCCCACAAAATTGATACAATCATCTTCACAAACGACCATGAGATCATCGGTAGTAATTGCCGTTGTGTCTTCTTGCTTCTTATCCACACTTTTGTCACGCCTTTTCTCTTTGTTCTTGAGCTTTCGGCATTCTCGCTTCATGTGCCCTTTCTCATGGCAATAATAGCACTCAATTTCTTTCTTTGAAAAAGAACCATCTCTTGATTTGTCATAGCTTTGATCACGACCATGAGGAGTCTTACTTCTCCCCCTTGTTTTGCTTCGGCCTCTCACAACAAATGCTTCCGAATGAGAGGAACCCGCTAATTTTCTTCTAGTTTCTTCATTCAACAAGTTACTAGTGACTTGGCCCATTGTGACAACTCCATCAGGGGCCGAATTACTAACCGTCAGAACCAAAGTCTCCCAACTTTTGGGCAAAGAACTAAGTAGCATAAAAGCCTGCAACTCATCATTAAAAATAATTTTCATAGAAGCAGGTTGGTTAACAATACTCTTTATTTCATTCAGATGTTCCAGAATAGGGTTGCCCTCTTTATATTTTAAATTAACCAACTTACGAAACAAAAAAGCTTTATTTGTGATTGATTTCCTATCATAAAGGCCTTCTAATTTTTTCCATAAATTATGTGCTGAAGTTTCAGTAGTAACATGATGAAACATATTGTCATCAATCCATTGACGGATAACACCAATGGCTTTTCGATTAAGCCTATTCCATTCATCATCTTTCATACTCTTGGGTTTGCCACTATCACCCTTAATGGGTCCATACAAATCTTTACAAAATAATATCATTTTAGTTTTCCAAGTTACCCAATTGCTTCCATTGAAGCTAGACATACGACCCACATTCCCCTCAATTGATTTACACAAATAATTAAACCCAAATAAACCGTAAGTTTTGATACCAGCTGTTAGGGAAAATATAAGATTTCCCACAAGTAAATCAATCAATGGGAATAAAAACTAATGCGGAAAAATTAAATCAAAAGCAACACAAGAATTTTTACGTGGTTCCCTCAATGTGAGATACGTCCACGGGTTCGAAATCCGATTCCACTATCAACCAAATAAGTTCCAAACGATTACAAACGAGACACTAATGGTCTCGCAAAACCACCCTTAGGTGAATTCCAAATAATCACAAATAAACAAGAGGAAAGACCTCACCAAATAGATGAACAAAAATCTACAGAACTAGAGTTGTAGAAGATCCAAAATAACGAACCAAATCAACACCGAAAACGAAGCAAAGAGCCACCCAAATTAATTCCATTGTTCACACACCCAAATAATTGATTTCACCAAAGTGGAGTATGTGTAGCAGCCGTTTTCTTCACCTCGGGATGAACAAAAACAAACCCTAAAATATTGTGAATATAGGGTTTATTATCAAACCTTAGTTGTTTCCAAATTGGATTGGGTCTCCACAAATTAAATGTAATATATAAAAATATATTATAATTAATACTAAACCAAATTAAACTCTTTTTCCAAAACTAATTGGGTCCCACACTCCAATAAGGAGGTATACCCAACAGGCTTCTTTCTGCTGCAGGCTCGCCACCGGCTTTAACTATTCCAACACCGACCACACATGTTGCCCACTCAACGCGACGTGTGTGGTTGCCAACTTCTTTCCGACACCATTGTTGCCTCTGGCCTCAACTTGTCCGACGCTGACCACGCACATTCGCCCACTCAACGCAACGTGTGTGGTCTTGCCCAGCCTAGCTCAGTCTTGTTGTCAGCCCTGGGTGTGCTTGTCTCATATTTACCACTCTGCCACTGTCTCTACCCGCGGCTCGTTCCAGCTCTGGTTTCCATCTCCTCTCAGATCTGTGGGTAAGCTTTGTTTAATTTTTCTGGAGGAAGCTTCTTGTAAAAGAAATTTTTTAGAGTCTCTAATTCCAGTGGATTTTTTTTTTTGGGTAGCCCAAGAACTTTACTCCACTGGTCCTTAATATTTGTGACCTTAAATTCCACTAATGCTAAAACTTGTAAAGCTTGAGAGTGATAAAAAAATTTTTTTTACAAGTCTGTGGATGAATACTCAAAAACCCCCTGCCTTGAACTCTACATCCTTACTCAAAAAATAAATAAATAAATTCCTGTTCTGTTACATTACATTTCGAATTTGTGAACTCGGGTGGTAGTTTTGACTTCAGTCTTGAACTAGTGCTCTTAAATCTTGAACTCGTAATTTGAACTTCGTAACTTTTGTTGTTGATATATATACATATATATATATATATATTTTTATACCACTCCATGTTGATAGTATCAAAAAGAGTAGAATAAACAAAGATGTTGTTGTTGTTGATGCCCGATGGAGTGATTTCAGTGATGAAATTCATAATGTTGAACATAAGTTTTGTTATCGAGCAATTGATCATTGTGGTTTCGGGGAAGATAATGCCATATTCAAACCATATATATTTGAAGAATAATACTTCGACACTTTGAACCTTGTGAACACTTTCCTTGCTAGAATCAAAAGTCGTAGTATAGAATAGGGCTATATGTTGCTGTTTGTTGATCTCATGAATACCCCAGAAAATGAATTGTTGATGACATTCGAGGTTGAATTTGTTGATAAACCCATCATGTTGCATGTAAATCTTATTATAAAATGACTGATTGTTGCAACCCTTAGAATAGCAAATATCGTGCCTGAATTCTTGGTGTAAAAATTCCTTGTAGAATTTGTTGAATTCATGGATTCTCTGAGAAACAAATAGTTGATGCCGAAATTTCATTTGAATTCCTATGAATTTGTATTGCTTCAATGCCGATATTTTGAATTTTTATACAGCCGACTCCTTGCTATTTATACCTGTTATTTCAGCTATATGTCTTCTCGAAAGAAATCTGTTGTCCCGGGGTCATCAGAACTGGCTCTCATGAAAGAGAGGGATGTACCTCCGGCGTCTGAGTGGAGGAAATCTCCTTACTTTGATCGGAAGGACCCGTTCTGGCGAGCGGCTACCTCTACCACTTCTCTCCTGTCTCTGAAGGGGGCTCCATTATGTCTCTATGAGGACACTGACTCTAGACATGAGACCCTCATTTCCCTTTCTTCGGTGCTACGCTTTAGGGTTGAGCCAGGGGACTTTCCATACTGCTATTCCCAATTCAAGGGTTTCTCAAACCCTCCTTTTGGTTGGCAGGAGTGGGTGGATGATGTCCTCTCGGACAGGGGCCTTTGTCAACGGCTTTAGGAGGCCCGGCTATTGATCACAGTAAAAAAACCTCGATCCCTATCCATCCACCGCAACAATGCTAGCCTTGAAGCCATGGCTCTCTGGTGGAGCACCGAGACACACACTTTCATACTTGGCCAGCATGAGATGGGGCCCACCCTCGAGGATGTGTTCATGTTGCTGCGTTTAGAAGTGACTGGCCCTGATGCCTTCTATCCTGAGTGGACACCCTTCGAGGATGATTCTCTGATCCAGTCTCTAAAGCTAAATCTTTAAGCTTATGGTTGGTGGAGTTCTATATTTGATGATTCAGCGAGAAGGACCAATCGACTGAAGACGGACCGTGCATCCTACACGGCATGGATTCGCCACTTCTTCAGAGATCTTCAGCCCCTGGCTAGAGATGCTGACCCTGATTCTCGGGAGTATGAGGTTCACAAGATGTATGGCTCTAGACTCTATTTTTTGGGAATTCTAGCTTGCTTCCTCTCATTTTTCATTCTTCCAAGTACACTTCCAGATTCTCTCAATCCTTTTGTCTTCCCCTTGGCAGTTAGGCTCTTCAGAGGGGATCAGATTCCTTTGGCTCCACTATTTCTTGGGAATCTTTATTACCGGCTGGATCTATTACATCGAGACATGGTTCGTTCCGTGGGTCGATATGAGCCTGTTTCCTTTATCCACAGCCAGTTCCTACTTTGTTTTTTTCTTTAAGAGGTTTCCAAAGTTTGCCCCTACTCCAACTGTATTTGAGGCAGAGGTTCTTCAGGAGATAGTGGATAAAGATAGTATCCCCGTGCTCGGTACTGACGGGTCTCGCACATTTGAGAAAGCGAAGTCTTGCCAGCCGTTGATCACACGTTGGTCACGTGTCATTTCCACCTTATCCTTGAATACTTTGGTGGATGATCCCCGGCGCTTTGTGGCACGCCCTTATGTATGCCCACCAGTGGGTGTGGTAACACCGCTTATCTATCATGGTTCCTCTCGCCTGGTGTCCTTTCCTTTGCCGAAGGGTATCTTTGCATACCTTGTTGATATGCTAATAATGGTTCGTCCGAGTTTGTTACCGGTATGGCATAAGGAGGGCATTGACAGCACTGTCTCCAGACCTGACAGAGTAGCATGCCAATTCGGGTTTGACCAGTGTGCCCCTGGGCCAACACCTCATTTATTATCTTTTTCGAAGAGCTACGGGCACTTTACTCGTAGACTCGTACACACCATGCTTCCTATATTCGACTCTTTGACGATGCCAGGCTTGAGCTGAGTAAGGGGTTTCACCCCCTTTTTCAGGAGGTATTGGCAGAAGAATATTGATGCATTTATTGAGTTTGTCCAGAGCAGACTGACCATATGTTTGCCTCCGTTGATCTATAAGAAGGACTCTTCTCTTCGGCTGCCTGAGAGCCGGAAATCTAATTATATGTATGAGAGTTTTTTCACTTCATCTGCTCCGATTGACCCTCCAGCTCGGGTGTCTGCTTCTAGCTTGGCAATTGCTTCTCCAGAGCCAGTCCTTTTGAATAAGGCCTCTGGTCCTCGGACAACCTGCCTTAGGAAGATGGCCTACAAGAGGGCTTCTGATGCTAGTTCTTCCACTTCTCGCCTTTCCAAAAGGCTCCATAAAGTACCAGATAATTAATTTTTTTTTTATTTGAAGTTACTTTCCTTCTTGCGGCTATACCTTCTTAAATGAACACTTTTCATTGGGTTGCTGACGTTCTCAGTACCGTGGCTACTGGCCGTGCTGCCTCCACCAGGCCAGACTCAGAGCTGGACGACACCTCCCTTTGTCTGTAAGACTTGTGAAGATGTGCACCCCTCGTATAGCGGTTATAGATGATGATGATGAGGCTAAGTCTTCTGATCATTGTTGTTACCTTGTCCTACGTATGCGTCGTCACTGTCCTATCGTGACTGAAGATGCCTTTCCATTGGTCAGATATTCCCCTCATCACTCAGTTTCAGAGGAGGAGCGCTATCTTGGTGACGAGGTTATCGGGGCTCACTGTTCTGATGTTGACATTATTGAGAACCACGGCTCTGATGCTGAGATTATTGAAGGGACTAGTGCCACATAAATTGATGTCGCAGGCCATGCTTCTGGAAGCTATGTAGAGATGAGGTGCACCTCTGGGAATAGTGTGAAGGTGGATGTGCTAGAACTCTCTGAGACTCACTCTAGTACTTATGGTGATTCTCATCCTCCAGGCTTCCTTCTTTCTTCAAGAATGACTGCTACTGTTCTGGCTTCATTAGATGTTGAGATCGATCAGATGCCCCTTGTACGGCCAAGTGACTTTGTTGATGCTAGGAGCCCTTTAGTTGCCTCGGCTTTGCATTATAATTCTCCCTCAGGTAATATTTCTTTCTGAAGTTTGTCATGTACTTCTATCTGTGAGAATTTTTTTTTTTTTTTACTCAACTAGCTTTACTTCTTCCTACCCCTAATAAGACTTCTTTATATTTTCTTCAGTGTTGGCCGCTACCGGTGTCCTACCTTCTCCTACCTCGGACTCTGCTCCGACTCTCTTTGTGACTCCTCATGGTTCTCCTTCTCAAGGGGAGACACATGTCTGTGAGACAACTGCTAAAGGCTTTTCATCGTAGGTGCCTTCGAATGTTTTGGATCTGAATCTCAATGATTTCCACTTTGATAGTGATGCTTTTGGTTTTTCCCTTTATCGATTCGCATTCTCAGGCTTGGGACCTCTGCCGGAAGTTACCCCTCCGGGTAGTTTATTTAACCCGATAGACATTGGGGAGATTCTAGAGACTAGTACCTTTCCAGCTCCAATTCCTCCTTCGGCTTCTGGCAACGTATCATTTCTCCATTATTGGGTAGCCCCTGAGTTTGATTCAGTTCTACAGCTTGTGTATTCGAGTTACCCTAAGGCCTTTGCTTCATTTGCTTGCCAATGTCCACTCATTCAGACTGCTCTTCTCGAGTCTTTTGCCACTATCCTATACAACTTGGACAGGCAATGGCTGTGTGACCTTAACGGGAAAGTAGTCGAGACAGCGTATCAGGGGATCTTTGACATGGAACGTCGCCAAGTGGATCTATCATGGCTTCGGAAGCGCCTGGACCAAGCACAAGTTTAGGAGGTAGATTCTCATGAGCTGGATGGAGTAAATTTGCTTTATTTTTTTAAACAAAAACGTTTTTGAGCTCTAATAATTTTAATTTGTGTGAAACTCATTTTTATTTCACTAAAGCTCAATTAGAGCTTTAATTTTAGGAATGAATCGCTGTTTTTTTTTTTAAATTTATTTATTTGGTATTTATTTTTTGGATGAATTATAAATATACCCCTAATGTTTGCTTAAAATACGAATTGTCCCCTATAGTTTGGAACATTACAAATATCTCCTTGTCAGAATTTTTTATTTAACAAAATTAATTGAAAAAGTAAAATTTCTAACTGTTCATCTATACAATAATAAAATTATTTGAATTATTAATGGAAATAAAATTTTTATGTTATTAAAAATTATTAATTAACTTGATGATTTATTAATAAAAAGACCTATTTGTAATGAAATTAGAAATCTTAGGTGCATAACGTAATTTTTACAACCACATGGGTAATTTGTAATTTAAAACTTCAGGGTGTGTTTGTAATTCCAGATCACAGGGGAGGAATCCAGTCACATTCTCACTTCAACCAATTACTAGTTGCCCACCTTAACTTCTTGCTGAGTATTCCCCCGTTCCTCACTTTAGCTGCATCTGCAATTCCCAAGGTTCTTATGTTATATGTTTGTTACAAGTTTGTGTCAAATTTTTATTGCATGTTGTTGTTTAATTAATTGGATTGAGCTGTTTTGATGTACTGATATTTCAAATTATTTTTCATGCAGAACCAACTGGCTAGGGACACTTGGTAACAATCTTGCATAAGCAATATCTTTTATCTATGCTTTTATGTACATGCCACACATCATTAATGAAAAATAAAAGCATAGATAAAAGATAGTACTCAAACAATATATACATGAATGTTCTAACAAAAAAAAATTCTCTAAAATTTTCTCCTCCTCCCCCTCTGTTCGTGGAGATCACTGCTCAAGTCCTAACTAGCTTTACCATTCTCTCACAATATTATTTCTTTCCCTCCCTCTGTTCTCTCTCAAAACAGACATCGTCGCTGACGTCCGTACTAACTCTACAACAATTTCAGATGATAATTGCAGCAAACTGGATTTACAAGTCTGCAGATTGCCTAAAGCAAATTCTTTATTGGAGTTCAGTGTAGTTCACCTGAAATCACACCATTAGCACAACAAAAGCTCGAGGATCTATACAAAACTTGGGACTTTAATTAGATTACACAACTTACGGCCATGACAAAGAAAAAAGGAATATATATATATATTCTTTCTGATTCGGGGTGTCACCAAATTTTTGAGTAAGCCTTCTCTATTGTGGTTTTACTCATCCACCAAAAGGGTAAATATGTAAACAAACCATACTTACAATTCAATTAAGATCAAGCCCACATCAAATTCGCTAAATGCTATACAACCCATGTTCGCTACACAAACAATTGTTGAATTTAGCTCACGCATGTAGTGTGTGCCACTCTTACATAGAGAGAGAGAGAGAGAAAGAGAGAGAGAAAGAGAGAGAGAGAGAGAGAGAGAAAGAGAGAGAGAGAGGAGCTTCAAGTATACCATTCACATGGAGATAGCTTGCTTTAATGAACTACATTATCACGTATATTATGAACTCCAAGAAGAGATCAGAGGCAAAAGTTCAGAAGCAGGCGCATGAAAATATGGACACCAATAAGTCTACACAGCAAACTTCATTGAGTCTTATTACTATGGATTGAAGAAAGTTACTTTTGAACTTTATAGTATCACAGCTCAACATGTCCTTCATTAATTGGATTTCTGATCCTTTAGTGATACCCAAGCGGGGCTGGAGCTTCCTTTAGTTCATGTCCTTGATAGTGTATGGCTTGCAATTCAATCCAATAAACCATTAATTGCTATCTAAACTAAGCATAAGAAAATGCAAAATACAAGGTTTAGCTTCTCTCCACTAACCAAACGGTCTAGTCCAGTGCTTTCTCTCACAAGGGTTGGACCATCCAGTCATTGGGGAGAAGCATATGCCAAAAAGGAGAAGATTATTACCGATGCAAAGTGGTTAACATCACGGTGATGAGCCTCGTCTGCTCTTACAACCATGACCACATCACGGAGAGTGGAGTTAGGTGGCAGCTGCCAGTAATCAATGGCGATTGCCGGAGCTGGGACATTCTCAATGTTCCCCTTGTCCAACTCCTTTAGGAACTCGGTGTAGGAATGAATTGCCTCCTCTTCCAAGTACGCAACCATACGGTGAGCAAGTTTTGCTGAAATGAGGTATGCCAAGAAGTAAGCATTGAAGAAAACCCCCTGGACTGTGAACACAAGGGCATGCTCGTACCATCGAGGCGTGGCTACCTCCATGAAGGTCATGAGGTGCATCCGTTCGTTTTCTGCTTCATCCAACAATGTCTTGATCCAACCACCGCTGTGCTCAAACCGCCTCAATGACTTGCAGTGCAATAGCATCCCTCCAACCATGCCGGGGACAGCTGCCGGGGATAGCTGCCACAGTTTCTAGCATCATTCCACGACATCCATATCGTCTCTGTTTTATGCAGTGCACATATTTAAATCACAAATTTTTATCCTTCTTTAAAAAAAATAAATAAATTAATCACTATGTTTGGTGGTTGTTTTTCAAACTCAATTTTTTGAAAATTTTGGAGTACTTGTTTGGTTATTCCGAAAATTGAGCTCACTTTTGAAAATGATATGTTGAGAAATTTTAAGGAGAGAGGCAATTTTGAATATATATATGTTGAGGACTTTTCAAATTGAAGTTTCTCCCCAATTTAAGGGGAGAGACAATTTTGAAAAAAAAAAAAATTGTCACATGAGAAAGTATTCTCATCTTGTATATATATATATATGTACCTATGTTTGGGAAGTGGATTTTGGGGATTTTTTTGGTTAAAATAGTCATAAAAAACAAAATAAGTTTTTTAGTCCAGTAAGATAAAACATCACATTCAATCCATAATTATTACATTATTTCTCTCATAAAAAAAATCAAAAAAGCCAAAAAAGTCAAAAACCTTTCCCAAACCACGCTTTTTAGCCCCAGGCTAAAATAGCCAAAAAAGACAAAAAGTCAAAAAGCAAACTCACTTCCCAAACGAAGCCTATATATGTATGAAAACATAATTTGGTATGTAGTCATTTATGATTACATATCATACCATTAAATGTATAACTTTATCATAAAATTTCCACTCATTTCAACCACAGAATTAAAATTTTCCAAATTGGCATTAAAAAATTTCTCATAGAATTAAATTTTCATAAATGTTACGCAGAAAATTTTGTAAATCGTAAATTTAAACATAAATTTACGATTTTGTAAAAAAATTTAAACATAAATTTACAATTGTTTTTAATGCCAATTTGCAAAAAAAAAAAATTAATGTTTTCTGAAAATTTGTAAATAAATTTCTAAACATTTTGATTTTTTTAAATCAAATTTGTAAATAAATTTTCTGGAAAATATTTATGAAAATTTAATTTTACGAAAGAAATTTTTTAATGCCAATTTGGAAATTTTTTTTACGTTTTCTGTGATTGAAATGAACGAAAATTTTATGATAAAGTCACATAGTTAATCGTAGAATATGTACCTATAAATGGGTACATACCAAATTATGTTTTCATACATATATAGCATGTACATATATATATATAACTAAAATGAGAGTATTTTTTAATGTGACAAATTTTTTTTTTGAAATTGTCTCTCTTTTTAAATTGGAGGGAAACTTAAATTGCAATTATGCATCTTTTTGAAAACCAAACAAAGATTTTTTCCAAAATAGAGTTTTCAAATCACTTTTTAAAAAGAAATTTCAAAAAAATGGAACCAAACATAGTGAATTTTTTTTTTCTAAACAAATGGTAAATAAGTCCACCTTTTAGACCTAGTGATGTGTTTAGAAAGTAGATCTAATTTTTTGGCTTAAATAGGTACTATTTTTTTCTTCACTTCTAGACAAATCATAATATTAAACAATCCTGACATATCTATTACAGAAAACCAATAATAAATTGAGAGAATTTATTGCATTATCTTACATACCTGAAAAAATACATCGGTAGGGTATCTAAGAGATTTCACGGTCCAAAAAGCAACTTTGTCCAAGAACGTTACAGGGACATGGTGCTTCTTCAGATCAATTGACAGGTCCGCCTTGTAGGTCTCCCATGGCTTCCATCAATTCCATTAAAAACCCAACATCAACACCCATGTAAATAACACCATCAAATTAAATCCACATATTTGGTTACATTACATAACAAATCAAAAGAGGCCCTGTGGTGGTAAGAAATAAGGGATCTTCATTTAAATTTAGGCCAAGTTTGGAAAGTTTAGAATAAGTGTACTTTTTGACTTTTCTTGTATTATGTGTAGAAAAAGTAGAGAGGAGATGTTGATTGATGTGACCTAAAAAAGATAAAAAGATGAAATAAGTGCACTTATATTGGGTACCCAAACAAGACCTTAGTTGTAGTTTTTTTTTATTAACAAGTGACATTAAATACGTATGAACAAAATAATCTCATATATTTAAAGTGGCCAAATTAAGTTTGGGAAGGCCTTAACATAAGATTTATATATATATATATTTAAAACTAAAACTTTAAACAATAAAAGCGGGTCTCCTCAAATTTTTTCGTGAGAATATACAGGAATTTTAGAGAATGTTTTGGTAATAGAAAATTGTTTGCAGGTTTCAAAAATAAATGAAAATATCTATAAATAAAATTATTAAGTCAAATTACACTTTAAGTGAAAGTTGAAACATAATGGACTGAAATGAAACCTTGAGTGAAAAGTGTAATTTGACTTAATAATTTTATTTATAGATATTTTGCAGACGAGGCTCATCACCGTGATGTTAACCACTTTGCATCGGTAATAATCTTCTCCTTTTTGGCATATGCTTCTCCCCAATGACTGGATGGTCCAACCCTTGTGGGAGAAAGCACTGGACTAGACCGTTTGGTTAGTGGAGAGAAGCTAAACCTTGTATTTCTCATTTTCTTATGCTTAGTTTAGATAGCAATTAATGGTTTATTGGATTGAATTGCAGGACATACACTATCAAGGACATGAACTGAAGGAAGCTCCAGCCCCGCTTGGGTATCACTGAAGGATCAGAAATCCAATTAATGAAGGACATGTTGAGCTGTGATACTATAAAGTTCAAAATTAACTTTCTTCAATCCATAGTAATAAGACTCAATGAAGTTTTTTGTGTAGACTTATTGGTGTCCATATTTTCATGCGCCTGCTTCTGAACTTTTGCCTCTGATCTCTTCTTGGAGTTCATAATATACGTGATAATGTAGTTCATTAAAGCAAGCTATCTCCATGTGACTGGTATACTTGAAGCTCCCCTCTCTCTCTCTCTATGTAAGAGTGGCACACACTACATGCGTGAGCTAAATTCAACAATTGTTTGTGTAGCGAACATGGGTTGTATAGCATTTAGCGAATTTGATGTGGGCTTGATCTTAATTGAATGGTAAGTATGGTTTGTTTACATATTTACCCTTTTGGTGGATGAGTAAAACCGCGATAGAGAAGGCTTACTCAAAAATTTGGTGACACCCCGATTCAGAAATAATATATATATATATTCCTTTTTTCTTTTTCATGGCCGTAAGTTGTGTAATCTAATTAAAGTCCCAAGTTTTGTATAGATCCTCAAGCTTTTGTTGTGCCAATGGTGTGATTTCAGGTGAACTACACTGAACTCCAATAAAGAATTTGCTTTAGGCAATCTGCATGAAAAATAATTTGAAATATCAATACATCAAAACAGCTCAATCCAATTAATTAAAAACGACATGCAATAAAAATTTGACACAAACTTGTAACAAACATATAACATAAGAACCTTGGGAATTGCAGATGCAGCTAAAGTGAGGAACGGGGGAATACTCAGCAAGAAGTTAAGGTGGGCAACTAGTAATTGGTTGAAGTGACAATGTGACTGGATTCCTCCCGTGATCTGGAATTACAAATATAATACCATAGGTCCTCATCGCAAGATAGTGAAATCCAATCATTGTCATCATCTTGATACTTAACATTGTAAGTTCCAACCATCCAGTTCAGCCTCTTTGTCACTTCTTGTTGAATCTTTACCATTCCCTGTTAGGCCTATCGGACACCAGAAATCAATACCACACAAGAACACAACAATATTTACGTGGTTCGGCAATTGCCTACGTCCACGGAGAGTAATGTATTATCCGGAGAAAAAGATTACAACACTCTTCCTCACATACACTCTCACTCTCTCAAGTCTCTCTGTGTTTTGCTCACAGCTGCTTGTTGTTGTTGTTTCTGATATATCTCAACCCCTCCTCCTCACCTCAATTTATACACAATTGAGGGAGGAGGTGATTGGTTGCCACCAACCCCATACCACTCTCTAGTCTCTAATGGGGTGGGTGAAGTGGAGCAAATGGGAGAGCCACTATCCAGTGGTGTCTCCATTACATGGGAGTGGAACACTAACAATTCTCTCCCTCCACACCCATATGGAGAACTGACTTCTCACTTGAAGTCCATCCCGGCAATGTCTCTGCAGATTTCGAGTTTGTCTCTGGTGACACCCTTGGTCATCATGTCAGAAGGATTCTTGTCTGTGTGAATCTTCACTAGCTTCATCAGCTGCTTTTCCATCACTTCTCGTATCCAATGATACCGGACATCAATGTGTTTTGTACGCGAATGGTACATGGAATTCTTGCTCAAGTCAATTGCACTTTGACTATCACAATGTACCTTGTAATCTTCTTGCTGTAGACCCAATTCTTGGAGAAACCGCTTTAACCACAACATTTCCTTTCCAGCATCGGCAGCGGCAATGTACTCTGCCTCTGTTGTAGATAAAGCAACACACTTTTGTAGTTTGGACTGCCATGAAACAGCTCCCCCTGCAAGGTGAATAAAAATCCTGATGTAGACTTTCTACCATCAAGATCACCTGCCATATCAGCATCTGTAAAACCCTCCAAAATTGGTTCAGCTCCCCCGAAACATAAACACATCCTTGAAGTTCCCTTCAAGTACCGAAGAATCCATTTGACCGCCTCCCAATGCTCATTTCCTGGATTGGCGAGGAATCTGCTCACAACGCCAACTGCGTGAGCTATATCTGGCCGGGTACACACCATTGCATACATCAAACTTCCTACTGCGGAAGAATAAGGGATTGCCTCCATTTCTTTCCTTTCAGAGCTGGTTGTGGGACACAAACGCTTTGACATATTGAAATGGTTGGCCAGTGGTGTGCTGACTGGCTTGGCATCTTTCATGTTGAACCTTTCAATCACCCGTTCAACATATTTCTCTTGTGACAGCCATATCTTCTTGGCTTTCCTGTCACGAACAATCTTCATGCCAAAAATTTGCTGTGCTGGACCTAAATTCTTCATATCAAAATACTGCGACAAGTCCTTTTTCAACTTGTTGATCATAGTAGTATCCTGTCCGATGATCAGCATATCATCAACATACAACAGTAGGATAATGAAGTTTCCATCCGAAAACCTACGGAAATATACACATTGGTCTGCCACCGTTCTTGTGTACTCGTGATCCACCATAAATGAATCAAACTTCTTGTACCATTGTCTCGGCGCCTGTTTTAGGCCGTAGAGACTCTTCTTCAGTTTGCAGACGAGTTTCTGTTTTCCTTGGACTTCAAATCCTTCTGGTTGCTCCATGTAGATCTCTTCCTCCAACTCACCATGGAGAAAGGCAGTCTTGACATCCATTTGTTCTACTTCCAGATTCAAGCTAGCTGCTAATCCCAGAGCTACTCGAATAGAAGTCATCTTCACAACTGGGGAGAAGATTTCATCAAAATCAATTCCTTTCTTCTGCCCAAAGCCTTTGACCACCAAACGAGCTTTATGCTGCAATAGTTTACCGTTTCCATCTTTCTTTAACTTATACACCCATTTGTTCTTCAAAGCTCTCCTGTCTCTTGGAAGTGGAACAAGCTCATAAGTGTGGTTCTTCTGCAAAGAACTCATCTCCTCCTTCATGGCTTGCATCCAACAGTCTTTCTCTGTATGACTCTTGGCTTCTGAAAAACTCTCGGGCTCCCCCTCATCAGTAATCAGAATATACTGAAAAGCGGGATATTTGGTTGATGGTACGGCAGCTCTTCCAGATCTCCACAACTGAGGCCCAGTTGCCTCTGTTTGAGGGGGTTGCTCCCCCTGCTCAATACCCTCTTCATCCGGGTCTTCATCTCTTTCCTCCTGATCCTCAATTTCTGGCATAGGATCTTGCAACTCTGGCACTTCTTGTTGCACATCATCACATCTAGCATTTTGTGGTGGCTTGGGAGATGGAAACAAGTCTGGAGTGATGACATCTCTAGACTTTGCAGATTTCTCAAAATCTACTCCTGTCTGGTCTTCTTGGAACACAACATCTCTGCTTCTGAATATCTTCTTATTCACTAGGTCCCACATCCTGTACCCAAATGCTGCATCTGAATAGCCCACAAATATGCATGGAGTGGACTTGTCATCAAGCTTCTGTCTGTTTTCCTTGGAGATGTGTGCAAATGTCTTACACCCGAAGACTCTCAAGTGAGAATATGATACCTTTCTTCTGGACCAGACTTCCTGAGGTATCGCAAAATTCAACGGGACTGAAGGCGACCTGTTGATGAGGTAACAGGCTGTACTGGCGGCTTCAGCCCAAAATGACTTTGGCAACTTTGCCATTTTGAGCATACATCTGACTTTTTCTATAATAGTGCGGTTCATCCTTTCTGCCACACCATTGTGTTGTGGGGTGCCGAGAACTGTTGTCTCATGCCGGATGCCTCTGCTGGCACAGTATGCTGTAAAAGCATTGGAAGTGTACTCGCCTCCATTGTCTGTGCGAAGACACTTCAACTTCTTCCCAGTCTCTCTTTCCACCATTGCATGGAACTCCTGAAAGTGCTGAAATACCTCATCCTTTGTCTTCAGGAAATACACCCACAACTTCCTTGATGCATCATCAATGAAAGTTAGAAAATACTTGCGGCCGCCATATGATTCCACTTCGATTGGGCCACAAACATCTGAGTATACTATATTGAGCACTTCTGTTTTCCTCTTGCTCGTTGAACTGAATGATACTCGATGTTGCTTGCCATAAAGGCAATGATCACAGGGCTTCAAGACACTCCCTTTGGGTAAGGGTATCCTGGATTGCTTTGCCAATAAGTGCAATCCCTTCTCACTCATGTGAGCCAGTCTTCTGTGCCATAAGTCCGGTGACTCCTTGTCTTCTGCTGCATTAAGACTTTCCAGACAGATCTTCGTTTGAGTCTTATACAGTGTTGAAGACATCTCTCCTCTGGCGATTGTCAAAGCTCCTCCTGTCAGCTTCCAACGGCCATTTCCGAATGTACTTGTATAGCCCTGTCGGTCCAGGGCGCTTCCGGAGATAAGATTGAGGCGCAAATCTGGAATATACCTCACATCTTTGAGAACCAGCTTGTTCCCGACATTAGTTTGAATACTAATGTCTCCAATACCCACGATCTTCGAATAGCTAGAATTCCCCATTCGAACAGTGCCAAAATCTCCAGCGTTGTACGAGCTGAAGAGTTCTCTGTGGGAAGTGGCATGATAGGATGCAACTGTGTCTATCACCCATTCTGTGTAGCTGTGGTCAACCACGTGACGGTAATCTTCCTCTTCACCAACTGCAAGAAGTATTTCTTCAGTTGTTGTGGCTGTTGTGTTCTCATCTCCTTTTGACTTACTGCTTTGGCCTTTATCTTTCCGGCTTGGGCAGTTTCTCTTTATGTGACCCTCCTGGCCACAGTGAAAGCAAGTGAAGCTGGAGTTACCTCGACCTTTGTTGTCTCTGGATTTACTCCTGTTGTTCCAGCTGCCTCTACTCTTGCTTCTTCCTCTACCTCTTCCTTTACCTCTGTCTCTGCCTCTATCTTCTGTGACAAGAGCATGGGACTGATTATGGGACTGGTTACCTCCCATGTCTTTCCTTCTTGTCTCTTCATTGTACATGGCGTCTGTGACCATACTCATGGTCAGCTTCCCTTCTGGTGCAGAGGTGCTGAGAGAAACCACCAACGTCTCCCAGCTGTCCGGTAAAGAACTGAGCAGTAGAACGGCTTGCATTTCATCGTCCAATCGCATCTTGACGGTTGCAAGCTGATTCACCAGATTTTTGAATTCACTGGTGTGCTCAGCAATAGACACACCATTCCTCAACTTCAGATTTACTAGCCTTCTCATCACTAAGGCTTTGTTTCGGGCGGTCTTTGACTGGTACATGTCGCTTAACATTGTCCAAAGAGTATACGCATCTGTCTCTTCGGCAATATGATGAAACACACTGTGGTCTATCCATTGTCTGATACAGGCGATAGTCTTGCGGTTCATCTTTATCCAGTCATCATCTTTCACTCCGTCAGGTTTAACCCCCTTTATAAAAATGGGATCATGCAAGTCTTTTAAAAATAGGATGTCTTCCATCCGTGGCTTCCAAATTGCATAATTGGAAGGAGTTAACTTGAACATAGATCCTGAAGGTGACGGTGATTCCCCCATCTTTCAGAAATTGATCTCTGTCTGAAAAATAGGCTTTGCTGTAAAGTCCGGACTGCTCAAATTAGCCGGAAAAACACTTCGGATTGTCCAAAGACAAACTGAAAATTTTTGAAATCTGATTTGCAAAATCTGACCGTACCGATGTGTCCGAAATACTCCAAATAGTTGAAAACCACTATTGGATCGCCCAAATCGGACTCAAAATGACTCAGATCGAGCCAAAACAATTTCGATAGTTCTAATCTGCGGAATCAGGTGCGCCTGCGAAGCACCGGATGATTTCCCGGTCAACGGCGCGGTCAACGGCTCAGCGGCGCGGTGGTCAACGGCGGTGCGGCTTGGTCAGCAGCGCGGCTAGTCAGCTCGGCGTCGGCTCGGTCAACGGCTCAGTCAACGAGCCGATGACGTGTCTGCCACGTGTCACCGACGTGGCGCTGAGATGGCGTTGAGGTGGCGTGACGTGGCACCGACGTGTCTCGTCTTCTTCCTACAGACGCGCGTGCGGCGCGTGGTGTGACGCGCGTTCTTTGGGCGGCGCGTGGCGGCGCGTTGGGGCTCTTCTGGAGCTCGGCTTTGCAGTTCTGGACTCCTCTCCTCGAGCCCTTCCTCCTGGTATGCTCAAAACTGAATTTCGAGCAAATTGATTTCTGGGCAGTTTCGAATTTTTGTTCCGAAACGTAACCGAAATGGCTCTGATACCAGTGTTGGGTGATCTTGGGCCTCTCTCAACCCCAAAAGCTAGCTCAAGAGGTGAGGCTTTCCCTCACACTTATAAACTGACCACCAGCCCCATCCACAACAGATGTAGGACAACCCCAACAATCTCCCCCTCACACATCGGGCCCTGGGTCGGAGCAGCGACAACCCGTTTCTCCCGTGGACTATTGGGCTGAGACTTGTTGGTAAACCTGGGCTCTGATACCACTTGTTAGGCCTATCAGACACCAGAAATCAATACCACACAAGAACACAACAATATTTACGTGGTTCGGCAATTGCCTACGTCCACGGAGAGTAATGTATTATCCGGAGAAAAAGATTACAACACTCTTCCTCACATACACTCTCACTCTGTCAAGTCTCTCTGTGTTTTGCTCACAGCTGCTTGTTGTTGTTGTTTCTGATATATCTCAACCCCTCCTCCTCACCTCAATTTATACACAATTGAGGGAGGAGGTAATTGGTTGCCACCAACCCTATACCACTCTCTAGTCTCTAATGGCGTGGGTGAAGTGGAGCAAATGGGAGAGCCACTATCCAGTGGTGTCTCCATTACATGGGAGTGGAACACTAACATTCCCGACAACACAGGTAGCTGAAACTTAATAAAATACTCTCCATATTTTGCCTTTATAGTTACAGTACTTGTATCTTGCGCTTCCACAAAATACGGCTTTGTAAGAGCAGCAATAGCCAAGTCTTGCTTATGAGGTGGATCAGAAAATGGGGATTGACTAGATTCTCGGATCTAACCCTCAGCAGCACCATGGACAATTTTTTTGAAAAGAGAGCCATTATCCTTGTTTCTCTTGCTAGGTGACCACCACAATATATTATATTCCCGACAGACACGTTTCAATGTAGATCGACTAACTACAAAATGAACAATCCAAATCCAAATAATCCATGTAGAAGAAAAAAATTAAAAATATATATATACTTTTTGTTTGCTACTGCCAACAAAAGTAATTAAATGTTCCCCAAGTATATAAACTTACCACCAAGGCTTTCTACAGCATTGTCAAGTTTCATTCCAAAACGTTTTTGGATGTCCTCGAAACTAATTGGAATTCTAGCTTTTCTGCATTGTCTTTTGGACGGATGAGTTATGCATTTTTGCTGTGAGGAAGTTGCGGCAGCAATGTTGTTTATTTCTGTGCTAGTAAAAACTTTGTTTCCAGTGTCTATAGCATCCACTTGTAGTAATTGTTGATATGATGCCAACTCCCCTCCATTCTCTATCCTATCTAGAAATCTTGCAATTTGGGGTATTTGATGAGTTATTCATTTTTGCCATGAGGAAGTTGCAGTAGCAATGTTTATTTGTGTGTTACCATTGTTTCCGGTGTCTATAGCATCCACTTGTAGTAATTGTTAATATGATAAACCTAGGCACACCACCTCCCCTCCATTCTCTATCCTATCTGGAGATCTTGCAATTTGGGGTATTTGAAAATGATCGAGTTTATCATCCCTTGAAAAATCAAAAACTTCAACAGATAACGCATCTCCTAGTTCTTCTCCTGAAGCGACCTTAAAACTTTTTAAATGCTGCCTCATCGTTGCTACTAATGAAAACAAGATGAACCTCGGATCCCCACCACCTTCAGTGTAGCTTGGGGGCAAAAAGAATTCTAGCACGATGACATTGTCTCTAGTATTACTTTCTTGCAAGCAAATTGCAAAACAACCTGTGAAGCTACACTCACGTGTGGTGTGCCAAGGGATACTCAGTTGTTGAACTGAGTAATATCTTTGTAGAAGACCAAATTATGAGATGCAAATGCCCTCCCAACAACCCCCTGTCCCTTTTGTAGCGTATGCAAAGAACATGCATGTGAGAAATGAAACTTATCTTTGTCCATATGAAAACATGTATCCCTTTCGGACACCAGATGTTCCCTGCAGCTTACATTAAAGCTACCACCGATGCCTATTGGATGGCAAAGCCTGCACAGGATCCAAATCTGAGCCAAAGGTAGATAAAGTGTTCTACACACCAGTTCCAACACCTCTTTCACTTCAACCAGTGCAGCTTCAAAAGCTTCATCCTTGTACAGAGTCTAGTTTTCAAATTATTGTCACAAATAAGATAGATATTCGTGAGACCAAAGTCCCTACAAAATCTAATAATAAAGAAAGAGTTGACATGTATTTGAAATCATAGTATAGTGTGGCACTTACTGGCTTATAACACAATTGCTTACATGTTTCTGGATATTTCAGGTCTACAAACTGCAGGGGAATTGAAACCAATGTAATTGAAAAATCTTGACAGATTCGAAATTGGAAGATATTTGCAAATTGCAACAAGCATTTAAATATTGCATAATCTAAATGAAAGAAAAAATAACAAAAATCAGCACAGTTGTGGATGATATTAACAAACCAACTTAGGTTGCCTTGCCACCATGGTAATTATAATTGTCCAAAATCAATTTGGGTGCTAGGGGGGGCTCAACCATAAAGTGACCAAAGTGGTCGATTTAGGCCCCGTTTTTAGAAGGCCCCAAGTTTTCACTCTTCTTGTCTAAGGCTTAGAAAAATATACTATATAAAATTTCATTAAAAAAATGTTCTCATGGAGATCTAAAAAGGAAAAAAATTGGGTAATGATATAAACAGAATTTCTTATACAAAATTTAATGTCATTTCTGGTGGTTCTTCATATTTAATGAAAACACTTGCCATTGTTTTCATAATTTCACAAATGCTATATTTGCCACATCCTTCTTTTCATAAATTCTGTATTAAAATTCTATAAGCATATCATGTTTTCAAAAAATCTCGTTGTCAAATGCCCTCAATCATAAACACTAAAAGCACATTTCTAATCAAAGGCCCCCCTAATAAACCTCTTTGTCTAAGGCCGATAAAAAATTCTTCTTTGAAAAAAGACCCCAAAGGGTTGCGAAAACTGCGATTAGGGCTTCGCTCTTTTTCTTTTGATCTGTCTTCTTCTCTCTCTTCTCTCCCTTTCACTCTCACTCTCGATTGTTCTCTGTGTCTCTCTTCTCTCGCTCTCGATCATCTTCATCTCTCTTCTCTCTATTTCGATCAACTTCGTCTCTCCTTTCTCTCTGTTTTCTTCTCTCACTCTTGATCCGTCTTCTCTTCTCTCTTTCTTCTCTCTCTCTTATTTTTAATTGGTATTTATCATATATAATATAATTTATCATAAATAATATAATGAGAGCTACTCTTTTTGTCTTTCAAGAAAAAGGTGTTCTGGCTCTTGAAAGTTGTCACCAACAAGCTAATAAACTTTCACTTTTTCACCTACTAGTCAAAAGTCAAAACAGTTAGCATTCACCTACCAATTATATAATAATAAATCTAATTAAATCATATATAATAAAAAAAAAACTAATAAAATCTATAAGATACATTATCTATTTTTTTAATTTTATTTTAACATAATTTATTATTCTTTATTCATTATATTTTTGTTATTTATAATATATATGTCAAATAAAAGTAAAAATAAATAAATTATATAGATAAATTAAAATTATTATCAATAAAAATAATACATAAGATAAAAATAATAAATATATTTAAAAAATAACTATTAACTCATTTTTATATAATAAATATATTTAAAAAATTAAATATTTAACGTATCCCTATTTGGATCCATATCCAAATATCCTCAATTTTTAGTTTTAAAGTGTCCGACCTCTAGATATGCACCCGTACCTGCACCCGATACTCACACTCGAGTCTGTGTAATGTAGCCAACACCACACATACATCGGGGCCGAAACTAAGATTTCAGCATAGTCTAGACATTAAGAAATAGGTATGACACCCAAATAATCCATTATGGGGGAGACTTGAACCCAGGCGTTGGACGAGGTGGACAAGCTCATTATCACTGCCAAACCATGAGAATTGTTGTTAAAAAATTCATGTTAAATGATTACACATTAAAATTAGGGAAGGGCAAGGGCAAGATTAACTGACCACAGAGTCTTATTTTTTAAGGGTAATGTTATTATACAAATCGAATTTTTGTACGGATAATTTTTTATGCATAATAATATGATATTTTGTAATGTTTTCATTTCAAACAAAAATACCTATTATTGAGATTTATAATTATAAAAATATTATTGCTAACAATATAAAACCACTTAAGGAGGAAAAAAAAACTCATAAACATTGAATAGACTGAAAAATCATTCATGGGTCAAAATGAATCACTGAGACCAAAAAAAAAAAACCCCTTAATATTAGATCAAATTATTTTTTATTTTATGTATACCACGGTCGACTCTTCCTCTACCAAAAAAAAGTGAAAACCCATTTGACAAATCTACCCAAAGTAGTCATATTTTTACAATATTTTATCTATTTTACGAAAATAAGAAAACACAAAAAGCCCATTTAACAAAACTACCAAAACTGTCACTTTTAACTATGGTGTTTGGGAACTAGGGTTTTTTTTTTGATTTTTTTCATTAAAAGACGAACTTTTTACAAAATAAAAAAAAAAACACATCTAAACAAAATATCACATCCAACCCCATAATTATTTTACTTTTTCTCTCACAAACATCACATCCAACCGCATAAAAACCCAACTATCTTTCCAAACACTAAAAATTTTTTATCCAATAATATCCTACAACTAAAAAAACCTACATAAAACCTACTTCCCAAACACCCATATGTATAGAATTGAGAAAACATTCCACCAAGTAACTCCTAACTTCACAAAGATTGTACGCGAATAAAAATAGCTAAAAGATAAGTAGATGATAGAGAAGAATTACATGGGATTTTTTGTTTTTTTGACACATTGACCCTTGAATCCAAACATCATTTACTATAAGAAAGAAATCACTTTATCCACCAAGTAATTCTCAACTTCATAAAGATTGAACCCAAGTAAAAATAGCTAAAAAATTAGTAGATGATATAGAAGAATTACATGGGATTTATTTATTTTTTTTTTTTGACACAACCCATTGTTTGAATGTTTGTGTTGATTCTTGGGTCTTGCAGAGGAGAGAGATATTTTATTACACACAGATATAGTAGATTAAATCATCCATGGGTAGGTTGGATCAATTTCAAATCTAGAACAATGTTTGAATTTTTTTATTTAATATTTTTAAAGATGATAGTTTAAAAAAATGTTGTCTTAACATTAAAAATAACATAAACATGATATAATTGTTTTTTCATAATTTAAAGTTTTAAAATAAATTTTACAGATATAGCAAACATTCCAACTGATGTAATAATGTATAAAATTAAAATACTAAATTCTTTCTCAAAATGCCTACATTACTTATGAAATATTATTAATTAATAATAAATATAATTGTTCCTTCTGCATAGAAAAAAACAAAGATCAAAATTAAAATTGACTATTTTAGTAGAAAAATTAAATGTATAAAGAATATGTGCTAACAAATTTGAATATAAAGATTTAATTAATATTTTTTAACCTTAAAAAGCCAGAAAGGTAAACAATCTTGGGTTGACCCTAATGGACCATTAAATGAATTGATTAGTAAAATGGAACCAAAGAAGTAACAAGCATAAGAGATGAGACTTATGAGAATCACAAAATGTTGACACAAACATCATAAGAATATATGTTATCCTAGGATTATGAATAGTTTGATCTCCATCAAAACAAATAACAACAACAACAACAACAACAATAATAATAATAATAATAATAATAATAATAGAAATCATTTTTGAAAGTTGAAAAAAATATTCATTGAATAGGCCAAAAAATAGAGAGAGAGAGAGAGAGAGAGAGAGAGAGAGAATAAGGGTAAATTACAAACACACCCTAAAGTTTTAAATTACAAATTACCCACGTGGTTGTAAAAATTACATTATGCCCCTAAGATTTCTAATTTCATTACAAATAGGTCTTTTTATTAATAAATCATCAAGTTAATTAATAATTGTTAATAATATAAAAATTTTATTTCAATTAATAATTCAGATACTTTTATTATTGTATAGATGAACAGTTAGAAATTTTACTTTTTCAATTAATTTTGTTAAATAAAAAATTCTAACAGGGAGGTATTTGTAATTTTCCAAACTATAGGGGACAATTCGTATTTTAAGCAAACATTAGGGGTGTATTTATAATTCATCCAAAAAATAAATACCAAATAAATAAATTTAAAAAAAGAGAGAAGTGATTCATTCCTAAAATTAAAGCTCTAATTGAGCTTTAGTGATATAAAAAGGAGTTTTACACAAATTAAAATTATTAGAGCTCAAAAACATTTCTGTTTAAAAAAATGAAGCAGATTTACTCCATCCAGCTCATGAGAATCTGCCTCCTAAACTTGTGCTTGGTCCAGGCGCTTCCGAAGCCATGATAGATCCACTTGGTGACGCTCCATGTCAGAAATCCCCTGATACGCTGTCTCGACTACTTTCCTGTTAAGGTCACACAGCCGTTGTCTGTCTAAGCTGTATAGGATAGTGGCAAAAGACTCGAGAAGAGCAGTCTGAATGAGTGGACATTGGCAAACAAATGAAGCAAAGGTCTTAGGGTAACTCGAATGCACAAGCTGTAGAACTGAAGCAAATTCAGGAACTACCCAATAATGGAAAAATGATACTTTGCCAGAAGCCGAAGGAGGGATTGGGGCCGGAAAGGTACTAGTCTTAGGAATCTCCCAAATGTCTATCGGGTTAGATGAACTACCCAGAGAGGTAACTTCCGGCAAAGGTCCCGAGCCTGAGAGTGCGGATCGATAAAGGAAAAAACCAAAAGCATCACTATCAAAGTGGAAATCACTGAGATTCAGTATCCCAAAACATTCGAAGGCACCTGCGATGAAGAGCCTCTAGCAGTCGTCTCAAAGGCAGGTGTCTCCCCTTGAAAAGGAGAACCATTGAGGAGTCACAAAGAGAGTTGGAGCAGAGTCCGAGGCTGGAGAAAGGTAGGACACCGGTAGTGGCCAACACTGAAGAAAAGATAAAGAAGTCTTATTAGGGGCATGGAGCAGTAAAGCTAGTTAAGTAAAAAAAAAAAAAAAAAAAATTCTCATAGATAGAAGTACATGGACAAACTTTAGAAAGAAAGATTACCTGAGGGAGAATCATTATGCAAAGCCTGGGCAACTGAAGGGCTCCTAGCATCAACAAAGTCACTTGGACATACAAGGGGCATCTGATCGATCTCAACATCTAATGAAGCCAGAACAGTAGTAGTCATCCCTGAAGAAGGAAGGAAGCCTGGAGGATGAGAATCACCATAAGTACCAGAGTGAGTCTTAGAGACTTCTAGCACATCCACCTCCACACTATTCCCAGAGACGCGCCTCATCTCTACATTTCTTGCAGAAGCATGGCCTGCAGCATCAATTTCTGTGGCACCAGTCCCTTCAATAATCTCAGCATCAGAGCCACGGTTCTCAATAATGTCAACATCAGAACAGTGAGCCCCGATAACCTCGTCACCAAGATAGTGCTCCTCCTCTGAAACTGAGTGATGAGGGGAACATTTGACCAATGGAGAGGCACCCTCAGTCACAATAGGATGGTGACGACGTATACGTGAGACAAGGTCACAACAATGATCAGAAGACTTAGCCTCATCATCATCATCTATAACTGCTATACGAGGGGTGCGCATTTTCACGAGTCTTGCAGACAATGAGAGGGTGTCGTCCAGGTCTGAGTCTGGCCTAGTGGAGGCAACATGGTCAGTAGCCACGGTACTAAGAACGTTAGCAACCGCAGGGTCCTACATAACAGGGGAAAATGAAAAGTGTTCATTTAAGAAGGTATAGCCGCAAGAAGGAAAGTAACTTCAAATAAAAAAAAAATTTTAATTATCTGGTACTTGATGGAGCCTTTTGGAAAGGCGAAGAGTAGAAGGACTAGCATCAGAAGCCCTCTTGTGGGCCATCTTCTTAAGGTGGGTCGTCTGAGGACCAGAGGCCTTATTCAAACAGACTGGCTCTGAAGAAGCAATTGCCAAGCTAGAAGCAGACACCCAAGTGTAGACACCCCATTTTTGACCGACCTTAAGACTCAGACGTCATCGATTGAGAGCTCGGTGATTGCACATGTTGTGCTCGTTCTGAGGTTTTGGAGTTTCGGCTGAGGTCCTTATCCCCGGACCTCGGGACCCTTTTATTGCTTTGCCTCGGTTTGTGGACCAGGTCTTGCTTTCTCCTCCCGAAGGGAGGGAGAGGTGTTGTAGACCATCTCTCAGTGGCCGTAGGCTACTTTTCGTGGTCGCAAGCCACTGTTCCCGTTTGGAGACCAGTTTTCGATTTTCGGAGCCGTCGGCCGCGCGCCTCGGTTTGGGACCGCTTAACATTCTCCGTTTGGCACGGTTTTTGGCACACACCTTGTTTCCTCTGTCTAGAGGGACACTGCGGCCCCGGAGACCACCTTTGTGGTCGCACGCCACTTTTGGTGCTTAACAGCCTATTTTTAGGGCACCCGGCCGCGCGTTTTTGCCCCTCCGAACCCTCGTTTTGCATCGATGTTGGTTCATTTTTGGCATGAACCTTGTTTTCATTGTTTGGGAGGTGGTACAAGGGTGGGAGACCTCCTTTTCTCTTGGAGACCACCTTTCTCCCCACCAGTCGGTTTTCTTGTCAGGAAGCTGGTCTCCTTGGTCTTTGAGCCACATTTGCTGGTCTCTCACCATACCACTAGCTTGCATTCAGTTGGGAGACCACTAAATGGGGCTGCCGACCAGTTTTCTTTGAGGGAGGCCACTCACCCTAGTCGGCCGACCAGGGGAAGTGGTCGGCCGACCACCTTAACTGGTCGGCTTGCTCCCTCTAATTTTGTCTCTGTGAGTTGTTGCCAGCTGTGCCAGCTAGAAGGCACAGACTGCATCCTCCATACACGTGTATGGAGGATCTTGAGCCTTGGTTTTTAGCTTCTTTGAGAAGCTTTGGCTTGAAACCTCTATAAGAGAGGCTCTCCCTCTCCTTATACAGGGTTCAGATTTTGGTCTAAGGCAAAATATATATCTCCCTTTATATCTCTCCATTTTGGCTCATAGTGTGTATGGTTCTTAACCCTTTGCACCACACCTCATAGCCTAACACCTCCACCATTGTTACTGAGTTCTTGGAGGGTCTTGAGAGGTCTCAAAAGCTGGTTTTTGGTGCATAGAATCTGCTGGTTTTTGCTGAGCTTCAAGGGTAATCACTTTTCCTTCTTTTAAGCTTTGTCTTGATCACTCTCTTAGCCAGACTTGCATGCTTATTTGAGCTTTGTTGTCAATTGAAAAAAGTCTTGTTTTGAGGTCCTTTTGATGTTTGTTTAAGACCATTTTGGTGTTGAAGGTCATCTACCCTTTTGCATGCTTTAAATAGCCTTGTTTTGTGCCATGCCATAAAGCCTTTGATTTAATCTTTGCTTGGCCTTCCTACCACTAAAATCCAGTGGATTTTCAGTGGCAAACATATGGTTTTGAGGGTCAAAATCAGAGAGAGGTGACCCTCTCTCTTGTTGTCTTGTTTACTAGCATTTTTGGCCTACCAAAGGAGCATATGTTTATACCATTTGGAGGCTTGGTTCAGGCACTTTTTGGTGATTTCTAGGACCTTCCTAGGCTCTGGCTATGGCTGGTTTGGTCCCTTTTTGCTTGCTTCTTGCATGTGTAGAGTAATCCCTTTCATAGCTTATCAAAGGAGCATGTCATTCTTGCATGTATTGGTTATGTTTCAGTGGGTTTTTGGCCATCTTTTGGCATGCCATGACTCTGTTTTTGCTTGGTTTGGTAGTCCTTCACATGCTTCATATGCTTGTAGTGTAACTCATGTTCACTAGCTTACAATGCATGTTGTTTTGGCCCTCCATGCTAGCATATTTTGGCCATGCTCCAAACTGATTTTGTTCATATTTTGGGCTGCCTTAGCTCTGTTTTGAGGTCCCTTGGTCAAATGATGCTTGCCATGCATACTTGTTGTGTAATAGCATTGACTAGCTTTGAGTTTGGAGGTCCCTTGCATGCTTAACTTGAGGTGTTTCCATGTCTTGGCATCATTGAGCATGTTATTTCAGAGCGCATAAGGTTGCCATATTCCCATGTTTATCACTCTTTAAATGCGTTTGAGAGTTGTGCTTGTATGCCTCATTTATGGACCATTGCATGAGCTTCATTTTTGTACCATTTCAAACCATCATCTTAGTCCATTTTGCTACTGTTTTGGGCCTGCATAGGGACTGTTTGGGGTTGGTTTGTTCATTTGGGCATTGCTTTGCATGCCTCTAGTGTAATGCACTTCACTAGTTTCGGTATTTGAGCCATTCAACATGCATAACATGAGTTGTTTGCATGATTCGAGACCATTTTGTATGTCATTTCAGAGCTGGAACATGTGTTGTTGTATGCCATATTTCATCATTTCCATGCTTTCATACAGTTGTATCTTGTGCCCTAGGCTTTGGGCCCTTGCATCTTGCATGTTTGCATGTGTTTTGTTGCCTCATTTTCATCATGTATGGCCACTGATTTGGGTGTGGCTGAGGCCCATTCATTTTGGTTTAAGTCCATGTTGCATCGAGTATGCCATTGTAGTTCATAGCATTGAGTATGTCGTGTTGTCGCATGTTTGATCATTGCATTGCGCATGCCTTGTTCACTTCATTGTATATGATAGTCTTCACATGTGCATTGTGTATGACATATAGTATCATGTTGTAGACGTCCCCGAACGTCCCGGGAAAATCCCGTTTTGTTCATTGGGCTTACTACAGTTTGGACTTAATGTCACGGTTCTGAATCTAATCTCACAAAGTGCAATGCAGGATCGATAAAAAACCAAAGAGTCCAAATCCGGCAAACCGTTTTGAAAAACTGATTTTTAGAAAGAAGTGCCAAACATGGACTGCTTTGCCAGATACAGAGTCGCCACCTAAATATTTTATTTTGGGGGAATTTAGGAAACCTTGACTCGTGCCTAAGGCCACGTGTCCGTCATCACCAAAGTTGCCTCGGCTCGGGAACTTGGGTACGATTGGAGAAGGTCATTTCATGAGCACCCCCGCTCGCCCGATCAAAGATCGGCCACTACTAAGCATGATATCGAGTTTTTGAAAACACATGTGCTCTTACTCCGGTTTATTAGCCTAGAATTACTATGTGATGCGCACAGCATACAAGTATAGACTGGATTGCCTAAGTTGGAACAAAGCATCGCATATCCGTTTGTTTTGAAAATGGATTGAAGTTTGCTACTCGCAAGTAGGCTAAAACACGGGTTTCAACGAATTATTCCAACTCAAGCAACCCAACCTTCACCCACAGGCATTCAGGCATTTATATCACATAAGCACATAGCCTCATGGTAAGCATGCTATCATGGCAGTCACTCACACACATGCAAGGATGCTAAAGCATAAACACTTACCGAGTACTCCGAGCCAAAGAAAGAAGCTAATTAGAAATCGTGCATGAATCCTAACTATGCTAAGAATGCCTAATGCAACACATGCAAAAATGCAACTACAATAGGCTTGGCTATTCTAAGATGGCATATGAGATGCAATAATCGATACATGTATTCAACTTGGAATTGAAATACAATGCAGTTAGCATGATGTGCGAGCCCGATGCATGCAATACAGATGAATGAATGCAAGCATGCGAACATATAGATGCTAATTGAAACATGCCCTAAAACTAACGATCATAAGCTGGTAAATAAAAGGGAGAAAGACGTGGGGTTGGAAGACATGCATCACACACATGCACACTTATTACAATATTGCCCTCCTCGGAGGGTCCGAATGAATAGTACAGAATAAACTGGCTAATCTAAGCTAATTAAAGTAATTATTACACAATATTAATTAATTAACGAATTAACTAAGTAAGGAAACTAGCATGCAAATTAAACAAAATGGACTGCCTCAGCTCTGTTTCGAATGATAGAGATGCATGCATGCTCAAGTCGCCTTGTTGGGAAATCCATCGCGATGTCCCGATTTGCCTCTGTTTGCAACTGGTCCCAGAACACTGTACAAAGCTCCAGAAGGCTGCTAACCAGTTTTTGCTGCTGGTTTTCGGTTTGCTGCAACAGAGAGCGAGAAAGGGATATGGCAAAGTATTTTCAACATATGTGTTCATGACCACTCTCCCCATCATTGCACAAGCTCCAGGGAGTGTAGTACTCGATCCTCGTACCACCAATCACGCATCCCGATGCATGATGACCGAGGAGTCGGATTGCACGACTCGATGTAAAATGAATGCAAATATAAACACAACAAGGCCTAAACTCCATCATGGGTAATACAGAGTGTCGGTGTAGACGTCCCCGAACGTCCCGGGAGGGAATTCCCCCGTTTTGTTCATTGGGCTCACTACAGTTCAGGACTCAATGTCACGGTCCTGTATCTAATCTCGCAGAGTGCAATGCAAGACCGATGAATCATCAAAGAGTCCAAATCCGTCAAATCATTTTTGAAAATAAACTTTTTTGAAAGAAGTGCCAAACATGGACTACTTTGCCAGATACAAAGTCGCCACCTAAATATTTACTTTGGGGGAATTTAGGAAACCCTGACTCGTGCTCAAGGCCACGTGTCCGTCATCACCAAAGTTGCCTCGGCTCGGGAACTTGGGTACGATTGGGAAAGGTCAGCTATGAGCACCCCTGCTCGCCCGATCAAAGATCGGTCTCTACTAACCATGATATCAGATTTTGAAAACATTATGTGTTCTTATTCCGGTTAATTAGCTAATCTTACTATGTGATGCGCACAACACAAAAGTATAGACTAGATCGCCTAATTTGGAACAAAGCATTGCATATTCGCTCATTTGAAAGACAGTTTGAAATTTGCTACTCGCAAGTAGGCTAAAACACAGATTTCAACGAGTTGTTCCAACTCAAGCAATCCAACCTCCACCCATAGGCATTCAGGCAGTAAATCAACTAAGCAGTTAGCCTCATGGCAAGCATGCTTTCATGTTAACATTCACACTCATGCGAGATGCTAAAGCATAAACACTCATCTAGTACTCCAAGCCAAAACAAAGAACATGTTAGTAATCAAATGTATGATCCAAGTCCATGTTAAGGTGGCTAATGCATCGCAGGCAAAAATGCAGCTAGAATAGGTTCGGCTAATCTATGGATGGCATGTGAAATGCAACAGATGACATGTATTCAAGTTAGATTTGAAATACTATGCAATTAGTATGATGCGCCGAGCCCGGCACGTGCAATACGATGAATGTATGCAAACATGCTATCATAAGTATGCTAATTGAAACGTGCCCTAAGACTAACCATTAAAAGTAGGTAAGTAAAAAGGAGAAAGAAGTGGGAGTTGGAAGACATGCATCACACACACGCATGCTTATTACACAATTCGCCCTCTCTCGGAGGGACCAAAAGAATAATACAAATTTAACTAACTAACAAGCCAATTAAATAGTTACAGACCACTTAACTAGTTAAGCAAATTAACTAAGCTAATAAAGCGGTAAAACAGCCTCGGGAAGAGGGTCCAATGCATGCGTGCACGGCTCCGCTTGGAAATCCACCACCATGCACAAGCTGCCTCTGTTTACACTGTTTTATGCCTCTGAAGACTGCACAAGTCCCAAAGTTGCTTCTGGAATACTCCCTGAAGGTTGTGGGAGACCACCGTCCAAGAGGAAACACCACCGGCCATGATAAATTGGTCGTTGACCATCTATGTAGCTCTCGGCCAGAGATTTGTGGTCGGCTGGCACTCAATGTGGTCGGTTGGCCATCTATGCCTGCAGAATCCTGTTTTGACAGCAGCAGAGGGCAGACAAGACATGGCAATGCATTTGAAAGTAAATGTTTGCACAATCACCCTCCCTATCATGTTTAAGACTCAGGGGAGTATGGTACTCGACCCTCGGGCCACCAATCATGCATTTCGATGCATGATGGCCCAAGAAGTCAAGTTGTGCATCTTGATATCAAATGAGATGCACACCAAACAAACAAAAGGCCTCCAACCTCTATCATAATCAATTCAAGAGGCAAGAGATGCATGCTTAATGCTATGCAACCTAGGCATGGAAGCTAGGCATGCACCATGAGCATGTGAACAAGTATGCAAGCTAACAAGCATGCAAAGTGTAATTTAACCATGCAAGCATGCAAGATGCAACATGGACAACATGTTAAGTACCTAAAAGAGAGAATGCATGCCAAATGCATTACAACCTAAGCATGCAACAACATGTCATGGATTGAGCACGCAACGAGGCACAATTGAACTAGCATGCTACAACATGTAATTCACCAAATATGCAACAAGTATGTGACAACATACAAGGCAAGCGTGCAACAACATGTGGGGATGGACTTAAACCAATTTGGGCGGCTCTCAAATAGGCCCAAAACAGTGGCCAAAATGCTAAGAACATGAAGGCGAATGTACATACAAACATGCATAGATACATAGTTCAAAACTTAAGCACAAAGAAGCAACTTTTAAGCACACTTAAAAGGAGCAAACATGGACAAAGGGCATACATTGTAAGCTCTAAAATCATGTTAGAAAAGGTGCCAAACCAATTAAACAAATCAAGCAAAGTATGTAACTAAGCCCAAAACTCAAGGCTAGCCAAGGGGCTCAAGCCATGACCATGCCAACCAAGCCTCAAAGGGCCAAAGGGACTCAAAACAGTCCCAAGGTAGACCAAAACAAGGTCAAGGACACACTTAGATGGCATCTAAATGTCCTACACATGATGGCATACACAAGGGTCCAAACATGGAGCATAAGACATCAACCTTTTAAAGCACTAAAGGAACAAGCATACAAGCATGCCATATGGACCAAAATGACATAACTAATGGTGCCAAACCACTGAAATGATGCAAATAGAGCATGCTAGAGAATCCAATACTCAAAGCTTACAAGGGAGATTGCATGGTAGCTATACAAAGCAAGTCATGGGTGACCCAAACAACCAAAGTCAAACCTCAAGCACACCAAAGCATGCATAAAAGCTTCACAAAGCTGAGCCAAAATCATGCTAGAAAGTCGTGGTACATCATGATGCATGTTAAGGCAATTTCATGGCATTACAAGACAAGTATGCAAAGCATGCATGATGTGTCTAAACCAACTTAAAATAGTGCTATAACATGTCAAAATAACCGCAAATACCAACTAAGACATGGCCAACATGGACTTAATCAAGGTGCTCACACATGAGGCTAAAATGACAAGTTTTGAAGACAACAAGGAGAGGGGATGACCCTCTCCTTCTTAGGATCTCAAAACACCATCCCCACCACTGAAATCCCTTTGGATTTCAGTGGTGAGGAGGCCAATACAAGGTGGTCCCGGAGCTCACCAAAAATAGCACAAAAATGAGGCCAAACAAGGCCTAAGAGGGGGCAAACAATCCCAAACCTCAAAACAACCTTAAGCAAAGTTCAAAAGCAAGTAAAATCAAAACTTTTACTAGTTATACACTAAGCTTAAAAATAGATGCAAGATAGGTCAAAACCTTGTGCAAAAATGGGAAATGAAGGGGTAAGGTTCTTACCCTTGAAGTCCTTCTTCAAAAAGAGAGCTCCAGCACCTTCCTTAGGTCAAAACCAGCCCAAGAACTCCAAGAACAACTCTTTGGCACCTCAGCAACCAAGGTATGGTGTAACACTAGGTGCCTTAGTGCAAAACTAAGAACAAACACACCTTATGCACACACAAATCAAAAGAAAAGAGAGATATAGAGATAGGATAGATACAAGACTCCTAACCCTAAAACCAGACCTCTGGAACTTCTTGGAACCCTTGAGGAGGCAGGAGAAGCCCACCCTTTATAGGAATTCCAATCTTGCAAAGCTTACAAAACAAGCTAAGCAAGAGTGAAATCCCTCCATACACGTGTATGGAGGGGGTGCATTGTGGATGCCAGCTATCACAGCTGGCATAAAATATCTGCCAAAAGCAGATGCACAGTGGTCAGCTAGCCAAAAATGACAAATTGACCAAAACAATGGTCGACCGACCAGAAAGAGTGCCGACCGGCCATCACAAATGGCTGGTAGTAACAAAACAGGGCCGGTGGCCTCAAGCCATGGCCGGTGAGGTGTGGGGATGGTTAACAAGTCTTCCTCTACCCTCAGAAGCAAAACAACAAGTGTTTGGTGCAAAACCAAGCACAGAACAGGCAAGTCGAGAGATCCTAAGGCAAGGCGCGTAGCCGAGACCTCCGAGAACTCAAAATGAACACAAACATGGATGATCACCGAGCGTTCAAACGGTGACGTCCAAGTCTTGAGGACGGTCAAAAATGGGGTGTCTACAGTTGCCCCTCTTTGACAGAACTTGAAAGTCATAACAATGACGGGAGTGAATGTCAAAGCCCAGAGATGACCCATTTTTGACAAGGCCGAAGACTTAGACAAAGCATACAAGCTACAAACAAAGATATGCGCCCGAGGACAGGGGTAAAATGCAAGACAATGCACAAAGCCGAGCATAACTCATGATCATGCAAAAGAAAGCTATAACGAAGCAAAACATGCAACAGTTTTAAGCAATCAAACACAAATTCAACTACATTACAATGCAGAAAGGATGTAAGAGAATTGTGTAATTCTCGCTACGTTTAACGCGGAGAATACAATACCTGTGCGGTTCGTCTGGTCGTGCCAGCTTCAAATGAACCGTACATACAATATCGTGCTTGAAAGAGAAAGAAACTTAACAGGTACAATATTGTTAGAAGTATGCATAATAATGCAATTGAAAGTGCATGACAACGCAAGTGAGGGGGGGTGCATGACAATGCGGATGGAAGGGGTGCATAACAACGCAACCCGAGTGTGTGCATAACAATGCATGGAGGGCATGCGTGACAACGCGATGCCAAGTGGTTCATAACAATGCAATTTGAAACATAAACACATATAAGTAAAGCATAACGCGACAATGCATGCAATGTGTATAGGAACTTGAACACATATAAGTACAGCATAACGCGACAGCGCATGCAATGTGTATAGGAACTTGAACACATATAAGTAAAGCATAACGCGACAACGCATGCAATGTGTATAGGAACTTGAACACATATAAGTAAAGCATCATGCGACAACGCATGCAATGTGTATAGGAACTTGAACACATATAAGTAAAGCATAACGCCACAACGCATGCAATGTGTATAGGAACTTGAATGGAAGGGTGCAAGACAATGCAACCTAAGAATGCGAAACAACGCGGGTGGATAGGAGGATGCAAGACAATTCAACCTAAGAATGCGAAACAACGCGGGTGGACGGGAGGATGCAAGACAATGCATTCTAAGAATGCGAAACAATGCGGGTGGACGGGAGGATGCAAGACAATACAACCTAAGAATGCGAAACAACGCGGGTGGACAGGAGAATGCAAGACAATGCATCCTAAGAATGCGAAACAATGCGGGTGGACGGGAGGATGCAAGACAATGCATCCTAAGAATGCGAAACAACGTAAGTGGACATGAGGATGCAAGACAATGCAACCTAAGAATGCGAAACAACGCGGGTGGACGGGAGGATGCAAGACAATGCAACCTAAGAATGCAAAACAACGCGGGTGGACAAGAGGATGCAAGACAATGCAACCTAAGAATGTGAAACAACGTGGGTGGACGGGAGGATGCAAGACAATGCATGTAAGGTGCGCATGACAATGCGAGATGTTGAAATGCATGACAATGCATATAATTGAAATGCATGACAATGCAAATAAGGCACGCATGACAATGTGGGATGTTGAAATGCATGACAATGCATATAATTAAAATGCATGACAATGCAAACGAACTCGAACGCGTGACAACGCACGCTTCTTGAGATGCATGACAATGCAATTGAACTCGAATGCGCAACAACGCACGTTTCTTGAGACGCATGACAATGCAAATGAACTCGAATGCACAACAATGCACGTTTCTAGAGATGCATTATAATGCAAATGAACTTGAACGCGTGAAAACGTACGTTTCTTGAGATGCATGACAATGCAATTTGTGTATGTTTATCGTAAACAAGACAACACACGTAATGCAACGTATTCAAAGCAGTTATTGAATCTCGCAAGATACTAAAGGATACGAAAAAGGATACACCATGTGCGTATCGAGTGCTACGCGCAGGAGACACGGTCCAAGGTCAAAACGGAGACCGGTTAAGCTTCAAAAATGCAGTTCCTTGCAACTGTCTTGAGCAAATAAGGCCCCCAAACCACATATCTGACCCAAACAAGGGTGTATGAGGTGCACCGACCACCAGGGGGGACCACCAGCCATCCACCGGCCACAAAATAAGGCCACCGGCCATCTATTTGGCCGACCGGCCAAAAATGCCTGTTCGAGGCAATTTTTGTTCTTTTGGCCATGGGTCTTTAAATATAGGGCTATTAGCCCTATTTCTTCACTTGCCCTAGGTCGAAAACTTCTTCCCTCTCTCTTTAGGTTATTTCCCAACCTTCATTCTTCATTTTTCCTCGATTTTTGGGCCCGTTTCAACGTTTGATTCGTGAAACCCTCACCGTTTCGCATGTTTGAACCGAACAAATCTTAGTTTCAGTGTCTCTTTCTCGATTTCCACCACTCGGGGTTTGTTTTCATCGAGTTTACCCTCGATCTTTGTGTCCTTTCTGGACACTCGACCTTTCTGGCCATTTTTCACCCTCTCGGGGTTGACTTTTCAGTTGACTTTTCACATTCTCACCCGGGTTTCACACTTTCGGGCATTTTCACACCATTCTCGGCATGGCAGACGATCTCCCGTGAGGTGGGACTCCTTTGGAGCAGGATATGGATCCCGAGGCAAGCTCTTGCCTTTGAGCGTTCGACCCGGCGACCTACAGGCCGGCGATTTCACGTGTTGCCTCCTGACGGACTTCGCCAGTTCAGGAGTTTTTGCTAGGGGCGTGCCACCCAGAGCTACTACTGCGCGAGCCAGAGTCACATCTGTCCTACGGCGCTTCTGAGGTATACTTTTCCCCGTTTCATTTTCCGCAATGTAGAACATGACTGCAATAGTCAATCCTGTTCTTTAACTGCTTGGCCCGGATACACCGATACACCACATACTGTAGTTTATTGCGAGCACACCCGCACCCGATATCTGTTTGAATCTGAACACGAGCACACATGCTACATTGATACATCATATGCTGTAGTTCACCGTGAGCACACCGGCACCCGGTATCTGTTTGATTCTGAACACGTGCACACACGCTGCATTTTCACAGAAATGATCCGAACAAACTGTTGCATCACATGCTGGAGTTCACTGTGAGCACACCCGCACTCGATATCTATTTAATTGGAAATGTGCACACACGTATAGCATTTTCGCTGATCCTAAGTGCATTCAACACTATATTTGTAACACTGCTTCACAATTGTTTGTTTTGACCACAGGGAGATTCTCATGCCTTCCGGGGGTATGGGAACATCGTGGCCCAGGGGTGGTACATGGAGCTTCTTGAGGCAGTTCGCCGTATCGTTGACCAGACCGGCTTCGACACTTTCTGCATGGGGCTCTCGCGCCACACTGCGAGCAGATCTCTTCTTGCCGCCTTAGTGGAGAGGTGGTGGGACACCACTGACTCTTTCCACTTTTCAGCCACGGGAGACATGACAATGACTCCCTTCAACTTCTCGATGCTTATCGACATCGGGGTAGGGGGTGATCCGATCCCCTTCGATACGGATATGGACGAGTGGGAGGCCGCTCAGATGTACCTGCTTGGCGACCTATCGCCTTTTGCTCGTCCAGGATTTGTACGATACTCGTGGTTCGAGGACCAGTTCAGGATCCAGGCACCTACCACTCAGAGGAGGAGGAGGAGCAGTACACACGCGGCTTTCTGATGTTCTTGCTGCGGGACCACTCTCTTTGCAGGACCGGGCGAACACCGTGCCCCTTTGCCTGCTGAGTGCACTGGTTGACCGTGACCAGGATCCGCGGCTACGACTAAGGTAACGTAGGCTTGGCCACACTCTACGGCTATATGAGTTCATCCTCCCGCCTCAGCGGACAGCTGATCGGAGGCTACTGGCGGGCTTGGGAGGTACATCTTTTTCTTCTGTTTTACATATCTGCTTTACATTCTCTGTACTCTGTATACTGTACAGACTGTGTCTTCTTCACACTGGTCATATACTACACCCACGACACACATATAATCTACTTTACACACTACACATATTGCACAACACACTTCATACTGCACACTGCCCAACTACTTAATTTTATTTACTTAAAATTGACTTGTACACTGCACACACTGCAAACATGCAATCTGCTTTGCACTGACTGTATACTGCACGTACTGTACACTCCGCACTATGCACTACACAATACACGGTTCTGTGATTTCTGCTTTATTCTGCATTCTGCTTTATCTGATAAGCATACTGATATCTGTTCTGTCACACTGTAGTTGTGGGTATATACGCCTACTTCCCGAGGCTTGCCCCAGTACCAGAGGAGGAGATGCCTCCCATGATCCCATTCTTCCACCGCTTAGACGTGAGGTGCGAGCGGAGGCCTCGGGAGTCTTTCATATTCTTCCGCCGCTATTTCGATACCATCACCATAGCAGAGGTATGTCAAACATTACAATTCATTTAAGCTTCGCTTTGCACTGCATTTTCAATAGTAGTAGATAACAAACTGTATTTTGTTTGCAGATCACCTGGCATCCATAGGCCTCATTGCCCATCGTAGTACGGGAGCGGTATGAGGGCGCTCAGGAGACCTCCAGGTTCAGGATTTTGCTAGAGGGCCCAGTCTGTCGGGCTGGTACCCGGCGAGCGCTTCTTACGGCAGACCTGAGGCGTGCCAGAGCAGACAGTTCCGTAGCTACTTCCTACTCACATGAGGCATACCGAGAGGTACACTCTCGAGGAGATGGCAGATTACACGATCGGTTGGGACTCGGAGGGCTTTAGAGGCGAGGGCGACTACACAGAGTACGTCCGGACCTATATCATGCGGCCTCTGAGTAGTGTGCGGTCGAGCTGAGAGGGAGAGGCCAGTGGCGCCGGCAGCTAGAGCAGGAGCAGGAGCAGGGGCAGGAGTGCTGAGGATGGCTCGGGCCCGTGGTAGGAGTGGGTCCCCGGAGAGGGCGAGGAGCTGGGTGGCCAACACTGCCTACGATGATGACATACAGAGGGCAGGGTGGGGAGACTTATCAAATCCCCATCGCTCCCCCTCCGGCTGATCATGAGTTAGTCGGGTTCTACGACTTGCCCCCGGTATGTACTACTGCATTTTGTATTTTGCACCGTCATTTCATTTCATTCTGTTTGATATTCCGCAGAATACTGATACTTCTAACACTTTTGCAGGCTTCCTCCGAGTATACTCGCCAGTTCCTGGAGTTGACTGCCTCCGTGATGGGGATGCTTCAGCGGAGCCTCGACCTACTGGCCATTTACAGTATCCCGGTAGGTTTTTCTAACCACAGTCTCAAATTCTACATAAACTGTTTCACATAATCTGATGCATCGCACTATCAACACAGCACTTGATACACGGCCCTCACGGCATTTGATACATTGTAACCCGCAGACTATTCTATTCACAGCATTGCTCACGACATTCATACATTGCACTCAGTCACTGCGTTCTGTATTCATACACTGCTCACAGCATTCATACTCTATACTCATACACTGCATTCTATATTCATACACTGCTCACAGTATTCATAATCTGCTTTGCGTAGCGTACTGATGCGTTTGCCATTTGTCCTTTTCAGGCCCCATTCTAGATTCTGACATACAGAAGGTGCTCCAGCAGGACCATTTACACCTGCTTGAGGAGCAGGGAGAGGTGGCACAGTATATCCCCGCACCAAAGCGGGGCGCACTCATGTTGGGAGCAGCTCTCGAGCACCGGTTCCCGACGATGATGAGTCCGAGGCGAAGGCAGAGGCAGAGTCGTCTGAGGAGGAGACCGGAGATGACTCGGGCTCAGACTATGGAGCCGGCGATGATGCTCCTGGACCTTCGTCCAGGGAAGAGGACGAGGACAGACCCTCAGGCCTGAGACCACTTGGCGTTGATCTAGACTTTTGCTGCTTTTCTTCTTTTTGTTTTACTTTTCTTTTGCTGATAGCTTGAAGCGCACTGTACTGCCACAGGCAGGTTTTATTTTTCTTCAAAGCTATGTACTTGAAAAGATGATGAAATGAAACAAGCTTTTTGTTTGAAAAAGAAAGTGTTACATTTGTACATCACATCGCATTGTATTGCATCACATTACATAACGATGTAAGTGAGATTGATCTTTTGTTTGAGAATTAGAACACTTGCATCGTAATAACCAGGTAATGAACCCGCCAACGACAAAACAACTCATACAACAATACTGCTCATTCTGAACATACAGCCCATAACACAGCGCTTGGTTCATTCTACACACGGCAAATCCTGAACAAACAGTCAAATTTGAAAAGATGGAATACAAAGGTGGAATCGGCAGAAATTGAAACACACTCAGATGCCCCAAATTTTCCCTTTCTTCTTTTGCTTCGCAGCCCGGAACCCAAAAAAAAAAGGCTTCAGATAGGTCCAGGTTTTACTATTCTGACATGACCTGGGTCAAACCCTGCGGTCGTTGAAAAAACTAGTCTTGCTTTGCACAAATGTGGAGAATGGCACAGCACTCTAAGCACAAAACGATTTTTTTGAAATGAGAAAGGGTTCTCAACCGGGTATTGAGTCTACAACTGAACACAGCATACTACGACTCAACAAAAGGTACACGACCTAAACACATCGGAGTAACACTCGAAAAAGACTCAAAACAAAAGTTGAGGTAAACAAAATAAAAGAAACGACACACAGACGTGTTACAAAGACAAGAGACCTCTCAGTTCGCGAGGAGCCAGTTTCTCCAGGTATTATTTTCACCCTTTTCTTATTTGTGATTCTCACATCACTCGGCCCTCAGGCTCTGTTTTTCCTGAAAAAGCCCTTTTTACTCACTTTTTCTTTCAGCGCACATCTCTCTATTCTTTAATCTCTCATTTTTTCATCCCTCCCCAGGGTGTTTGATAGATAAACAAGAGGTTGTGGGTTCATGCCCAACATTGTTAGCTCGCAGCTATTTCTTCTGGTGGCGTCTAGCCGATGCCCCAGATGAGGGAGTGGAGTATCTTGACCCATTCCAATTCGTGCTTCGCATATGACTTGATACTTCATTGCTTGGAGGTGAGAGAGCTTTCAGCCCTTTACTCCTTTTCTGGCAGGTAGAGTGCCTCTCTGGCAAGTGTGTTGACAAATGGGGGAAAAGACAAAAAACCTGACTCAACTGTGCCCCTAGTTCATCATTTTGACCATTTTTTTTTTTTTGGTTTTCTACTAAAACAAAATTTGACCAATATGAGAGTTAGATCAACATACATTGTTCCATTTTTGATTTGAAATCATGCAAGTTAGGCTATGAGCACTGAAAATTTTCCTTTTTTTTTATCCAAGAAAATGGTCCAGTTTTGGAAAAGATGGAATAATTTTCAAGAAATTAGTCAACCTTAGTAAAAATTCTCAAAAATCGTTTTGGCAAACAGCCAGTGCTCAAACGAACACGGAACCTACTCTCGAGATGCGCAATCTCGGATTCGAAGAAAAATTGCCCCTTGCTTGAAGAGAGCTGCATGGCAACAGGGAAGTTGCCCCTTGTTTGAATGGCGACTCATGGCAACGGAAAGTTGCCCCTTGTCTGGATAACGCCGCAGCATACTGTGAACAGTTCTCATTAGTGATGATCGCAACAGAACTCTCGGATACAGAGAAGGCGAAGATGGTCAAAACCAATATATGGACACAGTCACTTTGAAAGTGTTGGTGGCTGGACTTCAGGATGAAATTGCCTACGTATCCCAAACATGGGAATCAAGCCTTACGTAGTTCAGGTTAAGGTACACTCGTGTATTAACCCTCACCTTCTACGCTCTAACTTTTGCCAAGGCCGCCCTTCTGGGTTTTCAACTTTGCGAGCTTTGTTCTTCTTTTCTTTTCAATTCTTTTCATTTCTTTTCTTCTTCTTTTTTTTCATTCTTTGCATTTTTCTTTTTTTTTTTTTGTTTCTTTTCCTTTTTTTTTTCTTGCTCTAACTTTTGCCAGGGTCGCCCTTCTCGGTTTTCAGCCCAGCTAGCCTCTCAAGGGTAAAAGTGTAGCTTGGTCCATGCCAAATGGTTTTTGAGATCTTGAAGTCATCTGAATCCAAGAGAACGACTGCTGTTCACTGACGATGCAGGAGTCCATCCAATGGGGGGCTGAATTTGCCCCTAGTGTTGTGGATCGGAACTCAGTTGTCCTTCAGCGATACCTTCTTCTTTCTTCCCTTCTGGGATTTGGCAGTCTTGCCGATCTTTGTCATGGACTGTTCGAGTACATTCTCTGACGTCTTTTGCCCCTTGTTCGAGGGGTGCTTCTGATCTGGCTATACAAGCCTCACATTGCGGTTGGCCGTTGAACATTCTAAATTCACGTTCAAGGTTTTGAGAGCAAGGGGTTGAATCTTGAGGCTGAGAGCGATCTTAGGCTGCACAATCTCAAGAGCGATTCCACACAGGTCTTCGCAGGGCAGCGCAAAACATTTTTTGAAAATTTTTTAAGAATGCGACAAATCGCTCATGCTGAAGACAATGCGAAACCAATCTGGATCAAGCTAGGATCCTTCTTAGTACTCACGCTAACAAGCATGATTTCATTCATTAAGGGCTTAGCATGCCTCTCTTTCTCTCAATTAGTCAAATTTTGCACAACCCGAGGAATTCCTTCCTCTTCGTTTTCATCACCATAGTGTTTAAAAAAAGTTTTGAAAAACTTAGGTCAATGCAATGAGCTTGAGGTGCAGAAGAGTAAGTGAGATGCTCTGCCGTTTCATTCAAATCCTCTGGCATAACTAGCTCAAAGTAGCAATAAGCACAGAAACATGATAGCCGCGGCTGTTTCATTCAGATTTCCTGGTTGCAACTGGCTCCACAGCAGAGACAGACTCAAAAGAAAGAAAAAGGATAAACACAAAATAAAATAATGATATCCTAGGCAACGACCCTGGTATCACCTGATTTCTATACAATGGGACTGACTCGATACAACGAGACAGACCCGACCAACATAGTACAAAAAGACTGCTTATATACAAGATAACAAAACTGACTGAATACCCAAGTTAGAAAGTGCAAAACTAGCATTCACAAATGCTCCAAAGTGCGTGCCATACGCCACATCCAAAGTAAACTGAGCGCCGCCCGCAGGTGGACCAACTTCTGATCATATACTTGTGGTATCCTCGAAATCTAACAACTCAGCAGTGACAGACTTTGCTGAGGTAGGTGGGAGAATGACCTCATTGTCGATCAACTCCTGTACTTCATGACGAAGACGGAAACAATTGTCGGTGCTATGACCGGTTTGCTGGTGGTACGCGCAGTACAAGGTAGCATCATGTGAGGGAGGGAGATTCTTCAGGAGAGGCTGAGGCTCAAGAGGTCTAAGATGGCCCTTTTTGGCAAGGATCTGGAGCGCCTTAGACAAAGGCATATAAAGGGCGTGGAATACCCTGTGACCTCGGGGTAGATACTTCGAGGTTTGCTGACTTTTGCCGGACGCACTGGCAAAAGGATTGGCAGGTGCCGCCTTGGCTTTCTGATCCTTTCCAGGTACAGAGTTAGGGTTTGAGGGAACGGTTTTGGTATGACGGTTCCTATCCCGATTTTCTGCCTGGCTCAAACTGCCCTTTGTCGGAGCAGGGAAAGCGTCATCCACAGTTTTAGCCACCACTGGGAATATTTGCTGTTTACTCAATCCTCCGGCTTTCAAAGCCTCGACTGCCCACAGCAGTTGTTCAACGGGATCAGCATCTGTTCCCACTTTGTTCTTACCTCTAGCCTCAGCTTGATCAAGGGTTTGGGTTGCTACATCAGAGCGAAACCCGGTTGTTGTTGACACGTCATTACTATAGCTTGAGACAACCTTAGGTTGGTTGAGCTTGATCACAATTCACCCCAGTAGCGGGGGCTCCTGTGATACAAAATTCCCAGCATACGATGTGGTTAGTGGTGAAGCCGACATTCCGTAGGCGAGATCAGCCACAGATCGCTGAAGATCACCAATCATTCCCATCAATTCAAACGTGGTGTGCTCACGAGCTTAACACGACTGGGGCATCCAGACCGGGCACGCGGCAGGCGACCTGGGTGGGTATGGTACTTCAACATTGGTCTCATCCCGCAAGATGTTTCCTTGGTCCAATACGGCTGCCATTACCACAATTTCTTCTGAATCTTGTGTCATCATAAGTCCACTGAACTGAACGGTGACTGATGGATCAAATGTCTGTCTTGCCTCAGCAAAGGAGAACACTAGCTATTCTGTACTAAATCTCTGAACTGAAAGAGAAAACACGCAACATTTCGGCCCAATCAGAACAGACACAAGCATAGCTGAATAACTATACTCTACTACTGATCACTGTTCCCTAAAATCACTGCCCCAAAAAGTGAATCTGATACTCGCAGATATAACTGATTCCTCAAAACACTGATACTGATACCCGCAGGCCTAATACTCAGACTTGCAAACTAATATATGCATTCCCTGTAGAGGTCAACTCAAAAAGCACATAACAAGCAAGCAAGAGCCAAAACACCCCTATTTTGGGGTAGAGTTTCCCTGTCCTATTTTGTCAGGAGCTATGGTTTCACTACGCACGCAGCGGTTTCAAACAACCTATAATCGGGTAGCAACCTGTCTTAGCTTGGAATGGTCACTATGGATTCCGAACATGCACTAGGTCGAATGGTCAAAAGGGTGCCCCGGTGACAACCGGGGTTTGTGTTCCCATCGTGGCAGAGCCCGTAACCGGTCAGCCTTATGGCACGCTTCTCGAAGCGAGCCTCCGGCAAACCGTTCAGGAATAGCAGATGGCAAACACTGTGACTTAGGCGCACCAATGCACTTGCAATGCAAAGAAACACATGAGTGTAATCAAAACAAGATATCATGAGTTCGAGTCAAGCTCTCTAAACTCCCCAGCAGAGTCGCCAGAAACTGTAGACATCCTGGAACTTCCCAGGAGGGAATCTCTCGTTTTGTTCATTGGGCTTACTACAGTTCAGGACTCAATGTCACGGTCCTGTATCTAATCTCGCAGAGTGCAATGCAAGACTGATGAATCATCAAAGCGTCCAAATCTGGCAAATCGTTTTTGAAAACAGATTTTTTTGAAAGAAGTGCCAAACATGGACTGCTTTGCCAGATACAAAGTCGCCACCTAAATATTTATTTTGAGGGAATTTAGGAAACCCTGACTCGTGCCTAAGGCCACGTGTCCGTCATCACCAAAGTTGCCTCGGCTTGAGAACTTGGGTACGATTGGGGAAGGTCAGCTATGAGCACCCCCGCTCGTCCGATCAAAGATCGGCCTCTACTAACCATAACATCAGATTTTGAAAACATTATGTGTTCTTATTTCGGTTAATTAGCTAATCTTACTATGTGATGCGCATAACACAAAAGTATAGACTAGATTGCCTAATTTGGAATAAAGCATTGCATATTCGCTCATTTGAAAGACAGTTTGAAATTTGCTACTCGCAAGTAGGCTAAAACACGGATTTCAATGAGTTGTTCCAACTCAAGCAATCCAACCTCCACCCATAGGCATTTAGGCAGTAAATCAACTAAGCAGTTAGCCTCATGGCAAGCATGCTTTCATGTTAACATTCACACTCATGCGAGATGATAAAGCATAAACACTCATCTAGTACTCCAAGCCAAAACAAAAAACATGTTAGTAATCAAATGTATGATCCAAGTCCATGTTAAGGTGTCTAATTCATCGCAGGCAAAAATGTAGCTAGAATAGGCTCGGCTAATCTATGGATGGCATGTGAAATGCAGTAGATGACATGTATTCAAGTTAGATTTGAAATACTATGCAATTAGTATGATGCGCCGAGCCTGGTGCGTGCAATACGAATGAATATATGCAAACATGCTATCATAAGTATGCTAATTGAAACATGCCCTAAGACTAACCATTGAAAGCAGGTAAGTAAAAGGGAGAAAAAAGTGGGGGTTGGAAGACATGCATCGCACACACGTACGCTTATTACACAATTCGCCCTCTCTCGGAGGGACCAAAAGAATAATACAAATTTAACTAACTAACAAGCCAATTAAATAGTTACAGACCACTTAACTAGTTAAGCAAATTAACTAAGCTAATAAAGCGCTAAAACAGCCTCGGGAAGAGGGTCCAATGCATGCGTGCCCTGCTCCGCTTGGAAATCCACCACCATGCACAAGCTGTCTTTGTTTACACTGTTTTATGCCTCTGAAGACTGCACAAGTCCCAAAGTTGCTTCTGGAATACTCCCTGAAGGTTGTGGGAGACCACTGGCCAAGAGGAAACACCACCGGCCATGATAAATTGGTCATCGACCATCTATGTAGCTCTCGGCAAGAGATTTGTGGTCAGCCGGCACTTAATGTGGTCGGTCGGCCATCTATACCTGCAGAACCCTGTTTTGACAGCAGTAGAGGGCAGACAAGACATGGCAATGCATTTCAAAGAAAATGTTTGCACAACCACCCTCCCTATCATGTTTAAGACTCAGGGGAGTATGGTACTCGACCCTCGGGCCACCAATCATGCATTTCGATGCATGATGGCCCAAGAAGTCAAGTTGTGCATCTTGATATCAAATGAGATGCACACTAGCCCAGCCCCAAAAAGTCCTTATGAAGGCCAAAACAGTAGCAAATACGGACTAAAATGATGGCTCGCAAAGCATGGAAATGAAGCTCATGCAATGGTCCAAAAATGAGGTATTCATGCATAACCCTCAAACATATTCAAAGAGTGGAAAACATGGGAATATGACATAGATATAAGCTCTGAAATATGATTCACAGTGATGCCAAAACATGGAAACACCTCAAAATACGCATGCAATAGGCTTCAAAACTCAAAGCCAGGCGAGGGTATTCAACTACAACCATGCATAGCAAACATCATTCGACCATGAGGCCCAAAAACAGAGCTAAGGCAGTCCAAAACATGCACAAAATCAGTTTAAGGCATGGCCAAAAAGTGCTAGAATCAAAGGCCAAAATAGCATGCAATGTAAGCTAGTAAAGAGGATTTGCACTACAAGCATGTGAGGCAATCAAGAGGCCACTAAACCAGCAAAAGTCAGAGGTATGCAATGCCAAATAAAGCCCAAAAATCCACTAAAACATGGTTAATGCATGCAAGAATGAGATGCTCCTTTGATATGCTATGAAGAGGGTTGTTCTACACATGCAAGATGGACATCTAATATGGAAAAACAAGCTCTGGACAGAACCTATGCAGGTCCTAAAACTCAAGAAAAATGGCCTGAAACATGGCTTGGAATCATGCAAATAAGGGCTCCTTTGTAAGGCCAAAAATGTTAGAAAACAAAACAAGGAGAGAGAGGGTCACCTCTCTCTGATTTTGGCACTCAAAAAAGCATGCTAGCCACTGAAAATCCACTGGATTTCAGTGGCTAAAAAGCCAAACAAAGGTCAACACAAATGCTCTAAGGCATAACTCAAAACAAGGTAAAATGAAACATGCAAGGGGGTAGATGACCCCCAACAGAAAAATGATCTTAAACAAACATGTTAAGGGCCTCAAAATGAGACTTTTTTCAGTTTACACCAAAGCTCAAATATGCTTGCAAGTAAGGCGAAGATAAGGATCAAAATAGGGCTTAAAAGGGAGAAAGTGTGTTACCCTTGAAGCTCAAGAAGAGCAGCAACTTCTGGACCAAAGACACAGCTCCTCAACCTTTGAAAATGGCCTCCAAGATCCTTAAGTTGATGGTGGAAGTGTTAGGCTAAGAGGTGATGTGCAAAGGGCCAAGAACCTTACACTTCTAAGCCTAAAATGGAGAGATACAAAGAGATATATGATATGCCTTCTACAAAATTTCTGAACCCTCTACAAGGAAGGGGAGCCCTTCCTTTATAGACAAGAGGAACTAAAGCTTCTCCTAGAAGCTTAAAACCAAGGGCAAACATCCTCCATACACGTGTATGGAGGATGCAGTCTGTGCCTCCCAGCTGGCACAACTAGAATCAACTCACTGAGACAAAACTGATGGAAGTTGGCCGACCAGTTCAAGTGGTCGGCCGACCACTTGCCCTGGTTGGCCAACCAGGGTCAAAAGGTTCAAGTGGTCGGCAGCCTCCCAGGGTGGTCTCCACATGAAATGCAAGCAAGTGGTATGGTGGGAGACCAGTAAATGTGGCCCAAAAACCAAGGAGACCAGCTTCCTGTCAAGAAAACCGGCCGGCGAAGAGAAAGGTGGTCTCTAAGGAGAAAAGGTGTTCTCCCACCCTTGTACCACCTTCCAAACAATGAAAATGGGGTCCAAGCCAAAAATGAACCAAGACGGATGCAAAACGAGGGTTCGGGGGCCAAAACGCGTAGCCGGGTGCCCCGAAAACTGACTGTTAAGCATCGAAAGTGGCGTGCGACCACGAAGGTGGTCTCCCGGGCCACAGTGTCCCTCTAGAGAGAGGAAACAAGGTGTGTGCCAAGAACCGGAGCAAACGGAGAAATTTAAGCGATCCCGAACTGAGGCGCATGGCCGACGACTCCGAAAATCAAAAACTGGTCTCCGAACGAGAATAGTGGTCTACGATCACGAAAAGTAGCCTACGGCCACTGAGAGATGGTCTACGAGACCTCTCCCTCCTTTCGAGAAGAGAAAATAGAACCTGGTTCGTAAACTGAGGCAAAGCACAAAAGAGTCCCAAAGTCCGGAGGCAAAGCGCTCAACCGAGACTCCGTAACCTCAGAACGAGCACAACATGCGCAATCACCGAGCGCTCAATCGATGACGTATGAGTCTTAAGGTCAGTCAAAAATGGGGTGTCTACAGTTGCTCCTCTTTGACAGAACTTGAAAGTCATAAGTGACGGGAGTGAATGTCAAAGCCCAGAGACAACCCATTTTTGACAAGGCCGAAGACTTAGACAAACAAGCGAGATAAACAAGAGATGGGCCCGCAGGCGTGCCCGCAGACAGGGGTAAAATGAAAAACGACATGCACAAAGCCGAACGTAACTCATGATCATCCAAAGCAGCAAACTGTAATGAAGCAAATATTCACAATAAATGCAACAGTTTTAAGCAAGAATGCAAAGCAAAACTACATTTTATGCAGTAAGGATGTAAGAGAATTATAATTCTCGCTACGTCTCACACGGAGAAGATACAATACCTGTCCGGTTCGTCTGGTCGCACCAGCTTCAAATGAACCGTACATATAATATCGTGCCTGCAAAAGAGAGAAACCTAACAGGCACAACATAGTTAGCAACATATGTTCAACGCTATATCGAACGCAGACAAACATGGTGCCGATGAAAAGGTACATCGCAATGTAAGAAAAAACGTGCGCGACAACGCAAGTTAAGCATGGAGGTATGACGATACCAGTGAAACGTGCACAGCAATGCAAGCGATGTGCATAATAATGCCAGTGACGTGCATAACAATGCAGGATAAGCGCAACTTCAAAAGCATGTTTGAAACAAAACATTGAGCAAAGAAAAGCAAGCCTCGATGAGGGCAACTCAAACGCGACCTCAGGTTTACCTCTCGGAGGGGTCGCAACGTACTCAAAAAGGATACACCTGGCTCTCGGCGAGTAACGATGAGCCATGCGTCGAGGATTGGATTTGAAGTTCCCGTGGAGGGATTTCGCGCCGAAAAGTGCACTTTCCTTGTACTTTCTTGAGAGCCGGGGACTCCGATCACCACCAAAATTTGCAGGGAGAACAAAGAGTCATTGGAGACCACCCAGGAGGGCCACCGACCACCTAGGGAGGCCACCGACCAGGTTTTGTGCAAGGGGGTGGTCGGCCTACCAGGAAAGGTGGTCGGCCGACCACCTGTCCAAATCCGGGACAGTTTTGTCTTTTTACACTTGTTTCTTTAAATCCACATGTCCCAATCACTATTCCTCACACCCTCAAGGCCGAAATCAGTTCTCCTTCCTTCCTAGACCATTTTCTCTCTCAGATCTGCGCTTTATACGCGTTTTCCAACACCCCACACAAAGTTGTTTCGCGAAATCTTTCAGTTTTCTTCACTTTGGACCAATTAAAATTTGATTTCAGAGCTTTTTTCTTCATTTTCACCATTTGAGGTAAGTTTGTCACGACATTTGGTACATTTTCTCAGGAGTTGACTTTTGTTTGAATTTTTCATTTCCCGAGAGTTGACTTTTGTTGACGTTTTCCAATTTTGGCTCATTTTGCTCATTTTTGCTCCTTTCTGCAGATTTCTTTAAATTGCAGGTCATTTTCCTTATGGTGGAGGTCCTCCAGGTGCCGAGGGTGAGCCGGACATCATGTCACTGCCCCCGAGAGTTTGGCCGTTTGATCCCGAAAGGTATCATCCTCGGGAGCACGTCCTTCCTCAGGCCACTTTCTACTATTTCACTGACTTTGATGACCGAGACTCATCTTTCTCATCAGGCACGAGAGGTACGTACTTCACTTTTACATTCTTTGCAATGTATTCTGCATTTCATGCACATTTCATACTTTCGCTATGTATGCTTATCCGCTCGTTCTGAACACATTTGCACACCATATTTATGCTTATTTTAGCACAGATCTCACAGCACAGAATTCTGTTGAGTGGGCACACAGCTTGTTCTGAACACTTAGTCTATAACATAGCATTCTGTTTGCATTTTGAACACACAGCTCAATCACTTGAATTTCTAAACACGCAGCTCATACTTTTTATCGTGAACACGCAGCCCACAGTTTTTGAAAGTTGAACACAAGCCCAAACTCTTGATGGTGAACACACAGCCCACTTTTTTGAAAGTTGAACACGCAGCCCAAACTTTTGATGGTGAACACACAGCCCACATTTTTCTGAACTCTGAACACGCAGCCCAAACTCTTTATTATGAACACACAGCCCGTAGTTTTTGAAAGTTGAACACGCAGCCCAAACTCTTGAGATGAACACACAGCCCATAGTTTTTGAAATCTGAACACGCAGCCCAAACTCTTGAGGTGAACACACAACCCACAGTTTTTGAAAGTTGAACACGCAGCCCAAACTCTTGAGGTGAACACACAGCCCACAGTTTTTGAAATCTGAACACGCAGCCCAAACTCTTGAGGTGAACACACAGCCCACAGTTTTTGAAATCTGAACACGCAGCTCAAACTCTTGAGGTAAACACACAGCCCACTATTTTTCAAATCTGAACACACAGCCCAAACTCTTGAGGTGAACACACAGCCCACAGTTTTTGAAAGTTGAACACGCTGCCCAAACTCTTGAGGTGAACATATAGCCCACAGTTTTTGAAATTTGAACACATAGCCCAAACTCTTGAGGTGAACATACAGCCCACAGTTTTTGAAATTTGAACACGCAGCTCAAACACTTGAGGTGAACACACATCCCACTATTTTTTAAAGTTGAACACGTAGCCCAAACTCTTGAGGTGAACACACAGCCCACAGTTTTTGAAATCTGAACACACAGCCCAAACTCTTGAGTTGGACACACAGCCCACAGTTTTTGAAAGTTGAACACGCAGCCCAAACTCTTGATGGTGAACACGCAACCCACTTATTTCATTTGCACGCAGCGCATATTGAACACACAGTTCTTACATTTCACTTTTGAACTCACAGCTCATTCATTTCATTTGCACATAACTTATACATTTCATTATGAAACTGAATACATCTGTTCATTTTGAATGCAGGTACCCTCTCGTGCTACGCGAGGTTATGGCTCGATTATCGCTAGGGAGTGGTATGCAGAGCTCCCAGAGACTGTTCGTCACATGGTGGACGGGGTAGGATTTGGGCCCTTCTGCGCGGGGCTATCTCGCTACCCTGCGAACAGGACCTTGATGGGGGCACTCGTGGAGAGATAGTGGGACACCACCAACTCTTTCCACTTCTTAGCTACTGGGGATATGACGATGACCCCGTTCGACTTTGCGATGCTGACTGGCCTTGATGTGGTCGGCCGACCGGTCCCCTACGGCGAGGATATGGGCGAGTGGGAGGCTGCCTGGATCTATCTGTTGGGAGCTCGCCCACCGATTGACCGATCTTCCAGCAGAGTCAGGTACACTTGGTTCCCCGTGCAGTATAGGAGGAGTATGCCCGAGACTCTTGAGGAGATAGAGTAGTATGCTCGAGGTTTTTTGATGTTCCTCCTTGGGACCACTTTGTTCTTCGACAGGGGGAACACAATTGGGCTGTATCTGCTCAGTGCTTTGGTGGACCTATCACAGGTCAACCAGTATGACTGGAGTGGCGCCGGCCTCGCTACCCTCTACTGCTATATGAGTGTGACCTCCCGCGGACGGGGGGAACATAGTTGGCGGCTACTGGAGAACCTGGGAGGTACCTTTTGCCCTCTTGATTTACATTTCTGCTTTTCATTATCTGTACACTGCACACGGCACACTTTGCATTCTGTATTCTAGATTCTGCACTCAACACTCTGTATTTTCTGTATATTCTGTATTCTGATAGCCACTGCCCTGTTTTCCATAGCTATGGGTTTACGCATACTTTCCGACGCTAGCCCCAGAGTTCGAGGTGGAGGTGCCTCTTATGATCCCTTACTCTCATGTATTTTAGGGTCGATGCCAGGCGAGGACTCGAGAGACTCTGCCCTTCTTGTGACAGTTTTTTGACACGGTGCGGGTGACCGAGGTACTTCAGAACTCTCAATTCTTCATATTTTCAGCTTTGATTCATCTCGCCTATTTATTACATCTGATTGGCTCATGCACTTGTTATCCTCAGATCGCTTGGCGGCCCTGTGCACCCTTGGGAGGAGATATCCGTTTCCAGTTCCCAGGGGCATGGGCTTCTTTTCAGTATAGGACTTTGTTTGAGGGGCCAGTTGGTAGGGCCTGGTTTCTGGGAGATCGCTTCATGCGCCAGACGATGGGCATCTCTAAGCAGAGTGTCCCTTCAGCACCTCCAGATGACATGCGGTCCGCTGAGAGACTCACTCCCGAGGAGGTCGATGTCGCTATGTTGGGTATTGATGCAGCTCTGCACACGGAGGAGGGGGAGTATGCGACTTACCGCCACACGTACTTGATGCCCCCACTGATGGGTGTCCGTACTCCTACTAGGAGGACTGCTGGTGCATCATCGTCAGCTCGAGCCCGGGCTGCAGATGTTCCTTTATTTGGCAGGGCCGGTACATCGAGGAATGGGGCTAGACAGATTCCCCCGATTCCCTCGACTTATTAGCACGCCGGGTGGCCAGATCTTCCGACCGAGTTGACTAGATGACGATACGGGTCATCTTACCCGATTCCAATAGAGCCTCCTATGCCCGATCATCGATATGTCAGTGATCCTAACTCACCACCGGTATGTTCCACTGCTTTTCATTTATCACTCAGATACTTAGGCATTAATTTATTCATTGATGACTTGAGCTTGTATCTGTAGCCTCCCAGGGAGTATTCTGATGATCTGCTTGGATTGGTGGCCTCACTTGAGGGCATGGTCTTGTGCAGGGAGACACAGCTGTTCATCGTCGGTGTTACGGTATTTTTCAATTTTTTCGCATTTATCATACTTCTGATGACATGCTGTATTTAACCATTTCACTGCATTACTTGACTATATGCATAGAGCACATCTGACACACACTATATTCATACATTGTATTTGCATACACCCACTCTATGTAGCATTCTTGTCTCTGCATCTGATATACATGTTGGCTAATGTACTCAAATTGTCCTTTTCAGATGCCACCACTACAGGCCGGGCCATCTAGGCCTTCTCGAGGAGCTGTGAGAGGGGACTCGTCTCGCAGACGAGGCAGGCGCAGAGCACCCGTCATAGATGACGAGGAGTCCAGTGAGGAGGAGTCTGCGCATCCTCAGTCAGAGACATCCGCAGACAGAGAGGAGGGCTCCGGTTCTGGTTCTGAGAGTGGAGGTGATGTCGGGGAGGATCCCAAGGATGACAGCTCCGATTCAAATGATGGTGCTGGTAGGGGTATTGCAGAGACTGCTCAGGCAAAGAGAATGAGAGGGCCTCTCGATCTTGAGTCCGAGAGTACTGATGCGGATGTTCCCTGCTTTATTTGCCTTTTTTACTAGTAGTTGTAGCACATTGTACATTATTAGGCAGTTTTATTTTCTGTAAAACTTGTACCCTTGTTGTAAAATGTTGTAACAAAGGAAGCATGATGGAATGAAAAAGCTTTTTGAAAAAGTGTTTGTATTTTATGCTCTTAGCATCGCATCACATCATTTTGTACAAAAATGAGATTGAATGAAAATTGAGCATCGAAAATTGCCAAGTCAATTAGTGAACTGACGCAACAAACTAAACAACTTAACTTACTAAGAAACAACAAAACCTTAGCAAGTTTACAACTCGATAAGCAAATCCCGACAATGTTAATTAAACAAAGAGTAACAACTCGATATACCGAACTCAACGACTCGATAAGCAACGACTCGATAAACAAAACTTTAACAACTCAATAAGCAAAACCAAACAACAACTCAATAAACAAAGAACAACAACTCGATAAGCAAATGCATCTCGGACAATTAGAGTGACGGAACGCATCCGAAACAGAGGTAAACTCGGACCTTCGACACTCCCAACGCATGGAAAAGCTAGGATCTCTCTTCTAGAAACTAGGAACAGACCAAAGACCAACTTTTCTCCATGGCCGACCACCAGAAGGGGCTGGCCGACCAGCTATTTTCCTTAGAGACCAAAGGGGTGGTCGGCCTACAAGAAAAAGTGGTCGGCCGACCACCTGGTTTGGCGACCACCAGATTTTTGACACGTGTCCCCAAACAGTGCCTTATCCTCTATAAAAGTTTCAACTTCGTGGTTCTTTCATTTCATCTCAGTTTTGCATCAAAATGGAGGCATTCCTCATCGAAAATCTCGACTTTAGACGGCTCGGAAAAGTTGAACTTCCGGGGCTTCAGCTTGAATGCACTATTCACGTTGAGCCGCACTCCGCTACATCTTCCTTTTCTCCATGCTGCGGCGAGGTTTTGGAATCCAATAACACATGTCTTTAGCTTCGGCGGGCAAGAGATGTGTCCTACATTCGAAGATTTCCAAGCTTTGATGGAGTCTGAGCGCAACGAGGAGATCTTGCCCCAACTCCGCTTCGGCTATGCTCAAGCCTTTGGACGAATGTGTGGGCTCACTATGCACGACGCTCGGTCTCTGATCTGCAACGGAGAATTGGACATCCTCAGCATGATTCAACGTTTTTCTGATCCCGGTGACCGCGGTGATCATCATTGGCAGGGCTTTCGGCGACATGCCCTTTGCTTGTGCATGTTATCTCACTTTTTGCTTGCCCCGGGCTTCAGCGGGTCTAGCATTCGTCTGATTGAAGTCACTCAAGGCTTGAAAGATGGAAAGAGCTATATTTCCATGACATTGGCCGAGACGTTGATGGGCTTGGATGCTTTCCAACGCCGGGAAACAACCAGATTTGCGGGGAGTCCACTACTGCTACAGGTAATGTTTCCCTCCCTATCTCACATATATATTGCTCACATCACTCGGCCCTCAGGCTCGGTTTTTTCTCACAAAACCCTTTTCTCTTAACGTACACCTCTCTATTCTTTAATCTCTCATTTTTCATCCCTCCCCAGGTGTGGTTGATGGACAAGTTACAGGTTGTGGACTCTTGCCCACCATACTCGGCTCGTGGCTATTTCTTCCGATGACGCCTAGTCGATGCCCTTGGTGAGGGATGGTGGTTCGACTGGATGTGCCATTTGTCCGCAGACCGCATTGCTTGGCGTTGTCCTTGGCTCAATCTACTGGCAATGAGCTACAACATGTCCCGGCAGAATGGGATTCAGTTGATTGGTCTGATGTACTGCATGTTTTACTTTGCTTTTCGGTTCCAGTGCCAGTTTGGCCATGATCAGACTTGCCTGCCAGAGGGGATAGAGTACCCTGCTGCATTCCCAGTCCGAGGTGTACAACTTGCTCGGTATGCCACAGCATAGAGGACGAGAGAACTCCTGGCCCCGGCTCCCACTTTCAGTTGTACTTTGTCTGATGAGTGCATAGATTGGCTCAATGAAGAGGCACAGATTGGGCCCACTTTGGCGTCAGAAGCTTCGACCAGCTCTGGGAGGGGGCGCATGAACACTTGACTTAGCTATGCCCCGGATTTATTGCTTTATTAGTACTTTCAAGTTTTCTTTATGAATGTAACCAAAAGCAACTTCAATTTGTATGCAAGAGCAGGAGGACTCTGTATTGAAATCAATAAAATTGAAGGTTGTGAGTACTGAAAATTTTCCGCTTTGGTCCAAAAATGGTCTAAGTTGTAAAAGGATTAATTTGAACAAAATCAACTTTTATTAAAACTTTTCAAAACCATTTTCGACATGGATCAAAACTGGACATGCCTGAGATCTGTCACTAAGATGCACAACCCCGGATTCCAGCAACTAGAAAGTTGCCCCTAGTCTGAGTAGCATTGCACCGGAGATCACAACCGAACTCTTAAATGCTGAATAGACAAAGATGACAAAGATAATCAAATGGACAAAGTTGATCAGGGAAAAGTTTATGGCTGAACTTCAGGATGAAGTTGCCTACGTATCCCAAAGATGGGAATCAAGCCTAACGTAGTTCAGGCTCGGGTTCACTCGAGTATTTTCACTCTCCTTTTACGCTCTAACTTTTGCCAAAGCCGCCCTTTGCGGGTTTTCAACCTTGCGAGCTCAGTTTTTGTAATTTCAAATTTTTCATGCTCTAACTTTTGCCTAGGTCGCCCTTTCGGGTTTTCAGCCTAGCGAGCCACTCAGGGGTAATATTTCTTCAACTTGTTCATGCTGATCGACTGTGAGAACTCTAGGCCATCTAGGTCCATCAGAACGACAGCTCCACCTGACCAGATAGACTTAATGATGTAGGGACCCGTCCAATTGGGTCTAAACTTGCCCCTAGGGTCATGGATGGGAGCCCGATTATCTTTGAGCACCAAATCTCCTTCTTTCAAATTCCTGGACTTAACTTTCTTGTTGAAAGCCCTGGCAATTCTGCGCTGATAACCCTGAACATGGTACAGTGCTTTCAGTCTTCTTTCATTAAAGAGCATGAGTTCTTCGAATCTGCTCTGCTGCCAATCTGCTTCGGCTATCTGACACTCGGCCAATACTCGCAATGACGGAACCTCAATTTCGATAGGTAGAATGGCCTCCATCCCATAAACCAATGAATACGGAGTCACTCCAGTAGAAGTTCTGATTGAAGTCTGGTAGCCCCACAGAGCAAACGACAGCTTATCTGGCCAATCCCGGTAGGTTTCCACCATTTTCTGCAAAATGTGTTTGATGTTCTTGTTGGCGGCCTCGACTGCTCCATTGGTTTGCGGCTGATAGGTGGATGACTTATGAAAAGCCACATTGTATTTTTCCAACAAATCAATCACTTCCTTCTTGAAGTAGGAACCGTTATCTGAAATAATCTCGTTTGGGACCCTGTAGCGACAGATGATATTGTTCCGAATGAACTTTGCAACGTGCGAAGCCTTCAACACCGCATAAGATTGGGCCTCAACCCACTTCGTGAAATAATCTATCGCGACCAGAATGAACTCATGCCCATTAGACCCCTTCAAAGTGACGGCCCCGAGCACATCGATTCCCCAAACTGAAAATGGCCATGGTGAAGTCATATTGTATAGCTTCGACGGTGGGATGTTCATGCGGTTTGCATGGATCTGACATTTGTGGCATCACCGAACAAAGTCGGTACAATCCTCCTCCATGGTGGACCAGTAGTAACCCTGTCTGAGGATCTTCCGAGCTAACATTACCCCGTTCATATGCGCTCCGCACTCTCCTCCATGGATGGCCTCCATTAAGCGCTTCGATTCTTCGGCATCAACGCACAACTTATGCATTCCCAGATGACCTCTCTTGTACAATTTACCCCCGCAGATGATAAACTGAATGGCCATTCTTCTAATTGCCCTTTTATCCTTGGCATTTGCCCCTGGTGGATACGCCTCTTTTTCCAAGAAGTTCCAGACATCGTAGTACCAGGGGTTCTCATCTTGAACCTCATCTATAGCAGCAATCGACTCGTAGGCTGGCGCAAATTTCTGGTCAATGATGATCGGACGCATCTGGACTCCGAAAGGGATGTCTATCATGGAAGATAGAGTTGTTAGTGAATCAGTGAACCTGTTGTTCTCTATTAACAGATGAGCAAAGTTTAGTTTCTCAAACCGAGGAATTAACAAGTCCAAGGTCTGGTGATACATTATGATCTTTTCTTCTTTGACTTTCCAATCTCCTTTCACTTGAGATACAACAAGGTTCGAGTCCCCGATGACATCCAACCGTTTTGCCCCTAGTTCCAGGGCTGCTTCTAAACCAGCAATGCATGCTTCATATTCTACTTCGTTGTTTGAGACTTTGAACCGAAGTTTGAAGGCTAGAGGGATACGGGAATTGTCGGGTGCTATTAGCAACACTCCTACCCCATACCCGTATTGGTTTGACGCTCCGTCAAAGTACATCGTCCAAGTTTCATCTTCGATATGCAAAATCGCCTCATCTGGGAATAAGTACTCAACTGCTTCACCTCTTTCCACTGGATGATCGACTAAGAACTCCGCTACCACTCTTCCCTTGACTGACTTGCGCGTCACATATTTCAGATCGAATTTGGAAAGCAACAGCAACCAACGAGCTAGCCTACCCGTAAGTGCTGGTTTCTCGAAGAGATATTTGATGGGATCTAATCTTGAAACCAACATTACAGAGTGAGCTAACAGGTAGTGCAGCAGCTTCCTGGTAGCCCATACCAAGGCTAAGCAAGTCTTTTCCAACGGTGTGTAGCGGGTTTCATACTCCAGCATCTTTTTGCTCAGATAGTAGATAGACCTCTCCACCTTGTCCTCAGACTCTTGTGCGAGCATGCAGCCCATTGTAGTCTCAGTTACTGAAAGATACAAAATCAAAGGTTTTCCCGGGTCAGGTGGTGACAACACGGGTGGGTTCTGTAAGTATTCCTTAATCTGTTCAAAAACAGCTTGGCATCGGCCATCCCATTGGAACTTCTTTCCTTTCTTCAAGAGACCAAAGAGTGGTTCACAAGTCAAGGTTAATTTTGAGATAAACCATCTTGTGAATTGCAAGCCTCTCACCTCCTTTTCAGTCTTTGGTGGTGGCATTTCTAAGATGGCCTTGATTTTAGAAGGGTCGACCTCGATACCTCTCTGTGTAATCAAGACCCCAGCATTTTCCCTGCTGTAACACCAAACGTACACTTCTGAGGATTCAGCCGCAATCGAAATTCTCTGATCCTTTGAAAAAGCTTTTGCAAGGCAGTGTAGTGGCCCTCTCTTTCTTTGGACTTGACAATCATGTCGTCCACATACACCTTCACCTCTTTATGGATCATGTCATGCAATATCGTGGTTACGACCTGTTGATATGTAGCTCCAGCGTTCTTCAACCCAAATGGCATCACCCTGTAACAGTAAGTCCCCCACGGGGTGGTGAAAGCAGTCTTCTCCCGGTCTTCAGGTGCCATCACTATCTGATTATAGCCCGAGAATCCATCCATGAACGAAAGCAAAGCATCCCCGCTGTGAAGTCCACTAACTCATCAATATGCAGTAAGGGAAAGTCGTCCTTCGGACTGGCTCTGTTCAAATCTCTGAAATCCACGCATACCCAGATCCTGCCATCCTTTTTCGGCACCGGAACAATGTTGGCCAACCAAGTTGGGTATTCGGATGCCAGCAGGAATCCTGTGTCAATTTGCTTGGTGACCTCTTCTTTAATCTTGAGGTCCCAGTCCGGGCGGATCCTCCTGAGTTTCTGTTTAACGGGTCGGGCCTCTAGGTCAAGAGGGATCCGGTGCTGTACAATCTCAGGATCGATTCCAGGCATGTCTTCGTAGGACCACGCGAAAACATCTTTGAAATTTTTTAATAAAGCGACTAAGCGTTCGCGTTCCTCCGAAGACAATGTGGACCCGATCTGGACCAGCCGTGGGTCCTCCTCAGTACCAACATTAACAGTAGTGATTTCATCAACTAAAGGTTTAACAAATCTTTCCTGCTCTTGATCAATTAAGCGTTGCAAAATCGGAGGAATTTCTTCCTCGTCGTTTTCATCAAAATTTTGAAAGTCCTGATTAATACAATAAATCAAGGGCACAGAAAAGTACTCAGAAACCACATCCATTCCATTCTCATTAAGCACATCCAAATCGTCCAATTCTTCTGTTACAACAAACTCAAAAGAGAAAGAAAAAGAAGACCTAGACAGGACTGTGGTATCCGGGTTATCACCCCCAGGAATACCAGACTCAGACTTAGATGAACTGGAACCAGATTCCGACTCCACAGACTTGGTGAAATCAGATTCTGGCTTTCTACCTGATGCGGTGCTGCTTGACAAAAATCCCTCATCGTACTGCCAGATGAGAGAGGGTGCGATGGATGTATCCAAAATGCTTGACGGTAGGCTCGCAGCCGTTTCATTCCCAATCATGGACACCAAGAAGTTATCCCCCAAGCACTTCTATACGATCGGAGGATCTAAAAGTAGACAAGCCAGTGCTACCCCCATTTCAATTTCAGCGCTCTCGGAATCCGCATTTTTACACTGCTCAACCTCAGCTGATGGGTCTGTCTGCTCCTCGGCAACATCATCCCCAGATAACTGCAGGTCGAAGAAGATCTCAAAACCTGGCACGCGCTTCCTCTTCGCATTCAACCATGGCTCTGGGAAGCCGCAGAATGGAAAATCCTCCCCCTCCCGGACAAAGTGTCCGTTTAGGGTACCCTGAATGGGTCGGTGCATTAACTCATATAGTTTCCCTGCCTGCTTTGCTCTGGCTCTTCCAGCCATTTCCTTGCCTTTCCTCACCTAGTCCTCTTTGGTGGGCAAATAACCCAAGCCAAAGGTATGCGGGTTGTACGGCACTTCGGCCGATACTGCGATGTCTTTCCGGCCACTCTTTCCCAATCCCATCCCGGGGATGTGTTGAAGCTTGTTCATGAGGTATATTGATTGTGCACTGACATACACCCCCTCATCAACAGCCAAGATGTTTTGCACGACTCGAGCCTCAACCAGAGTAAACCCCAATAAGAACACATCCTCCGTGCCGTGCTTGATTTCCAAGACTGGTGTAGACACCTCCGGGGGCGGATGGATTGATGAATTTCCAAAAACTATAGTTACCCTCTTCTCGTGAGGGTATTTCAACATCTGGTGCAAGGTGGAAGAAACTGCCTTTACCTAGTGCAACCACGGTCGCCCCAAAAGTAGGTTAAAGGTTGCGGAAACGTCCAAGACATGGAAATCGATCTCGTGTTGTCCTGGACCAACCTGGGTCTGAATTTTGATAGTCCACATCACCTCCTTGCTTGTGTCATCATACGCCCGAATCACCTGGGCAGTTGGTACGAAGTTCGTGGGCTTCAGCCCGATTGCATATGCCATCCTTGACGGGCACACATTAATGTCGGATCCCGTGTCGACAAGAACCATCGGTACCCACTTGCCTCTACATTCCACAGAGATGTAGAGAGGTTTGTTGTGATTTGCGCCCTCAGGCGGTAGTTCTTTGTCAGAAAAGGTCAACGTCGGGGAACCTTCTCCCGGAAAAACCAATCCAACTAGCTGCTCCGGCGTGGTGTCTATCGAGAGTTTGGCCTTGTCCATGGCTGAAAGGACGGCCTGTCTATGTACTCGAGAAGCCATAAGTAGTCCCCAGATGGAGATGTCTGCTTGTATTTTTTTCAACTGTTTCAACACAGCCTCTTCTTCGAGTTGCTTCTCTTTCTGTTTCCCTGCCTCCTTGTCCTTCCCGGACGCTTCTGGTTGATCTAGATGTGGGGGCTTGAAATACCGCCCGCTCCTGGTCATATGATCGACTTCGCCGATGTACCAGGTATCATCAGGTTGATTGCTCCCCCAATCCTCATCCGTGTGGACAAGACATAGATCATCGTCTTCCCACCACATTCCATCGGCAGCCGACAGACACCTGTCCGGCTCCGTTACAAAAATCTCTGTGCCCGCAGCACCTTACGTTCCTGTACTCGCAGTACATTCTGTTCTTGTGCACACAGCACTCTTAACCCCCACGGAGCTTTAGCCTTTCTGGCTCTTTCGAAATCTTCGATCCCTTCTTGTTCTAACTGCTTCAACACAGCCTGCTCAACATTTCCTGCATTCACAATGCCCAAGTCCTGAGCGAAATTCTTAGCACCGGTTCTCTCTGGCGATGCATTCTAATCTCTGGCCCTTCCGGCCACAACTAATGTACTTGCCCCTGACGGGCCCTGTTCCGGTTGAGATTCTTCAACAATGTCTGGTTGGTCATCAAGCCACCCGATAACTTCTGCTGATTCCTCAAAATCAAACCAATTGACTGCCATATCTCCTGGATCTTGTTCGTTGAAAAACTAGAGGTTAGCAAAGTCCCCTTCCAGAGTTGCTAAGGCATCCTGCCTCTGATCAAATCCGTCCCCCCGTATTACACAAATCTCTGCCCCTACTGGCAATTCAAAGTTTGGCCTAGCCTAGCCCATTGACGCAATATAGCTATTCGGATTGTATACCTCCTCAGCAAAGCTAACAACTTCCTCAAACTCTGACTCAACAATCCCATTCTCCTCCGAAGTCATCCCTGTTCTGTCTTCGACAGTCACCACCATTGGTTCAGGTTGGGTTCGGAAGATGCCCAACATGCACAAATCAGTGCTGTCAGGAAGGAACACCTCCGGCTTGGGTAGGTGAGATGGGGTGATATATATGCTGGGGTCGTATGACATGACCCCGGTCTGGATAAAGTTGATGCGTTTGGGAGGTGGAGCTTGGTTGTGTGGTGGGAGAGGGTTGGTTGTGACATTGGGTTTCTTTGGAGGCACAATCACCCTATTATCAACAAGATCTTGAATCTCATGACGTAATCGGAAGCATTGGTCGGTGTCATGACCGTGCTGTTGGTGAAAGGCGTAGTATTTGGCTAGATTATGGAAGGGGAGAAGTGGATTTGGCAATGGCCGCAGCTCCAAGGGCTTCAAGTGCCCTTTCCTGATTAAAACCCCTAGAGCTTTGGACAGGGGCATATATAACGGAGTGAAGGTTCTTTGGCCTCAAGGTTGGTGTTTGGTTGTTTGCGAGCTACTTCCGGGCGCACCGGAGAATGGTGTAGCCATAAGGGTTCTTGGGAGAGTGGTGGTGACCATGCTTACTTCTGAAGCTCTGGCAGTTGCGGCATTTCTTGTGCCTGTATTGGTGTTGTGGTTGAAGGTTCTCCTGGGTTGCTCTCTGTCTTGGTCAATTAGACCCTGTTTCATAGTATCCTCAATTTGTACCCCCATCTCATGTAAATCTAAAAAGGTAGGGAAGGGGAGCACGAACATTTTCTGCATCAGTTTGGGTTGGAGGTTGCGCACAACCATCCGTATTTGATCCTTATCCGTCGGCCTTATGGTCATTATTGAGGCCTTGGCCCTCCAACGGGTTACGAATTCAGAGAAACTCTCCTTGGGCTCCTGCCTTGTTGTCTCGAGATCACGGGTTGTAATCTCGATTTGCGTGTTATAGGAGTACTGTGCAATGAAAGCCTTGGCCATCTCATCCTAGTTCCGCTTGACATCGTCTTCCAATTTTGCGTACCAGATGGCCGCCACACCCGACAGGGTCCGACCAAACAATGAAAGCTTTTGTAGTCTGGTGAGGCCCATCGACCTTAGTATGTCCGAAAACAAACGTAGATGCACCATGGGATCCCCAGACCCGTCAAAGCGGTCAATTTGTGGCATCTTGAACCGATCTGGCAACGTCACAGCCGCGTTTGTATACCCGTCCTCAATGTCTGGGATGGACTTTACCCCTTGGGATTTCTTGAACAAATTTTCAAGCTTGCTCAACTTCAACGCTGTAGGGTCCACCTTGAACTCAAAGGGAGAGTCCGGTTGATTGATAGGCGTAGGTGCCTTGGATAGTTGAGGTAGAATCGGGGCAGAACTGGCCCTATTGGGATGTCTGTATCCTCCTAGATATTCTGGACATTTGGTGTCTCCCTGGGTAGTGGGACCCTTGGTGGGGGAGGAGCTTGATGTGAGGCTGATGCTCCAGTTTGCTGCTGTAGCTGGGTAATTAGTTCTGCCTGTTGGGTCATGACCACAACCTGCTGTTTGGCAAATTCCGCTTGACGAGCAACATCCTCCTGATGAGTTTCATACTTTCTTGGAGTTGACGCATCATTTCCTCTATCCCTGCCATGTTCTGCTGTTCCAGCTGACTGAATGGTATATCTATCTCTGTGGTAAAAACTGAAGCCTCAGCCTGACCGTCCACTAACGGGGTAGACCATTGTTCTGGCAACCTCTGCTCGGATACACTGCGTCTTCTCGACCTTCGTCTGATAACCGGGGGTAAGGAATAAAACACTAGTTGTCCGTCGACCAGATCCTCAGATCGATTGAGTCGGCGACCTCCAGTCCAGAGTGCTTGGGGAATATATGCTTCGTCTGAAGCAATTGTGCTAAACTACCCCTACAAAAAGATAAATAAAGCAATAATAAGGAAATAAATAACCAGATAAACGGACAGCATAACAGCATAAATAAACACACAACACACAGTTGGGTATCACAACACACAGTTGATAAGCTGAATAGACTGTTCTCAAACACTGATCATTGTTCCCAAATCACTGCCCCCAAAACTGAATTTGATACCCGTAGATAACTGATTCCCAAAATACTGAACTGGTGCCCGCAGGCCTGATACCCAAACTTGTAAACTGATACATGCATTCCTGTAGAGACGCACTCTAAAAGCACATAGCAAACAAATGAGAGCCAAAACACCCCTATGTTGGGATAAGGTTTCCCTGTCCTATTTTGTCAGGAACTAGGGTTTCACTACGCACGCAGCGGTTTCAAACAACCTATAATCGGGTAAGCAACTTGTCCTAGCTTGGAATGGTCACTATGGATTCCGAATATGCACTAAGTCGAATGGTCAAAAAGGGTGTCCCGGTAAAAATCGGGGTTTGTGTTCCCATCGTGGCAGAGCCCGTAACCGGTCAGCCTTGTGGCACACAGCCTCTGGCAAACCGTTCAGGAATAGCAGATGGCAAATACGGTGTCTTAGGCGCACCAGTGCAAATGCAATGCGAAGAAACACATAAGTGTAATCAAAACAAGATATCATGAGTTCGAGTCAAGTTCTCTAACTCCCCAGCAGAGTCACCAGAAACTGTAGACGTCCCGGGAAAATCCCGTTTTGTTCATTGGGCTTACTACAGTTCGGACTCAATGTCGTGGTTCTGAATCTAATCTCACAAAGTGCAATGCAGGATCGATAAATCACCAAAGAGTCCAAATCCGGCAAATCATTTTGAAAAACTAGTTTTTAGAAAGAAGTGCCAAACATGGACTGCTTTGCCAAATACAGAGTCGCTACCTAAATATTTTATTTTGGGGGAATTTAGGAAACCCTGACTCGTGCCTAAGGCCACATGTCTGTCATCGCCAAAGTTGCATCGACTCGGGAACTTGGGTACGATTGGGAAAGGTCATTTCATGAGCACCCCCGCTCGCCCGATCAAAGATCGGCCACTACTAAGCATGATATTGAGTTTTTGAAAACACATGTGCTCTTACTCCGGTTTATTAGCCTAGAATTACTATATGATGCGCACAACATACAAGTATAGACTGGATTGCCTAAGTTGGAACAAAGCATCGGATATCCGTTTGTTTTGAAAATGGATTGAAGTTTGCTATTCGCAAGTAGGCTAAAACACAGGTTACGACGAATTATTCCAACTCAAGCAACCCAACCTTCACCCACAGGCATTCAGGCAGTTATATCACATAAGCACATAGCCTCATGGTAAGCATGCTATCATGGCAGTCACTCACACACATGCAAGGATGCTAAAGTATAAACACTTACCGAGTACTCCAAGCCAAAGAAAGAAGCTAATTAGAAATCGTGCATGAATCCTAACTATGCTAAGAATGCCTAATGCAACACATGCAAAAATGCAACTACAATAGACTCGGCTATTCTAAGATGGCATATGAGATGCAACAATCGATACATGTATTCAACTTGCAATTGAAATACAATGCAGTTAGCATGATGCACGAGCCCGATGCATGCAATACAGATGAATGAATGCAAGCATGCGAACATATAGATGCTAATTGAAACATGCCCTAAAACTAACCATCATAAGCTGGTAAATAAAAGGGAAAAAGACGTGGGGTTGGAAAACATGCATCACACACACGCACACTTATTACAGCATTGCCCTCCTCGGAGGGTCCGAATGAATAGTACAGAATAAACTAGCTAATCTAAGCTAATTAAACTAATTATTACACAACATTAATTAATTAACGAATTAACTAAGTAAGTAAGGAAACTACCAATGAAATTAAACAAAATGGACTGCCTCAGCTCTGTTCCGAATGATAGGGATGCATGCATGCTCAAGTCGCCTTGTCGGGAAATCCATCGCGATGCCCCGATTTGCCTCTGTTTGCAACTGGTCCCAGAACACTGCACAAAGCTCCAGAAGGCTGCTGACCAGTTTTTGCTGCTGGTTTCTGGTTTGCTGCAACAGAGAGCGAGAAAGGGGAATGGCAAAGTATTTTCAACATATGTGTGCATAACCACTCTCCCCATCATTGCACAAGCTCCAGGGAGTGTAGTACTCGATCCTCGTGCCACCAATCACGCATCCCGATGCATGATGACCGAGGAGTCGGATTGCACGACTCGATGTAAAATCAATGCACATATAAACACAACAAGGCCTAAACTCCATCATGGGTAATCCGGAGTGTCGGCGACCGAGAATCGAGACACGTTTCGTCACTTGGAGTACGAAACATCCCTCATTTCCCGTGTTTGGACTAAACCCTATTCCAAATACAATGCAATATACATGGCATACACAATACGACTAGCATGCAACCCTAAACGCAATGCAACCTAATCATGCTAGCATGCGAGGGATGATATGCAAACATGCAACTAGCATACACAATGCTATGAACTAAAAATGGCATACTCAATGCACATGAACTATATGGCATACGCAATGCACATACGAAGATGGACAACACAATGCGACGATCAAGCATGCGACAACATGGATATGGCATACATAATGCAAGATGGAATTAAACTAAAATGAATGGGCCTCAGTCACACTCAAATCAGTGGCCAATCATGATGAAAATGAAGCAATAACACACATGCAAAAATGTACAAATGCAAGGGACCAAACCTAAGACACAAAGTTCAACTCTACCAAAGCATGGTAAGCATGAAATATGGCATACAATCACATATTTTTCAGCTCTGAAATGACATGCAAGATGGTCCCGAATCATGCAAACACCTCACACAATGCGTGCTAGATGGCCCAAATACCGAAACTAGTGAAGTGGATTACACTATAGGCATGCAAAACCATACTCAAATGGCCAAACCAGCCCCAAATAGTCCCTATGAAGGCCAAAATAGTAGCAAATATGGACTAAAATGATGGCTCGCAAAGCATGGAAATGAAGCTCATGCAATGGTCCAAAAATGAGGTATTCATACATAACTCTCAAACACATTCAAAGAGTGGAAAACATGAGAATATGGCATACATATAAGCTCTAAAATATGATTCACAATGATGCTAAAACATGGAAACACCTCAAAATACGTATGCAATAGGCTTCAAAACTCAAAGGTAGGCAAGGGTATTGAACTACAACCATGCATAGCAAACATCATTCGACCATGAGGCCCAAAAACAGAACTAAGGCAGTCCAAAACATGCACAAAATCAGTTTAAGGCATGGCCAAAAAGTGCTAGAATCAAAGGCCAAAATAGCATGCAATGTAAGCTAGTAAAGAGGATTTGCACTACAAGCATGTGAGGCAATCAAGAGGCCACTAAACCAGAAAAATTCAGAGGTATTCCATGCCAAATAAAGCCCAAAAACCCACTGAAACATGGTTAATGCATGCAAGAATGAGATGTTCCTTTGATATGCTATGAAGAGGGTTATTCTACACATGCAAGATGAACATCCAATATGGTAAAACAAGCTATGGACAGAGCCTATGCAGGGCCTAAAACTCATCCAAAATGGCCTGAAACATGGCTTGGAAGCATGCAAATAAGGGCTCCTTTGTAAGGCCAAAAATGCTAGAAAACAAAATAAGGAGAGAGAGGGTCACCCCTCTCTGATTTTGGCACTCAAAAAAGCATGCTAGCCACTGAAAATCCACTGGATTTCAGTGGCTAAAAGGCCAAACAAAGGCCAACACAAATGCTCTAAGGCATGGCTCAAAACAAGTTAAAATGAAGCATGCAAGGGGGTAGATGACCCCCAACATAAAAATGATCTTAAACAAACATGTTAAGGGCCTCAAAATAAGACTTTTTTTAGTTTACACCAAAGCTCAAATATGCTTGCAAGTAAGGCTAAGATAAGGATCAAAATAGGGCTTAAAAAGGGAAAAAGTGTGTTACCCTTGAAACTCAAGAAGACCAGCAACTTCTGGACCAAAGACACAGCTCCTCAACATCTGAAAATGGCGTCCAAGATCCTTAGGTTGATGGTGGAAGTGTTAGGCTAAGACGTGGTGTGCAAAGGGCCAAGAACCTTACACTTCTAAGCCTAAAATGGAGAGATACAAAGAGATATATGCTATGCCTTCTACAAAATTTCTGAACCCTCTACAAGGAAGGAGAGCCCTTCCTTTATAGACAAGAGGGACTAAAGCTTCTCCTAGAAGCTTAAAACCAAGGGCAAACATCCTCCATACGTGTATAGAGGATGCAGCCTGTGCCTCGCAGCTGGCACAGCTGGAATCAACTCACTGGGACAGAACTGATGGGAGCTGGCCGACCAGTTCAAGTGGTCGGCTGACCACTTGCCCTGGTCGGCCGACCAGGGTCAAAAGGTTCAAGTGGTTGGCAGCCTCCCAGGGTGGTCTCCACATGAAATGCAAGCAAGTGGTATGGTGGGAGACTAGTAAATGTGGCCCAAAAACCAAGGAAACCAGCTTCCTATCAAGAAAACCGACTGGCGAAGAGAAAGGTGGTCTTCAAGAAGAAAAGGTGGTCTCCTACCCTTGTACCACCTTCCAAACAATGAAAATGGGGTCCAAGCCAAAAATGAATCAAGACGGATGCAAAACGAGGGTTCGGGGGCCAAAACACGCAGCCCGGGTGCCTCAAAAACTGACTGTTGAGCATCGAAAGTGGCGTGCGACCACAAAGGTGGTCTCCCGGGCCACAGTGTCCCTCTAGAGAGAGGAAACAAGGTGTGTGCCAAGAACCGGAGCAAACAGAGAAAGTTAAGCGGTCCCGAACTGAGGCGCACGGCCGACGACTCTGAAAATCGAAAACTGGTCTCCAAACGGGAACAGTGGTCTACGACCATGAAAAGTACCCTATGGCCACTGAGGGATGGTCTACGAGACCTCTCCCTCCTTTCGGGAAGAGAAAACAGAACCTGGTTCGCAAACCGAGGCAAAGCACAAAAGAGTCCTGAAGTTCGGAGGCAAGGCTCTCAGCCGAGACTCCGTAACCACAGAATGAGCACAACATGCGCAATCACCAAGCGCTCAATCGATGACGTCTGAGTCTTAAGGTCAGTCAAAAATGGGGTGTCTACACATGTGCATTGAGTATGCCATTGTTAGTGCGTAGCATTGCGTATGTTAGTTTGCATGTTTGCACATCATCTTTTGCATGTTTGCATGACTTGGTTGCATCGCCTTAGGATTGCATGCCATTATACTTGTTGCATTGTGTTTGGAATAGGAGTTAGTCCAAACACGGGAAACGAGGAACATTTCATACTCTAAGTGATGAAACGTGCCTCGATTCCTAGTCGCCGACACTCTTGACCACCCATGATGGAGTTGTTGGTTTTAGTTGCTTATATGTGCCTTTATGTCCCATTGAGTCGTGCAATTTGACTCCTCGGCCATCATGCATCGAGATGCGTGATTGGTGGCCCGAGGATCGAAACCTACACTCCCTTGAGCTTATACAATGATGGGGAGGGTGGTCGTGCACACATGTGTTGCAAATACCTTGCTTTCTCTCTCTCTTGCCTTTGTTACAGAAAATGCAGAAACCAGGAGAAGAAACTGGTTGGCCGACCAGGTTTTCTGGCAGGCCGACCACCTTTTCTGGTTTTCACCACCAAGGGTGGTCGATAGGTGGTCTCCAATGCCTATATCTGGTCGGCAGCCTCCCTCTAGGTTCCCAAGGTAGAGTTTCATCTCCTTAGAGCTTTGTGCAAGTTTTTGAAATCAATTGCAAACAAAGGCGAGCCGGGGCATTGCGATGGATTTCCCGACAAGGCGACTCGAGCATGCATTGCATCCTTTATCATTCAAAGCAGAGCTGAGGTAGCCCATTTTACATGGTTTGCATGCTAGTTTAATTATTTTGTTAATTAGCTAGTGTTGTGTAATAATTAGTTAATTTGATTATGTATTATTTATTCGGACCCTCCGAGAGAGGGCAATGTTGTAATAAGTGTGCGTGTGTGTGATGTATGTCTTCCAACCCCACGTCTTTCTCCCTTTTATTTACCAGCTTATGATGGTTAGTTTCAGGGCATGTTTCAATTAGCATCTATATGTTCGCATGTTCGCATTCATTCATCTGTATTGCATGCACCGGGCTCGGCGCATCATGCTAACTGCATTGTATTTCAATTCCAAGTTGAATACATGTATCGATTGTTGCACCTCATATGCCATCTTAGAATAGTCGAGCCTATTGTAGTTGTATTTTTGCATGTGTTGCATTAGGCATTCTTAGCATAGTTAGGATTCATGCATGTTTTCTAATTAGCTTCTTTCTTTGGCTCGGAGTACTCGGTAAGTGTTTATGCTTTAGCATCCTTGCATGCGTATGAGTGACTACCATGATAGCATGCTTACCATGAGGCTATGTGTTTATGTGATATAACTGCCTGAATGCCTGCGGGTGAAGGTTGGGTTGCTTGAGTTGGAATAATTCGTCGTAACCTGTGTTTTAGCCTACTTGCGAGTAGCAAACTTTAATCCATTTTCAAAACAAACGGATATCCGATGCTTTGTTCCAACTTAGGCAATCCAGTCTATACTTGTATGTTGTGCGCATCATATAGTAATTCTAGGCTAATAAACCGGAGTAAGAGCACATGTGTTTTCAAAAACTCAATATCATGCTTAGTAGTGGCCGATCTTTGATCGGGCGAGCGGGGGTGCTCATGAAATGACCTTTCCCAATCGTACCCAAGTTCCCGAGCCGATGCAACTTTGGCGATGATGGACATGTGGCCTTAGGCACGAGTCAGGGTTTCCTAAATTCCCCCAAAATAAAATATTTAGGTAGCGACTCTGTATTTGGCAAAGCAGTCCATGTTTGGCACTTCTTTCTAAAAATCAGTTTTTCAAAACGATTTGCCGAATTTGGACTCTTTGGTGATTTATCGATCTTGCATTGCACTTTGCGAGATTAGATTCAGAACTGTGACATCGAGTCCGAACTGTAGTGAGCCCAATGAACAAAACGGGATTTTCCCGGGATGTTCGGGGCGCGTCTACACCAAGCCGGAGGGTCAATCAGAGCAGATGGCTCTCAGGCAGTCGAAGAGAAGAGTCCTTATAAATTGGCGGAGGCAAACATATGGTCGGTCTGCTCGAGACAAACTCAATAAATGGATCAATATTCTTCTGCCAATACCTCCTGAAAGAGGGGGTGAAACCTCCTACTCAGCTCAAGCCTCACATTGTCAAAGAGCCGGATATAGGAAGTATGGTGTGTACAAGTCTGTAAGTAAAGTGCATGTAGCTCTCCGAAAAGGATAATAAAAGAGGTGCTGGCCCCGGGGCACACTGGTCAAACCTGAATTGACATGCTACTCTGTGAGATCTGTAAACGGTGCTATCAACGCCCTCCTCATGCCATATCGGTAACGAACTCGGACGAACCATTATCATCAACAAGGTATGCAAAGATACCCTTCGGCAAGTGAAAGGACACCAGGTGGGAGGAACCATGATAGATAAGTGGTGTTGCCACACCCACTAGTGGGCATACATAAGGGCATGCCACAAAGCGCCGGGGATCATCCACCAAAGTATTCAAGGATAAGGTGGAAATGACATGTGACCAACATGTGATCAACAGTTGGCAAGACTTCGCTTTCTCAAATGTGCGAGACCCGTCAGTACCGAGCACGGGGATACCATCTTTATCGACTATCTCCCGAAGAACCTTTGTCTCGAATACAGTCAGAGTACGGGCAAACTTTGGGAACCTCTCAAAGAAAAAACAAAGCAGGAACTGGCTGTGGATAAAGAAGACAGACTCATATCGACCCACGGAACGAACCATGTCTTGATGTAGTAGATCCAGCCGGTAATAAAGATTTCCAAGAAATAGCAGAGCCAAAGAAATCTGATCCCCTCTGAAGAGCCTAACTGCCAAAGGGAAGAGAAAAGGATTGAGAGAATCTAGAGGTGTACTCGGAAGAATGAAGAATGAGAGGAAGCAAGCCAAAAATCCCAAAAAAATAGAGCCTAGAGCCATACATCAGGCCAATCTCATACTCTCGAGAATCAGGGTTAGCATCTCTAGCCAGGGGCTGAAGATCTCTGAAGAAGTGGCGGATCCATGCGGTGTAGGATGCACAGTCCGTCCTCACTCGATTGGTCCTCCTTGCTGAACCATCAAATACAGAACTCCACCGACCACAAGCTTGAAAATTTAGCCTTAGAGACTGGATCAGAGAATCATCCTCGGAGGGTGTCTGTTCAGGATAGAAGGCATTAGGGCCAATCACTTCTAAACGCAGCAACATGAACACATCCTCGAGGATGGGCCCCATCTCATGCTAGCCAAGTATGAAAGTGTATGTCTTGGTGTTCCACCGGAGAGCCATGGCTTCAAGGCTAGCATTGTTGCGACGGATGGATAGGGATCGAGATATTTTTACTAGGATCAATAGCCGGGCCTCCTAAAGCAGCTGACAAAGGCCCCTGTCCGAAAGGACATCATCCACCCACTCTTGCCAACCAAAATGAGGGTTTGAGAAGGCCTTGAACTGGGGATAGTAGTATGGAAAGTCCCCTTGCTCAATCCTAAAGCGTAGCACCGAAGAAGGGGAAATAAGGGCCACATGTCTAGAGTCAGTGTCCTCAGAGAGACATAATGGAGCCCCCTTCGAAGACAGAAGAGAAGTGGTGGAGGTAGCCGCTCGCCAAAACGGGTCCTTCCGACCAAAGTAAGGAGATTTCCTCCACTCAGACGCCGGAGGTACATCCCTCTCTTTCATGAGAGCCCGTTTTGATGACCCTAGGACAACAAATTTCTTTCGAGAAAACATGTAGCTGAAATAACAGGTATAAATAGCAAGGAGTCGACCGCATAAAAATTCAAAATATCGGTATTGAAGCAATACAAATTCGTAGGAACTCAAATGAAATTTCGGCATCAACTATTCGTTTCTCAGAGAATCCATCAATTCAACAAATTCTATAAGGAATTTTTACACCAAGAATTCAGGCACGATGTTTGCTATTCTAAGGGTTGCAACAATCAGTCATTTTATAATAAGATTTACATGCAACATGATGGGCTTATCAACAAATTCAACCTCGAACATCATTAACAATTCATTTTCTCGGGTATTCATGAGATCAACAAACACTAACATATAGCCCTATTCTATACTACAGCTTTTGATTCTAGCAAGGAAAGTATTCACAAGGTTCAAAGTGTGGGAGTATTATTCGTCAAATATATATGGTTTGAATATGTCATTATCTTCCCCGAAACCACAATGATCAATTGCTCGATAACAAAATTTATGTTCAACATTATGAGTTTCATCATTGAAATCACTCCATCAGGCATCAACAACAACATCTTTGTTTATTCTACTCTTTTCGATACTATCAACATGGAGTGGTATAAATATATATATATATCAACAACAAAAGCTACAAAGTTCAAATTACGAGTTTAAGATTTAAGAGCACTAGTTCAAGACTGAAGTCAAAACTACCACCCGAGTTCACAAATTCGAAATGTAATGTATCAGAACAGGAATTTATTTATTTATTTTTTGAGTAAGGATGTAGAGCTCAAGGCAGGGGGTTTTTGAGTATTCATCCACAGACTTGTAAATTTTTTTTTTTTTTTATCACTCTCAAGCTTTACAAGTTTTAGCATTAGTGGAATTTAAAGTCACAAATATTAAGGACCAGTGGATTAAAGTTCTTGGGCTACCAAAAAAAAAATCCATTGGAATTAGAGACTACAAAATTTCTTTTACAAGAAGCTTCCTCTAGAAAAATTAAACAAAGCTTACCCACAGATCTGAGAGGAGATGGAAATTGGAGCTGGAACGAGCCACGGGTAGAGACAATGGCAGAGTGGTAAATATGAGACAAGCACACCCAGGGCCGACAACAAGACTGAGCTAGGCTGGGCAAGACCACACACGTTGCGTTGAGTGGGTGAACGTGCGTGGTCGGCGTCGGACAAGTTGAGGCCAGAGGCAACAATGGTGTCAGAAAGAAGTTGGCAACCACACACGTGGCGTTGAGTGGGCAACGTGTGTGGTCGGTGCTGGAATAGTTGAAGCCGGTGGCGAGCTTGCAGCAGAGAGAAGCCAACTGTGTTCAACACTAGACAGCCGAGGCCGGCGGCATAGATCGTAACAAAAAGAAGCCGACAATGGTAAAATACCGCTGGTGAGGTGGAGAAGTCAGCGTCACAGTGACGTTGCAGTGACATCACAAAGGATCAATACGTCGCCATTAGTAGCTCGCGAAAATCAGGTGTCGCAAAGAAGTCAGTGTCCGTGCTGGTTAGTAAACCTTGCTTCGGAGTGTTTGGATCTGAGAAGCTGCGTCAATGAACCGAAGTGGAACACCAACGGTGAGTAGCAGCTTAGGTAGCGACAATGGCTGGGCTGCGACAGTCAAAGCTGGGCTAGGTCGGTGGCGCTGCTTGAAGCTGTGATGAAAATTAGTGTACAAAGCCTCTAGTTTATTGAAGAAGGAGAGCACGACAGTGGCTTCTGGTGTTGAACAAATAAAGCCTTCTAAAAGGAAAAAGCCTGGGTTGGTCTCTGTTTTAGAGAAAGAGACAGCTGAGAATAAGGTTTTTTTTTCAAAAAGGTTAGGTGGTCTCGTCGGCTGTAGGCAAAAAGAAAGGGAAGGTATTGATTAGGTTGTTGTCCTTTTCTTTAAATAGGCAAAAAGAGAAACAATCCCTTAGAATATTCCCTTAAATATTTCATATATATATAATGTGCCTGCCATTTTCCAAGCAAAAAAAGAGTGTTTGGATCTTTTTTTAAGAATAAAAAAATGGGTGCTTTATTGTTATTTGACTTGGAATAAAAAAAAAAAAAAAGCGAACCTTAGATATTCTATAAGAAAAAGAAGATTTGGACTCATGTTTGTTGATTTATGGAATTGACGAATTCAAGTTGACTTAAGAAGATTTGGACTCATGTTTGCTGATTTATGGAATTGAAGAATTCAAGTTGACTTTCAAAAAACAAATTTGTGGCGAAAAAAAAAAGAGAAAAAAAAAATATATTTATTTATTTAATGTTACTTGTCGATTTTATCCATAAATTGTGGTGAGTCATCAACTTTATCCATAGGCTCTACCAAGACAATGCATTTTCTGGGGACGTGATGCGAAGCAAGGCCAAAGGAGTGACAATATGCATGTCCGAGAAACTTAAAATTTCTCATACACGCAAGGGGCAAATGTAAGAGGAGTTAATTTAAGCCCACTAAATTAATTAGGCCCAATAGTCCAAGGTTGGTGTGCTCGAATTTATCGCAAGTCCAAGATTGGTGGGCCCGGATTTATCGCCATCAATCGGGCCGAATCGCTCTAAGCCTCAAAAGGATTCAAATCCACGAACTTAGAGACTTACTCGGGCTCGAACTCGAAAATGGTTCGGATCCACGAACCTAGAGATCCGAAGCACTTGGCTTCGAACGGATTCAAACGCAATCTAGAACCGCTCCATTAATGAGTCCCAGAACAGTTGCGGGCTTGGAGCTTTCCGGGATCTACGCACCAGAACCATGGGCGTAATGGAGTTCGAACAAAGTACTCGATCCCGAGGACGGTGAGTGGAGATGAATTCACTCTTCGGTTAAACTAGCCTATACTCGGGTCGAGGTGGCACGACCCCGGGGGGTCCATGAGACTTGGCAATATTTAGCGGCGGGCGGTCCTCTAGGACTACCTTGGCCCTTTGGGATAATTGGGGATCATTGGTTAGGTGTGGCTAAGAAAAAGGGTTCGTCGAGAGGTTGATCTCCTTTTCGAGAGTTTTTCTCATCCTCGGAGAGGTCACTTCCTCGGACAAGGTGGTTAGAGAGAATATATCCCATGTGCCTTGCACATGGGCTCCATCCTACATCATGAGGTGTCTATAAATAGCACCCACCCATAGCTTTACAAGAGATGGATTTTGGAGAGAAAACTCTTGGGAAAGAACTAATTTCCCTTCTCCATTATCAACCTTGAGAGTGAAAGTGAGAGATCCATGGGAGCGTCTTGCCATTATTCTCTCTCTAGCTACTTTGCCTTCTTTTTCACCTAATCTCTTATCGCCATCATCTCTTTACTTTTGTGTTCTTAGTTGAGACTATTGAAAAATCTAAGCCTCTCATCATCTTCTAGAGAATTCGAATTTTTCTTCAAGGATCTTCGAAGATCTTCGAATTTTCCGACGGCGTTCTTGAACCCTCTCATACACCCAGAGATATCAACCTGTAGGAACAAAGTCCAGCATGTTCAGTTGTAGAAACACCAAAAGGTTGGTCTCTAGTTGTAAGTAAACGCCTGCCTCCAATTTCTATGGCTTTCCAAAACTGAACTAGAAACTGTCCAGGCGAGAATACCATCCATTTTACTACGGATTTTATCTTCTCTACAAGATCCCAGTTAGCAGCAACCGATGTATCTAATTCCAAATCGATTATCTCCACTGTATGAATGATTGTTTTTTTTTTTTTGGTCAAAATTTTCCATCCAAAACAAAGCAAACAATTTAAAACTTAGTAAGAAAAATTGAGGATATTGGAGAAAAATCGAACCAGTAATAGGAACTGAGATAGAACTCACAGGAAAAGGGAGCCGGAGGAGAATGAGGAGGTTCGCAACAATCGTCTTCTTGATTCGAAAAAACCTAGCCTCTGTTAAAGTATCCACGCTGGTAGAGCAGTTGGTTCTTCTTCACATACATTTTGAAATGGGCAGGGAAATCACCAACCATATTATCACCCGTAGGGTATTTTGTCCAAAGGAACTGTTGGTGGTTCTCGGCCATCGTTGCACTCATATAAGAGGATCGGCATCCACAGATCCTCTTATATAATAGTCCGAACCCTCAGTAGGATGTTAAGAGTGATTTTGTTAATGGATCGAATTTATTTAGAAAATTACATATAAGTTTATTTTTTAGATTTATTTTTTTGAGTTTATAATGTCCAAGTGATATTCTTAGTTGATAATTAGAGAAGATACGAGAGAATATTGATTTTAATATCCTAATTGATTGTTACATTATTGAACTTGAAAATTGAATCTAATTTTTAGTCTTGAATAGTAATGCTCAATTTATTTTAAAGTGATTATTAGGTTTTTAAAAAAAAATTACAAAAAAAAGGTCAACTTAGTAAATTATTAACTTATTTAAGTGACATTGCTTATATATTTTTTTCACACACTTATAAAAAAAAAAAATTTAATCACTTATTATTATTAAAAAAAATAATAATTATAAAATTAAAATTAAATATATCTATACTATTATTAAAAACCAACAGGAATTTTGGTGTCATGAAGCCCTTGCCTAGAATTTTTTTTCCCATTTTTCCTAAAATAACCATAACTTCTTAAATAATCACATTAATTTTACACTAATATCAGATTGTAATTAAGGATAACATGATAAATTCAAACCAATCAATTCTAACCCCCACGTTTTCAAACTGCACAGCAGTTCTAAATCAGTTTCAACAATGGTAAGAGAGAAGGCCTTTCAAACTGCACAGAGGTTTGCGCCATTTTAAACACCCCATTTTCTCAGCAAAAATTAAACAAAAGAAAGTAAGTAATTGCAATTATTATCTCTCTCAGATACACCTGCGTGTCCTCATTCTCTTCCCTCATCTTTGTAATCAATGAAGTTGCTAGAGAGAGAGAAGCTGCGTACAAAATTCACGGCCCTACCTCTACAGGTTCTGATCTGTTGTGAAACAGAGGTATGCATGTCTTTTCTCAATCTTTCTAATGTCTAGGGTTTCGTTAATTACACAAATCTTCCATCTAGGGTTTCCTTCAAAGTCCATGGATTATTATTTTCAATGGTATTTCTTTTTTCTTTTCTTTCTATGTTGGTGTCAATTTGACCATAGTCTGAGGCGTTTGTGCAGCGACTAGAGTTTGGGTGTTGGAGATTGATGGATAGTTTCATAGATCGAACCTGATTCTGAGTCTGATTGCGTATATATGTACATATATATATTTGAGGCGTAGTTGGTCTAGGGTGGAGACTTAATATGCCGTGGAAAATGTTATTTGTGAAAAATATTATTCTGTAGTCCAGTTTCCCCAAGTTTTACTGCGAAATAGTCATTTAGCTAATTGGGGGGAAATTAATGCGAATATTTTCCTTTGAATAAGACAGGGGTCTCATCTCAGAGATGTTTTTTATTTTATATTTTTTGAAGAACATTGCTTTTACGCTTTTCTAGATTTCTTTATTTTTATTTATTTAGTTTGTAACATTCATGTTTGGAATTTTGCAGATTTTCTTGGGTATTGTGTTTCTTATCTTGGGAGTTTGGTAGGTTTGCAATTTGAAGCAGTAAGCCTTCTTGCATAAGGTAAGAAAGCCGACTGAGGTTTGTACTGTTGCTTTGCTTTTTGGATGATGAAAGTGCAGTAAAAATTAATTTGTTTGTTGACGTAGCCTTTTTTGGGTGTCCATTGCTTTTAAGGACTTCTTTTTTTTAAAAATAGTTTTTTTTTTGGGGGGGTTTTTGCTATGGTTATTTTATTTTTATTTTTTGTATAAATTTCTTTGATTGTAAGTGTTTTGGCAGTCTTAGGTTTGTATTTTTATATTTTGTGTCTACTAATTTAATTATAATTTTTATTTTCTTCATTAAAAAATAAAAAAAGATTAAAAGTTTCATTATATTATCAAGTTGCTTAGCAAAAAATTTGACTATTATTTTACTTCGTTTGTATTATAAAAAAAAAAATCAATGTAATTGTTTAAATTTGTGTGTGTATACCAAATCCATTTGACTATAAATATTCTAAGAATCTTGGATTTATAATTTTTAAAAACAGCACTTTTTTTAGGAATTATTATTTTATTTTGTTTATATCAAAATTGTAAGTATTTTCTATTTATTTTTTTAATAAATTTGTGATGTATAATAATCTTTTTAAAAATAATATTGTTTTAATTTGCACACGCATCGCGTGTGCACGGCGGCTAGTATATATATATTCGAGGCAAATTCTCGTGCTCGAATACGAAATCTACTACTGCCGTTTTTTTTAATGCTCAAAACAAAGCCACATGAAGGCGCGACCCAGCTTAGTTGCCTAGATTGACCCCAAACAAAACAAATCAATAATTAAATAAACTAGTTGGCTTATTTTGAGTGAACTTTTTGAAAAAGGAAACGATTCAAGAGGTTCAATTTTTTTAATACCTACCCTACAGGTCGCGAGAGTGTGGTGCAAACCAATGGTTCACAAAAACAAACACAAAAGAAAGATTTATAATGGCGCATGTGGACCCATTGGAAGGAGTGGGGGAATCTGAATGATTTGAAATCCTAGTGTTGTGAATGTAGGAGCCACTGAGGCAAGTTCCCAACTCAATAATGATTAGTTCCATTAATTTTGGAGCTTTAATTAAATATTAAATTTGTAAAAATTTAAAAAAAAATTAAAATTAAAATATCACATCAATAAGTGGGACTCACTCCCTAGTACTCCTTTAAAACTTAATTTAAAGCTCCCAAATATTATTTTTTTTAGAGTAATGTTAGGGATCATGAAAAACATATCATGAAATATATCATGAAAGTTTTTCATCCCTTGATTAGTCTTGATTAGTGTGTAGTGTTTTATTGCATAGGTAATCCAAAGGTTGAGAATCTTTCATGATAATATTCATGATATATTTTTCATGATCCCTAGCATTACTGTTTTTTTTATTTATGTTGTGCGGTGGGTTATGTATGCCCATATGGTATTAACCATGGTTAGATGTGTGGTTAGCCACATGTGCATGACATTGGTTAGGCCTGTATGGTTGGGCCACTCAAAAATGTATTAAATTGTATAGAAATATATAAAATTATATTAAAATTTTAATTTTTTTGATATTAAGGTACAAGTTCTTTTTAAATTAAAAAGTGGTACGCTTATAAAATTTGTATACATAATTCATGATATGACATCTATCAAATTATAACGATAATTATTATGAGTGTTTTTATTAGAAATGAAAGGATCATAATAAATTATATTATTTTCTATGAAAATTTTATATAAAAATTATGATTATGGATTATTTTGGGAAGTAAGTTAAAATTTAATTTTTTTTATTTTTTTTGATTTTTTTAAAAGAAATATGTAAAAAAATAAAGAGATAATATGACTCAAAAGAGACTAAAACGCAAAAAAAATCTCTATTCCAAAATAGTCTTTTTTTTTAAATTTGGTCATGTACTCTTTTGAATTATGTTTGAATTGATGGTAAACTTTAATATACTGCTCATAATGTGTAGTGTTATTTATTTATTTTTGTCTTCGGCCAGCTTATTTTTTATTTTATTATGAATTGGTAAAAACGTCCTAAGCTTACAAAGCAGAAGAGGAATTGTTCTTCAACATTAAAATCGTTTTGGTTACTTCTGATGGAAACTTTATTAATGAACGTCTCTAGTGTATTCTAGAGATTTATAAAATTACTAAAATGTCTGAGATCCAGATTACCAAATTATTAACAAATAATAAGATCATAATGTATATAACTATATAGAGAGTAATTAAAAAATAATAAGATCATAATGTATATAACTATATAGAGTGTAATTAACAAATAACAAATAATATGATCATAACTATATCATAATGTATCATAACTATCATAACTAATAAGATCATAATGTATCATAACTATCATAACCAAATATAATTTTCCTTTTATTTGTTTTTTCTGTTTACTTTGACCATGCGTAGCTTTTTTTTTTAAGATTGGACCACGTGAACCTCTTGAATCACTTGACTTTACTTTTCTGTTCAGTTTCCTTCCACCTACACTTTTAATTTTATTATTTTACTACTGTTATTATTATTATTATATTTTATTTTATTTACTTAATGAGGAAACTAGGCTATAAAATGAACTCTTGCGCTGCGCCACTGGCTTTGGAACGTACATAGAGAGGGAGAGAGAGAGAGAGAGAGAGAGAGAGAGAGAGAGAGGGGGAGGCGTTGATAGTCCATGGCGGTGAATGAATATTTCCTTATGAGAGAAAATCTTACAATTGATGATGTCTTTCCTTCCTATTTCAAATTATACGTGAAGAACCACCGATTGCTCTATCAGAACAGAGAATTTAACTGCTGGGTTTTTTGGAGTGGAGAAGACGAGCCACGCGAACGTCCTCCTCCTCCGCCTCCCTTCTCCTGTTTTTATGAGTATATTATATTTAACCTCAAATTTCTCAGTCCTAACTTGTGATTAAAAAAATATTTGTTAACCAATGTAATAATATACCCTAAGAACAAGCAAATAAATTAGAGGTGTGTGTCATTTTTTACGAAAGAACGGACAGTTTGATAATTAAAACTGCAGGGTTGTTAGAGGCAAATACATTATTAACAGCATCTATCTAGATAAAAGAGTACTTGTGTGAAAGTAATCAAAGTAATCAATTCCATTTTCCTGGGGGCCAAGTTTAGGAACGTTGCGTGAGGTCCACCACTTGGTCTATGTGCATTGAAGCACTTTCCCCCAGTCAACTTTCTCATTTGTTTTTCTATATTTAATTTTTTGCACCAAGTAGACAATTTAATTTGGAATGTTCCAGGGAAGGTGCCCATAATTCTTTCCTTTTGTTATTTAGAATTTTATTATTGAGTGTTTAAAGATACTTATTAAGAAATTTAAAATATTAATAATTTTTTATAAAAAAAATCTATCATAAAAATATATAATCAATTTAAATTTTATTCATTAATAAGACATTTCAAAAAGTTCATATATACTCAACAATATTGCAGCATGCACTCCACACATATAATGAATTTAAATCATTAATTAATTTTTCCAAATAAAAAACTAAATAAAAATTGTGAGTGTGTGGAATGCTATTCACTTAAGCATAAAACTAAACGTATCAATTAGTTGATATACTAAATATACAACACACTTCATTCAGTCTCTCTCTTTCTCTCTCTCTCTCTCTACCAAACCTACATGGTATCAGAGCCCAGTTTTCCACTCTTGGCATTTTCTGTTTTTGGTGCTTAGTCCCGTACACAGTGGCACTACACCATCCTGCTTGGAATCACCTCGCGATTCCAACGGCACCACCCCCATCACCAGACTCGCCGTCACGTATCGTCACGCGTTGCCTCTGTGTTCGGTGCATCCGAGCTTCCACCACCACTCTCACACGCACCCTCACGCGCCTCTCCATTGCTTGCTCACGTCAACATATGACGTCAGCCCTGCATTTGCGTGCGTTGCATCTGCTTCCGTGCGCCCCGCTTGTGCCGTTCTGCTTCCGTGCGCCCCGCGTGTGCCGTTCTGCTACGGTGCGCCGCGCGACCTTCTTGCTATTGTGTGTCGTCTTCAGTCTGCTATTGTGCACCACTGACATCACTTCCCTTCTCCTGACATCATCTCTGCACAGTAGTAGCCCATTTCCCAGCTAATTTCGGTCTTCCGGACTCACTGGTACACTCTGTTTTACCAAATTTTGCTCCTACAGGCCTGCTCCTATATGTTTAGTCCTATTCCACTTTTAATATGGATCGCCATAATGCCTCCCATCCAATTTATGTTCTTCTTAATGGTTCCAATTATGTACTATGGGCCCAAGCCATGTCTTTCTTTCTTAAAAGACGAAAATTTTGGCGTATTATCATCGGGGATGTGACCAAACCGGTCAAAGAGACCACTGAATCCACTACCACATATACAGATCGACTCGAAGATTGGGACAGTAAAAACTACTAGATCATTACTTGGCTTCAAAACACTTCTGTTTCCTCTATTAGTCTTTAGTTTGGCCGTTTTCAACTTGACACTGTTTCCAATCCTGCTAAAGACATTTGGGTTTTTTTGAGAGATCGATACCAGACTATTGGTCTTGCCCATCAGTATCAACTTCTGAGCCAACTTCACCGCATGCGCCAAGAATCCAGTCAGTCTATTAATGACTTTCTGCCTCAAATGTATTCTGTTTGGGACCAGCTTGCTCTCTCCGAACCGACATGGCCTCACCAAGAAGATGTTGCCTTATTCACTACCTATCGTAATCAGCAACAGTTGGTCCACTTTCTCATGGCTCTCACTCCTTCATTTGGGCCCATGCGTACCTCTCTTCTTCATCGCCTTCCATTGTCCACTCTTGAACAGGCTATTTCTGAGTTGTTATCTGAGGAGACCCGTCTTGGCACTCTCCAGACTCATTTTGTGGACTCTGTTTGCCACTCCTCAGTCACGGCCCTCACCGACCCAACAGTCCACTGCTTGCATCTATTATCAGAATCGGGGTCTTCCTTCTACTCATCTTTTGGTTCATTGCCCTGTCCGATCCTGCCGTTATTGTAACAAACTTGGTCCTGGTCACTTGCAGCAGGATTGTTTTCGCAATCCATCCCGATCATCTTCTATTAGCCACTCCTCTTGCGGTGGCTCTTCTAAGGGGAGCTCTCATTGTTAGTTTAATCGCACTGCTGCTGCTGCCTCTGAGGATTTCTCTAAGTCTTCTGCTCCGTCTGCCCCTATTTTTTCTCAAACTAATGTTGAGGCCATGTTCAAACAGCTTCTCTCCACCTCTGGTACACCTCCTCTTATTGCTTTATCTGTGACTCCAGGTAACTCTTCTTGGTATTTTGACTCTGCCTGTTGTAATCATATGACTTCCAGCTCTACTATATTCTCCTCAATCTCTCCATCTACTAATCTTCTCTCCATTCATACCGCTGATGGTTCTTTCATGTCTGTCAGTCATGTTGGGACTGTTTCCACATCTCAGTTATCTTTACCTCAAGTTTATCATATCCCTGCTCTAACCTTAAACTTTATCTTTATTAGTCAATTATATGAGCTTGGTCTAATCGTCATATTTTCTGCTAATGGTTGTTTGGTGCAGGACCCTCAGATGGGACAGACTATTGGGATCGACCGTAAGCATGGACGTCTCTATGAACTCATTCAACTTCATGTTCCAGAATCCCCACAGATCGCTGCTCATGCATCTGTTTCCTCTTTATCTCCTTTTCATCTTTGGCATTGTCGCTTAGGATATCTTTTTGTTAGTCGTTTAAAGTCTTTGGTTTCTAGTGGTCAATTGGGTCATGTACTTCAAGATACTTTTGATTGTATACCCTGTCAACTTGCAAAACAACCTGATTTATCATTCAATAAAAGTATTTCTGTTTCCCGTGCTCTTTTTAATCTCATACATTCGGATATTTGGGGCCCATCCCTTACTACTACCATGAGGGAATCTCGTTATTTTGTTATTTTTATTGATGATTAGTCACGATTTACTTGGCTTTTTCTCATGAAAACTCGGTCTGAACTTAAACATCTTTATTATAGTTTTGCCAAAATGGTTCACACCCAATTTTCCAAAACCATTAAAAATTTTCACTCTGACAATGCTATGGAATATCGGGATACCGATTTCCTTTCCTTTCTCCAGAGTTATGGTACTCAACCTCATCATTTCTGTGCTGGCACGTCCCAACAAAATGGACGTGCTGAACGGAAACATAGGCATATTCTTGACACTACTCGTGCTCTCCTTCTCTCGTCTTCTTGTCCTGAAAACTTTTGAGGAGAAACTGCCCTTATTGCTGTATACACTATCAATTGTGTTCCTTCTTCTGTCATCCATAATCAAACTCCTTTTGAACGTCTACATGGCACTCCCCTTCTATACATCAATCTTCAGGTTTTTGGCTCTGTCTGCTTCGTTTTGCTTCAATGCCATGAACACAACAAGCTTGAACCTCGTTCTCGTCTTTGCTGCTTTCTTGGATATGGAATTGAACATAAAGGCTTTCATTGTTGGGATCCTTTCTCTAAGCGTCTTCGTATCTCCAGCCATGTAGTTTTTTGGGAGCATAAAATGTTTTCCTCTCTTTCCTCCTTTTACTTACCCGCACTCTCCACTCCGGTCATCTTTACTAATCCTTCCCTAGATCTCTTCTCTACTAACTTTGATACAGGTTCCTCCTTCATCGAGACGCCCTTGTTGATCCCTGATCCTGGCCAGACTGTTCTCCCTGATGGTCCACTTCTCCTTGCCTCTTTTGATCCGTCTCTTGCCTTTTCGCCAGCTCTTCCTCTTACCGATCCTCCCACGGGTCGGCTGGACCGGGTAACTCAACCACCTATTTATCTTCGTGATTATTTATTGTTGGGTCTGTTGCATTTTCTACTTATGAACCTACTTCCTATCGTGAGGCTTGTACCAATCCTCTTTGGCAGCAAGCTATGACTGATGAACTTCAGGCTTTGGACAAAACTCATACTTGAGATGTTGTTGATCTTCCTCCTAGCAAGACTGCAATTGGCTGCAAATGGGTCTATAAAATCAAGACTCATTCTGATGGCTCTATCGAGCGCTACAAAGCTCGTCTTGTTGCCAAGGGTTTCAACCAGGAATATGACATTGATTATGAGGAGACATTCTCCCCTGTTGCTCAACTTACCTCTGTTCGCAGTTTGCTTGCTGTTGTTGCTGCTCGGCACTGGGAGCTCTTTCAAATGGACGTTAAGAAGGCCTTCCTTAATGGTAATCTTCTTGAGAAAGTCTACATGCAACCTCCACCTGGGTCTACTTATCCCACTCATAAGGTTTGCAAACTACATCGTTGTAGACACCCTATTTTTGACCGTCCTCAAGACTTGGTTGTGCTTGCAGGTACACCCAACAACTAGTTCGATTGCTCGCCGAGTACTCAACTGTCGCGGCAGAACGTCACAGGTTTGAGCTTTCCAAACCCTGTATCCTTCCTGCCCATTTTTTGGACCTTGTATTGGCCTTTTCTGCATGCTTTTTGGAAGGCACTGCCGGCCATGATCTGGCACTACCGGCTTTGACTTTGTGTCTGCCAACCATTGATGCAACCTGCCGGCCAGCAATGAGCTACTGTCGGCCACCACTGATGGCCGGCAGCACCCCTGTCTCAGCTGGTTTCACTCAAGATCTTTTGAGCTAGCTGGAATCCTTTCATCTCCCCTCCATACACGTGTATAGAGGGATGAAGCTCTTGCCAAGCTTCTTGAAGAAATTTTGCATTGCTTTTCTTCTATATAAGAAGAGAGCCTCTCTCCTTATCAAAGGTTCAACACTTTTACAAGAGATATAGCTCTATATATATATATATATTTCTTCCTCTCTCTCTATATTGTTGTGCTTTTAGTCCATTTTTCTTGCACTTTTACACTACAACACATAGAGATACACCACCACCATTGGACTGAGGTTCTTGGGAAGGTTACTTGAGGTCTGAAAGTGAGTTTTTGGGCCCTGAGGTTGCTGATCTCAAAGTTGGTCTTCAAGGGTGAGTATTTTCCCCATTTTAGCACTTTTTTGTACCTCATTTTGGCCATTCTTGCATATTGTTTTAGGCCTTGCTTTCAACTGAAAAAAGTCTTGTATTTAAGTTTTTTTGAAGTTTGTTTAAGGTCTTTTTGGTGATAAGGGTGTACAACCCTCTTACATGCTTTGTTTAGCCTTGTTTTGAGCCATGCCTTAAGGCCTCCAAGCTAGCCTTGGTTTGGCCTTCTAACCACTGAAATCCAATAGATTTTTAGTGGTAGGCATATGGTTTTGAGGCCCCAAATCAAAGGGGGTGGTCCCCCTCTCTTTGTGTTTTTGTTTACTTGCATTTTTGGCCTTCCAAAGGAGACTGCCTCTATGTATTTTTGAGGCTTGGTTTAGGCCATTTTTTGTGACTTTTAGGACCTGCCTGAAGTCTTTCCATGGCTGGTTTGGTCATATTTTGCATGCATCTTACATGTGTAGTGTAATCCCATTCATAGCCTTACAAAGTAGCATGTTTTTCTTGCATGTGTTGGCTCCATTTCAGTAGGTTTTTGGTGACGTTTTACCATGCCTTAGATCTTTTTTGGGTTGGTTTTGTCACTTCATGCATGCATGATACACTTGTAGTGTAAATCCCATAAACTAGTCTTGTATGCTTCTTGCTTTAGCATGTCATTCTAGCTTATGATGAGTCCATTTCAGCATGTTTTTGGTGATGTTTTTCGTTGTCATGACTCTCTCCATAACTGGTTTGTTCATCCTTTGCATGCTCCATATACTTGTAGAACAAATCTTGCTTACTAGCTTTATGTGCATGATGTTTTGACTCATCGTCCTAGCATATTTTGGCTTTGCTCCAGCATGATTTTGTCCTTGTTTTGGGCTGTCCTAGGACTGTTTTGGGCTGCCATGGCCATATCACTCTTGCTTTGTATAGCTATAGTGTAAATGCTTAGGCTAGTCTTGGTTTTTGAGGCCCCTACCATGCCATACATGTGATGTTTACATGCTTTGCCATCATTCTAAGTGTTATTTTAGTCCATGAAATGTGACCATACACTTGCATTTGACATGCTTTTAATGCCTTGGAGGCTTGGCTCTTTATGCCTCAAGAATGAACTTTTGTGCATGCCATTAAGCCTAAGCCTTTGGCTCATCATTTCAGTGCATTTTTTGTCTTGTTATACCATGATGTAACTTTGTTTTATGCTGTCCAAGTCATACCATGTTTGGTTCCAATAGGTGTAGTGCATTGCCTCTTTTGTAGCCTTGTATGCTCCATGTTTTTGGCATTGTATGCTAGCTTGTTTCGGCCTCTTTCCATGCACGTTTTAGTCTCATATTAACATGTACTAGGACTGTTTTGGGTTGCCCTTGCCATATCCTTCATGCTTTGTATAGCTATAGTGTAATTGGCCTTGCAAGCTTTGTGTTTTGTTGACTCATGCATGCTATCTTTGAGCTACTTAGATGATTTGGCATCATTTAATACTTCATTTCAGAGCCTATAGCATTGCCATGTTTCCACTTCAATCATGCTTTAAGTGTCTTTGAGTGTTGTGCATTATTGCCTAGTTTATGGCTTAGCTTGTATGCTTGCATGCCTAGGTATTTGAGCCCTCATTTCAGCATGTTTAGGTACTCATTTTGACCTATTTAAGCTCTGTCCATGCTTAGTTCAAAAATTTGTGTCATGTATTGCATACCTCCTTTGTAATCCTCTTTGATAGCTCCATGCTTTAAGGACCTTCGCATGCTTTACTTGTGTTGTTTAAATGATTTGGCATCGTTTATCATCTCATTTCAGTGCACTTAGTGTTGTTACACTTGCACATTTGTCACTCCTTAAGCACTCTAGAGAGTTGTGCTCTTAGGCCTCTTTGATGAGCCTTTGCATTTTGCATGCTTGAGTGTGTTTTGGTGACTTAATTCCATCACCATTGGCCACTGATTTGGGCATAGTTGAGGTCTGCCCATCTTGGTTTAAGTCCATCCTTGCATGTTGTTGCATGCTTGTCTTGCATATTGTTGTATGCTTGCTCCATCTTTACATGTTGTCGCATGCTAGTTCCATTACATGTTGTTGCATGTTTATTACACTGCGTTTTGCACGCTTAAGTCATATTGCATGATTGCATGTTCGAGCTAGCATCGTGTATGCCATCATTGCATTGCATTGTTGCTTGGATTAAGTGTTAATCCGAGCACGAGAAACGAGAAACGTTTCATACTTCAAGTGATGAGATGTGTCTCAATTCTCGGTCGCCGACGCTCTTGATTATCCATGATAGAGTTCTAGGCATTTATGTGTTTATTTGTGCATTCATTTCGCATTGATTTGCACAAGTTGGATCTTTGGCCATCATGCATCGGGATGCGTGATTCATGGTCTTGGATCCGATTATGCTTCTCCCTTGATGTTTCGAGGTGATATGGGGTGGCATAGTGCGTACATACCCTTGGGAGACCCTCAATTTTCTCTGTTTTGTGCTTTGCTGCAGTTTGGTGTCCCAACACATCAGTGGCCGGCACCCCCTCATCCTTGGCCGGTAGTGTGCCATCCTTGGCCGGCATGTGGTCGGCAATGGCTTCCCATAGCCAGTAGGCCACTGATGCACTCCCTAGCATGTTTTTGGTAATTTCCAGCAGCAAAGTCTCAAGGACACCCTGCAAACAGAGCCTCTAAAGAGCAACCGGAGAGCTTTTCGGGACGGCAACCGAGCATGCATCATCTTCAACTTCTTCAAGGCAAAGCTGAGGCGGCCTAGCAATATCATTTTAATGCTTTACTTGTTAGTTAGCATTTGTTATTTGTGGTTAATTAATTAATTTGTTAATTAATTAAGTTTTGTAATAATTAGTTGTAACTAGTTATTCAATTTGGTTTTGTAATAATTAATTAGCTTGTTAGTTAGTTAATTAGTTGGTTTGTATTATTTATTCGGACCCTCCGTCGAGAGGGCCAATTTTGTAATAAGTGTGCGTGCGTGTGTGCATGTCTTCCAACTTCCATTTCTTTCTCCCTTTTACTTACCTACTTTTGTTGGTTAGTTTTAGGTCATGTTTCAAATTAGCATACTTATGCTTTGCATGTTTGCATCCATCCATCTGTCTAACATACTTATGCTTGCATGTTTGCATCCATTCATCTACATTGCATGTACCGGGCTCGGCGCATCATACTAACTGCATTGTATTTCAATTCCAAGTTAAATACATGTATCAATTGCCGTATCTCACATGTCATTTTAGAATAGCCGAGCTTATTTCTAGTTGCATTTTCCATGTGTTGCATTAGCCATCTTAACATGAACTAGGATCATGCATTGATTACTAACTAGTTTCTGTTTTGGCTCGGAGTACTCTATAAGTATTTATGCTTTGGCATCTTGCATGTATGTAAGTGTTAACATGATAGCATGCTTGCCATGAGACTAACTGCTTAGTTGATATGAACTGCCTGAATGCCTGTGGGTGAAGGTTGGATTACTTGAATTGGAACGATTCATTGAAGTCTGTGTTTTAGACTATTTACGAGTAGCAAACTTCAAACCATTTCCAAACAAACAGATATGCGATGCTTTGTTCCAAATTAGGCAATCTAGTCTATACTTGTCTGCTGTGCACATCACATAGTAAGATTAGCTAATTAATTGGAATAAGAATGCATGTGTTTTCAAAAACGAGATATCATGTTTCGTAGTGGCCGATCTTTGATTAGGCGAGCAGGGGTGCTCATAGATGACCTTCCCCAATCGTACCCAAGTTTTCGAGCTGAGGCAACTTTGGTGATGACGGACACATGGCCTTAGGCAATGAGTCAGGGTTTCCTAAATTTTCCAAAAATAAAATATTTAGGTTGTGACTTTGTATCTGGCAAAGCAGTCCATGTTTGGCACTTCTTTCTCAAAAATCAGCTTTCCAAAACGATTTGTCGGATTTGGACTCTTTGGTGATTTATCAATCTCACATTGCACATTGTGAGATCAGATTAAAAACCGTAACAATTTGAGTCCAAATTGTAGCATGAGGCCCTTGGGGCGCGTCTACAATCGTGCCCTCTATGGTCTCAAGCAGGCACCCCGCACTTGGTTTGTTAAGTTCAGTTCTACCATTCATGACTTCGGATTCACCTCTAGCTCCTATGACTCTGCTTTATTTATACGGACTACTCCTCAGGGTACCACTCTTCTCCTTCTTTATGTGGATGATATGATTATCACTGGTAATGATGCAGCTGGTATTCTTCACCTCAAACATCTTCTCCACCGTCAGTTCGAGATGAAAGGCCTTGGTACTCTTAATTACTTCTTAGGCCTTGAAGTCTCCCTTGATTCTACTGGTTCCTATTTGTCCTAGGCCAAATATGCATCTAATCTTCTGGCCCGTACTGGTCTTATCGATTGCAAAACTACCTCTACTCCAGTTGATCCTCAGATTCGTCTCACTCCTCTCAGATGCTACTCTTTATCGCCAGCTCGTCGGTAGTCTTGTCTATTTCATTGTGACTCGTCCTGACATTGCCTATGCTGTTCACATTGTTAGTCAGTACATGTCGGCTCCTCGCACTCCCCATTATACTGCTCTACTCCGCATCCTTCGCTACCTCAAAGGCAGTATGTTCCATGGCCTTCACTACTCTGCTTCCTCCTCTCTTGAACTATGTGCCTTTTCTGATGTTGATTGGGTTGGGGATCCTACGGATCGATGCTCTACCACAGGTTTCTGTTTCTTCTTAGGGGATTCTCTTCTTACTTGGCGCAGCAAGAAACAATCCATAACTGCCCGCTCTAGTACCAAAGCTGAATACCGAGCTCTTGCTTGATACTACTCAGGAACTTCTCTAGCTTCGCTGGCTCCTTACTGATATGGGTGTTTCTTCTTCTAGCGCTACCTCTCTCTATTGTGACAATCAGAGTGCCATTCAAATTGCTCACAATGATGTTTTTCATGATCGCACCAAGCATATTGAGATTGATTGTCAATTCATTCGCCAGCATGTTACCCGTGGCACTGTTCTGCTTCGCCCTATTGCTTCAATCGATCAACCTGCTGATATTTTCACCAAAGCTCATCCTCCTGGTTGCTTCAGTAATCTCGTTTCTAAACTCAAGTTGGTTAATACTTACCATCCTTGAGTTTGCGGGGGTCTGTTAGTATAAATATAATACAGCTAGCTGTCATTCATTTGTAACATAAAGTATAATGTTTATTATTTCTTTATTTCTGCTTTCGGTGGTGCAACATCCTATGTACAACACACCTCTCTATAAAAGAGAGTGAGTTTGCTTCTCTTTGATATACTGAATATACAACACACTTCATTCAGTCTCTCTCTCTCTCTACCAAACTTACATGTATAATAAGTGAGATCAATAATTTTGAAGTGACAACATCATAACATATGTTAATATACTAATTATTATAATAATTGATGCGTGTAGCACCACTCTTCACTTTGTAAAAGATACGAACAAAATGTAGGCAATGAGGTGGACTCACAAAATTGCATTTTTTATTTTTATTTTTTTGTTCTATTATTAAGAAAATTTACAAGTCATTGGTACTATTCTAAAATTATAAAAAAAAAAAATTATAACTTTAATCATTAAAGTTTATAAAATTTATCATAAATTTATAATTATTTTTCAAAATTAATACTGATTTATTATTTCCTTCTATAATTATATGTATATTTTTTGGGGGAAACTTTTTAGTCCGCATAGCACAGCTGTTTGTGTCGGTTCGGTAGGTTATGTTTGGCAAGTAACAGATGCCAAGTCAGCAAGAGCAAATTGACGGCTGCTACACAAGCCACGTCACTCGGAGGGTGAATATTCAATTCCATAGCACGTGCAGGATGCACTCATTGAAAACGGTGCGCGAACATACTCTTTCCTTTGAAAAATGCTAGTACAACCCTTAAATAATTTATTAAGGCCCCGTTTGGGAACTTACTTTTTTAGTTAAAAAATCAAAAAGTTATTAAATTAGTCAAAAAGTCAACAATTCATACCAAAAAGTCAAAAATTCTCTTTTCTCTCTACTTTTTGCACATCTTTTCGTAATTAGTCAAAAAGTCATCCCAAACATATAAGTTTTTTTACCTACCTTTTTAGCCAAATAGCCAAAAAGTTACTAAATTAGCCTGTTCCCAAACGAGGCCTAAATGTTTTACTCTCTCCGTCTTAAAATAATGATTTTTTTAGAGAATTTAATTTTATTTGGTAGTACAATTATTACATTTGAGAAAAGTTAATTTTTCAAAATTATCCTTTTGATAGTACATTTTTTAGGAATATCAATGTCATAATTGTACTTTTTATATTGTTTATTAATTTAAAAGAAAAGCAAAATAAGAAATTTACATTATTTTTGTACTTTATTTTTGAAGAGGGACTATTATTTTGGGATAATAAAAAATAAAATAAATGACTAATATTTTGGGACAGATGGAGTATTAAAATTGTGTGAGGTTGAGATTTACATAAATTTATGTGTGGAACACATTTATATGAGAGATTTGATAAAAAATTTAATAAATTATTTGAGATCTCTATCATAATTCTTTTCTTTTTAGATACAGATTGTTAGTACTACTTAGACATGTGAAATTTATTATGAGTCTAATTTTAATATTTTGAATCGTTTAATGTAGGTGATTCTTTGAATATTTCATCATTGTAAAAAAATTAAGTTTATCAAATATTGATAGTATCTTGATTAAAACATATTTTTGTTAATAATTTATTTTTAAAATCATATTTACTATTAATAAAAATATATTATGATTAAATGACTATCGATACCTGATTAATATAATTTTTTATAAAAATAAAATAATCACTAAATTTTACACATTAAACCATTCAAATCGTCAAAATTAAACTCTGATGGCCGCACATACGCAATAACAAACTCCGGTCTGATTCCAAACTGAAGACTAGTCTCCTCTATTTTTTTTTTCCTCTAAATTTTTGTTACTTGTGGTATTGATTGGTTAAATTTGGAATTGTCAAATGGGTTTTAATTTACTAATATAAGGAATAATTACATATTCATCTCCAAAATATAGTCTTATGTTAATTTGTTTATCAATAGTTAAATTGTGCTAATTTCATTCTTATTGTATAAAAATATTTTAATTAATCTTAAAAAAGTATAAAAATCATCTCTCAAGCAGGACCTTAGCCATCTTCTTTAATTTCTACACATTCGTCTAAGTAAAATGATATGAATAATACTAAGAATCATAAATAAAAAAAATATATATGAAATACTTTATGAAGATTTTTTATTCTTTGATTAGTGCATGATATTTTATTGTATGTGTAATTTAACGGTGGGAAATATTTCATGATTATTTTCATGATCCCTAACATTACTCGAATGATATATAAGCTCACTTTTATATCTATTTTCTAAATCTAATGATGTGTAAGTGATATAATTGATTGATGATTAGAGAAGATATGAAAAAGATGGTTATCTTAAGAAAGTAAAACCCTCAATTACTCAACACACATTTTTTTTTTATGAAATTATCTATTTTCTAAACTTCTTCTTTAGTTATGACATCCCTTTGAGAGTTGCGTATTATAGGAGAAGTTATTGATTGGTCTTGGGGCACCGCCACGTGGTGTCCCAATAGGATTGTGATTGATAGAAGAAGTGAAATGCACGAATTTATATTGGGTAATTGAGAGATATGAAAGAACATGATAAATTATGATTGATGAGAGACAAAACCATGTGACGCTGCAGGAGCAACCAATAATTTTTGGTATCATAGCCTTTTTCATTTCACAAATCTAAGTATTTTACAAACATATCATATTTAGAGATGGGTCAATTCATTGAGTCATCAAATTATTTTCAAATACCATATTTGATTATTTCAACGGTCAAGTTTGAGCTATTTAAGAATTTGATCAACCTCCTCTTTCATGGGCACTAGAAGATTGTCATCCTTAAGATCATTAGGATTGGTTGGTAATCAATCGAATAGAACTCTTCCTAAAGTCTAAGTTAAAAAAGAAATTTCAATTTTTTCCCCTGATTTGTTGGAAGGGGTTGCGTCTGAAACTAAATTTATCAATAGATTGAATTTAATTTGAATCCAAAACCCAATTGATCCAATTATTGCTGGATTAGTTCCTAGCCTTGGTTCAAATAAGTTTAATGGCGAAATTGCCTCTGAACTCTGACACCTCAGCCCTCTTGTTTGGCACATTACCAAGGTGTTTTAACAATTTCTCAGCCATGGCCATGATGCAAAACTCGAAAAGTAAGATTTTTCAAGAAAATATCCGCACCACACCCTCTTCAAACCCCACAAATTGAACAATAAAAGTTAAAATCTATCAAATACATTATATAAGTAAAATGTGATTTTTAATGAGAAGTCTTGTGCGAGTTCCAAAATCTCATTCTAAATTTTTTATTTTTTTAATTTATAAAATAATTTTAAAAACAACTATTGGCTAAATTATCTACAAAAAAATTCCAAAAAAATTTGAAAAAAAAAAATCAATTATGCATGAAAAGGAAACCTAATTAATCCAATCAACTCTTTTAAAAAAAACTTAAAATATAAAAATCTCTTGATTTATTGTATCTCCTTCCATATCAAGTCACACTCTCTTTTTTCTCTATATAATCGTCTATAATTACAATATATTGCAATATCTTCATTAGAAATTATATAGCACAAACTATGCCACCATCACCAAAAAACAAAAAAAAACAAAATTCCTAGTTCATCATTAAGTTATGAAGCATATGATTTGATGGAAGATTGATTTGAGAATCATCGATTCACATTTGTTGGAAATCGATTGCATGGAGTGAGGTCGGGCATGGTGACGCTAACTACAGGGAATGATATTAACGAATTCCCATTTGTTGCGATACGATGAGTTTGGTAGCATGTAAATTTTATAATTTAAGGATTCATAAGTGCATTTTAAATCAACATTGTGTGATTGACACTTTACATTTGCAATGTAGGTGTGATATGTATATCTAGATTATATATACGTACACATAGTGAAACGTGTCCATTCAGTTTAATTATATAATTTTTTTAATTTTATATTTTTAGATGTTTCTGAGTTTTTTAACTGGCCTTTCAAATAAAATGCATTAGATTGATTAATTCTATTTATAAGTAGCCTAGAATCAGTTCTTTTTTGCAGTCAACTTAATTCTCCATCACCGAAGGCTATAAAATAATTTTGAAGTACGTATGTATGGGTTATATATGCATCTTCATAATATTTTACGAATTTTATTAATTTGGTCATTGTTCTCTATATAATGTTTAGTTTATGAAAATGTTTGACTCCATTTGACTTATTCATCAATGTCCTTAGTGACTAAAGAGTTTATTTGTACACTTTTTTAGAAGAAAAAAAAAAGAAAAAAAAAGAAGTTTTTTGGGCCAATCACAGGAGACCCCAGCACTCACTGGGGGTCTCAAGCTTTATTCTTTTTAGAATTTGTATATTTGATTTCTCAAAAAAATGAATTTAGATTGCATGCAATAACATTACAATTTTTTGTGATTTGGTTTGTTCATTCATTTTATGCATGTCTTACTACAAGAAATTTCACTTTTTGTGACTAATATATTTGGTCGCCAATAGTTCGTCAGGGAAGACAATCGGCGACTAAAATTTTTTTGGTAATCAAAAGTGACCTATCGGCAACTAAAACTTTAGTCGCCATATATTTTTTAAAAATAATTAAATATATATATTTTTTACTTTTAGCGACTAAATTATTTAATAGCCAATTGAGCATGTATGTTTAGCAACTAACTATTTGGTAGTCAAAAGTTTCACTTTTTGAGAATTGACGACTAAAAATTTAGTAGCCAAAAGTTTCCTTTTTACAATTGGTGACCAAAAGTTTAGTAGTCAAAAGTTTCACTTTTTGACAATTGGTGACAAAAATTTTAATAGCCAAAAGCCAACCTGTGATATTGGTTTAGTCGCTAAAAGGTCTCATTTAGTTTTTATAATTTGTTCTGTAATATTTTTTGCGCCACTTGTAACCTATGCATATACAAAATTATTCATTCATTCATTCATTCATTCAATTCTCAGCCATTCAATAAAAAGATTTCTTCACAACCTGTAGCATTCAATTTTCAATCATATACAAAACTTAACTATTAGCTGCATATATCCAAAAAAAAAAAAAAAAAAAAAGAATCCATAAACATAGCATAATCTAACAAATACTATCCAAACTGACAATTGAAATCCAAATTAAAAAAAAAAATCTTAATAACAAAACATATCATTTGTATATGCTTTCCATAAACAAAAAATATAATGTAAGTTGCACCCATGCAAACATCATCAATTTGGCCCAAAAACATCACTGTATCCATGCCAGCATCATCAATCTGTAACAAAAACCAGTGAGGTAACTAATCAAAAATGCAGAGCTTGATTTTTGTTTAAACAAAATATGGTTCAATTTATTTAACAAGTAATTTAGTTTATGGATAAGGAAAAATTAGATAACTAACTCAGTTGAATTTAGATGAATAACACAACGAATATATCAATTGATATAGCAAGACTAAATAAAGAAAAATCAGTCAATGAATCCTTTTAACTTAACAGATTGTTATTTCAAAGATTTTAACTAAAATAGGCAAATAACGATTTATGAGGGTATAACACACAATATCAGTTATACAACAACAAAATGAGTTTATCAATTAGCTATGACAGTTAATTTAAGATGAATAGCACGATATTTATCATAACTAATATAGCAAAACTAAATGAGGGAAAATTAGTGAAGTAGCTAATTGAAAACACTATGAATGATTTTTGATTTGACAGATAAAGATTTGAATATGCAAGCGGTGGCTTCAACAGATTAAGATTTGGAGCTATTGTGGGCTTGATTCAGTATAGGTTGGAGCACCAATTACACTGGCAATAAGTTAGGCTTGTGCCTTAGAATTTTGAGAAGCCTAAGAGACATTTTATCAAACAGCTTGAAGGCAAGAAAAAAAAAAAATCCTTTGTTATAAAAATCCAAATCCAAAACAACAACTATTTTGACATTATAAGAATCCAAAGCAACAATCCATCTATAAGAATCCAAAACAACCCATCTTGAAGCTTTGATTTGTTTGTTTACGGAGCGATTAAAGAGAACGATTCAGTGAGATTTAGGGCAGAAATCGAGACTGGCATGTCACTCTCCATCATCTTCGCCTTCTTAACGCCCTTTTTCGGTTAAGTTTAAGGCATTTTCGGCTCTAACTCCCAACCTACACGTGCTAATTACATTCCGTCTATTGTCACAGATCCTATTTGTCATGGGGAAGCTGGCTGTGACATCGGTACAGTGGTTCGGGGGCTGTTTCGCATTTTTGCCCCCTTAACGCCCTTTTTCGGTTTAGTTTAAGGCATTTTTTGCTCTAACTCTCAACATACACGTGTAAATTACATCCCGTCTATTGTCACAGGTCCTATTTTTCATGAGGAAGGTGGCCGTGACATCCGTACAGTGGTTCGGAAGCTGTTTCGCAGTTTCACCCCTGTAACGCCCTTTTTCGATTAAGTTTAAGGCGTTTTCGGCTCTACCTCCCAACCTACATGTGCTAATTACATTCTGACTATTGTCATAGGTCCTATTTGTCATGGGAAAGATGGCCGTGACATCCAAACGGTGGTTCGGGGGCTGATTTGTAGTTTCACCCCCTTAACGCTTGGTTAAGTTTAAGGCGTTTTCGGCTCTAACTCCCAACCTACACGTGCTAATTACATTCCGTCTATTGTCACAAGTCCTATTTGTCACAGGAAAGGTGGCCTTGGCATCCGTACTATGGTTCGGGAGCTGTTTCGCATTTTCGCCCCCTTAACATCCTTTTTCGGTTAAGTTTAAGGCGTTTTCAGCTCTAATGCCCAACCTACGCGTGCTAATTACATTCCGTTTGTTGTCATAGGTCCTATTTGTCATGGGGAAGGTGGCCATGACATTCGTATGGTGGTTCGGAAGTAGTTTCGCAGTTTCGCCCCGTAATGCCCTTTTTTGGTTAAGTTTAAGGCATTTTCGGCTCTACCTCCCAACTTACACGTGCTAATTACATTATGTCTATTGTCACAGGTCCTATTTTTCATGGGAAAGGTGGTCGTGACATCCGTACGGTAGTTCGGGGGCTGTTTTGCAGTTTTGCCCCCTTAATGCCTTTTTTCGGTTAAGTTTAAGGCGTTTTAGGCTCTAACTCCCAACCTACACGTACTAATTACATTCTGTCTATTGTCATAGGTCTTATTTGTCATGGAGAAGATAGCTACGACATCCATACGGTGGTTCAGGGGCAGTTTCGCATTTTTGCCCTCTTAATGCTCTTTTTCGGTTAACTTTAAGGAGTTTTCGGCTCTAACTACATGTGCTAATTACATTCCGTCTATTGTCACAGGTCCTATTTGTCACAGGGAAGGTGGCCGTGACATCCAAATGGTGGTTCGGGGGCTGTTTCACAGTTTTGCCCCCTTAACGCCCCTTTTCGGTTAAGTTTGAGACGTTTTCGGCTCTAACTCCCAACCTACGTGTGATAATTACATTCCGTCTGTTGTCACAGGTCCTATTTGTCATGAGGAAGCTATTCATGACATCCGTACGGTGGTTCGGTGGCTATTTCACATTTTCGCCCCCCTTAACGCCCTTTTTCGGTTAAGTTAAGGCGTTTTCGCCTCTTACTCCCAACCTACGCATGATAATTACATTCCGTTTGTTGTCATAAGTCCTATTTGTCATGGAGAAGTTGGATGTGACATCTCTATGGTGGTTTGGGGGCTGTTTCGCAGTTTCACCCCCTTAACGCCCCTTTTTCGGTTAAGTTTAAGTTGTTTTCGACTCTAACTTCCAACCTACACGTGCTAATTGCATTCCGTCTGTTGTCACAGGTCCTATTTGTCATGGAATGCTTCTCGTGACATCCGTATTGTGGTTCGAGGGCTCTTTCACAGTTTCGCCCCCTTAACCCCCTTTTCCGGTTAAGTTTAAGGCGTTTTCGGCTCTAACTTCTAACCTACACGTGCTAATTGCATTTCGTCTATTGTCACAGGTCTTATTTGTCATGGGGAAGATGGCTGTGACATCCATATAGTGGTTCAGGGACTGTTTTGCATTTTCACCCCCTTAACGTCTTTTTTCGATTAAGTTTAAGTCGTTTTCAGCTCTAACTCCTAACCTACACAAGATAATTACATTTTTTCTGTTGTCACAGGTCTTATTTGTCAAAGGGAAGATGGCCGTAACATTCAAATGGTGGTTCAGGGGTTGTTTTGCAGTTTCACCCCCTTAACGCCCTTTTTCGATTAAGTTTAAGGCATTTTCGGCTCTAACTTACACGTGCTAATTACATTCCGTCTGTTGTCATAGGTCTTATTTGTCATAGGGAAGGTGGGCGTGATATTCGTACGGTGGTTTGGGGGCTGTTTCGCATTTTCACCCTCTTAACGCCTTTTTCCGTTAAGTTTAAGCGGTCTTTGGCTCCAACTCCCAACCTACGCATGCTAATTACATTCCGTCAGTTGTCACAGGTCCTATTTGTCATGGGAATGCTGCCCGTGACATCCATATGGTGGTTCGGGGGCTGTTTCACAGTTTCGCCCCCTTAATTCCCCTTTTCGGTTAAGTTTAAGGCTTTTTCAACTCTAACTCCCAACCTACACGTGCTAATTACATTCCGTCTGTTATCACAAGTTCTATTTGTCACGAAAAAGGTGGCTGTGACATCCGTACAGTTGTTCGGTGGCTGTTTCGCATTTTCGCCCCGTAACGCCTTTTTTCGGTTAAGTTTAAGTTGTTTTCGACTTTAACTCCCAACCTACACGTGTTAATTACATTTCGTCTGTTGTCATAGGTCTTATTTGTCATGGGGAAGTTGGCTGTGACATCTCTACATCTAATTACATCCCGTATGTCCCCATTCTCCATAGGTCCTATATATATATGCAAGACAAACTCCAAATAAACAAAGATCATTTCAAACAGCATCCAATTAGAAGCATCAATTACTCTGTACAAATTTTCAAGCAAAATTGGCTACCAAAAAAAAAATGAAAAAAGGAAAGACAAAGCAATTAAAACTAATTACACAGCAAATATCAAAAGGACAAGCATTATCAAGAGCATAAAGTCAAACCAGAGTTTGGAGGTAATAAAGATTGATTCAAACCATAGTTTGGAGGTAATAAACAAATCCTCGCGCTTCACGATACCACCTTCAAACAACTTCTTCAAAACCAAACCAATCTGCAAGGAAAGAAAACTAGATCAGTGCCTCCAAAACCTTCCAAGAAACTAATAAATTTTCTTATTCCAAACAAATTATCTTTGACCACCGAGGTGAGTAAGTCTATTAAAATCAAATCACCAATTACACCATTAATGCAGTTAGTTGCAAATATGAATTCTAAATCATGGTAAGGATCTGAACTAATGAGACCCATCCTAGAACACATAATGGCTTGGCGTATTCACAAAGAGGTTCATTCTTGTTTAAGGTCATTGTGATGTAACTGGAGTATGGACAAAATAAGAAATTTTTTTCGTAAGATATTTTTAAGAAAAATGGTACTCATATTGTAAGATCAACAATCATTATAAGAACAAATAGAAATATGTCCACGCAAAAAAAATAAAAAAATAAACCACATATTTTAGTACAATTTCTTGAAATGCATTTGTAAAGTGGTTGGTTCTGAAATATGTTGGAGGTGGTTCCACAGCATCCATTGTGTGAAATATTATACCCACTTGTGAATTGCTATCAATTGTAGCCTGTTGCAGTGCTTCATGAATCTGCACGTAATAAAACCTTTTCCTTTTTGATAATAATGTAATAAATAATGGAACTGCAGATATTTTGCCCAAAACAAGAATGACATAAGAGGAGACCAAAGTACCCGAGTTTCGGCAATTATTGGACACCAACCCTCTTTGACAAGACATTTTTTTGTAACATCAAAATTCAACACGTTCAGTGTATCATACACAAAACCTGCAATAAATGAGAAATATAGTAAAGACAAAAAGGCCCATACATATTTTGCTTGTCATAAGAAAACTAAACTACATAATGTGCTACACAAACATCAATCAAAAATAAAATGAACATTGCAAGCATGTGGGAAAATATAGCCAGTCAATTTAACAGCATACTTCTTGAGTTAGTTGCCTTTGTTTCATTATATCTTCGGCTACAGAAGAGCAAATTGCACCAAATGCTTCACAAATTTTCAATATTTTTGTCTTTGCTTGCTCTTCCGAGAAGAACACTACAAAAACAATTTTCTCAACTTGCACATGCAATATACAAGCAAAATTAGTTGGATTCAGAAATTTAGGCCACAGTCTTCAAAGCAATAGAAGTACACCAACATAGCACTCTAGTGAAGAAAGCATACTATTAAGAAGTAGAATATATTCAAGGTTTTCAGATTATAAGCTATAGTAAGAAAATACGTAGAAATAAAATTTATCCCAAAAGACCAAAAGATAATAATATAAATAAGAGAATGACCATTTCAGTTGATACAGGATCCAAGATTTGTTCATCAGTTGGTGCCTGATTGAAAAGCATGTTGCCTTTTGTAGCACGAAACAACATCCGCTCAAACCTAAGAGCTTTGGATTTACTAATAATGCCACTAATAAATCTTAAACCAGATTGATTTGATGGCCCAGGTTGCATCTCCTGTAGAATGGATTATCTATAATAAACAAAATCATGTTTATAGTTTATCTACCTAAACAGTATTTGACAAAGCAGACAATTACCTGTTTAAGTAAAGATGCTATATCTGTATAGACATCATTAGAGTACACATGATCATCTAACTCTCTTTCCTCTTTCACTACGTGACTCTTACTTGAAACAAGGAAATTACTTGCCTAGAATTGCGCATGAGAAGGCATAAGAAAAGCATCTAAAACTATATTTTGGATTGAAGCTTCATATATGCACATACTCAAGAAAGAAAGAACACTAAAATTATTTGGCACAAATTTATTCAGCCACAACTTTCACACTATATTTATACTCCATCTAGGTACTGGACATGTTAACAAGAAAGAAACAGAGATCATTTGATGGCTTGGAGCTCATCAGCCATTGTTTGAACAACAATGATTCATACCACTAAAAAAAAGACCATTGATAGCACTAATGCATTGGGAATGCCAAAAACAAAAAAAAAAGGCATAAACAGTGAGCGGGGCCAACTGCCACATCATTAGCGCCTATTGCCACATCATTAGTGTCACGACCCGAACCTGCCCCTATGGGTTAAGGCCATAACCGGCCAATAATCACGAGATTACCTACGGCCTCAAACCAAATAAAGCAAAACTCATCAGAGTAAAGGGGGCCAAACGGAAGCAAATTTAAAACTTTGTCCATAGAGCTGTGCTTATATGCACACCATAACATTCCAAACATTTATATGTTAATAACTCACATCAAAATATGTACTACACATAGAACACTGTACATACAGGATCATACAAGTTTAAGTCAGTCAAACCCAAGACTTATATACAAAAGTAGTCCAATGCTTTCGCCAACATAACAAAACTATGAACAAAGGACAAAGGCGAAGACAGTCTCGTGCGTGAGACATTTGGACTGACTCCTCAAAACTTTGACTGTTTCTCACAATTTCACCGAGGCTGGTTCTGGACGTCCCTTGGCTCACCTACATGTACATGAATGAGCGTGAGCGAAAGCCCAATGAATAACATCAAGTAAGGAAGATACATAAGCAATCTTTGAAACAGTTACAGCAAACGGCCTTTGGCTCAATCACTTGTATCAATCGGCCTTCGGCCCAATCATTTATGTCAATCAGCCTTTGGCCCAATCATTCTTGTCAATCGGCCTTTGGCCCAATCATTCTCGTCAATTGGCCTTTGGCCCAATCATTCTTGTCAATCGGCCTTCGGCCCAATCATTCTTGTCAATCGGCCTTTGGCCCAATCATTCATGTCAATCAAACTTACCAAACTTACAAAACTTACATGGACGTAAACAATTGGACAACAACATATTTCAAATATCTTGTTAAGATATTACTCACAGTGATCGGTTGGTTGGTTTGCCTTGGAGCTCGTCCCTACACATTCCATGAACACAAAAGGGTCACAAACAATTCAATCCGTTCTAAATTCACATTTTCCTCTTTAGGCTTCATTCTTATCTCTTTATCTCAATTACAATGCTCAATGCATGCCTAAGAGTACTTTAGAAGTGAAAGAGAACGGAAAACGAAACGCAGAATGCATAAACAAAATTTCAGAAAACAGGATCCCCGCTCGAGCGTGGACTTCTCCGCTCGAGCGAACCCATGAGGTTTGCAAAAGTGTTGGATGCATCAAAATTACGCTCGAGCGTGAAGTATGGCGCTCGAGCTGAAGGTCTGTTTACATAGCTCCCCGCTCGAGCATGAAATTACCCGCTCGAGCGGACATCCAAGTCTGCAAAAATACTGGGAGCACGAAATTCGCGCTCGATCGGCGGTTTCCCCGCCCGAGCGAACATCAAATTTTCTGGGTTTTCCAGCTAAGTTCTTGAGCTCAAATCCAGCATTCAAACCGATCCAACTTACAATTTATGGCTCAAACTTCAAATATATTTATGCTATCATGATACAAACACCGATTTACATCAATATGGAGCTCAATTTCATAAATCACACACATGTATGTCCCAATTGACACCAAACTCATTTCCAACATGCAAATTCATGCATTCAAAGCTCCTATTCTTATAGTTTGTACATGCATGTGATGTATTACCCTCATTCTCAACCTAGATGATGCAAATGGTGATTTCAAACATGAGTTTTAACCAAAACTCTACATGAGTCATATATTTCAAGCCCAAACATGCAAATTCAAAGCAATGACACACATGCATGCATATATTGACCTTCAATCCAACATGATCAACTCAATTCCATTTCAATTCTTACTCTTGATTACCCAACTAGCTTGAATACATACTTTACAACATTAAACTCATGAATTACTCACCAAGGAGCTTTAATCTTCACCAACTAAGGTTAATTCTTAAGTTAGCCTTCAATTTACTCAAGCTTCTTGAGCAAATCTTCAATTGTTTCTCTCCCTCTCTCTCTAGCCGACCCTTTCTCTATTTTAGAGCTCAAGATCAGCCAAAATGCAACAAAGGAGGAGAATGGAGGGTGTAGTGCCCTTTTATAACAAATCCTACTAATTCAATTTAATAATAATAACTAATCGGGCACTAATTCAATAGTTTAATCAATTTAATCTGGTCCGAATCCATTTTTCAATTAAACTTCACCGTAGGTTCTAAAAATTATGCCAATCACAATGGCGCGACCAATTTCGGTTTCGATGGCCGATAGGGCCTTCAATTTAATTTCCAAAGTAGACAATCAAACAGATATTCCTACGGTGACCAAATAGAAATTCAAAACCACATATTTTCACATAATGGCACACAAAATCATATTAAACACATAATCATATTCAAAATAAGGACCAATTAGCATAATACAGAACAGGGTTATCACAGTCTTCCCCCCTTTTAAGAAGTTTGGTCCTCCAAACTTAATTTACCTTCGTCGGGAAACAAATGTGGATAGCGTAGTCGCATTTCCTCCTCTTTTTCCCATGTAGCATCCATCCCATAGTGTTCTTTCCATTCCACTTTCACCATGGGAATGGACTTGCTTCTCAATTGTTTCACTTGCCGATCAACAATTCGTTCCGGCCATTCGGCGTATTCCATATTTTCATCAATAGCTACCCGGTGATAATCAATCACATAAAACGGGTCTCGGAGGTAACCCCTCAACATCGACACGTGAAACACATTATGGATTTGTTCGAATCCTGGTGGCAAAGCAACTCTATAAGCAACTGGACCAAGCCTTTCCAGAATCTGAAACGGCCCAATGTAACGAGGCGACAACTTGCCCTTCTTTCCAAACCTGACTTGACCTTTCATCGGAGATACACGGATGAGCACATGGTCACCAACCTCATACTCAAGAGGTCTTTTCCGAACATCTGCATAATTCTTTTGTCGGTGTAGACGCGCCCTTGGGCTTCACTCTACAGTTCGGACTCCCTTTTGTCATTACGGTTCTTAATCTGAACCAAAGAGTCCAACTCTGGCAAATCGTTTTGAGAAAAATAGATTTTGAAAAGAAGTGCCAAACATGGACTGCTTTGCCAGATACAGAGTCGCCACCTAAATATTTTTTAAATGGGGAATTTAGGAAACCCTGACTCGGTGCCAAAGGCCACGTATCCGTCACCACCAAAGTTACCTCGGCTCGGGAGCTTGGGTACGATCGGGGAAGGTCAGCTATGAGCACCCCCTCTCGCCCGGTCCGAAGACCGGCCTCTACTAACCATGATATCCGATTTTGAAAACGTTATGTGTTCTTATTCCGGTTATTAGCCTAGAATTACTACGTTATGCGCACAGCAAACAAGTATAGACCAAATCGCCTAAATTGGAACAAAACATTTCATGTTTGTTTTAAAAATGGTTTGCTACTCGCAAGTAGGCTAAAATGAAGATTTTGCCACCCTCAAGTGGGCTTCAGAAAAGATGGTTTTGCCACTATCTAGTGGGCTTAAAACTCACAATTTTAATGCATTATCCCAATTTAAGCAATTCGACCTCCATCCACAGGCATTCAAGCAGTTATATCACATAAGCAACTAGCCTCATGGTAATCATGCTGTCATGGCAACACTCACACGCATGTAAGGATGCTAAAGCATTAAAGCTTACCTAGTACTCCGTGCCAAAACAGAAACTAGTTAGTAATCATGCGTGATCCTAGCTCATGTTAAGATGGCTAATGCAACACATGCAAGATGCAACTAGAATGGGCTCGGCTATCCTAAACATGGCATGTGAAATGCTACAAGTAACACGTATTCAATTTGGAATTGAAGTACAATGCAGTTAGCGTGATGTACCGAGCCCGATGCATGTAAACAAATGCATGGATGCACGCATGCATTGCATAAGGTATGCTAATTTAAATATGTCCTAATCTACCATTGTAAGCAGGTAAACAAAAGGGGAGAAAGACGTGGGATTGGAAGACATGCACACCTTCACGTACACTTGACATGCACACACTCACGCACACTTATTACAAATACGCCCTCACACGGAGGGATTAAAAGAATATACAGTCCTGAATAGCACAGTCCAAATACAGAATAAATTATTACAAAAATTCTATTTATCAAATTAAATCAAATGTAAAAAGAAGGGGGCCTCAGCTCTGCCTCGGGATGCGTGAATGATGCATGCTCGATCTGTCTTGCCCGGAAAACCCGCACCATACCACTGCCACCTCTGTTTTCACTGTCCTGCCTCTCCAAAGACTGCCAAAGCCCCAGGATACCTTCTATGCACACTGCTTCACACCATCGGCTGGATGAAAGGGCCACCGGCCATGTAAAATGTCCATCGGCTGCTCATGAGGTCATCAGCCACACACCAATGGCCGGTCGGCACTCTATACTGCCGGTCGGTAGAAAATTCCTGTAGAAGACAGTTTTTGACAGCAACAAAGACAGACAGTGTATGGCATGGAATTTTGGGCACGTGTAAGCATGGCCATGTTTCCTATCATGTATGGGACACAAGGAAGCATGACCCTTGGTCCTTGGGCCACCAATTATGCATTTTGATGCATGATGGCCTAAGAGACCAAGATTGCAATTCAATGGAAATGCATGCAACACACAAATGAGGACCAAGACCCTATCATGTCAAAGTCAAGGGCCTCGGTGACATGAGAATTGAGATGTGTTTTGTCACTTAAAATACAAACACCTCTCATCTCTCACACTTGGTTTGACACCCCAAACCAAACCAAGTGATGCAATGCATGTTATGCAAACATGGCTCAACAATGCATCCTAAGGCTAAGAGGCAAGGCATGCCAATATGTAATGCTAAACATGCAAGATGCAAATGCAATGCAAACAAGGACAATCTAAGCAATAGGATCATCATGCTACAACACCTAGTGAAGCAATCATGCAAGGAACATGAGACAAGCATGCAATAGTGGGCTTAAACCGTAAAGGGGCAGACCTCAATCTACCCCAAAACAGTGGCCAAAAGTGCCTAAAACCATGGACAAAATGCTCAATAAGCATGCAAGTTAATGGGCCTAAAGCTAAGGCACAAAAGAGGATACTCCACTACCACTAACAAGACCACCCATGGCATGAACCAAGCAACCAAAAACAGATGTTTAGCATGCAAAACAACCCCCAAAACCCCTGATATGGCAGCCCAAATGCCTTAAACATGCAAGCATGCACAATGTCCATTTCAAAGCACAAGAGACCAATATTTCAAAGCATGAAAGACATGACAAATGGAGACATATAAGCATGGCATGGGGACTGAAATAGCATGTTGAATGATTCCAAATCACCTAAATAGCCTAACCAATGCATGTTCATGGATCACATACTCAAGGCTTACAAGCCATAATGCAAAGCAACTTCATCAAGCATGCCAAACATGGCAAAATTAGTGGCCAACAGACCTAAAACATGACAAAACAACACTAATACCTTCATGAAGCTAGGCTAATACATACAAGAATCATGGCCTAAACACAAGATGCATTTTTATGCCAAATAGAGGAATGCAGAGCAAGTATAATATGCATGCTAGGGGTTACAAATCCAACCAAGGACAGAGATATAATATGACCCAAAACACCCAAAAAAACTCTGAAATGGTACCCAAAACAACCAAGCATACATGTTGCCTTTTAAAGCCAAAAACCAAGGTAAAGAGGGACAAAGGGGAAAGGGGTGTCCCTCCCCTATACAAGACTTCAAACCCTCTCCTTTACCACTAAAAATCCACTGGATTTCAGTGGTAAAAGGAACCAAACACTCAAGCAAACAAAGTCTCACAAAGGAAGCACCAAAAAGGCCAAATAAGGCCTAAGAGGGTGAGTTTGAACTCAAACCACAAAATGACCTAATGGAAGTTCTTAAGCACAAAAATATAAGACTTTTTTATGTTATACACAAAGTCTAAATCAGCATGCAAGACAGGTAGAAATCTAGTGCAAATTTGGGAAAACTAAAGCAAAGTGATTACCTTTGAAGAACCCTTGAAGAACAGATGATCCAGCCACCTTCTATTGATCAAAATCAGTCCAAAAGCTCAAGAATCAACCCTCAGAGCTCTCAATCTCGGAGCAAGGTGTAATGGTGTGTGTATTAGTGCAAAAGTAAGGTCAAAATGCACTTTTAGGCCTAGAAACACACAAAAGAGGAGAAAGAGGGAAAATCTAGAGAGAGGAGATATATGACAGATATATAGATACAAAAGCTCTGGTTTTTGTTCAAAAATGGCTAACCCCCTTGCAAAGGGAGAGGCAGGATGCTTATATAGGCAAAACAAAGCCAAGAAACTTAATGGCTAAGCTAAAGAGAAAGGGTCAAGGGGTGCAAAGGGGTCTTGGCTTCTTGGAGAAGCTAAGACAGTTGGCCAAGCTTCCCCAAGAAGCTTGGCCAAAAGGGGTCAACCTTCTAGAAGGTTAGGGGGTTCAAAGGCTCACAAGAGTCATCCCCGCGCATGGGGAGTGGTGTTGGTGCATTCCAGCTGGCACAGCTGGCATGCACCATGCCCCAAGGGGTGCAGAAGGGTCATCGGCCAACCAAAAAGGTCACCGGCACAATAAAGTGCCGGTCGGCCAAACATAGTGCCGACCGGCCATTGTTTTTAAGAAAGCATGGCCGGTGGCACACATATGAAGCCGGTGATGGTAGGGGAGGGCCGGTGGGGTGTGGGGATGGCCAACAAGCCATTCCCTGCCCTTCAAGGCAAAAACACAAGTGTTTGGTGCCAAAACCGAACACGGAGCAGACGAGTTAAGAGATCCTAAGGCAAGGCGCGCAACCGAGACCTCCGGGAGCTCAAAACGAACACAAACAAAGACGAGCACCGAGTGTCCAAGCGGTGACGTCCAAGTCTTGAGGACGGTCAAAAATGGGGTGTCTACAGTCGGTCTTGAGTTGTTTTGAGTTTTTGTCGAATAATCTTGATTTTCTCAGAAGTGTCTCGCACAATTTCAGGCCCAAGTAAAGCTCTATCCCCGACCTCTATCCAACAATTTGGTGATCTACACCTTCTACCATACAAAGCCTCGTATGGTGCCATACCGATGCTGGAGTGGAAGCTGTTATTATAAGCAAATTCCGCAAGTGGCAAATAGTCTTCCCAACTCTCTTGAAAATCCAAAGCACACATCCGAAACATATCTTCCAAAGTCTGTATTGTTCGTTCTGATTGCCCATCTGTCTGTGGGTGGAATGTAGTACTGAACCTTAGTTCCGTCCCCATAGCTTCCTGCAAACTCTTCCACAATCTAGATACAAATTTCGAATTTCTGTCCGACACAATAGATACCGAAACTCCGTGTAAACGGACGATCTCATCAACATAAATAGTAGCCAATCTATAAGCATTAAATGTAGTTTTGACAGGCAGAAAATATGTAGATTTAGTCAGTCTATCAACTACAACCCAAATAGAATTCATACCTTGAGAAGTTTGAGGTAGGCCAACAACAAAATCCATAGTCGCATGCTCTCACTTCCATTCAGGAATAGGGAGAGGTTGCAGTAGACCGCCCGGTTTCTGATGTTCAACTTTAACTTGCTGACACTTAAGACATTTGGACACATATTCTGCAATCTCTTTCTTCATTTTAGGCCACCAATAGATTTGTTTCAAATCCTGATACATTTTATTATTACCCAGATGCATAGCAATTATGGATCTGTGGGCTTTATCCAAAACCCTCTTCTTTAGTTCCAGAATATCTGGGACACACATTTTGTTCCGAAATCTCAACACTTCATTCTCAATGCCAAACTCTGCTTTCGGACTTGTTTCAAATTCATCAATCACCTTCTTAAGAAATTCATCCTCTTTTTGTTTCTGTTTAATTTCCTCCATGATTGCCGGCTCGGCTGTAATAGTGGCTATCAATCCACCCTGTTCACACATTACCACTTCAATTTCAGACTTCTCAAAATCTTACAAGATCTCTTTCTGTTCAGTAAGCAAACAGGCCATACTCCCCGTTGACTTTCTACTCAAGGCATCAACAACTGTATTAGCTTTCCCGAGGTGATACTGAATCTCAAGATCATAGTCTTTTATCAGTTCGAGCCATCTCCTCTGTCGCATATTCAACTCCTTTTGCGTGAAGAAGTATTTCAGACTTTTGTGATCCGTGTAGACTTCACACTTTGCTCCATACAGATAATGCTGCCAGATTTTCAAAGCAAAAACAACTGCGGCCAATTCTAGGTCATGTATTGGATAATTCTTCTCGTGTGGCCTTAACTGTCGGGAGGCGTAAGCAATAACCTTTCCGTTCTGCATTAACACACAACCCAAACCTTTATAAGACGCATTACTGAAAATTACAAAATTCTCCGTACCTGTAGGTAGTGTCAAAATTGGTGCAGTGGTCAATCTTGTTTTCAATTCATGAAAGGTGGCTTCTCTTTCGTCGTTCCATTCAAACAGTTGCCCTTTTCGTGTCAATTGGGTAAGAGGCACAGCTAATTTCAAAAAATCTTTCATAAACCTCCTGTAGTACCCAGCTAAACCCATAAAACTGCGGACTTCTGTTACATTTGTCGGTGTAGGCCAATTCACAATTGCCTCTATTTTCTATGGGTCCACTGAAATCCCTTCCTTTTTGATCACATGCCCTAAGAAAACAACTTCATCTAACCAAAACTCACATTTCTTTAGTTTAGCAAACAATTTCCTTTCCCTAAGTATTTGCAGAACAATTCTCAAATGCTGTTCATGTTCAAGTCTATCTTTAGAGTATATCAAAATGTCATCAATAAAAACCACAACAAATTCGTCGAGGTAGGTTTTAAAAATTCGGTTCATTAGGTCCATAAATGCTGCCGGAGCATTAGTCACTCCAAATGGTATAACAAGAAACTCAAAATGTCCATACCTCGTTCTGAATGCGGTTTTCTCAACATCTTCCGCCTTTACCTTCAACTGATGATACCCGGATCTCAAATCCATCCTGGAAAACACTTGTGATCCCTGCAACTGGTCAAACAGGTCATCAATACAGGGTAAGGGATATTTATTCTTTATTGTTACCTTGTTCAATTCCTGATAATCGATGCACAGGCGTAGGGTTCTATCCTTCTTTTTCACAAATAATACTGGTGCACCCCAAGGTGAAGTGCTAGGTCAAATAAACCCCTTGTCAAGCAGGTCTTGCAACTGTTCTTTCAATTCTTTCATTTCGACAGTAGCCATTCTTTAGAGAGTCTTGGAAATAGGCTGGGTGCCTGGCACAGTTTCAATAGTAAACTCTATCTCCCTATCTACCAATTCCCTTGGTAATTCATTTGGAAACACATCTGGAAATTCTTTAACAATAGAGATATCATTCAATTCAACATTCACGGATTGTTTAGACAACACATAGCACAAATAACCCTGGCACCCCTTCTTGATTAGTTTACATGTTTTCAGTGCAGATATCAAATAAGGTGGAGGCACTACCCCATTACCCACAAACACAATTTCCTTATGTTCTGGTGGTTTAAACACAACCCGTTTTGTTACACAATCAATGGTGACACAATATTTGGTCAACCAATCCATGCCCAAAATTACATCAAAATGCCTAAAGCTCAAGGGCAACAAATCTACATATAGGACAGCATCCTCAACACGCATGTCACAAAACCGATATATAGATTCACACAATACAGATTCCAAAGATGGAGCAGACACACATAGCAGATATGGTAGTAATTCTAGAGGTCTATTCAGTCTAGATGCAAATGGACATGTTACAAATAAGTGTGTTGATCCAGAGTCAATTAACACAAAGGCATCCTGGTTACATATAGAAATGGTACCTGAGACAGCTGCGTTGGCATTCTGAGTATCGCCCGGAACAAGCGCAAAAACTCTCCCTTGTCTCACGGTATCTTCGGCGGGAGTAGATCTCGTAGCATTTCCTGGTTTTGGGACTGATGCAGTCGAACTAGCAGCAAATTTTTCGCTGTTCTATTTGCAATCTCTGGCCATATGCCCCTGTTTACCACAATTAAAACAAGCTCCTGACACACGGTAACAAACCCCACGATGCCTATTACTACAAATAGTACACAACGGGGTTATATCTCGGGAAGGATTAGAAGTATTCGAGGAGCCCGTATTTTGCTTCTTCGAAAACTTTTTCTTTGAAAAGAAGCCCTGCCTTTTACTACCCTTCCAGTCAGTTGTCGGTTTAGTTTGTCTAGCTATATTAGCTTCTGATATTATGGCCCTGTCTAGTACCCCAATATAGGTTTCCAGCTTCAAGACATTCACCCTCTCTAGAATGTCGCTTCGAAGCCCGCCTTCAAAATGTCTCGCCTTCTTATAGTCTATATCAATCACGTGTGGCGCAAACTTGGCCAATTCAGTGAATTTGGCCTCATACTCGGCTACAGTCATACTATCTTGCCTCAGTTCCATGAATTCTGTCACCTTCCTATCCCGGACACACTGCGGGAAGTACTTGTCATAGAAAATTTCTAGAAATTTTGCCCAATCAGCATCTTTGTAATTCTCACGCATTAACATCCGCCATCTTTTTGCTTCGTCTTCTAGCATAAAGGTGGCTAGAAGCACTTTCTGTGTCTCCGAACACGGGAACACTTCAAACAATTTTTCGATGCCGAGGACCCAAGCTTCAGCTTTCAAAGGATCTAATCCACCATGGAACTGTGGTGGTTTCATTTTCTTGAACTCTTTGGTGAGAGCTATGATTCGGTCATCATTCTGATTATCTAGCACAGGAGGTGCCGAAGGTGGAGGTGGAGGATGTGGCTGCTGCCACTGTTGTTGCCATTCCTATTGTTGCCTCAATGTCTCTGCCATTTCCTGAATCAGTCTTTCCATTCTATCCAGTCTGGCAGTAGAAGATTCCTCTATCTCATCACCTCTTGTTCTCACCATCTGATTAAACTTGCATTATACTTTATACAAAAGATACACAGGTATGCATATACTAAAGAACATACATAATCAAATAATTTGAAATGCAAGCAGTTCACAAACTTATAACACATAGTTGTTCACATTTAACAGTTAAGCGTATTCTTGATGCTTTCAGATTCATACTTATCACATGAATGCATCCTAGATCTTTTCTAGACGCTTATTGCTCTTTTGGACAAGTGTGTGAGTTATTAACTCGTGCTCTGATACCACTCTGTCACGACTCGAACCTGCCCCTATGGGTTAAGGCCATAACCGGCCAGTAATCACGAGATTACCTACGGCCTCAAACCAAATAAAACAAAACTCATCAGAGTAAATGGGCCAAACGGAAGCAAATTTAAAACTGTCCATAGAGCTGTGCTTATATGCACACCATAAGATTCCAAACATTTATATGTTAATAACTCACATCAAAATATGTACTAACACAGAACACTGTACATACAGGATCATACAAGTTTAAGTCAGTCGAACCCAAGACTTATATACAAAAGTAGTCCAATGCTTTCGCCAACATAACAAAACTATGAACAAAGGACAAAGGCGAAGACAGTCTCGTGCGTGAGACGTTTGGGCTGACTCCTTAAAACTTTGACTGTTTCTCACAATTTCACCAAGGCTGGTTCTGGACGTCCCTTGGCACACCTACATGTACATGAATGAGCATGAGCGAAAGCCCAGTGAATAATATCAAGTAAGGAAGATACATAAGCAATCTTTGAAACAGTTACAGCAAACGGCCTTTGGCCCAATCACTTGTATCAATCGGCCTTCGGTCCAATCAGTTATGTCAATCTGCCTTTGGCCCAATCATTCTTGTCAATCGGCCTTTGGCCCAATCATTCTCGTCAATCGGCCTTTGGCCCAATCATCCTCGTCAATCGGCCTTCGGCCCAATCATTTTCGTCAATCGGCCTTCGGCCCAATCATTTTCGTCAATCGGCCTTCGGCCCAATCATTCTTGTCAATCGGCCTTCGGCCCAATCATTCTTGTCAATCGGCCTTTGGCCCAATCATTCATGTCAATCGAACTTACAAAACTTACATGGAGGTAAACAATTGGACAACAACATATTTCAAATATCTTGTTAAGATATTACTCACAGTGATCGGTTGGTTGGTTTGCCCTGGAGCTCGTCCCTACACATTCCATGAACACAAAAGGGTCACAAACAATTCAATCCATTCTAAATTCACATTTTCCTCTTTAGGCTTCATTCTTATCTCTTTGATGGTGTTTGGGAAGTGAGTTTTTATGTAGATTTTATTAGATGTAGGTTTTTATGAGATAAAAATTTTTTGGTGTTTGGGAAGATAGTTGGGTTTTTATGTGGTTGGATGTGATGTTTGTGAGAGAAAAAATGAAATGATTATGGGGTTGGATGTGATATTTTGTTTGGATGTGTTTTTTTTGGTTTTGCAAAACTTTTGTCTTTTAGTAGAAAAAATGAGAAAAAATTTTGGGAACTTGCTTCCCAAACACCACCTTTATCTCAATTACAATGCTCAATGCATGCCTAAGAGTACTTTAGAAGTGAAAGAGAACGGAAAACGAAACGTAGAATGCACAAACAAAATTTCAAAAAACAAGATCCCCGCTCGAGCGTGGACTTCCCCGCTCGAGCGGACCCATGAGGTCTGCAAAAGTGTTGGATGCATCAAAATTACGCTCGAGCGTGAAGTATGGCACTCGAGCTGAAGATTTGTTTACATAGCTCCCTGCTCGAGCGTGAAATTACCCACTCGAGCGGACATCCAAGTCTGCAAAAATACTGGGAGCACGAAATTCACGCTCGAGCGGCGGTTTCCCCGCTCGAGCGGACATCAAATTTTCTAGGTTTTCCAGCTAAGTTCTTGAGCTCAAATCCAGCATTCAAACCGATCCAACTTACAATTTATGGCTCAAACTTCAAATATATTTATGCTATCATGATACAAACACCGATTTACATCAATATGGAGCTCAATTTCATAAATCAAACACATGAATGTCCCAATTGACACCAAACTCATTTCCAACATGCAAATTCATGCATTCAAAGCTCCTATTCTTATAGTTTGTACATGCATGTGATGTATTACCCTCATTCTCAACCTAGATGCTGCAAATGGTGATTTCAAACATGAGTTTTAACCAAAACTCTACATGAGTCATATATTTCAAGCCCAAACATGCAAATTCAAAGCAATGACACACGTGCATGCACATATTGATCTTCAATCCAACATGATCAACTCAATTCCATTTCAATTCTTACTCTTGATTACCCAACTAGCTTGAATACATACTTTACAACATTAAACTCATGAATTACTCACCAAGGAGCTTTAATCTTCACCAACTAAGGTTAATTCTTGAGCTAGCCTTCAATTTACTCAAGCTTCTTAAGCAAATCTTCAATTGTTTCTCTCCCTCTCTCTCTAGCCGGTCCTCTCTCTATTTTAGAGCTCAAGATCAGCCAAAATGCAACAAAGGAGGAGAATTGAGGGTGTAGTGCCCTTTTATAACAAATCCTACTAATTCAATTTAATAATAATAACTAATCGGGCACTAATTCAATAGTTTAATCAATTTAATCTGGTCCGAATCCATTTTTCAATTAAACTTCACTGTAGGCTCCAAAAATTATGCCAATCACAATGGCGCGACCAATTTCGGTTTCGGTGGCTGATAGGGCCTTCAATTTAATTTCCAAAGTAGACAATCAAACAGATATTCCTACGGTGAACATACAGAAATTCAAAACCACATATTTTCACATAATGGCACACAAAATCATATTAAACACATAATCATATTAAAATAAGAACCAATTAGCATAATACAGAACAGGGTTATCACAATTAGTGGTGCGCTCTCAACCATTTTTCATTGTTTGAAAGCATTGGTTCGTAAAAAATTCTTATTGTCAAACACCTCAATGCTTTCAAACACCTCATTTTATACTTTCTCTCATATATAAATTTGATATTAAGATTCACCTAGTAGTTACACACTACTTTAAAAAATATAAATAAATAAATAAATAAAAGCAGTTAACCCTTAAAGTCAAAATTAAGAATATGAGAGTCATCCAACAAATTATTTAAATCTTAATTTCTTCAATTAACAATAATTCCTTATAGTAACAGAAACAGCTGTAATAATTAATTTAAACAACACACAATTATCATCAGCTTCCAAGAACCATTCAAATTAAACTGCAAAATCTCAATAGGTTGACTCTGAACTTCACATTTATCACCACTAATACCCATGAATCAGCACTAATGACCAAAGCCCTCTTTCCAATATGAAGAATTTCATCAACATTAGTGAAACTCAGTAGAGTATTCCAGGATACCTGACAGTTATCAACCCAGCTCCTAAACCCCCCAAAGCAGGACACACAACCGTAGGAACCCCAAATTTTTCCTTGATAAACTCAAATGCCTCACTAAACCCAAATTTTTCTCTCAACAAAAACAAAGAGAACTGCAAAATTAGCTAGATAATCTACCAATGTAACTCTAAATTTACTGCAATTTGAAGAAATTAAACCAAAAACAAGCTAAACAGGAAATTAAACTAAATAAATAATATAAACCCTAGAGCAAGAGTGAGAAATGGGGAAATAGAGAAAGGGGGGGGGAGAGAGAGAGAGAGAGAGAGAGAGAACTTGTTTGTATTACGGCGGTGGTGGTGTAATTTGCGGCGGTGTGGTGGCAGTGTGCGTCTTACAGTGAGCAACGGTGGTGAACAACCAAACTTGTCGTTTGTCACCAAAGGTTAATTTATTCCAACTAATTTATTTAGTAGCCAACATTTAACAAACAGCGACCAATATTTTAGTCGCCAAAAGTGGTCATTTTGGCAACTAAAAGTATTTTAGTCACCGAAAAGAAATATTCACCAATCAAATTTTTTGTCACCAAAGATAAAAGTAAAATTTATGTTTATTATTTAGTGACTAAATAATTTTAGTAGGCAAAAATTACCTTACAGCGATTAAAAATTTTTTAGTCACCGAAAATAAATATTTGCCGACCAAAACTTTGGTCACCAAAGTTTAATAGCAAACATTATGTTAGCTTTTTGGCGACTAAATTTATTTTAGTAGCCAAAAACTGGTATACCACGACTAACAAAAATTTTAGTAGCCTAAAACATAATTTAATGCCGATTAAAATAATTTTTAGTTGCCTATTGTTCATATTTAGCTACTCATTTTTTTTAGTCGCCAATAATGAAGATACAGCTACTAAAAAAAATTAGTAGCTAAAAACCATATTCAACGGCGATCAATATAATTTTTAGTCGCCTATTCTACAACTTTTGGCAACTAAAAAAAGTTTAATTGCCAAATTTGATCGCCAAAAGTGTAAATTGTTGTATTATAATATAAAGAATCAATTTGATCTTTTACATTTAGTACTCATTGATATTTTATGTTATGATAGGATTATAATCCATGATTACTTACATAAAGTTCTTGATTCACAAGTAATTGTAATCGAATGCTTCAAATCCATATAATTATTCCTTGAAGTAAAATTCACACTCACAAATAAACATAAGCCAATCAAAATCAATGAAAATAATATGTCTTTATTAATAAGTAGACTAAATTTGGGAATCATTCGCTTCTTTTATTAATTCTTTCAAACTCGTGAAAATAAAAAATTCTTCACTCATAAATAAATATAAGCCTTTAAAAAAAAAAAAAACTCTTTTAGAAGGATTTTATATAAACCTTTTCTTAAACATAATTCCATGATTGTAATTTAGAGAGTCAAATTCCATATAAATATTTCCTTAAGTAAACTTCTAGACTTATAATTAATAGCCAAATAGGAAATAAAATTCAATGTAAATAAATCTCTTAACTCACAAATGACCATAAATTACGGATCAAATCTCTTGAAAATATGTTTTTCTTTTATTCTGAAAAATCTAAAATTTTGGAGATATTAATTTGTGATTATGTTTTAATTTTAAATAGCGAATAACAATCTCAATCAAACAATCAAAGACAAATTAACACACCAATTTAACGCGGAAAAACCACAATCGAAGCGCTTCCAATTGTGATAAAAAAAAATTACAGGTCAAAGCCACAAAACAATCCACTAAGAAGACAAAAATGAATTACATGTGTGCTCTCAATTACCTAGGGAATCTATGCGCGAATTGAACCGACCCCGATGTGCCTCTTCCATCACCGTCTTCACCTCGAAATTGGCTTGCCCAACGTTAAATCCATAACGCTGATGTCAGATCCACGACGATGAGCCACTCCAAAACCCACTAAAGCTCCAGACCCAAGTTTCCTGAAATTCACTGAAGAATAACTCTTTCTTTTGTGAATAAAAGAAAACAAACAAAACCCTTGATGATATTGATATAAAATTCATGGATCTATTGATCACTCTTAAATCATTAAAGAAACACTCATAAAGCACCCTGTAGTATAAAATACTTTATTTTTTCTTCCTCTCTGAAATCTAGACGGCTCAAACCCTAAAATGAGCAAACAACGCACTTTATAGTAAACTGGATTGGGAAGACTGCTCGAGCACACACTTCACTGCTTGAGATATGTGAGTAAGGGCGGCGTAAAACATGTAGGTTGACCGCTCGAGCACAACATTCACCGTTCGAACGGTAAAACTTGCTTCCTAGAAGTTCAGATGTTATGCAAAAATATTGGATAATCATTTTCTCCGCTTGAGCGGTCAAATAACTACGGCTGCATTTTTTCTTTTTACTTCGAGAGCGCTGCCCCTCGACCTCGCCTGGGCGCTACCCCCTAGACCCTCGCGAGCTGACCAAGCAGCTCGATTCCCGTACATAGTCAGCGAAGTTGCAAACAATGGCAAACATAAAAGGATCAAGATCACAAACTTCTCTACATAAGTATAATTCGGATTGGATTCACACCTAAACACTCATAGACTCATTGGAACAAAAGAATGAATAAAATTATAACTGAAAGAAGTTTTATCAAACGGGATTGTCAGTTACAAAAACCAAACATATTCAATAAATACAAATTTACATATTGTTGGACAAAATCTTAGTATATTGAGTATGAGTTATGGTTGATTTTTAGAGTAAATTTGCAAAGACAGAGGTTTTACAACATTAAATGAAAAAAAAAAATATTTAGGTGAAATGATACAATTTACAATAATATTAAATTAAAAAAAACTATCATAATAATAGATTATTGGAGCACTTTTTTTTTCATTGTAAATTGAGAATATCTTCAACATTCCTTTCATATTGCATTGAAAATATTATATGTCAGTCATTTTATAATGCCAAATTAAAGTTCACTTAAATTATGTATTTTTTTTTTTTTTCCAGAACCTATAACTACATATGAAACTATACATATCGAAATATCATGCCTTTATATTGATCACGACAAAAACACAGTTACAATATATATGGAGGAAGATATGGAAAGATTGTAGTAGATCATTCGAAAAAGAGAAATATATTAACAAAATAAGCAATACATGTAAAAAAAGTAGAGGAAAGAGATGATTTTTTTTTGGTAGTGATTTTTTGATTTTTTAACAATTTTATGTGGTTCCCAAACTTGGCCTAAGGTTGGTGGCATTAAAAAACATAGAACACGATAGCCTAATGTGAAGAAATGGTACCCAAATAATGTCACAATTATTGTTTATGAATTATTTTATTTGTTACATTGTATAAGAGCATTTATTTTATTTTATTAAATTATAAAATCCAGTACATAAAATTTTGTGTATAACACAGGTTTTCCACTAGTTACATATAAACTCCAAGCCTCCAAATAAAACTAAAATCTCACACGTAAAATTGACTCTTGACATCCTAATGAAATGGTTAACAGGTAACCCCATTGATTATGACACTACCCTTTTTATTAACCAAAGTCATAAGACATAGTGACCAAAAAATATTCAGTTCCAATCCCCCTGAATCTGAAAAAAAATAAACTTATGCCATGTCTAAAACCACTTGATCCTACTCAAATTGCCATAACTATTTTTACAAGTTCACAACCATCAATTTCTTTCTCCGGTTAGTTTCAGGACTTACTTGGTTTGACCAGGACGCCTTGTCCATAGAAAAGTTAAATTTGATTGAATATATCACAACTCTCAATATTTGAACTTTGCACCAATAGGACAAGGCATGCATTGACTTGGAAGATCACTAACAGTCAAAAGAATACGCCAACCGATTTCCTGACTATTCTTCCTCACACCAATGGTTGGTTGAGGTAATTCCATAGATTGCTTATCCGATGAGATAGGAGATGAAAGAAATCAAACCCTCAATTCCAAATTAATGCAATAAACTTATAGGTATTCAATGCAATTCAATTTTATAAAAATTTTAAAAGACAAGAATTTTACAATTTTATTGAACGGCTAAGAATGAATTATTAAAACAAGAAAATAAAGAATCTCCTACCCTATGTATTTTTCAGTGATATTTTTCTGTAATAATTGACTCAATGACAAGTATTATAGTAATTTGATTCTTTAATATTAACATGGAAGTAAAACTACATGAAAAAATATAAAACTAACTGAATTAAGAAGTAAAAGAACCTAATTTGAACAATAAAAAATTCTATTTTTCAAGTGTGACAAAACATATATAATTGACATGCCACATACATATATATATAAATATACAATTCAAAGCCAAGAGAGTGACCACTGAAAGCAGCAGTGCCATCCAAGACATGGCTCTCATAGCAAGCAATGAGACACACACTTTCATAGTTTGACTCGAACCATATTGTGTATACCGTCACAATAAAGCAGTTCAGTTCCTCTATGTTTATATAAATTTCCACACAAACAGAGTGCCAGACTCTGACAGTTGAAGTTGGAGAAGAGAAGTGACTTCATGGCTTCTTCTCTGCCAAATTGTCCGCCGTTTGAGTTTGCCGCCAAGTATTACTCCGGCACGGGGGACAGTTGTGTGAGACAGAGCAGTTTCTTTGGAGGGAAAGCAGTTTTAAATCAAGGTGTTGGGTACTCTGTTATTCTTGGATTTGGGGCCTTCTTTGCTGTCTTCACCTCCTTTCTGGTATTACCCCCTTTCTATTATTGTAATTAGTGGCAATATCAAATAAACACACAATTTGGGGAATTGTGTCTCATAAAATGGGTGTATTGAGAAATTTTGTGGGTGTATTTAGAATTATCCAGAATCTTGTTGAAAAGTTTTAGCCGTTGGAATCCTAAAAAATCCCCTCATAAAATCTTCTCCTGCTTCTTGGAGTTGCACTTATTTTTCACTGAAGGATAAGCTTAGTGGAAGTGTAGATGGTAATGACCAAGACCATTATATGACCTTTTACATGAATAATAATTTGAGAGTGCCCCTTCCACATAGAATCATTAACAATTATTTGAATTCCCAAACAAGTATGATCATTAACAAGTAACAACTATTTGAAACTCCAAACTAGTGTGAATTATCTTTTTGTTTCTTTACCATTATTGCTGCTTGTTTAAATTGAAACAACAAACTATGAATTAATTTGCCAGGTTTGGCTGGAGAAGCGATATGTTGGATCGCGCCACACATCAGAATGGTTCAACACTGCAGGCAGGAATGTTAAAACAGGGCTGATTGCTAGTGTGATTGTATCTCAGGTAATGTGCTCAGTTCACCCACTTCTGCAAATCTGGAATACCTTTATGTTCACCTAACAAATGGCTTCAAAATATTGTTTTCTAAAGTGGACTTGGGCTGCTACAATTTTACAAAGCTCAAATGTTGCGTGGGAATATGGAGTTAGCGGCCCTTTCTGGTATGCCAGTGGGGCTACCATCCAGGCATGTCAACTCTTCTTTTTCCTCCATTGTTTTTGTTCTTAAGTTCTTTGTCTCCACAAGAAGGAAATCAGATACTTTTCAATAAATAATTTTGGTAATTCTAAATTGAACAGGTACTCTTGTTTGGCGTAATGGCGATAGAGATCAAAAGAAAGGCCCCCTATGCTCATACCGTATGTGAAATTGTGAAAGCTCGGTATGTCAAATAGTTTTCATGATTCCAATCAAAACACAGAACGTGCCATAGCTACTTTAATCATTTTACTCGTTGAAAAACTTCATTTCCTTGAATTTGATGGCTATCTTTCCATTACTTTAGATGGGGAACCGCTGCTCATCTTGTGTTTCTCACTTTTTGCTTCTTGACAAACATCATTGTCACGGCCCTGCTTCTTCTTGGTGGTTCTGCTGTCGTGAATGCACTCACTGGAGTGAACATCTATGCTGCAAGTTTTTTAATCCCACTTGGCATAATTGTCTACACCCTTGCAGGGGGGCTAAAAGCCACCTTCTTGGCAAGCTACATACATTCAGTAATAGGTATTTTCGCTCTTCATATTGTAATCTTGTTTTCCAGTTACATTTGGTGCTTATATGAGCTCTATTATTTTTGTCTTTGGTTTCAGTGCACGTTGTTTTAGTCGTGTTTGTGTACTTAGTTTACACATCAAGCAGTAAGCTTGGCAGCCCAAGTATCGTATACCATCGTCTGCTTGAGGTTGCAAGCAAATCAAGAGTCTGCCAAGAGCCACTCACCCATAATGGGCAGTCTTGTGGGCCAGTTAGTGGGAATTACAAGGGCTCTTACCTTACAATGTTGAGTTCTGGAGGGCTCGTCTTCGGGATAATTAACATTGTTGGCGGCTTTGGTAACATGTTTGTTGACAATGTAAGTGAGCGTTGGCCCTGTGTCTACATTCTTCAATGGCTAAGTAACAAAGAATATTTGAATGTGTAGGGATATTGGGTAAGTGCCATTGCTGCAAGGCCTTCATCAACTCATAAGGGCTATTTGCTGGGCGGGTTGGTCTGGTTTGCTGTGCCATTCTCTCTGGCAACCTCACTAGGTCTAGGAGCACTAGCCCTTGATCTACCTATAACGGCAAGTGAGGCCAGTCATGGACTTGTTCCTCCTGCAACGGCTATTGCTTTGATGGGAAAAGGAGGATCTATTCTTCTACTTACTATGCTTTTTATGTGAGTTTCAAGCAATGCTACATTAACAATTTCAAAACTGTAGCTAACATGAATTGAGCATTATATATAGACCATGATCTTGCTAATATCAGTGTAGTAAGACTACATTTTTAGATGAAAAAGTACATCAATACTCTTATGAAGCTTGGTAGAGCTTTTGTAAGTTATATGTTGAAGTGTCATCCCCAATATCAGTTGAAGGCCCTCAAAACCGAATGAGCTAAGCCAATTGGTGATCTTATATTTACAATCACCATTTGAGTTCTAGCATTCCTTTTTTTTTCAATTTTTATTCTCAGCGGTTTTAGAATTTTGGACATTTACATTTACTACTTTGGACAATTTTACTACTCAAACTTAATCGAGTACCATAATTTCAAGATTTCAGACTTTTGTGGCTTCTAAAATGTGCAATACTAAACTTTACTGAATATGAAATTTTGTTTAGCGAAGTTTTGACAGTTTAATTTTCAATTCCCCACATTCTGGCCAATTCATTCTTTCTTTGTTCAAATATGTACTAAATCTTGAAACTCCAATATTTCGGTATTCTGTTATAAACACTGAATTTTCTGGCACATGAAAAACAGGGCTGTGACGTCTGCCGGTTCATCAGAACTAATAGCAGTCTCTTCCTTGTGCACTTATGACATCTACCGCACTTACATAAACCCGGATGCAACTGGAAAGCAAATCCTCAGAGTGTCAAGGGGAGTCGTCCTAGGCTTCGGATGTTTCATGGGACTTTTAGCAGTAATACTAAACAAGGCCGGAGTTTCATTAGGATGGATGTACCTCGCCATGGGAGTCTTCATTGGCTCTGCTGTCCTTCCCATAGCTTTCATGCTTCTATGGCGAAAAGCAAATGCAATCGGTGCCATCCTTGGGACAACTATTGGTTGCATTCTTGGGATTATCACTTGGTTGTCAGTTGCGAGCGTTGAGTATGGAAGGGTCAATCTTGACACGACTGGAAGGAATGCACCGATGCTTGCTGGAAACCTCGTGTCTATACTAACTGGTGGGGCAATTCATGCTGTGTGTAGTTTTTTCTGGCCTCAAAACTATGATTGGGATACAACAAAGCAGATAACTATGGTTGAGAAGGAAAAGAGTGAATTGCCAGCTGAGGAGTTCAAGGAGGAAAAGCTGATAAGAGCGAAAGCGTGGATTGTGAAATGGGGTGTTGGTTTTACTGTTGTGATTGTTTTGTTGTGGCCCCTTCTTTCTCTTCCTGCAGGTAAATTCAATAACCAGTGTTTGAATTCACATTTTTTATATTCACATTTTTGTGAGATTGGATTACCAGGAATCAGACCAAAGGCCTTGAGAATGGACAGAATGAGGCCAGGGACTTTCAGCAATTAGCTGGCAACTCATTCTGTTCATTCTGATTCCTTGTAATCCAATCTCACAGGTAAATTCAAAATTTTGATATTCACTTTTTGCTTCGATTTCTGTAATAGCACATGAATGCTTAATCCTTCTATTTTGAAGCCACTACAAAAAATTAAAATGAAAAATTCATCACCAAGACTTGAACTGACTATAACCTCATTCCCAACTTCTACATACGAACTTTTTGAGATTATATCAATTGAAGAAGTGTCATTTTGTGCCGATAATGTGTTGCATCAGTTTGATAAGCAACATTTTTATTTTGCTCTTTTGTTTTTGTTGCTGAACAAGTAAAAAACTTCAAATTTTCACTACATAAATGGAAATTGGAAAATGAAAGATGTGAGTAGATTAAACTCTTCTTCCTTTTTTTATTGTTTTGTTTTGTTGTTGGGTTATTGCAGGGCGATTCAGCGAAGGGTACTTCACATTCTGGGCAATCATAGCAATAGCATGGGGTACAATTGGATCAGCTGTAATTATAGTTTTGCCACTGACAGAAAGCTGGCAAACGATCCAAAGCGTCATTCTTGGCATGTTTACAAATGACAGGCTCATGGAAAAGGTCGAAGAGTTGAATTTGAAGCTGAACACGATCATGTTGGCAATACCTGAAGCAGAAAGAATTTACTTGCTTGAGAAAGGGAAGGCCAAGAAAAATGAAGCATCAGATCCAGATGCTCACATTGTCCCTGCCTAAAACATTTCTCACTCAGCTCATCATGAATGAGTGGCACAAAATTCTGCTTGGATTTTGAAGTGATGAAATAAAAAAGGGTTAAAAATTGGTGATGTAAATGAGTAGTGTTACAGCAATTGGTTATTTTTCCACATTGAAAAAGTATATACATATGCCAAATAGACAATTCACTTAGGAAAAATAGACAAATTAATAAATTTTGCATTTTGTTGTTAGTTATGATACATTGTGATATTATTGGTTATAGCATTATTTTGGTTATGATTTTGTTAGTTATACTTCACGTGATGCTTGATAATAATTTTTTTTTTTTTTTTTATAGTTATGACTCTCATAATATTAAGTTATTTTATTTGTGATAACCAAATTCACAAATGACATAACTTGCATATGTTATCATAGCATTATCCTAAAATTTACAATTTGAAGCAAGATTCACTCTCATAATGTGATAGGTTTCTTAGTAATTGATATATTATATATTAAAGAAGCTTTGTAATTTATAACATGACTCTCTTTAATAATGGGATAATTGTTAGTAAATAAAAATTTTGAGATTTGTTGGGAAAGTGTCTTTTTAGTAATTTTTTTGCTAAAATGTGACCTAAAAAATAATTAAAATGTTTGGGAATAATTTTTTGACATTTTATAATAAAAAAAACCATTTTAAAAGTATCGAGAATAAAATTGAATCTTTGACTTTTTTTATATAATTATTTTGACTTTCTTAATAACTTTTTTTTTAACTAAAATGGTCAATTCCCAAATAGACCCATAGTTTGTGTAATATTACTCTCTATTTAGTTTGTGTAATATTAAAAAGAATATGTCCAATTTGGGAAAGGTTGTGATATACACTTTAGTATAAAAAAATAGGTAATGACATGGTAATATATGCGAGTTAGGTCATTTGTGAATTGGATTATAACTCAGTACTATAGGAGTTATTGAGTAATAACACAATTCTACATGTAACTAAACAATTCTAGGACCACAAAAAAAAATAAAATAAAATAAAATAAAAAAATACCATAACAAATATCACAATTTGTCATGACTAACAATATAGTAAGTCATAACTAAAATAACAAAAATCATAATTAAATGTACATATTATACGCATTCTATAATAATAGAACTTCCCTTCTATTTGTTTTTTGCGGACTTTTTTTTTTTAATAAATCACAAATACACTTTTAAAATTTACTTAAAATATAAATTATTTTCCGTGCTTATGAAAATTATATCCCACCCTTAAAATTTTTTAATTTTATAGAAATTGTCTATTTTATCAATAAATTATCAAATCAATTAATAATTTTTAATGATGCTAGAAATATATTTTAATTAATAATTTAACTATTTTTATTATTATATAGGAAAACAGTTAGAAGTTTAATTTTTTTAATTAATTCTACTAAATAATTTTTTTACAATAAAATATTTATAATTATTTAAAATCATAAAAGACAAATTATATTTTAAATAAATTTTAAGAATATATTTATAATTTATTTCTTTATTTATTTTTGAATTTGACCATGTGAACCTCTTGAATCACTTGGCTTTTTTGTTCAGTTTCCTTCCATCCACTCTTTTAATTTTATTTTATTACTATTATTATATATATATATATTTTTAATGAGGCAACTAGGCATATAAGAGGAAGATTTTGTTCCCATCACCAAGAGGAGTGATGAAAGATATTATTTGCCTAGCACGTGATAATTAGTAAAGTACAATTATAGTCTTTATCTAAAAGATAAATACGGGTAATTTGAAAATTTGATAAAAAGTTAATTTTTTAATTTTTTACTAAATTTTCTAAAAAAAAGTCATAAAAAAATTAATTTTTTTATTAAAAAAGTCACTAAAAAAATCAAAAAATCAACTTTTTATTAATTTCCTAAAACACCCCATAATCACTTTATAACTAATTTTAAAATAGTTTATATTATTATATATATGTCAGATTTAGATTAGTTTCTAAAATTTTGTCTCTCTTTATGTCAAGTATTAAATTATCTATTTAAAAAAAAAAAAAAGTTAGAGAAGAAAATAAGCGAGACTTAAACTCAAGATTATAAATTTAATGGAAAAAACTCTTATCACTCAAAATTACAACCAATATATATCAAATATTTTATTTTATTTTTATTTATTTAACTTGCACACATGTGTGCCTGCTAGTAAATATTAATTGATTGACAGCTAATCTAAATTTCTCCCTACATTCTCTTTTTGATTGGGCTCATCATCATCAAAGAGAGAGAGAGAGGGGGAGGGGGAGTGGGAGTGGGGAGTAGATAATCGATGGCCGAGAATAAACATTTCCTCCGGACAGAAAATCATACAGATGCTAATATGATCAGAGAATTTCCTCACTATTTCAAAGCATATGTGAAGAACCACCAACTGCTCTGCCAGCGCAGAGACTTTAACGATGGTTGGGTTTTTTTGTAGTCGAGAAGACGACCGTTGCGAACTTCCTCTTCCTTCGACTCGCTTTGGTTAGTTTCTGTGTCTCTCATCTCATATCTTATTCCTATTGCTTATTGGTTGGCTTTGATTCCAATTATCTATTTAACAACTTGCTATTTATTTTCTTCTACTTTTTTTATTCTATTTCCGAACTTCTGCTGTCAATGTTAAAATATAAGTAAAATATCAAATAAGTGACACAAACATGTATTAATTAATAAATTATATATCATATGTTATAATATTATCATTTTAAATTATTTGTTAATATATTAATTAATATATATTGCTATGTACCGACGGAAGCCTGATTGCTCCTCCTATTTTCGTTAGCAAGACTCTTGTTTTTTGTTTTTTTTGTTTGGCAAAATCATACGGAGATAATCGATGGAGCCCTGATTGCTCCTCCTATTTCAGAGTTTATGAAGAATATAAAATCAAGCTTTCGAAAGATATTTTTCTGGCAGCACGTCCAAGTTCTTATACAGTTTTGGAAAGTCATAGTAATTGGGGGCAAGCGTTTACTTACAACTCGACACCAACCTTTTGGTTTTGACAAGATCGATGAAGGACTTTGTTGGTATAGGTTGATATCTTTGGATTATGAATTTTGAAAGAAATTGAGAGAGATTGAAAGAGCAAATATTAGCTCTGTGTTTTGATGTATATTGCAACCAAATGGAACCTCCATTATATAGGAGATGTTTTACAAGACAGAATGATGAACAAAGGAAATATAAGAGAGCCGAAAGCAAAAGGAAAAGAAGGCGTCTATCTGTGCTAGGCTAGCAAAAACTATCTATACATATATTTAATATAATCTATTAATATACTATCTACTATTAGCAGCTGTAGATCTATACATATTAATATATTATTAACTTATAACATATTATAGGTATATTATTAACATCCCCCCGCAAACTCAAGGAGGACAAACATCAACCAACTTGTTGAGTTTGGAGACAAGGTCAACGAAGCGGCCAGGAGAATGAGCTTTGGTGAAGATATCAGCAGGTTGATCAACAGAAGAGATCGGATGGAGATGGACAGTACCATGAGTAACGTGTTGCCGAATAAAATGGCAGTCAATCTCAATGTGCTTGGTGCGATCATGAAAAACATCATTGTGAGCAATTTGAAGAGCACTGTGATTGTCACAAAAGAGGGCAGTAGCGCCAGAGGGAGTAACACCCATGTCAGCAAGAAGCCAACGAAGCCAGAGAAGCTCCTGAGTAGTATCAGCAAGGGCACGGTATTCGGCCTCGGTACTAGAACAAGCAGTAAGAGATTGTTTCTTACTGCGCCAAGAAATAAGAGAATCACCCATAAAAAAGCAAAACCCAATAGTAGAGCGGCGGTCAGTAGGATCACCAGCCCAATCAGCATCAGAGAAAGCACGAAGCTGGAGAGAGGAGCGGGCGGAATAATGAAGACCATGAAACATGGTGCCTTTGAGATAGCGAATGATACGAACTAATGCAGCATAATGTGTGGTACGAGGAACCGACATAAACTGGCTGACAATATGGACGGCATAGGCAATATCAGGATGAGTAACAGTGAGATAGACAAGACTGCCAACCAGCTGACGATATAGAGTAGCATCAGAGAGAAGAGTGCCATCAAGAGGTGTAAGACGACTCTGAGGCTCCAGGGGAGTGGAGGCAGTCTTGCAGTCCGTAAGACCAGCACGGGTGAGAAGATCAGATGTGTACTTAGCCTGAGAGAGAAAAGAACCCGTGGAATCATGGAAGATTTCAAGACCCAAGAAATAGCTGAGAGGACCAAGGTCTTTCATCTCGAAATGATGGCTAAGAAATTGTTTAAGATGAAGAATACCATTGACATCATCACCGGTGATAATCATATCATCCACATAAAGAAGAAGCAAGGTGGTCCCTTGAGCAGTTTTGCGGATAAAAAGTGCAGTATCATAAGAGCTGGAGGTGAAACCACAGTCATGAATAGTAGAGCTGAACTTGGCAAACCAAGCGCGGGGAGCTTGTTTGAGACCATATAAAGCACGCTGAAGTTTGCAGACTTTATGAGGTGGATGAGTAGACCTAGGGGGAGGTTGCATGTAGACCTCCTCAAGAAGAACACCATTAAGAAAGGCATTTTTCACATCCATTTGATAAAGATCCCAGTGTCGGGTAGTAGCAACTGCAATGAGGCTGCGAACAGAGGTGAGACGAGCAACAGGAGCAAAGGTCTCCTCATAGTCAATACCATATTCTTGGTTGAAGCCTTTAGCAACAAGGCGAGCTTTATAGCGCTCAATAGAGCCATCAGAACAGGTTTTGATTTTGTATACCCATTTACAGCCAATGGCAGTCTTGCCAGGAGGAAGATCAACAATGTCCCAAGTGTGAGTTTTGTCTAAAGCCTGTAATTCATCAGTCATAGCTTGCTGCCAAAGAGGATTAGAGCGAGCCTCCCGATAGGAGGTGGGTTCATAAGTAGAAAAAGCAGTAGAACCAACAATAAAGTCACGAAGACGAGTAGAAGGTTGGATTACCCGGTGTGGTCGAGCATAAGGAGGAGGAGCCAGAGGAAGAGACTCAACAGGGGGTGAGGAGTCCGAGGGAGCAAGATCAGGACCATCAGAGCTGGCAGGTGCTTGAGAAAGACCAGTAGGCAAGGCAGTCTCAAGAGAGTCAGGCATGGGCAATGGAGGAAGCTCATCAGAAAACAGATCTGCAGAAGGGTTAGTAAAACACAGAGAGGGTGAGGGAACGGATAAACGGAATTGAGAGAGGGAGGAAAACATTGTGTGTTCCCAAAAGACCACATGACGAGAGGTACGGAGACGCTGGGAGAGAGGATCCCAACAGCGATACCCTTTATGTTCAATACCATACCCCAAGAAGCAACAAAGGCGAGAACGAGGTTCAAGTTTGGTACGTTCATGAGGTTGGAGAAGAACAAAACAGGCAGAGCCAAAAACCCTAAGGGTGTCATAAGGGGGACGGGTGCCATGTAAACGCTCATATGGAGTGTGATTATGAATGACTGGTGTAGGGATACAATTGATAGTGTAAGCAGCAGTGAGAGCGGCTTCACCCCAAAAATTTTCGGGACAAGAGGAAGAGAGAAGGAGGGCTCGAGTAGTGTCAAGTAGATGCCAATGTTTTCGTTCAGCACGGCCATTTTGTTGGGACGTACCTGGACAGGAACGATGAGGTTGAGTACCATGACTCCTAAGGAAGGAAAGAAAGTCAAAATCTTTATATTCCATGGCATTGTCGGAGCGAAAAATCTTGATAGTTTTAGAAAATTGGGTTTTAACCATTGCAGCAAAATTGTAATAAAGTTGTTTGAGTTCAGAGCGATTTTTCATAAGAAACAACCATGTAAAACGAGAAAAATCATCTATAAAAACAACAAAATAACGTGCGCCTCCCATAGTAGGAGTAGGAGAGGGTCCCCAAATATCAAAATGAATGAGATCAAAGGGCGCAAGAGAAACATAATCACTTTTATTAAACGACAAAGCAGGTTGTTTTGCAAGTTGACAGGACACACAATTGAAAGCATCAGAACTTACAGTACCCAAATGACCACTAGAAATTAAAGACTTCAAACGACCAACAAAAAGATGGCCCAAACGATAGTGCCAAAGCTGAAAAGGAGATAAAGGAGGAGCAGTGGTAGCAGTGGTAGGAGCAGTGATTTGAGAGGAATCCGGAACATGAAGATGGATAAGTTCGTAGAGACGTCCTCGCTTACGGCCTATCCCAAGAGTTTGCCCGGTCCGAGGGTCCTGCACCAAACAACCAGTATGGGAAAAGGTAACAGTTAGACCATGCTCACATAATTGACTAATGGAGATAAGATTTAAAGTGAGAGCAGGCATAAGATATACATGGGATAAAGATAAGTGAGAGGTGGAAACAGACCCAACATGACTTACAGACAGAAGAGACCCATCAGCAGTATGGATAGAAGGAACATGAGGAGTCGAAGAGAGAGGAGTAAAAATAGTAGGATCAAAGGTCATGTGATTACAACAAGCGGAGTCAAAGTACCAGGAAGTGTTACCTACGGTGGTAGACAAAGCAGTAGATGGAGGAGTACCGGAATGCTGCCAAAAATGTTGAAACATGGCTTCAACATCGGTGTGAGAGAAGACCGGAGTGGAAGGATCTACAGGGATAGAAGAAGGTGAATCTTCGGAGGCGGTAGCTTCGGAGGCGGCAGCAGCAGTGCGTAGAGCAGGCATGTTTTTAAATGGAGTCCCAGAACGGTGAGAGTTGCTGCGGGAAAAATTCCCGGTGGAAGGACCATGGCGAGAGGCACGGGTAGGATTGCGGAAGCAATCTTGTTGGAGATGACCGGGGCCAGTCTTGTTGCAAAATCGACAAAGACGAACGGGACAATGAACCAGAAGATGAGTCGATGGAAGATTGCGGTTGTGACAGTAGTTGCAGGCAGTGGACCGCTGTGGTGAAAGAGAACTCGGAATCTGGGGAGTAACAAGAACAGAGTCCACAGGGTGCGGATGGAGAGTACCAAACCTGGTTTCCTCAGACAGGAGTTCAGAAACGGCTTGCTCAAGAGTGGGTAAAGGAGTGCGATGTAGGAGAGATGCGCGTACGGGCTCAAAATGAGGAGTGAGAGCCATGAGAAACTGAACCAAGCGCTGTTGGTCACGGTAAACAAGGCAGCATCCTCAGTATGAGGCCATGGAGGCTCAGAAAGAGCGAGCTGATCCCAAACATAATACATTTGGGAGAGGAAATCATTAATGGTCTGAGTTATTTCTTGGCGCATACGGTGAAGATGACTCAGAAGCTGATATTGGTGAGCAAGACCGGTAGTCTGATAGCGTTCTTGCAAAAAATCCCAGATGGCCTTGGCTGGAGAGGAAGCAGACTCAAGTTAGAACCTACCAAACTGAAGGCTGATGGATGTAATAGAAGTATTGCGAAGCCAGGTGATGATCTGATAGTTTTTACTATCCCAATCTTCCAGTCGGTCGATATATTTGGCAGCGGAGTCCGTGGCAGCGGATTCCGTGGTTGCTGGGACTGGTTTGCACACATCCCCAGTAATGATACGCCAAAGTTTCTTGCCTTTGAGGAAGCCAGACATGGCTTGTGCCCAAAGGACATAATTAGTCCCGTCAAGAATAACGGAAATAGGGTGATTAGAGGAATCCGGGCGATCCATGAGGGAAAAATAGCACAATGGAGGTAGAATCTGAAAAAATCGAGGTTACCGGTGAATTTAGAAGGCCGAAATTAGTGGGAAAAAGAGTGAAAGGACCCAAAATATGACCAAAGAGGCACAAAAATGAGAGGCAAAGGGCGCGGCGCACGTTAGCAAGAAAGGGCGCGGCGCACGTTAATAGAAGAGGCCAGGCAGTGCACGGTAGCAGACAGGGCTGACGTGTGCTGACGTCAGAAACACGCGGCGCACGTTAACAAGGTAGTGCGCGGCGCACGTTAGCAGAAGAGGCCAGGCAGTGCACGGTAGCAGACAGGGCTGACGTGTGCTGACGTCAGAAACACGCGGCGCACGTTAGCAGAGGATGTCGCAGCGCACGATAGCACGGGACAGTGTGAGAGGACGCGTGGAGCGCGTGTGAGGCGGAAGGCGGACGCAGGCGACGCGCCGGTCACAAAAGCGGCGCGTGAGAGCGCGTGTGACGTCGGAAGGGGCTGAAATTGGTGGCGTTGGAATCGTCCGGAGGAGACGAAGGCTCTGGTGTGGTGAAAACCGTATTTCAGAGGTGGACGAAAATGGGATACAGATGAAATGCAATCTGCAGAAAAAAAAAATATGTTGGAAGAAGAGGCTAGGCAGAATACCTGTGCTCTGATACCATGAAAGAAATTGAGAGAGATTGAAAGAGCAAATATTAGCTCTGTGTTTTGATGTATATTGCAACCAAACGGAACCTCCATTATATAGGAGATGTTTTACAAGACAGAATGATGAACAAAGGAAATATACAAATGAAAGGACACCGAAAGAGAGCCGAAAGCAAAAGGAAAAGAAGGCGTCTATCTGTGCTAGGCTAGCAACAACTATCTATACATATATTTAATATAATCTATTAATATACTATCTACTATTAGCAGTTGTAGATCTATACATATTAATATATTATTAACTTATAACATATTATAGGTATATTATTAACAAATTTGATGTGGATGGAGTGAGTGGCGAACATCTTGGCCTCCTTGGCCGTGTGTTTCGCCATCAACAGAGGGAGTCTACTCCAAATGTGCAGTATTACTCCGACAATGAGTATCCACAACGCGATCGTGCTATCGTTTGCAATATTAAGCAATCTCTAGCCATACCATTCTTTGAGTCTTCTGGGCCGTGCTATATTGGTGTACTTGAGATGGTGTCGACGACTGAAATAACAAATTCCATAGATATTTGGGCACGCTTTTTTATGGAGGCTTGTTCCCTAACTAATCAGTCCCATTTTTACATTCTCCTTACTTTTGTTTATTTATTTATTTGACAAATTATATGAATAGTCCCTGTATTTTAAAACTTGTATTATTTTGATCCTTATAATTTTAATTGACTCGATTTTGATATAATTTTGTATCAATTTAGTCCAATTGCTTGCAATTTTGAATATTTTTCAATGAAAAATACGCATATAAGTGACATATTTCATGCTTTTAGAGTGAATTATAAATTTGTTCAACTCAGTGAGTTAATCTTAAATAATTCAGTGATCATTTTTAGTTAAAAACATTAATGGCATTATCAATTGAACCAAATTGACACAAAATATAAAATTACGAGTCAAAATTGAGTCAATTAATAGTTTAGGGACCAAAATGACACAATAAGGAAAATGTAAGGACTATTGGTGTAATTTACCCTTATTTATTTATTTTCATGCCTATCCGATGATTGTTAATTTCAATTTTCAATGATGGTTTGACAATAATTCTTATGCACATATTGAGACTTTTTTTTCTGATATCATATCATTGACATTAATCATTTGAGTAAATTACACTGATCGCTTGAGAGGAAAATTGATTATTTCATTATGATGCACAAGGGCCAAAAAAAAGTTATGTCTTATTGTTAGCTCAGTTAACCTTATCCTTAATGTAGGAAAAACTGATGTAATTATAACAAAAATATAAGAATTACTATTTTATTTTTTCACCTCTCAAGGGTGAGTACAATTTACCTACTTGTTTTTAGTAGAATTTACTAGGCAATACAGACTTCTGCCCAAAGTGTTGGACCAATTGAAATATTCCATGCTAGGGTAAGGTGCAACTGCCCAAAACAACGAAGCTGATTTTGGACAATTATACAATACCTTGGTGCAACCTAAGTTGGTTGGTTTAATAGCCTGATTTTTTTCATTTACTGTATACAATGTTTTGATATTATTATTTATAAATCAACTTATTTACTTAAAATAGGTTGACTAATAATGTTTGGTTGTAATTTTAAATTATAAGTTATTTGATTTATTCAGTTTATTTGACCCCCAAAAAAAAAAAATCTTCATAATTTATAGCTCTTTTTAAATGAAACCCTTCAATAAGTATGGCTAAAAGAGTCTCATCTTTGTCTTAATTACTAGAAAAAAAGTTATGTGATAGTTTTTTTAATCAAACAAATTTATAATTTATTTTAATTATTTTTAGCTAATAATGTAAAAGGCTATAGTCATAAAAGTTAACTTATAAGTGATAATATTTGATTCTTGCAAATATCTTTCAGTTTAAATCTATCAAGATTCTTTAGTTATATCATTTCAGTGCCTTGCAGGTTCAAGGCTTGACAAGTTCAAAATGTATGTGTTTGTATGATGAGAAAGTAAGTGGCAAACTGTAATTGAAATGTCAGATCTTGTATTGTTTTGTTCATTAGATATTGTAAGGACTCTGGGCTAACAAATATGTATTTGTGAACTATTATC
>CM069916.1:26490919-26553206 GCA_036172215.1 Camellia granthamiana
TAGAAAAAGCTTCAAGGGGCAATCCACCTTTCTCCTCACCATCTAAGATTGTAGTTGGAGCTTTGTGGGGGAGAGATGTTTCTCAACCTCACCAAACAGAACCTGAACTTGAGCAGAATAATATTTGAATGAGATTATATGGGCAATATAGATTTTTAAAAAAAATAAGTTTCTCAAATACTCAATATTTACTAGTCATAAAATATTCACCTCTGCTCGAAAAGCCCTTTGGATACCGCCCCTTTGAATCCCAAAGGATCCAAGTTCTCAGAATTAAGCATCAAGATGTTAGACCTAATGAAAGCAGTGTTAAAACATTATACGAAACATCATAACTTCCTCTTTCGGGGTTCCAAGTCTAAGTGGACACACTCCAATACAACATCCCCTTTCACGAAACACTGAATGTCAATCTTAATAACGTCACTGTCCTTCTGCAATAAAGAAACATTTTAATATTGACATCAACCTATACAAGAAGTAAAAAGCAATGCAAAAAGAATCATGCAAGCAAAAATAAAAATTTACCCGGCGGGTAGTAGCGAAGGCTTCTATTTTTCTTGGACATGGAAAAACAACATTTGGGTGGTCAGCCCCACCCTTGCTAAGGAGATTTCTACCAAAAATACGGACAAGTGGCCTGCATCCATTTTGATTGTCAAAGCTTGGGATAGCACGAAGAATGAGACAATCCAAAGAAAGAGCTCGTTCTGGAGGAGGCCACTCTGGAGATATATTTTCTTCTTGATACATATTGGAGGTAGCGAAGCTGAGAAGGAAATGGGGTTTAATGGTGGACAACAGCTGTAACAAACCCTTAGGAGCCTCCCGATGAACAATTTCAAGAGTCTTTTTTTCTCCACTATGCAACTTTCTGAAAATCAAGAAACTAGCTAAAAAGAAACGCCAAGAGTGACCAACCCCCTCTCTCACAATGAAACAGAATAACATTTTGGTCATTCCCACCTGAGAGCCAACTTTCACAAACACGAAGGAAATGGTGAATCAAAGACAGTGGTAGCAGGGGACAACCCTCGTATTGTCGTGGATAATCCATGACAGTAACATCATACTCGCATAAAATTTCAGCAAACTGGCTCCATTTCTCTCCTTCTCGGAAATTGAATGCAAGAAAGGATGACTCAGGGAATGCTTCATGTAATTCAGTTATAATCTCCTGCAAGTAGAGTTGATACAATCCATCGGGCAAAACTTCAGTCGAAAAGCAAGAGTCAAAAACTGCAAAAAAATACACACACCATAAAACCACCAAAAAATAACATAAAAATTAGCATGTAATTTGAACAGAGAAAGAAAAAGAGCACCCAACAGGAGTTTTTTAACGGTTAACCTCCCGAAACACCCAAAAAAAAAAAGCCTTCAAGCAGGTGGAGTAACTTATCTGCTCCAATGTGGGACAAATACAAGGCACACACATTTTTCCCGTTTGAACTACAAAGGAAGGGGTATTCATATTTACACAATGAGGGAATACCCAATAGGGGTTTCACAATGCTTAAGAAGCACAAACATTTCCAAGGGAGTGTCATGTTTGTATTGGACACCAATTCATATCTTTGACACACATCCAAATGTGTCCTTTATTTTAATTTTGTTTACACCCTTGACACGCTTCATACACTTGGGGATACAAGTGTCCATTGATTAGACACACATGAAAACACTGTGAAGAAAATTAATTGAGATTGAATGTATTAATCACTCATACTTTAGTCTTTATAAACAAGTGTTATGTGTAGCAGTTTTTATTATTTTTTAATAAAATATTCATACACCTATTAATCATCATATTTTGCACGTGTTTCGGTCCTCACGTGTTTGTGTCCTGCATTTTTTTGAGAACTGTCGTATCTACGTATCCTTGTGTCGTGTCCATGTTTGTGCTTTTTAGCATAAGGTCCATACAAACCAAAGTCTCATACAAACCACAAACCCAAAAAAGGACAAAACTAATGATATAGCAAGTTAGCAAGATAATTAGGTTAGAGAAGGAAATTTCATTACCATATACCCCTGTCAACAAATTCAAGCAAGCCATCCGGGGCTCTTCTGTGAAAAAATCTACTGAGGATCGACATAATTGTCAACCAATTACATCTGGGCAACAAACCAATACCTGAAGAATATGAAAAATTACAAACATAACTCAGAGCTTAAAAATGCCAAACCACATTGAAATACATAACTAATGCTCCATTGGAATGCAGAGAAACCGATAAAAATTGAAAGGAAAAAAAATTATACCTTGAACTTCAAAATTTGAACTTTAAATTTTAGTTTCAAACCCACCAAATAAACAAAAATTAAATGGCATTACTTCAACCAAACATAATAATATTACTCTTTGATTCAGTTAAGCGCAGTGATTTTCAATTTCTTTTGTTACCAAAACAATAGAAAACATGAAGATCCTTCAAATCTTCTTCAATTTCGTTTCTTTTCCTCGACATTCTCGGGAACCAAAACGGTGGGTTGCAGAATTGAGGCAAAGCCCATGAATCTACTAACTTGTGAAGCCAATGTTTGACATATCATAGCAATAGACAGCAAATTTACACAAATATATCCTACACACACACACACACATATATATATATATGTAAAAAAAAAATGAAGGGTTTTACAGAAATTTTGGACACAACGAACCTGAGCTGTGGAAGAGTCGGAGCTGTGAAATCAAGCGGCGAAGTGGAGATTGTGGTGATTTGTAGACTGGGTTTGCTTTTTTGTTTCGAAGGTTTGGGAACTTCGGGTTTGGCACGAATTCGAAGATGACTTCTATATCGTCCCAAATCAACTTTTGCCTTTGGTTTTTTGAATTTTCAAGGTTCATTATAAAATAAAATAATAAAAAAAAATTCATTTTTTTTGTGCTTGATTTTTTTTTCCTTTCGAGATGGGTAGAGTAGGGTTATCTATTAGTATTTTATTTGTTTGGAAAAAAAATATTTTCATTTATAAATAAAAGAAAATTAACACAAAAGAAATTCAGAATACATAACGTGGGATGTTTGGGAAAGTAAAATTTTTTTATACTCCCTCTGTCCCAAAATAATGGTCCTTTTTAGAGAATTTAACTTTTTTTTTGATGGTACAATTATTGTACTTTATAAAAAAGTTAATTTTCTAAAATTACCCTTTTGATAGTACATTTTTTAGGAAATATCAATGTCATAATTGTACTTTTTATATTGTTTATTAATTTAACAGAAGAGCAAAATAGAAAAATTTATATTATTTTTGTACTTAATTTTTGAATAGAGACTAATATTTTGAGACAATGAAAAATGGAATAAAGAACAAAATATTTTGGGACGGAGGGATTTTTTTAGTTGTAGGATATTATTTAGAGGAAAAAAAATTATATTTGGGAGGATAGTTGGGTTTTTTTGTGGTTGGATGTGATATTTGTGAAAGAAAAAATGAAATAATTATGAAAATTTGATGTGATATTTTGTTTGAATTTATTTTTTTTAGTTTTGTAATCAATTTGTCTTTTAGTGAAAAAAAACAAAAAACCAAAAAAAAAAACCAAAAACCTAACTTCCCAAACAGCATGTGAAAATCATGGTGCCTGTTTTGTTTGATTTTTTAAAATTTATTTTTAAATGAGTTTTAATTTTATTTTGTATTATTTTATATTTTAATTAATTTTTTATACTTTTTAAGTGCACCTAATCAAAAGGGTGGTGCTCTGGACTCCCTGTACGGACAGATCCCCAGCACCCTCACCTCCACGTGAGGGAGCTGTCAATGAAAAAAAAAAAAATAGTTTTTGGCCAATCAAAACAGACCCCTAGCACCCCCACTGGGGGTCTTATGCATTTTCCTAATCAAAAGGCATCTATCAAGTAAACTAAATTGACTAAAATATGAAAAAATAAAAGTAAAACACCATTAAATCTCAAATTGAAAAATGTTAAACCATTTAATCCTATGTTTTTTTTTTTTAAAGACTGATAGGTTCTATTTCAATGTTAAAGACTATATAGCCCAAGATTTATGCATGTAGGTTTGAAATAATGAGGGCAAATATGGGTTTGTGTTGATGTTAAAAATTACTAAAGTGTCCCAACAACAAAAGGTAGTGTTCTGTTGTTGTCCCTCCTGCGTGATCGGAATTGTGACGGTAAATATGAAAGGTTTTTGTAATAACGTTGATTCCGATGTTACAGCGATTCACTAACGTAATTTTTGGGATTCGTATTCGATTTGGTAATGTTAATGCTAATTCTCCAAATTTACATTAGCGTACCTCCCAAAACCCCATTTGTAGTAATACTTTGCAGTTATTCGTGATGTTGGGTGTGATAATCATTTCGTCCATACATTAGCGGTGAATACGACATCCTACACAATATTGACATCGGAGATCATTGCGGGAAACATATGGCGATAAGTGTGTAGTATATGATTTTCTGATATATGTATTGGTTTTTTGGGTATGGATTGGTGAAAATGTACGTGACAGCGTTAATGTGTTGGCATTTTTTTTTATTGGGGTTGCCGATGTATTGGTTTGAGGGTTGTGTTGTTGTGCATTGCATTCCATTTTGTGATGTCGTCTATGGGCAACACACATGCATGTGTTGCTGGTCGGAGAAACACGTAATGGAACAGGAGTTAAAGATTTTTTGTATGACTATGGGAGTTTTTTTTTATCTTTGTGATAGTGTTCATAGGTGTAGTTAGCCAAATTGGGTATGTTATGTCATGACTCGGTCCCCCGTACGCAATGATTAAGTATCGTGATGGCCAGTAACTGAAGTTACCTCCGGCCAATTCTTGAATAAACGCGAGCGAAAAAAAATATTTAAGTAAGGATATCAAAATAATCATTGGAGCTTCTACTTTTATAAACAAAACTTATTGGCCAAAAAAGTCGATATTCGCATATGAAGAATAGAATTATAAATACTATAAAAGTGTTGTGTGTGTATCTATTTCCGCAACCCCACGTTTAAGACTCTTTAAAGGCTATTTCTAAATTGCATTTCCTGACAATTAGTAAACAATTATAAACACATGGCAGAGTGAGTAATATTATACTAAGAGTATAAGGGCCATAAAATTCACCATAGAAAATTATTGACTAAATAGAGCTTGATATTAAAATACATAATATATAATACGGAAATCATTTGACAGAAATCATATAAACAAAATAATCATAACTACTGTATAGAACGAAACAGATATATAGACTCAAGAGGTGGCTTGTACGAACTCTAGAGGTGGCCTCCACAAAAGTGTAGCACTTAACTCCATACAACACTTTACTATACACCATAAATCAGAGTGTCAATGGATCCATGACAGACAGAGTTGTCACAAAATGACTAATCAAAAGGCAAATGGTTATTTAAGTTCCCCAAAGCATAGAATCTTCGTGGTGTGGTACTTATAAAATAATTACTCAAAACGCATTTTAATAAACAGTTATATCCATGGGTTTTCCTTATTATACAAAAATAAGGTTGTAAATTAAATATGCTAATATAATTTATAAAACACAAATTGAATAAAATAAATTATGGTAACTCAAAACATATATAAAATATATGATGATGACTCAAGGTATAATATAACTCACCTTAAAATTAATACCTCACTATTTCTTTCCATTATTAAAGATCTTCTTGACTTCCAATATTTTCTTTTCCCTTTCTTTATTTGTTTTTTCTTTCCTCTTGTTCATGATGGTCACTCCTCTTTTTATACAAGCTACAATACTTGCTCAACAAACTTTAGGTGACACGTAGCCACACCATGTAACCTCTTTGTGTAGCTGCCATCATGATGCTCTAAATTGAAGCTTATCCCTCAAATGGATAAGTTTATGTAATTGCATTACTAGGTGTTTTTTTTTTTTTGGTTTTTTTTTTTCCCTATACAATGACTTGATTGTAAATGAATTACACTTTATTTTTATTTTACTCTTATGGAATATTTAATTAAACTTTAGGGTTTTTTCTCATTTATAATTAAATAATGCTAATATAAAATTTAAGAGACAACTTAAATTTTCAAGTTGTTACATGTTAGGTGTATGTTGATTGGTGTGTGTGAGTGTGCACATTCAATGTGATGTTTGTTTTCTTTTGTGTGTGTGACATTAATGGATAGAACACAACATTCCAATTTTGTTGGTACGACCACTGACGTAATTATGTTGGTAATATTGTGATTTTGCATTCCCATTTTGTATGTGTGTGTTTTGAATGTCACCATGGTATGAAAGTGGGGGTGCATGGGGAGGGGGTGACAATGGCATATTTTGATGTTGCCGGAATTGCGTATGTGTAATTATAATGTCATATAGGTCATGTGACATGTAAGCAACAATCGTTGGATGGATGACGAAATTATTTGCCTTAGGCTTGTAGGAATATTAGTGTAGTTAGTTGAGTTGAACGTTTGAAAGTAGCGTATGTATGTTATACAGTTAGTGGGTGTCGCGTTGTTGTAAAGTACGATAATCTATGTAATGTGATTACAACCGTATAATGTTTGATTTATGAAAATATTTTGCAATAACATTTATACAATGTAGCTATTAGTGAACATTAGCAGTAATATCGTACCACATATGGAACACTCATAACCCACTAAACACAGGTCACCACAAAATGGAATTAGTGTTCATGTATTTAGTGGGTTTTGCAATAACATTTACACCATGTATATTCATGTATTTAGTGGATCTTGTGCGGGTGGTAGTGTTAATGTGTTGGTATTTTTTTTTATTGTCCAGTTCACTGTTAATCTGAAGTGTACACTACGTTCATGTTTGGTTGTGTGTGATTACATTCACATCTACATTGGGAAGTATCCCACATGTAGTGTGGTATGAAATGGCAACAATATCAACCCCAAAAATCACTGTACACAACCCGAACAATAAAAATTAAACATGTAACATCAAACCTTAATAAACCCACCCAAACATCAGTCACAAAATCAAACCAAAAAAAAAAAAAAAAACCACCACCAACAACACCACGATTCCACATCAGCCCTCCCACATCAAATGACTAAACACCACTAACCCCATAAATCACTCCACGCAATCCTCCACAAAAATTTGAAAAATTAACACCATAACAAAACCAACCCACCCAAACATCAAGAAAAAATCACAACCAAAATCACACTCAAGGGTAAAACAAGTAAACTCCACAATATACCATAAAAAAAAAAGGATTAGTTGGTTTGAAAGAAAACTTCCAGGACTAAATGAAGTAACATTTTCCCAAATGAGATTTTTTGATAATTTTTCCTAATAACAAAAATAAATGAAAATTTGAACAAAAATCTTTGAGTATTTTTTTTAAAAAAATTTGGGCAAATTACATATACATCCCTCGAGGTTTAGCTAAATTATAGATACCTCCATGAGGTTTCGAAAATTATAGATACCCCCTGAGGTTTATATTTTCATAACAAATTGCCCAATGAGGTTTATATTTTCATAACAATTTGCCCCCTAATTTGTTATGCAAATAGTACCTTCAGGGGAGTATCTGTAATTTTGCTAAATCTCGAGGGAGTATATGTAATTTGCCCTAAAATTTTTGTCTTTTTTAATATATATATATTTTACTTTTTAGATTCATCTAACTTTCATGTATCTAAAAATTTTAAAAATAAATAAATAAAATATGAAAAAAATTTAGTAAAGACATGAAAATCCATCTAAAAATAATTTCTGAAAACTCAAACCAAATGGTTTTTGAAATTTTTTTATGAGAAAATGGTTTTTGAATATAATTTATTTTAATGTTTTCTGTGTGTTTTAAAAAAATAAAAATAATTAAAATTTTGAAAATCAGAACTGTTGTTTGGCAGAGCAGCTCAGGGTTGTACAATGCAACACCGTTGGTTTGGTTGAACTAGAAGGCCCAAAATTAAATTGTGAAAATTGTGAGAGCCCAATTCTCTATCAAGTGTATGGGCTGATCACATTGAATTCTATTTGGGCCAGCAAAACCGGCCCGTTTCTTAAATCCCCACAATCTAAACATTTGTTCGTGTCTGACTTTACGTCAACCTTTGCTGGGTACCCCTGTTTTTGGAGTCATGTGCTGATGTTGCTTGCACAAAGTCATGTGGGTCATAGGTTGCTTATTGATTAAAGGCAAACCTCATTGAGCTAAGGCTTCCAATGACCTAAAAAATAAAAATAAAAAATAGAAGTGAATTCACATGTTCAATTGGTACTTCCGGTTTTTTGTTTTTTTTTTTTTTGAGAATAATTTTTTTTTATTATGTAGTACTGAAATTTGAATTCATTTATTACATTTGATACGAAAATATCTCATCTACTAACTCAACTATTAGTCTAGCTAAAACATTTAAATTTAATTCCAAAAGGACAATCGTCAAATAAAATTTATATTGTACAATTTTTAAGATATAGTTTGATAGGTTTTTATTATTGGCAACCCCGTTTGACAAAACTCCTTTGAGTTGTAATTTTATTCGCACATTTTATTTCAGTGAGGCTATGAGTTTATTAGATGCGAATCCAACCCGAATCGAGCCATGCAGAGAAGTTTGTGATGTTAATGCTTTCAAGATTGCCACTTCGCTGATTATTTCGCGGCCGAAGCAAAATTCAAATTTGCATTCAAATTTGCATGTCAGCCGTTGCTCGCTCGAGCCAAGAAGTGCTCGCTCGAGCCAAGACTTTCTCGCTCGAGCCAAGGAATGCTCGCTCGAGCGAAGGATTGCGTCCGCACAAAACCCTGAAAGGAGTGTTTGGTCGCTCGAGCCAAGGATCCGTCGCTCGAGCGAAGGCACTAGTAGAAATCACGAAATTTACTCTCCTCGCTCGAGCCAGGAAATCCTCGCTCGAGCGAGCCTCAGAATCCGGATTTTTTCAAAGAGTTGGTTTTCTTCTGAAACAGGATTTCTTTAGGTGTTCTGCAAGAAGTTGGATTTCTTCCTTGGGAAGTTTTGGATCACTTTTGGACTTCTACAAGGAGTTGGCTTTCTTCCAAGACAAGAATTATTTTGGTTCTTCATAAGTAGTTGGTGTTCTCCCAAAACCAGACTACTCATTAATTATTCCTCCAGATCTTCTTTTTGGTTCTTAAAGGTTTATATCTGGGGATATTTTATTTTTCTTTGATGTCTTATTGAGTATTCAACTCATGATCTGAAAAGGCTACATCAAAGGTTTTGTTTGTTACACAAAAGAGAGAGTTGTTCTTCAGTTGTGGATTCTGAAGAATTCGGTCTGAAGCTTCGGTGGTGGAATCCGGAGTGGCTCATCAGAAAGACAATTCCGTGGTGAAGATGGGGTTGGAAAAGACACATAGAGGTTGGTTCAATTAGGCGTTGTGAATACGCTAGATAATTGAGAGTGATACCTGTGTAATTCCTTTATATCTTCTTAGTGGATTGTTCTGGTGGCTGTGGCCCGTGGTTTTTGATCACAATTGGAAGGTGTCCAATTGTGGTTTTTCCACGTAAAATCTTTGTGTCTCTTTCTCTTGATTGTTTGATTGGGATTTTTATATTCTGCTTAAAATTGATACATAATCACAAATCAACATCTAGGAGGTTTCTAGATTTTTCAGTTTGATAATTTGTATTTTTTTTCCATAAAAAAATAATAAACTAAAGTGCGATGAAGATTGGTGTTGAAACGAAGATCACACGCTACTTAGATCACAACATAAATAATTGATTCAAACCATAATTCATATTTATTTAGAATATCAAATTTTAACAATGTTGTTCAACTCATACAAATTCGTCAATCTTGACACATACAAATAATTTGACTCAAATTTTGATATTATTTTTTTGACAAACTTTTGATAGACGCTAATATATATATATATATTATTAAACAATACCAACACTCTCGAATTACTTTTAGAAGATACATAATTGTTGATATATATAAATGCATAATAGTTAAGGAGGTGCGACTCCTATTTCATTTTTCGTAGTCTATATATTTAAAAATGTCTTTGTAATATTATCTAATAAAATGCATTTAGATAAAAATAACGTGAGAATAACACTACCTAATAGTTTTTTTTAATATTATTATTTCATAATGTTAAAAATGTTAATGAATTCGGTTGATGCAACTTAAATATTCAATATTTTTTTATAAATTCAAATCTTAAAACACTTACTAAAATTTTAAAAATACAATCACATTAATTTGTTTTTTTTTTTTTTTATAGTAGTGTGCAAGTTTAATGTTTATGAATGCAATGGCCAAGGGTTGTCATGTCTTCAACCTCTCACTCACGAACCACCTTGAATCTGAAGAAAAGAAGAGAAAGCTGAAGAAAGGAAGAGAAAGCCGTAAGAAAAAGTTAAAAGAGCAATGGACAATCATTTCAGTCAGAAACTTTAGCCAAATATGCAATCTCAATTTTCTTTTTGTATTGTTGTTAGTTTCTCTAGAAAGGCAACCATAGCAACTGCCCCCATCTACTCAATGATAGAGAGCCCCAACAATCATTTTGTTAATATCTAAAATCAATTGCATTAAAAAATATTGACACCCATACACATTAAATACTGAGATAGTTATTGAAAAGTTTAAAGATATAAACATCAATAATGATACAGACCACTAAAACATCACCATTAACATCATCACTAATGATGTGGCAAGCCCCCAAAAAAAAAAAAAAAAACAAAACTTAGACACAAAACACATGTGGCAGTGGGTGGAACCCACTACCACATCCCTAGTGCAACTACTAATTAGTGGTCTGCATCATTTTTCTATAAACATATAAAATTTTACAACTAAATTAATCACATTGTATGTGAGCTCATACAATCGTTAATTCGAATTTCACACTTTTTAGTGTGTAAAATTTTACGTGTCTTTAACATTGTTATATTGAAAATGTTGTTGCATAACAATGCTTTTTTTTTTTTTTTTTAATCTTTCTTAGTTACTTTTCTTTTGTGTATGTAGAATTAATGAATTATCGTGAAATATAAATTATTCTCTTGGTTACTTTTCTTTTGTATATGTAGAATCAATTAATTAAGATTTAAATAATGTCAAAATAATAAAAAAAATCAATATATATTTTACACATTCTCTTTACTTTTATATGTTTTTACAAATTTTTACATAGTTTAATACATTATATATATATATAGCAATAGTAATCAACATTCATAAACTGCTTGCTAGTATTTTACATTTTAATTTGCCAAAACAACAACATTCATAAATTGTTTGTTAGTGTTTTACATTTTATTTTGCCAAACAACAATTGCATATATATATAAACCGATTATAAAAACGTGCAAAAATTTCATTTATGTGTTCTTAGATTTTTTACTGAACAAATTCTAATATAACTTTAGAAGAACGTTATCTTATTATACCAAACTCACGAGATTGAATATATTTTCTCTTAACTTAAAATTTTTTAAAAGTTACAACAAAAAGACTCAGAATTTGACCCTTTTAGCAAAATAAATTTGGAGTTTTTTATTTTATTAATTTAAATTATAAAGTTTTGATTTATTTTCAATCTAAATAATTTTTTATTTTCATTAAGTAAAATATATATATATATTTTAATTATTAAACTCAATGAAATAATTTGACGGTAGATTGAAGATAAATCAAAATTTAAAATTTAAATTGATAAAATTAAAAACTCATATTTATTTTGTTTCAAGCTTCAAATTCTAAGAATGTGTTTGGTGGAACTTTGGAAACGTGATTCCACACATTAGTTTGAGTACAGTGTTTGGTTAGAATTTTTAAAATTTGATTCCACATCCACTTTTGAAAACACGTTTACCCAGTCATCTTCCCAGACATCCTCAGTCGTCCAGTCAGTTGACTCACTGGTTGACCGGAACAGAGTGTTTGTTTGTTTGTTTTTTTTTTTTTTGCAACTAGCTCATATTATTTTTATATTTTAAATAAAACATATTTTCAGAATTTTTTAAAATTTTTTATGACCTTTGAATGAAATTTTGAGTTGTATGTTTGGTTATGAATTGTAAGTTTTTGAATCAAACAACTTTTCTAATTTCAAAAATTTAAAACTCTTTTCAAAACTCATAACTAAACAAATTTTCTTTTTTCAAATCATAATTTCAAAATTTATAAGTGCAAAATATAACTCTATTTTCAAATCATAATTCTAAAATTCTACTAAATGCTACCTAAGTTTTTTTTTTTAAAAAAAAATTTCTTAAAAAAATTGTATAATTTACCCTGAAAGTAACGTGTGATGGTACCATGTAACAGAACTTTATGCAATGTGAAGGCTCAGTATGAAAAAGACAAAAATTCAAAGCAATAAGCTAACATATATATATATTGTGTTTTACTTCCTACTAATAAAAGCAATAAACAGAAATATTTGTGAATTTGAGTACAATTGTTTGTATTTACATACTCTTGTCATCTTTACGTGGGAAAAATAAAATTTGCAATTATTGTTCCATTTACATTGGGAATTTGTGATGAGTGTTCCCTAAGTTTTGGTTAAATTCTATTAAAGACCCACCAATTGTTTGGAACTAGCTTTCAGGGGAAAAAGAAAAAAGAAAAAAGAACCTTTAAAAAATCAATATTATTAATTAAAAATGTGAATAAAATATCTTTCAATGAACAATAATTGAGATGTTTTGTTAAAGAAAGTGATCAAGGTCGAAAATGTTTTCCAAATGCATCAACTAAACAGTAACAAATCTTTAAACTTTTTTTATTTGGAAAAATAACAATGCTATGAAAATAAGTAGGGAATTTGAATTATTATTTTTTTGTTTCTATAAATATAAAAAAAATAAAAATAAAAACTTTGAAAATAATACCGAATATAAATTTGTGCAAATAATTATGCAAGTTATTTGAGTTTTGAATCCAAATATGACATACATTTTTGTACACTACCTTTGTATAAGTTTATTTTTATTTTTATTATACCATTACTTATTTCAAAACTCTATTTTGCAGTTTCTTTTAGATTAAAAGTTGATAATTTAATAGCATAAATCAAAATCAGCTTTCAGCTAATTTTTGAAAATTATTATTTTTTAATTTATTTAAATTATTTATGTTTAATGAGCTATAAACAAAAATTGTACTAAATTTTTACCTAATAATGCATTAAATAATGTAATATGAACTCTCAAATATATATATATATATATGTATATAAACAGTTGAAATAAACTACACCAAGGCTATGTTTGGCATGCTCATTTGGGCTAAAATAATCATATAGGACAAAATTGATTATTTTAGTCAGATAGAATAGAATGTCACATCAAATCCTAATTATTTCATTTTTTTTCTCATAAAAATTAAAAAAATCAAAAAGTCTATCTCAAAAACGAAACTTTTTAACCCGAGACTAAGGCTTATTTTGGAAAGATGGTAAAAAGTGACTTTTTGACTTTTAACCAAGTTTTTGGCTTTTTTAGACAAATGATTTGGGAAGTTGGTAAAAAGTGACTCTTGACTTTTTTTATTAATGTTTGTTTATTATGTCAAATCACAATAAAATGACCAAACTATCCCAATTTATTTAAAATATTTACAACTTCACCTATGTAACACTTTTTGACCCATGAGGAGTAAAATTGTAATTTCACCATTGGCTACAAACCAACTTTCCAAATGAAAAAAAGACAAAAAAATCAACTTTTAACTTTTGCTATTAATCCAAAAAAGCGACTAAAAATCATGTTGTCAAAATAGGCCGAAAGTACCAAAAAGTCAAAACAACTAACCAATAACTTGTCTTTGATTAACAAACAAATTTTGATCCAAACTGCACGTTCCAATCCTCTGGACACAAACCTCACTCTTAAATCCTGTTGGTTGAAATTTGTAAATTGTGTTATATTTTAGGGATTTCGTTGGTGGTTTTTAAAATTTTGAATTATTATTTTTTTTAATTCATTTAAATTAGATGATCTTAAAAATAAAAAAATAAAATTTCAAAAACAGAAAAAACCCCCCCAATTTTATAGACTTTTTTATAATAAATTTTATTTATTTTTTATTAATAATAATTTTTTTTTAAATTTCAAAATCATCCTAGACCGTTCAAAAGTAAAAAATATTGACATATGTAAAAAATGAGTTCCGTAAAAAAAAATCCAGCTAAAAGCTGGTGCCAAACATGCCTTTAAAAACAAACTTAACTACGAAAGTATAGCCAAAAAAATAATTTAAAAACAAAAAACTTATCTAGGAAAGTCAAAAGAGTAAACCCAAAGAAAAATATATAGGGTGTGTTTGGTAACGTTTACGTTTTCAGTTTATATTTACAAAAATTTTATAAATTGGTTTTTGTTTATTTTTAGAAAAACATAAACTACAAACGCGTTTGGTAATTGACAAAATATTTAAAAAAATTTAAAAATATAAATAAGAGTGAGAAATGGCAAGTGGTGACAAGTGGCGGCGGAAGACGGTGGTGGAAAGTGGTGACGGTGGGTGGTGGTAGTGGGTAGATGGGTGACGGTGGCGGGTAGTGGGTGGTGGGTGGTAGCGAGTGGGTAGTGGTGGTGGTGGTGGTGGTGGTGGTGGTGGTAGTGGCGGGTGATGGGTGGTGGTGGTAGTGGTGGTGGTAGTAGTGGTGGTGGCAGGTGGGTGGCGGATGGCGAGTAGTGGTGGTGGCGGGTAGGTGGCGGATGATGGGTAGTGGTGGCAGGTGGGTGGCGGATGGCGGGTGGTAGTGGCGGGTGGTGGTGGCGGTGGCGGGTAGGTGGCGGGTGGTGGGTGATAGTAGCAGGTGGGTGGCAGATGGCGGGTAGTGGTGGGTGGTGGCGGGTAGTGGTGGGTGATAGTGGGTGGGTAGGTGATGGTGGGTGGGTAGGTGACGGTGGTAGGTGGTAGCGAGTGGGTGGTGGTGGTGGTGGTGGTAATGGCGAGTGGTGGGTAATGGTGGCAGGTGGGTGGCGGATGGCGGGTGGTGGTACGTAGTGGTGGGTAGGTGGTGGTTGTGGTGGTGGTGGTGGGTGGGTGGGTGGGTGACGCAGGCGGATGGTAGGTGGTAGCGAGTGGGTGGTGGTGGTGGGTGGTGGTAGTAGGTGGGTGGTGGGTGATGGTGGGGTTGGTGGTGATGGGTGGCTGGTGGTGACAGGTAGTGGGTGGTGAGTGGTGGTGGCAAGTAGGTAGCGGGTGGTGGTGGCAGGCGGTGGATGGTAGTGGCGGGTGACGGGTGGATGGCAGGTAGGTGGCGGGTGGTGGTGGCGGGTGGTGACGAGTGGTGGCAGGTGGATGGCAGGTAGGTGGTGGGTGGTGGTGGTGGCGAGGGATGAGTGATGGTGGCGAGTGGGTGGTGGTGGCAGGTGGGTAGTAAATGGTGGTGGCAGGTGGTGGTGGGGTGGGTGGTGGGTGGTGGTGGTGGCGGAAGACAGTGGTGAAAAATAGTGGCGGGTGGTGACTAGTCTTGGGTGGTAAAAAAAAAAAAACTGAAAACTCAAAATGGAAACACATTTTTTGTGTTTTCATTTTTTGGCCAAATTTATAAATTGAGACCATTAATTTATAAATTAAAAATTTTATCAAACAAGTTTTTATTTGAATTTTTAAATTTTTTATAAATATAAATAGAAAATTGAAAACGTAAGTGTTACCAAACGACACCATACTAAAAAAAGATTTAAAAAAAAAAAAAAACTGTTTTAAAAAGATCTGAAAAGTGATTCAAAAAAAGTTCCTGCTCAACTCTGCTGATTCTTAAATGATGAAGGAAAAAAGCAAGCTTGATTCCAGTAAAACACCCACATCACCCCCTCTCACTGATAAAAAAGCAAACACAAAAAAAAAAAAAAAAAAAAAAAAAAAAAAAAAAAAAAAGTGTACTAAAAAATCAATATGTTTTGAAACTCGGATCGGGGAGCGAATCGGAAAAGGGACCGGGTGGATGGATCACCGGTTCAACCGTCGGGTCAAAGCGGTCGAACCGTAACGTCATAATTAATATTATATAATTAAAAATTATAAATAAATAAAAATATATATATAAATACTCAAATAAAAATAAAAATTGTTGTATAGTATTTATTAATTATATTTAATAAAGTCATAATTGATAAAAAAAAGTTACTTGTTTTAAAGAAATTAAATTTTTTAAACATTCCCTCCAAACAAATTGATTGAATGTTAGGTTTAATTTTGGAGGGAAATGAAAATTTCAACTCTCCCTCCAATCAATATGTTTCAAATAATTTGATTGAATCCCACATAGAATTTTGTAGGTTCTCTTTGAAAAATCTTTTCTTATAAATAGGAATAGACTTTCACAATTTTCTCAAACTTCCAATGAGACTCTTCCTTATAAGAGGAGACTCTTGAAGTAAGAATTTTTAGTCAAAATTTTGAAATATATTTATATATATAAGAAAGAAAGAAAGAAAGAAAATTTAACAAAAAAATAGAAAGAACCCAACGGTCCAACCCACCGAACCGGGACCGGGTCACCGATTTTTCCGGTTCAACCGCTGAGTTTACCGATTTTACAATTTTAAACCGGTTTTCGGCATATTCCGGTTTTAAAAAGCTGACCGGACTGGAACTAGGCCCGGTCTCTGGTCCAACCGGTTCGACCGGCCGGTCGAGTCCGAGTTTTAAAACATTTCAATACAATACATATATACAGAGACACAGACACCCCCACACACTCTCACATTTTCCCAAACAAACACACTTGTGTTCTAGAGAGAGAGAGGAAGGGGCTCACACTCACTAATGGCAGCACAAGCACATGCTGATGATGATCAAGAAATTCAAGAAACCCAACAACTACCCACTTCCACAACCACCATTGAACTTCACAGCAACCACCAAGACCATGAAAAGCTTCTATCTTCCTATCTGGGTCTGAGCTTTGCAGTCTTTCTTGGCCTCATTCCAAAACCCTCGATTTCCTTGGTCCCAACTCTTCAATCTCGCAACAGAGACCTGTTTTTGAAGCTGGTTGAAGCGGAGGAGGAGCTCAGGCAGCTCCGCTCGCGGCGGAAGGAGGACTCCAAGGCCAACGCGAGGGTGGTTGAGATCTTCGCCAGTCACCGCCACGCTTGGCAGCAGGAGGAGAAGCGGCTGCTTCGCCAGATCGATGCTGGGGCGGAGGAGATCGCGCATTTGAGGGCTAGGGTTGAGGAGCTCGACAAATCGGAGGCGGAGATGAGGCGGAGCGTTGAGGAACTTAGGAGAGAGGTTGGGGAGAGGGATGAGATGTTGAATTTCATGGCTAGGAGGTCGGAATTTGAAGAATCTTCCGACGGAGGAGGCGGCGGCGGCGGTGGCGGTGGCTGTGGAGGGGAGTGCTGTTCGAATGTTAGGGTTTCGGAGGGGTTGGATCCAGTGGCGGAGGAGTGTTTTATGGAGAGAGAAGGACACAATGGGGATGAAATGGGGGCTATGTATGGACAGAACAATGGGTTTAGTTCGGAATTCTTGAATTCTACTTCCAAGTTCTGGGCTGAAAGAGCTAGTCTCTGGCAGGTTTGATGATCGTCATTGTTTTCTTCTTCTTTGATTGATTAAATTGTTCTGTTTGGTTGCTGAGAAAATGAATCCAGAGAAAGGAAAGTTAATGTGTTGTTGTTTTCCGTTTGGGGTTCTCAATGCATATAAAAAGATCAGCAAGAATGCATTCAAAATCAAATACTTTAACTTGCTTACTAAACTTTACATTTAAATAGATGATTTCCTGATCTGCATTTGCAGTTAATTCCGTTTCCTAACAATTTTCATCTCTGCTTTAGACATAAGTTCATTTTCATGGTCTTTTGTTGGATTGGTTTGTTATTGCTGTCCCATTGACTTTGGAAGGTCTCTGTTTCATATGTAGTTTGTACTTCTTTGATCAAGGAGAGTCAATTGGCATTGGCACCGAAGTTCAAATTAAATTGGTTGTTATTAATCTCATATTTCCAAGTCCCTAATAATAATCATTGAAGTGGAGTGCTTACTGTGAATTGCAATCTGTCTGATCCTGTCTTTTTTTTATTTGTTCGGCAATTTGTCCTGATTCACTTATCCACAACTCGGTGATATTTTGATCTTTTTGGTGTCTACTCAAGATTTGGTTCTCTAGTTTTGTGTGAATATATCGACAACTCTTGAATTCAGTGTTTCTTGTTGTCTACTAAACTTCGACATTTTGTTGGACCACTACTCACCACCAGTGTTATCATTGTTGGGGAATCTCTTTCCTCCAACTGTAATTGGTATTATTGGAGCCCAATATTGTACTTCAGCATTTGACTGGACCACTACTCACTGCCGTTGTTATCATTGTTGGGGAATCTTCTTCCGACATCACTATCATCCAACTGTAATTGGTATTATACGAGTGGAACTTGATATTTTCATCTTCACCCAAAATACTTGATAGTTTCATATAAATTATGTTATTGGGAAGACAAATTGTGTAGGAAAGTTGAAAGATACTGGCGTTTCATCATCTTCCACCTCCATCACAAAAATTAATATTGGATTTTACAAAATCTCCATCTACGTGGACTCATCTATGTGTTATGGATTTTCCCTTTCTTTTCTTGCTTTTCCTGCTGTGTCTTTTCTTTATTTCTTTATGTGTACGAGTTTATCTTTCCTTTCTGTATTTTCCTTTTCTGAGTTGTCAAACAAGGCATCTTTTGAACTTGTTGATCAATGGGCTTTTTCAATTGAACTTGACCTGTTGAAAGAGGATGGATAAGTGAAGTGTGTGAAACTATTGGTCTTTGAACTTGATCTCCGCCTATTAGAAATCATTCTACGTGGTATTTCTCTGATAAAATTGCTTCACAAAAAATGAAGTTCCCTTTCATCATCAATTAGGGTGAATATCTAATGGTAAGGACAATTAACTTTTATGCACAAAATCTCCTTGTCGAGAGCACCATTATCCATTTCCCTGACTTTTTTTCATTGTTTTATATGATGATCTTTGGGGTGGATTTGTAACTTTTGTACTTTTGAAAGGACATTCTGATTGCTAAAGAGCATTTTAAGGGGTTAAGGTATTTCCAATATATGTTGATTTCAGATGTTCGTTGTTGCGGGATGTACAGTATGAATCCGTTGATTCATTGTATCACATGAAGCATTTTGTAGCGAGGTAAATTTTAACGGTCCACACAAATATTATTTCATCAAACTCATATTGTCAACATACCACAACTAATGAAGGAGTAACAAATGTTTGTTGTTCAGAAGGGAGTCCCCTTGGAAGGTAGATGGTGAAACCACAGGTGTCTCCTCTAAACTAAAGTTACTCGAGCAAGAACTGCAGAACTTGGAAAGAATTGGTAAAGGTGATCTCTCAAAGGTACCATCACAGATGAGAAAGCAAGCAAAGAGATATCAGGCTCTTGCAGGAAAGATGGATGATCTATGCAGGAGAATGGTAATGCATAATAAGTTAACAGTCTCTTTTTTGCAGCTTTGTGCTTTGGTTTGTTTTCTTTCATCCCCAAGTAGTTTAGGAAACTTATTACTTTACTACACATTATTGCAGCATACAATTTGTGTGTTAAATATTTAACACGAGGATACTATCCTCCTAACAATCCTTTGAATGGAATTTTGAAATGATGGTGACAAGGTCACGTAGGTTCTTTCCTGATCACCTATCAAATCAATCTTGTGAAGACTAGAAATTGGACATCCATGATCATAGAAACCATAGTATTTCACAAATTGTATTATGATCAAATATTTGAACGTGGAAGTTGTCTATTTTGCACAAAGGATGTAAAATGGAGAAAAAGAAAAAGAAGAGAAGATTATGTCCGAGAAGAAGCAAAAAAGGAAATTCTATGTAAAACTTCTGCCAAATGTGATGTATTTGTCTGTAGCAGATTCACTTGAAACCTTTTTAGTTGGATTCTTCCCTCAACGCATTCTGTTTATGCACTAATTTAGATGTCTTAGTAGAAGCATATTCTCAATCTATGAACAAAAGCTGAAATTTTTGTCTGAGATTGAGGTTAAGGCTGGATATCTTCATTGCAGTTTGAATTCTCATGTGTCTCACATCTACATTCATGCATTAATGCCCTTTAGTTCCCTCTTTCTTTTTCCCTGGCATGGCATTATGACACGTCTTTTTTAGTATTATTGATTTATAAAGAAGTATGTTGCTGAGAAGTTTGTCTTGTTTGTTATAGCAGGCAAGTGATCCCTGTGAACCCAATCTCAGCTCAGAGTTCCGAACACAGAGGCAAACCGAGTTTTTGATCGAAGCATTTCGTCTCCAGCAGCGTGCAGCTGAAACTGGACAGAAGCTGACGGCATTGCAAACTGAGACGGGAAAGAGTTTTTTGGGGGATGAGCTGGAAGGTCAGGCCAAACTGGCCACAAGACGTTCCTTGGACTCCATTAAAAACAACTTCAAAGAAATCCAAAGAAACTTGGAGATATGGCTGGCAAGAATTATTGGAGATGTTGAAGGGATTCTAGCCAGAGATGGCGCCTCTCGAGTAAGGGATTATTATATATCTAGATATCCTTTTGTTCAATAGAGATAACCCTGACTGTTACAATGCAATCCTGATCCAGCAAATATATATAATATTCCTTTTTTTAAAGTAATTTACTGACACAGGCCATTAAAGTGGTGTGGTTAGAAGTTCAACAGGATTTAAATACTTCTGTTGTAAAATAGATGCATCTATGGAGAATTCAAAAAATAAGGCAGGTTGAAAACACTCATCTAAAGGAATTAGTAAGCACCAAAAGGGTAAGAACTTGTGGTATTGATCAAGGAGGAACTGATATAGAATCTTTATGTTTTTTATTTTATTTTATTTTTGGGAGAGGAAAAGAGGCTATGATATCTTGGGCTCTGTTTTGGGTTGGTTTTAGGAGGGCTTTCCTTATTGTTTTTAAGTAAAAAGGTGCAAACTCAGCCACCACAAGGAAAAAGGGTTTTCATGGCTTTTTTTTTTCTCTTCTTGTAGTGAGTGTTTGACAAACCTATAAGTAGGGTTAATTATTTAGAAATCTGATCAATTTAGAGGGTTTTTTTTAATGTGTTTCTTGGTTTATCAGTTTTTTTTTTTTAATTTAAAATACACTTCATGAAGCGGCACTGGGTGGGCGGTCTATCCGCCCTTAAGTGGTATTACCAGTCATTTTGGAGGAGCAGTTGATTCAACAATTTATAGTCTTTTTTTTTTTTTTTTTTTTGAGAACTATAGTCTTCATCTATATGGTGTTTCATCCATTTTAGGTTCTATCAATTTATTTGCTTTAGGGCGCCAAAAGCTTTGGGGCATGTAAGTGGCATATCAGTTTAGGGCATGTATTGTGGCCATTTTGATAATGTGAAAATTCTAAATGATTAAATATTTTGACATTGTTGCAAAATGTTTTTTGATTGTCTTTTATAGTAAAAAGACTGGACTAGTAAGCAGGTTTGAGCATCTTGGGTTTCACTTCTGTTGGTGTTTCTCGAATTTAATTGATACTTGTGATTTACGGATGATTATAAACATTTAGGCTCTGTTTGGTAAGTCTCTCAAATTATAATTTTACCCATTAATTTGAGTGTGATGTTTGTTTTGAGTTTTCAGATCGTAATTTTATACCCATTTCTCAAAACTCAATTCAAAATATAATCATTATTTTTCAAAATTCATAACCAAACACATAATTCAAAACTCAATTCAAATTAATATTTTAATTTTTTAAATATTTTAAATATTTAAATATTTTAAAAATATTTTAATTTTGTTAAAATTTTAAATATTTTAATATTTAGATATGTAACGATTTTTTTAATTTTAAAATTTTTTGAATATTTTTAAATATTTTAATTTTTGAATATTACGATTTTAATTTTTTAAATTTTAAAATATTTTATAAAAATAAAAAATTTATTTTATAAAAATATTTTTAAATATTTTAATTTTTTTGTTATGCATTTGATTACGATTTGAGTATAGAGTTGTAAAGTAGCATGGAGTTTCGAATTATGTGTTTAATTATGAGTTTTAAAAATAATTTCTTAATTGAGTTTTGTTTTATGTATTTGGTTACGATTTGAGTGAAGAGTTGTTTTTCAAATTTAAAATATTAAAATTTTATATTATTTAAATTTTTTGAATATTTAAATTATTTAAATTTTTATGATTTAAATTTTTTGAATATTTATTTTAATTTTTTACTTATTAGATTTTTTAGATTACCTAAATTATTTAAATATTTATGATTTAAATTTTTTGAATATTTATTTTGAATATCCATGGGTTTCATATAATAATTAAAAATATAAACAAATATATCCATGGGTTTCAGTTTCACAAATAGGGTTTAGAAATCAAACCACGTAAATAAAATATTTATATAATTTATAATAGTTTAGAGAGCATACCTTGTATAAAATAAATATGATAAGTTAAAACATACGTAAAATACATTATGATGACTCAAATATAACTCACATTTATTTTAATACCTCACTCTTTCTTTCCATTATCAAAATCCTTTCGACTTACACTATTTTTTTCTTCATTTTCTTTCTTTCCTTTCTTCTTTCTTTCCTTCTCTTCCTTTTCTTTCACGGAGGTTGATCACCTCATCAAATAGGGAGGATGAAGCCACAACCGATCAACACGTGCCAACTCAAAGATTTCCTTAAGATTTAGGGATTGTTTTGGGTGTTCTAAATAAGTGTGTTTTTTGTCTTTTTGGACTAAAAAGTTAAGGGAAAAAATATAGATGTTTGGGTTAACTTTTTGACTTTTTATGAAAAAATATGTATTAAAAAATTATATAAATTAATTTGTAGGAAAAAATTAAGATTGAGAGTTGTGCAGTCGTAATTTTTAAGTTTTGGTGAATAGTGATAACTTTTTAACTTTTTGGCTTTTTTTAACTTCCCAAACTTGGCTTTATACTTATCAAAATAAATATTTAAGATAATTATACTTTGGCTTAAATTTTTAATATAATTATATAAATAAATTAATTTCTAATTAAATTACACTCTATTGTATATCAACAAAAAATTAATTATTTATTTTACTACCACACCCATTATAATAATAATAATAATAATTATTCATCTATTATTATTATTATTATTATAAATATTTAAGATAATTACACTTTGGCCTAAATTTTTAATATAATTATATAAATAAATTGATTTCTAATTAAATTACACTCTATTGTATATCAACAAAAAATTAATTATTTATTTTACTACCACACCCATTATAATAATAATAATAATTATTATTATTCATCTATTATTATTATTATTATTTTGACACCTAAACTTTTAATAATTATATTATTTTACAAAATTAAACATAATAATATATAATAAATTATATATTTTCCTAACTGTGATTAAATAATATTAGTATAAATTCTATAGAATAATTAAAAATCTGGGTTATTACAGTTATTGTCTGTTAATAATAAATTTTTTTAATTGAATTTTAAAAAGAGTTTGGTTATGAATGCTGATAAGAATTTTCAATAGTGTGAAAGTAGTATGTTTTGTTATGAGTTATAACAATTTGAATTAAGTTTTGAAAACTTTTTTCAAAACTCATAACCAAATAAATTTTCTTAGTTTACATGTCAAATCAAACTCTCAAAACTCAATTCCACACTCAATTCAAAACTCAATTAAACACTTTATTCAAAAATATAACTAAATAAATTTTCTACACTCAAATTATAATTTTAAAACAAATAAACTTAAAATATAACTCATATTTTCATATCATAATTAAAAAGGCTTATCAAACGAAACCTTATAATTTCTTAAAGATGAGTCCGAAGGGAGCCAGAGGTTCGTCATTATTAAAGAAGAAGTTAGAGATCAAATTAGCCTTGTCTAAAGTTAAAAAGTTCTGCAACAAGAAAAAAAAGTCAAGGTTGTATTTGGTAGAATTTTATAAATATAATTTGAAAGTATGAGTTATATTTTAAATTTATGAATTGTGGAATTATGATTTGAGTATAGAAAATTTGTTAGGTTATGATTTTTGAATAGAGTATTGAATTAAATTTTGAATTATATGTGGAATTGAGTTTTGAAAGTTTGATTCGACATTTGAAGTAAGAAAATTTGTTTGGTTATAAATTTTGGAAAGAATATAACAAAACACATTACTTTCACACTATTAAAAATTTTGATCAACGCTCATAACCAAACTCTTTTTAAAATTTAATTAAAAAAAATATATTATTAATAGAAAATAACATTAATCAATTTTTTAATTAAAAATACTACAAAAGAAATAATTTTTTTTCAAAATAAATATTCAAAAAATTAAAATCATAAATATTAAAATAATTTAAATAATCTAAAAAATTTAATAAGTAAAAAATTAAAATAAATATTCAAAAAATTTAAATCGTAAAAATTTAAATAATTTAAATATTTAAAAAAATTAAACAATTTAAAATTTTAAAATTTTAAATTTAAAAACAACTCTATACTCAAATCGTAACCAAACACATAAAACAAAACTCAATAAAAAAAATTATTTTTAAAACTCATAACCAAACACATAACTCAAAATTCCATACTACTTTTACAACTCTATACTCAAATCGTAACCAAACACATAAAACAAAACTCAATAAAAAAATTATTTTTAAAACTCATAACGAAACACATAACTCAAAACTCCATACTACTTTTACAACTCTATACTCAAATCGTAATCAAATACATAACAAAAAAAATTAAAATATTTAAAAATATTTTTATAAAATAGAGTTTGAATTTATTTTTATAAAATATTTTAAAATTTAAAAAATTAAAATTGTAATATTTAAAAATTAAAATATTTAAAAATATTTAAAAAATTAAAAAAATCGTAACATATGTAAATATTAAAATATTTAAAATCTTAACAAAATTAAAATATTTTTAAAATATTAAAAAAATTAAAATATTAATTTGTATTGAGTTTTCAAAAAAAATTTTGAATTTCGTGTTTGGTTATGAGTTTTGAAAAGTAATAATAATTATGTTTTGAATTAAATTTTGAGAAATAAATGTAAAATTATAATTTAAAATTTTAAAATAAACATCATATTAAAATTAATAAATGAAATTATAATTTGAAAGGCTAGAGCCTTTGGGTATGTTTGGTTTGAGTTTGGGAGATGAGTTTAGGAGATAAAAAGTACGAAAAGTTGTTTGGTTTGATTTTTTTGGAAAGATGTTTTGAAAAATTATTTTGAGAGAGAGTTTTGGAAAAAGTGATTGATTTGATGTGTATGAGAGAGAGATTTGTTTGAAAAACTTGTTTGGTTTGCAAGTTTTGGGAAATTTTTTTGAAAAAATTTGTTTGGTTTGAATTTTTTTCTGAAAACTCATTTGTAGAGAAATTTTCCCAAAAATTTTTGAGAAATTCAAACCAAACGAACCCAATCTTTGCAAATAGTTCATTATTTAATTCAATTATTTATATAATAACGTTTTTAGAGCACAAACCCGATGGAAGCAACACCATTATTGAGTAGTAGTAGCAAACTAGGCCTAGCACTGGTTCTCAGACCCTCCTTTTCTTGGGTTTCATCAGTTTCAAATACGGTACTGAACACGGGTCCTCAGACCCACTTCGCAGCAACAACAAATTCAACAGCAATTGCATTTTCTCTGTTGCATTCGATCAGGTGAGGCTGTAGTTTGAATTTGTTTTCCGATTATTTGATTCACTTGAAAAGATGGGTTTCACTCACTTGGAAGAGAAATTAATTGGGTTCAGTCCAAAATCTAAAATTAGTGAAGCAATTACCAGTATGATCAATATTGTTGTTGATGTTGTTTCTTAAGATGATGATTATAATATGATATGCACATTTGGTTTAGAATATGATTCACTTAAAATGATAGTTTCACTCAATTGGAAGAGAAATTAATTGGGTTTTGTCAAAATTGTAAAGTTAGTGAAGATATTATTGGTATGATCAAGGTGGTTGTTGTTTTTTTAAGATGATGATAACAATATGCACATTTGGCTTGGAATATATATATTTTTAATGCTTATGATGTTTGGTTTTGTTATTGTTGTTTTATGATGATGTGTAGAGTTTGGGTGTAGCTTCTAAATGCATGAACTGTCTATAAACTGTTGATTACACTATCTATGTGCATTTCTGTTCCAATGTAAGAATTGGGGGATTGTTAAAAGTAATGGGTTTGATTCTATTGGTAGTTTTGTGAAAGAGGGGTGTAATTTGTTGTCAGTGTCTATTTCTGATATTTGGGTTTTGACTCTGCTTAACAAAATTGACTTGTGCTTTCCAAAACTTAATATGTAATTCTTTAGTTTTCTTTGATCACCGGGGCAGATTCCTGATGAAGTTATTCGGGCTGCAGAAAGAAGAGGATTAACAAAAGGTTGATAGTGTCTAAGATGGCTGAGTTTGAAGAGATGGCCGTGACTTCTGATGTGAAATCGGGAAATATGGTTTTTGAGCCTGTTCTGAGGAAGGGGTTTTCAGATATGATTGCATTGTGGATCATAGGAATGCAGCATTTCCCAGTCTTTCTTTTGTTAATCACCAATTATGACTAGCCACAATGTCCCTTCATATATCCCTACTTTTGAATGTGTTCTTGGACAACAAATTGTTCAAATTGAGGTCAGTTACATAACGTCATTTATTGTCTTCCTCACCATGAGTATTTACTTTATTCTGTGTAGATATTTGTGGTTATGCATTTATAATGTAGTTTACTTATGAAGCTGTAGGTATGTCCTAATTAACACCTTCGTGATGTTCACTAAAGGAGCTGAGTCCTTGTTTATTTTTATTATATTGTTCACAAAATACATGCTTATGTCTGCGACACGTGTTCTTCTATACTAGTTTTTTTTTTTGAAATTTAATTTTAAGTAGTCTTGTATCATCTATGATTTCATGAATGGAACATTATGCTCTATGATGCATTTCGTACGAAAGGTCATTCCTGATGATTCATTATTGTTTCTTTCTTTCTTCTTTTGTGTGTGTGTGTGTGTGTGTGTTTAGAAGGTGTAATATGCAGAAATTCTAATATGGGATATCATATCTCTTTTTGCCATGGATTATGTTTCTGAAGAATTTAGTAACCTAATGTGTTTTAACTTATTTATGTTAGTGGACACTTAAAGTCAGAAAATCATTAGTCATTTGAAACAAAGTTCTTTTGTGACATGTGATTTGTGAATATGTTACCATTGTCATGCTGTTGTGTAATAAGACGTTAAATGCAGAAAATGCTAAGCGTATTCCAGAGGTGGAAAAGGTTTCTGGACGGAAGGGAGTAGAACTTTCAAGGACTATTGAACTGAAAAATGGTGTTTGGGCTCTCAAAGTGGTTCCTTGGATTGGGGGAAGAATGATTTCAATGGAGCACCTTCCTTCAGGTAAAGCTTACTTAATCACTCAAATGTTTGTTTTATTAATTGGAGAGACTCCAGATATTCTCTTTATCTTTGGATTTGTGATTTTCCTGAAAAGTGGATTTTTAGGTCTCCTGGTTGAACTTGTTTCTTTCTTTGTTTACTTTGCTTTTCTTTTTTGTTCTGTTTTGGTTTTCTATCTGTTTCCATGTCATTATGGTTCTCAACATCCTAACAACCTGCTCTTCCTCATCCAAAATGTTTAAGATTCTTTTGCAACTATCAACATGGGTGCATTCCTTTGACTGTTAAATATCTGGCTGTTGGGTTTTCTATTACTAATTTAATATCTGGTGCAATACGTAATTTTGTAACAATGTCTGAAGTGAAGTTGTATTTGTATTGTTGCCATACAATTGAGGAAATTGTGATTGCAGGAAATCCTTACCAAAAGGTGATGATGGACCCTGTATGCATGTTTCTAATTATACATGTTTCTTAAAGGAGTTCAAATATGACGGAAGTAGGATAAGTACCATATTATTCTGCATCTAAAAATGAATTGGTTGAGGTTTGATCAGAGCTGAGTTTTGCTATGAAACTGAAGGATAGCCTTTCTGTTTGGGTGGGAAAGGGAGAGTGGGAGTTAGTAAATAAGACTAGGGTTTGAGGATTGAATGGATATGTTTTTTAGATGAATATGAGTTTTAGTCTTTTTGAATGCCTGATTGTAACTGCTAATTGTACGCAACAAATTGACAAAAGAAAGATAAAGACAAGAAAAAGAAGAAGAAATTGGAGAAACGTAAAAGAAATCAGTGGAGTCTCACCATAAACACACAGCAAAATTGGTAAGAATTATTGTTAATCAAAGTCATTGAACTATTTTGCTTGCTTGTGTGAAAGCAGAGAATTTTTCCTCAATAGGCAATGAAGTTCCTTAAAGCCACTTGACTAAAGGTTTCTTACACTAATTTATGGCTAAAGTTGTATTTTTTTTTTTTGATCAGCCACTAATTTATGGCTAAAGTAATTCCAGATAAGTAAGGACTAGATGAAACCTGTAACCAAACACCTGATTAACCTGTCCAATTGAACATATTATTACTGAAATAATCCTTGAAAGTTGCTCTTCTGTTTGTTATCTTTGCTTGTATTGTGGCAGGAACTCAGTGGCTTCATAGTAGGGTTGAAGTTGGTGGGTATGAAGAATTTAGTGGTACTGAGTACCGGTCTGCTGGATGGTCTGAGGAATATACTGTCATTGAGTGAGTTATTGAATCTTTAATTGAGTTTTTCAAATGAAAAGAAATAGTGATATAATTGCATTCATAATAATTTATATTTGACCCAAATAACCACCTTTAAATTTTTGTCCTAGCTGACTACATATATAATTGATGAAGACGTAAATATTAGGTCACCCATTTACCTTGTGTTAAAACCTGATATCTTGTTCTAGTCACGCGTGGAAGTTTGTTAATGTGCAATACATGCTTCTGTTGAGCCATATTTGCTTGTAAGGCATTTATTATTTGAATCAATATTAACTATTTGATGTGTGAATTGCAGTTTCCATTCTTATTGGCATACTTGACAATGGCTTGCATTGTTTCCCTTGCAACTAAAAAGGGATTTTGCAGTTTTTAACTATTTTCATGTGGGACAATGCCATACTCATCTTTAAATTAAGTTCTTTATCTCTTATGTTTATTGCAGTGTATGGTAAATAAATTCTTACCACTCTTCATTTTTTCCTCAAATATTTTAGTTATAAACTTTTTCCTATCTGTGAGTGAAACGAAAGTTTTAGAACTGTCTAAAATTGCCCTCTCAACCATATATATTTTTTGGTTTATATGTTTCCATCATCCAAAATTTCAAGAGAGACTTTAGGATCGGATTTTCATGATATTCTTCAACAGATAAAAGTTGAACTCTGTTCTTGTGTTTGCCTTGTTTATCCTGAGAAAACACAGTTTAGCATCAGATGATTAATGACTACTGTTTTGTAAGGCAAATGCTTTATACATATGGGTTTATAGGGTCTCAAATCTGGTCAATCAAAGACACAAAGTGGATGAATTAAGTTTGGGTTTACTAATCCAAAAATAATAAATACTGTTTCCCCCCGCTTAAAAAGTATACCCATAGTTTTAAAATCTTCTTTCTTTATAGGCGGAATCTTGAGCAAGCAGGAGAGAGAGAGTCTCTTATGTTAGAAGGTGACATTGGTGGTGGAGTAGTTATTGAAAGGCATATATCTTTTCCAAAAGATAATTCAAACATTTTGCGGATTGACTTGAGCATTGTAGCCCGCAAAGTTGGTGCTGGTTCTGGTGGATTTTCAAGGTTTACTCTTGCTTTTCAGTTTTTTTTGTTTTGTTTTGTTTTTTGCTGTGTTTGCTTTTCAGTTTTAGATATATTGTAAACTTGTTATCCATATTCTTTATTTAGCTTAGTCATATTGGGTTATTGCATATTGTACATTTGACCTATGATTCTTCCATGTTATCTATGAGCAAGTCCAAAGAGGTTCCGTATTTTGTTGGAATGTTTCCTCGAAATATATGCAATTTGTATTTTTTGTTGGCATTGAAGTATGTTCAACATAATATCTGTTTGGATCAATTTTTGAGTCATTTTTCTTCATACTACATTCAGATTTTATTTTTCCCTCTCATTGGCCTTATTGCACAGAAGTTTGTAAATTATTTTGTAGGCTTGTTTGCTTGCGAGTGCACCCAATGTTCGCACTGTCACACCCTACGGAAACTTATGTCTCATTTACCTCCGTCAATGGTTCTCATCATGAAGTTTGGCCAGAATCCGGTGAGAAATTTTTTGAAGGGGACCTGCGCCCTAATGGTAATACTTCTCTCTCTCTCTCTCTCTCTCTAATTGGTTCGTTAGAAAGTTAAGCTCCTTGGCAAGGGCAAAGAAAGTACAAAAAAGTGTCGTTTGCAAAACCAGAAATTAGGTTAAATGAAAAGGAATAATTGTAACTGCTACTATATGCACAATGAGCTGAACTGCCCATGAGTTCTTATTTGTTTCCTTTGTGGTTTTTATTTCAGGTGAATGGATGCTTGTTGATAGATGTCTTGGCTTGGGTTTAGTCAACCGGTTCAATGTCAGCGAGGTGAACAAGTGTTTCATACATTGGGGAACCGGAACAGTTAATTTAGAACTTTGGTCTGACGATAGGCCCGTTTCAAAGCAATCGCCTCTTAAAATTTCTCATGAGTATGAGGTCAGAGGAATCGCATAATTATTCTCTCTAGATATGTAAAAAACTTGTGTCAATGGATGCTGAAATGTGAAGCAGCAAACTACAACTGATATTTGAGTGTGTTTTTACCATATCTAATGACCGATAAACTACTTTTTTCTCCCTTTACCTCAATGAAACCTCCTCCTCCTCCTATTTTATTTTATTTTTTGTGACGAGAAACTTCCTGAGGTAAGAATAGACCTATAAATTCCAGATATTGCCATGGAAACTTTAGTGTCGTCTTTTCCTCAGTGGTTCTATTTGGGGGAAGAAGCTTGTGATTACAGTTATATTTCTCCATTTTAACTTGGCTAAAAGATTGAGATAATTTTTACTTTTTTTAGTTGATTTGATAGTTGCGAGAGAAAAAATAAAATGATTGTAATTTGGATATGATATTTTATCTTATTAATTATTTTAACTTATTTTATCTTTATTGATTATTTTAGCAAAGAAGTTGCATCTCAAAACCTGAGGCCTCTTTTGAATATTACTAAAACAGTTAATGTATTGGCTTATTGAAGTCACATTATCTTTCTATTTTTTATATGTTTTTTCGTAATAAATAACATATAAAAAATAAGACTTCATTTGCTTTAGTTTTTAAATCAACTTTTGGATTGAAATATTCAAAAACATGTTTGGTTTACAATTTTAAAAATTGTTTTCAGAATTATTTTCTCTCTCCTCTCTTTTCTCTTATTTTCTCAGATTCTATATATCAATTAATTAATTTTTTCTTACACTCATCTATTCAACAACTAAAAAAAAAAAAAATAGAAATGATACATTCCTATAATTTTGGAGTTTTAAACAGAGTTCTTATGACTTGACAATAAAAAAAAAAAGAGAGCACAAGACACAAAATCACATTATTGTGAGACCCAAAAATCATTGGAGCCCTCTAGAGCTTCACCATTAGAGTTCTCAATCTTTTTTCAAAAAAAAAAAAAAATATAAATTATTCTAAAATTATTTTCAAAATATATATCTAAACAAAATTTTAAATTTTACAAATTCTTTTAAAAAATTATTTTTTAAAATTAAACCAAATGAAACCTAAGATTATAAAGATCTAAGTAAATACATCTTTTAACTTTTTATAAAAAAATATATATATAAAAAAAAATAATCTAAAAATATAAAAAATATACTTATATACCACACTCCGAACAAAGCTTTTATCCTTATTGACTTCCCGTGTTAGTATAACATTAAGAGCAATGCTATAGACCAATAAATTATCATCACTAATCCCACCACTAGTGAGGTGGCAATTGAAAAAAAAGAAAAAAAAAAAACAAACAAGGCACAAAACACATGTGGCAGTGGGTGGGACCCACTGCCACATCATTAGAGCCACCATTAATTAGTGGTCTAAAGCATTTTTGATAACATTAATATAAATTTATTTTATTTTATTTTATTTTTAGAAATGATTGAAACACGTTTTTTTTGGCCAATGAAACACGTTTACCTGATAGAACCTCATGATCTTTTTTGTTCCACTTTTGAACCCCTCTTGCCGCCAACCTCCTCTCACCTTTTTCCCTCTTTGAACCACTTTGAAATTATAAGGGTCAATCACACTGGACACCTTTATATTTTTTTTTAATATAGACGCTCTTTATATTTAAAAATTTATATTTATTTCTTATTAAATTAAAATGATATATTTATCTCTCAATCTTTTTATATATAAAATAATATAAATATTTTATTCATATCATTTCAAAAACAATAACAATTATTTTTTTTTAGTTTAACTCACACAAAAAATTGAATTTTTTTCGTACTATTCTTTTTACTTTTATTGATTTTTTAATATTTTAAATAATTTTATTAATTTTTTAGATACATCTACTTGAGATATACTTAATAAGTATAATATTATATATATATATATTTTTAAATTCATCAAATACAAAAATTCAATACATTATCCTATTTTGTTATATTCAATGAATTTTTTAAAATTTTTTGTATAAATTTTATACTTTTTAAATCTGTATAAATTAAATTGATCCAATCTAGATATAATAGTGAAAATAAAAATAAAAAACTATATTCACATATAAAAATTTATCATAAAAATGTTGTAACAGTAATTTTGTTATAAATATAAATCATGTTTATAAGTATTTTGTTTTAAAATGAAAGGTTACAATTATATTATTGTGTTTGGAAATTCTATATAAAATTTATGTTTGTATATCATCACTCAATAAAAATATGTTTAGATAAAATTTAATGATAAAAAATTATGAAATATAGTCACAATAATAAAAAAAGAAATGATAAAAAAAAAGATAAGCATTTAAAAAAATTTAAAATATGATATTAATAATTCATAAAATAATTTATAATGAGATTTTTTGAAATGTGAAAAAATTGGTATTAAACAGAAATACTAGGTGTCAGTGTGATTTACCCTTAAACTATAAATAAAAGAACAGAGACGAAGAGAAGTAAGAGAGAGAGAGAGAGAGAGAGAAGCAGAAGAAGAAGGAGGTCAAATGAGTGCGACAATGGCCGACGACCAACAACACCTCCTCTGGAGAGAAAATCGTGGCGACGATGATCACAATAAGATGAGTGATTTCCCTCACAATCTCATATCATATGTGAACAACAATCAATTCCTCTGCGATCAGGGAATCTTCAACAGAGGCTTTGTTTTCTCGACTCTACAACTACACCACCCCCCTTCCCAACCTCCTCCTTTCTCCAGTCAGTATCTCTCTCCTCCTCTCACTCCCTATTATTACTGCTTCAATTTATTTAAATCACTTTTTTTTTTTTTTTCTTTTTTCTTTTGCAAAATCATACAGAGATAATCGATTTGGATTCCGAAACCCCAATCGCTGCAAATCAGGAACTTATAGGGAAGATAAAATCAATTATGAAATGGATAGTATTCTGCCCTGGACAATTTCTAGTTCAGTTTTGGAAAGTCATAGAAATTGGGGGTAGGCGTTTACTTACAACTCAAGACCAACCTTTTGGTCTTTCCACAACCCATGAAGGACTTTGTTCCTATAGATTGATATCACTGAATTATCAATTTTATGTGGATGGGGTGAGTGAGGCAGACCTTGGCCTCCCTGGCCGTGTTTTTCGACATCGAAGACCCGAGTCTAGCCCAAATGTTCAGTATTACTCTCGCAAAGAGTATCCACAGCACGATCATGATGTGATTAGCAAGGTTAGAAGATCTTGGGCTTTGCCAGTGCTTGAAAGTTCTGGGCAGTGCTGTGTTGGTGTGCTTGAGTTAGTAGCGGCTGCTGAACCAAAATATCCTTTTACTAATTTAATAGATGGGTTCTCCAAACGGGTTGAGGTTTGTTCTTTTAACTCCATAATTGGAATTATTAGTCTCATTTTGATGTTTTGTTCTTTACTTATGTTTTTGTACTTTGTTTATTCTCTTTTTGATGCCTATCACATGATTGTTAGTTTCAATTTTCAATGATGTTTGGTATTTTGGGCGAAATCATTATTGCCGAACGCAATGCCTATTTTACTTGCTGGTTCCATTTTACTAGGCTAATCGGATAATTTTGCCCTTCCATAATTTTATTACATGGGTTTAACAACACTTCTCATGAGCTTATTGAGCCATTTATTCTGTATCGGATCAGTGATATGTGCATAACCATGTGCATTACTCTATAAAAAAAAACTATGTTTGGCAACAAAAACATCCTATACTAGAGTAAGGTGGTGGCAACCTAAGTTGGTCTGTGTCTGTGATTTTCCATTTAGAGTACGCAATATATGCTTCTTTTATTTATCTTTCATTTCAAATCTGTTAAAGATTCTTCAGTTCCATCATTTTTGTTCCCCTGCAGGAAGTTGGTCTAAGAAGTTCAGAAACTTGTAATCATTTGTATGATAAGCATGTAAGTGGCAAACTGTAAATCAAATGTCAAATCTTGTGTTGTTTTCTTCATTAGATATCGTAGCGATACTGGTCTGACAAATATCTATTCATGAAAATGCTTTCAAACTAGAAGAAGTACGAGGATGAAGCTCTTAAAGATGCACTGGCTGAAATCAAGAAGGTGCTGATAGAGGTGTGTAAAAGTCATGATCTACCTTTGGCTCAGACTTGGGTCCCGTGCAGGCTTTGCAATCCTGCAGTCGCCGGTGGTAGCTTCAATGTAAGCTGCGGGGAACATCTCATGTCCAGATTTGATATTGCCTGTTGTAGGGATAAAGATAAGCGTCCTTTCGTAGATGTGTGTACTTTGCATTCCCTAGGAAAGGGGCAGGGGGTTGTTGGAAAGGCATTTTTGTCCCATAATTTGGTCTTCTGCAAAGATATTACTCAATTTAGCATAATTGAGTACCCCTTGGCACACTACGCATGCAAGTATGGACTTACCGGCTGTTTTTCAATTTGCTTGCGGAGTAGTTATACTGGAGACAATGTTTACGTGCTAGAATTCTTTCTACGCCCAAGCAACACTGAAGGTGGTGATCCCAGGATCGCCTTGGTTCCATTATTGACAACATTGAAGCAGTATTTTCGAAGTTTTAAGGTCGCTTCTGGAGAAGAACTAGGTGAGGAGTTATGTGTCGAAGTCATTGATTCTTCAAAGGAAGATGAACTTGATTCTTTTCAGATACCCCAAATTGCAAGATCTCCAGATATGATGAAGAATGGAGGAGAGATGGACGACTTAGATTTATCAGATCAACAATTAATAGAAGAGGATGTAATAGACACTAGAAACAATGTTGTTTGTAACACAGAAATAAACGACATTGTTGTTACTTCCTCACAACAAAAATGCATAATTAACTCGTCCCAGAGACAACAAAGAAAAGCAGGAATTCCAATTAGTTTTGAGGATATCCAGCAGCATGTTGGAATGAAACTTGACGATGCTGCAGCAAGCCTACACGGTAAGCTTACAGCTTGGGAAAGATTGTTGCTAGCTCGATTCTTGGGAAAATTCATTTACTTTTCCTAGTAGCAAACATGGAGTATTTTTTCTTATATGTATTGTTACTTTTGCAGATAGTCAATCGACATTGAAGCGTGCTTGTAGTGAATATGATATCACCGGGTGGTCATCTCGCAAGAGAAACAAGGATAACCTCTCCCTTTCCAATAAATTTGTTGAAGGTGTTGCTCAGGAACAAATCCAAGAATCTAGTCAACCTCCAATTTCTGATCCACCTCGTAAGCAAGATTTGGCTAATACTTGCGCAAAGGTACATTCTATGGCAACACAAGATACAAGTGTTGTGACCATAAAGGCAAAACATGGAGAGAATTTTATTAAATTTAAGCTCCCGGTGTTGTCGGGGATGGTTGAGTTTCAACAAGAAGTGGCAAAGAGGCTGCACTTAGAGGATGGAACTTACAATGTCAAGTATCAAGATGATGGCAATAACTGGATTTTAATAGCTCGCGACGAGGAACTCCGAGATTATATTTCTAAATCCAAATCATTGGGGAAGAATATAGTCACAATGTCACTTGAGCCAAATTACGATGAATTTGTCCAAGATGCCGCTCAGGAACAAATCCGAGAATTTAGTCAACCTCCAATTTCTGATCCACCTCGTAAGCAAGATTTGGCTACTACTTGTGCAAAGGTAGATTCTATGGCAACACAAGACACAAGTATTGTGACCATAAAGGCAAAACATGGAGAGAATTTTATTAAATTTAAGCTCCCGGTGTTGTCGGGGATGGTTGAGTTTCAACAAGAAGTGGCAAAGAGGCTGCACTTAGAGGATGGAACTTACAGTGTCAAGTATCAAGATGATGGCAATAACTGGATTTTAATAGCTCGCGACGAGGAACTCCGAGATTATATTTCTAAATCCAAATCATTGGGGAAGAATATAGTCACAATGTCACTTGAGCCAAATTACGATAAATTTGTCCAAGATGCCGCTCAGGAACAAATCCGAGAATCTAGTCAACCTCCAATTTCTGATCCACCTCGTAAGCAAGATTTGGCTACTACTTGTGCAAAGGTGGATTCTATGGCAACACAAGATACAAGTATTGTGACCATAAAGGCAAAACATGGTGAGAATTTTATTAAATTTAAGCTCCCGGTGCTGTCGGGTATGGTTGAGTTTCAACAAGAAGTGGCAAAGAGGCTGCACTTAGAGGATGGAACTTACAGTGTCAAGTATCAAGATGATGGCAATAACTGGATTTTAATAGCTTGCGACGAGGAACTCCGAGATTATATTTCTAAATCCAAATTATTGGGGAAGAATATAGTCACGATGTCACTTGAGCCAAATTACGATAAATTTGTCCAAGATGCCGCTCAGGAACAAATCCGAGAATCTAGTCAACCTCCAATCTCTGATCCACCTCGTAAGCAAGATTTGGCTATTGTTTGTGCAAAGGTAGATTCTATGGCAACACAAGATACAAGTATTGTGACCATAAAGGCAAAACATGGAGAGAATTTTATTAAATTTAAGCTCCCGGTGTTGTCGGGGATGGTTGAGTTTCAACAAGAAGTGGCAAAGAGGCTGCACTTAGAGGATGGAACTTACAGTGTCAAGTATCAAGATGATGGCAATAATTGGATTTTAATAGCTCGCGACGAGGAACTCCGAGATTATATTTCTAAATCCAAGTCATTGGGGAAGAATATAGTCACAATGTCACTTGAGCCAAATTACGATAAATTTGTCCAAGATGTCACTCAGGAACAAATCCGAGAATCTAGTCAACCTCCAATTTCTGATCCACCTCGTAAGCAAGATTTGGCTACTACTTGCGCAAAGGTACATTCTATGGCAACACAAGATACAAGTATTGTGACCATAAAGGCAAAACATGGAGAGAATTTTATTAAATTTAAGCTCCCGGTGCTGTCGGGTATGGTTGAGTTTCAACAAGAAGTGGCAAAGAGGCTGCACTTAGAGGATGGAACTTACAGTGTCAAGTATCAAGATGATGGCGATAATTGGATTTTAATAGCTGGCGACGAGGAACTCCGAGATTATGTTTCTAAATCCAAATCATTGGGGAAGAATATAGTCACAATGTTGCTTCAGCCAATTACTAGTTGTCCACCTTGAATCCTTTGTTGAATATCAATCAATCACTTTATCTGCTTGTGGAATTCGTGGTTTATGAATTTGTTGTTGTTCCATTTATTAATGAAGTACATTAATTGTAGTTCTCATCGAATATTATATGTTACAATATAATTGCCTTAGCATATCACCTATGAACCCCAACAAGAGAACAAAGGCAAAGGTTCAAAAGCAAGCACATGAAAACATGGACTGGAAATCAATAAGTCCACACAGCAAACTTCCTAGTGTCTTATTAATATGGGGTTGAAGAAATATACTTCTGAATTTTTAACCGGATTTCAGATACCCAAGCGGTGCTGGAGCTTCCTTCATAATGTATGTCCTACAATTCATTCCAATAAACCATTAGTTGCCATCTAAACAAAAGCTTGAGACAAAAAAATACAAGGTTTAGCTTCTCTTTACGTTGTGTTTGGTTGGAGAATTTAGAAAGAGATTTAGAAAGGAAAAAGAAAAAGATATGTAAAATGTGAATAAAATATATTTACATTTCACATGTTTTTTTCTTTTTTCTTTTTTTTTTCCCTTCCAAATTCTTCTCTAAATCTTCCAACTAAACACGGGCTTAGTGATTAACAATCCAGTCAAGTATTTTCCCTCATAAGGGTTGGACTATCCAGTCACCGGAGAGAAGCATATGCCAAAAAAGGAGAAGATTATGATCAATGCAAAGTGGTTAACATCACAGTGATGAGCCTCGTTTGCTCTTACAACCATGACCACATCATGGAGAGTGGAGTCAGGTGGCAATTGCTAGTAATCAATGGCTATTGCCAGAGCAGGGACATTCTCAATATTTCCCTTGTCCAATTTTTTGAGGAACTCAATGTAGGAATGAATTGCCTCCTCTTCCAAGTACTCAACCACACGGTAAGCCAGTTTTGGCAAAATGAGGTATGCAAAGAAGTAAGCATTGAAGAGAACCCCCTGGATCGTGAACACAAGGGCACACTCGTACCACCTTGGCTTGGCTACCTCCATGATTTGAAACCATGGTCATCCTAACTAATCATCTTAATTTGTCAACAAATATTTTGTTGTTTTACTGATTTTAAAATCATAGATATGTGCATATTGTTTTGAAATAGTCTTGCTTCACCACCGGCCTAACTGACAGTTTTTCTTTTTTACCGGCCTAGCTAGAAGTACGAGCATGGAAGCTGAAATCAAGGTTCAAAAATGGCTGCTAGGTTGGAAGTTTAGAAATTGTTATATTTGCATTTAATGATTTTACATTGTTTAGTTTATCTGTAAATAGCTTATCTATTAGAGTGATCGAAGTATGGGAGTTGAGTAGAAGAATAAGAGAGTTAGAGAGTGTGAGTGTTTGAGAGAGAGATAATTTCCTCTCCTTGTTTGTGTACTAAAATATTTTAGTGAAATAAAATCTATTTTTTCAGATTATAAATTCTCTCTTTTGTGTTTATTTTTGTGAACCACTATAAATGGTTTGCATCCCACGTCCTCCAACATTGGTATCAAAGCTAGAAGAACCAAGAAGTGGTTGAATTTCACAAAACAAATTGCGAAGCAGAGCAAATTTCAGAATCTGAAATTTTCTAAGTTCTCAAAATCTAGTTCTAAGTATACCGGATTGAAGTAGTTGTTGAGAGGATTCCAAGGACGCAAAAATTCAAGCAAATCAGAGCTAAATTGAAACCATATAGGCAGGTCAAAATTTGCACAGAAAAGTCAACTATGTTAGAGAAGACGACTGCCGCTGATGTCATATCACTGTTGCTGATGTCATCATTACCACCGTTTGGTAAAAATTATTTGGTGCTTCTCGTGTCACAGATTTAACAGATCTAAGCCGACCAAATTGTTTTGGCTTGATCTAAGCCATCTAGACGCCAGTTTTAACAATCCAATAGTCATTTCCAACTATTTGAATTATTTCGGATACATCCGTCTGGTCAGAATTTGCAAATTACGATCTGAAAATTTATAGATTTTATTTGAAGATTAGAAGATCAACTAATGGCCAACATGTAACAGCCCCGAAACAAATCCAATGAAACAACCATTAGGAACAAGTTTCACAATTCCAAACAACACGAATCAATTTCCAATATTTCTCTTTTTCACTGAACTATGTATTTCAACTTACATAATTGCACATTTCTCTTTCTCATTGTCCTTATTTGGTATATTAGTAATAGTCCACATCGAAATGCTGCATTTATGGTAAGAAATCATGTAGAGATAAAAAGAGGGGAAGATCGAATGGTTATAAATTACAAAAGGTTAAATGATAACACAGAAGATGATAAGTATAATATAGCAGATAAAGACCAGCTTATAAATAGAATACAAATAGCTCGAATATTTAGTAAATTTGATTGTATGTCAGGATTTTGGCAAATAAAAATGGATAGGGAAAAGATACCTTGGACAACCTTTTGTTGCCCACAAGGACAGTATGAGTGATTAGTTATCCCTTTTGGATTTAAAAATGCACCTTCCATATTTCAGCGTAAGATGAATAGTATATTTGATAAATATAATTTCGTATTGGTATATACAGATGATATATTAGTATTTAGCCTAGATAAAAATAGCCATTTAGATCATTTATATGTAACATTAGAAGAATTTATAAACAATGGAATAATAATTAGTAAAAGAAAAATGGTATTAAATAAACCCCATATAGAATTTTTAGGAATGGAGTTAGGAGATGGAAAAATAAGACTACAACCACACATAGTAAAGAAAATTTTAGACTACCCAGAAAAATTAGAAGATGCAAGACAACTTTAGTCATTTTTGGGAATTCTAAATTATGCAAGAATGTACATACCTAACCTTAGTAAGATAATAAGACCATTATATAGCAAGACCACACCTACAGGACAAGAGTATTTTAACCAACAAGATATAGCATTGGTAAAGAAAATTAAAGATAATTGTAGGAAGCTACCTGACTTACAACTTCCATTAGAATCAAAATATATAGTTGTAGAAACTGATGCAAGCCAGCTCGGATGAGGAACAATACTATTAGCTAAAACCTAGTAAATATGATAGTAAGAATAAAGAGTGTATTTGTAGATATAGTTCTAGAAAATTTAAAGAAAAAGATACAACTATGACTAGTTTAGACTTTGAAATATTAGGAGTAATATATGCAATAAATAAATTCAGATTATTTTTACACAAGCCTTTCACAATTAGAATTGATTGCGAAGCTATAGTCAAATTTCATAATAAACTGAATAAGCGTAAACTTAGTAGTAAAAGATGGGCAAAATTTTTGGATTGTATAGTAGGATAAGGATATAAAGTAGAATTTAAACATATTAAAGGGAGTGATAATAAGTTAATAGATTGGCTAAGTAGAAAAATTTATTTAGAAAAAGAAAATTAGTTTAATTTTTGTGCAGATAATGGAGAACATCAAAACAATGAACTTTGGGGATTTGCTCTTTCCATCTATAAGGGCAGAGCCAAATTCAAACCATTAACAGGAATCCGGCTAGACCTGGTTCAACAGTATCTTTTAGATAACCTTTGGAATAATCTTAACCACCCAGCTAAATGTTTGTTAGTCCTAAACTCTCTTAGTATATACTTTTCAAAAATCCAAAATAAACCTTTGTCTAAAAGTTTTTCCTTCTATGTCGTAGCTAAAGGAGCCAAACCTCGCATATACCATGACTGGATAGAAGTTGAAACTTTAGTCAAAAATTTTCCCTCACCCTAGTTTAAAGGATTTTATAATTTTGAGTCAGCCAGTACATATGCCCTCAGACAAATAGGAACCAGTTACGTTATTAGCCAGGCAGCTAAAGATTATCTGGACACAATGGACAAGATGCAGTCATTGATTCTTGTTACAAGTGGAGTTCCAGTTAGCCAGATAACAAGAAGTGGTAGTACTAACCCTCAGCTTAACACAGAATCACAAAATTCTCTTCAATTAAGTAGACATTGCGAAGGCCTTACCAAAAATTTGAAGAAAATCGTGGATACAGGCAAAAGAGTCAGTAAAGAGCTAGACTAGCTCTGAGACAAAGAAAAACAATTGAGAGCAACCATTCGAACCCTAACTAGCTAGCTTAAATATAACAACCCTGATCTGTAATTAATTATTAATCCTTAATTAAGGATGTTAATTAAGTGGTTAAAATAAATTATGTGTTTATTATGTATTTTGTATGTTATTTGGCTTGCTATCTGTTACTTATAGAAATATCAGTCTGGAATTTTGCTTTGATCTGAAAATTGAAAGTCTTATTGGCTTCCGAAACCAAAATTAGTTACATCAATATGTTATTCGGAATTTTTGGAATCATATGGAAAATTTTATTAAAAATTGATTCAGTTTAATTAATTAAGTTGTGTTTGGTGGGCCAAATGTTTTAATTATTGTATTAAGCCACTACAACTATATAAACATGAGCCTTAAGCTCATTTGAGCTCATCTTTGCCCATTGTTGAGTGCAAAAATCTGAGATTGTATTCTAGAGAGAGAGTGAGTTCACTTTTAGAGAGAGAAAGTGTAGGAATTGAAGAGAAATTGAAGGCTTAAGAGAGAGAGTGAGTTCACTTCAATATTGTGCAAGTATCTAGCTAATTAAAGACTCTAGGTAAGAATTCAATCTCTAAATTGTGAATCTAAGTAATCTAGCATGAGATTTCATCAAGATTACGAGTTTAAATGCATAAAATAAGCTTAGAATGAAGGAAATGGTGCTAAGTCATACATGCATGCATGAAATTGTCAAGAACTCTCATGTTTGAACATCATTCATGCCATTAGAGATGAAATTAAAAGCTAGAAGTCACATGCATGCATAATTCATAAAGGTTTGAGGCTCAATTGCATGTGTTTAAAGTGAAAGGAAAGAATTTGAATGAATTTGAGACATACATGCATGGAAATATGAAGTTTGGCCATGTTGAGTTTGGTTTTGAGCATCTAAATTGTTATTGTAAGTTATTTGGCACATGCATGTTTGAATCATCTTGTTTTACCATTTAGATTCATGTTTTGAAAAGGAATTTCTTACATGCAAGAACTTTGGAGCTCAATTTTGGAAAAGTTAAGAGGTTTTGAGCAAATGATTTGTGAATCATCTTGTATTTGAGTTTTCTAAAATGTTTTTATGATTATCAAAGTGTTTTCATGAGTTTGGAATAGCCATGCAAGCTTTTACAAGTTATAATACATTTTTGGAGTCCAAACTTTGTGTTTTAAAACCTAGAAAATTCACAGCTGGCTCGAGTGACCAAGTGCTGGCTCGAGCCAACATTGCGAGCTCCCAGTATTTTAAACTCTGCAAAAGCTGGCTTGAGCGACGAAGTGGTGGCTCGAGAAAGCCCAGTTTTTGCCTTCAGCTGGCTCTAGTGACGAAAAGCTGACTTTAGCCAACAGTTTATTTTCAGCATGTTTTTAAAAGATGTTTTAAGTACATATCTTCGTTCCCATCTCTTTCTGGGCATTCTTAGGCATGATTTATGAGCCATTAAGGATTAATAAGCTAAGAAACATCATACGTAAGTGAATTAGAAAATATGTGTCGAATTCGATTATATGGTTCAATATGAACAAGTTATGTGATATGGAATGAATAAGAAGTTAAAGCAAGAAAGTTAAGCCATGTACGACCATATGAATGAGTAATAGTGAGATGTGTTTTGTGCTATGTACATTTGTGTTTGTAGGTCAAGACTTGAGATTGACCAATCGTTTCTGGAAGCTCACTGTGAGTAACGTTATTGTAAAGATATATTCATATAAATTATGTTCCAAATTTGATTTGATAAGTTATGATTTCTGAAATGATATTTGTTTACGTGAACGAATATCTTATGTTTGAAATTTATTATGGCATCTATAGATAGTCTCAAGTCATGGGGGACGACATGTTAATGTGGGTTCATGACATATATGTGATTACGAGATCTCGTTAGCCACTTGTCAAGTGGTGATGTGTTTAATCGGTATTCGGAACCGATTACTCTAGTCGGATGACGATGTGATATGTTCTATTGGATGTATCATTATTATGTTCGGATATGAGAATTGAATCTGTTATGATCTGTTTTATGAATATGATATGTTTGGAATTTGTTCACTAACTGATAAGTGCCATAACGTTACATATTTAGCCCGCTAATATGTACTTTATTAGTCTGATAACGAGTATTATTTTATAATTTTGTGTGATTTTGAGTGTTGTATATAAATTATTATAAATGATATATTTTCATACATACATATATATATATATAATATTAAATAAAGAAGGAGTAAAGAATAAAAAAATAAAATAAAAAAAAAAAACAAGAATGAAAAGAGAAAGTTTCTAACCACTCTATTGACTTAGCTGTGCAAATATGCAGGTGCAATAAATTCATTTCCTTAAGCTCATGAACATAATCTTTGAACAATATCTTTGAATTAAAGACTAAATGCAATTGCAGAAGACAAGAAGCCGAAGAATGGAGACAAAGATGGAGGCGTGCGATTTGTTAATGGAAATCGATGCATCAAATTTTAACAATTTCAAACTCAAAATCTCAATAATACTGGCTTCTAAAGATTAGACAGCTTGAGGAGTGTGTAGTGAGCTCTATGTGAGCACTATAAATGAGATGAACTGGATGTGAGAAAAGGGGGGAGAGCTTTTGGAAAAAAGGGAGCTCGGTCTTGTATGTAATTTTCTTCTTTCAGTTGTAAGTTTTATTTTCATGTTTGATTTTAGTGTGTATGTTAAAATAATTATGAGTAGCTAAATTATTAGCTAAGGTTAAGGATGAATCCTCTTGTATGGTAGTAATTGAATACATGATTTGATCATATTTCCTAAATTGAGGTTTTAGTGATTAATTGTTCTTATCTCTTCTAAATTAATTCAATAAATTTTGGATATGAATTTAATTCGGTTTCTTTCATGATTTGAAATTTTTGAATTAATTTACTTGCCTTGATCGTATCCCTATTAAAAATCAAATATTGGATATCTATTGTGATTTGTTGCCAACAGATACATTAGATGATTTAATTTTGAATAATTTGGCGAGGAAGAACATACATAAGATTATTATTTTAAATAAACTAAACGATGATATCTTCCATAATAATTAAGATTGAATTCTAAATTATTGTGTTGGACATCAAGGGAATTGATCAGATTATGTTATTTGATTATTATTTATATTTGAGTGTGGATTCTGAGACCTTAGTCCCGTTTATTTGATTACTTTATCAATTCTAGCTTTATCTTTGTCCTTGTGTTGCATTAGTAGAATTTAAAATAAAAAATTTCAGATTTGTTAACTAGGTTAAGGTAATTTAAATTCCAAAATAATTAAGTTTCACAAGTCCCTATGGGTTCGACCTTGCATTCATGTGCCTATACTATTATACGGTTCGTGTGCTTGCGAGTGCATTTAAAATTTCACAACAAGTTTTTGGTGCCATTGCCGGGGATTTGATATAAGAGAATTGATTAAAATTGAGTTTAATATACCTTTCTACTAGTTTGTAGGACTTTAAAAATATCTACATAAAAAAAAAAAATCTTAAAAATTATATAATTGGAATTAGTGGTCTGTGCTTGTTGGCTTGTTTTATTACATTGTTATCTATTTATTTTTGTTCTTATTGTGAACGCTTTTTGAATCATTTTGTTGCATAAAATATATATTCTGCTGTAGTATATTTTAGTCATTTGCTTTAGATTCCCTTAACACCCTAAGTTAGAAAAACATTGACAAAATTTTCCTGTTTTATTTTATTTAGGATCACTTTCTATTCTTGAGTATTATATAAACATTAATATTAAAAAAAAATTTATTCTTATATAAAAATAAAAAAAAATTCTCCTCATAGGGTGATTAGTGCATGCTTGGTCGTAGATCGAAGAAATTAGAAATAGTACCTTTTAATCCTGAAATTGAAAGAACATTTAGAAAAAGGTTAAGAAAACAAAGAGAGTTGCATAATACCAAAATGGGGGATAACATTGAAGAAGCTGATGAATCAAAAGTCCTTAGAGACTTATTTTCACCAATCACCACTAATCCTCCTTCGTGTATAGTGTTACCCACAACAAATGCAACACATTTCAGTTAAAACCTCATGTAATCCAACTTCTTCCAATTTTTCATGGGTTAGAGAGAGAGGATCCTTACATGCATGTAAAGGATTTTCTTGAAATTTGTTCAACTTTTAGATTTCAAAATTTTTCTGAGGTGTCCATTAAACTACGCCTTTTTCCCTTTCCTTTAATGCTGTGTTTGGTTGGGGGATTTGAAGAGGGATTTGGAAAGGGAAATAAAAAAGATAGGTGAAATGTGAATAAAACATGCCTATACTTCACCTAGTTTCACACACTTTTCCTCTTTCCCTTTCCAAATCTCTCCTCAAATCCTCCAATCAAACACAGCGTAAAGGATAAGGCAAAAGCATGGTTATACTCTTTACCCTCTGGGTCAGTCACTTCATGGGAGTTTCTTGTAAAAAAGTTTATCTCGAAATTCTTTCCAGTGGCAAAAACTAATGCTTTAAGAAGAGAAATTTCTGATTTTTCGCATAATGAACATGAAACTTTTTATAAAAGTTGGGAACGATTTAAAACCATGGCCTTGAAACATGGAGACTTGTGCAATATTTCTATAATGGTTTAACTCAGTCTCATCGAAACATGATTGAATCCATGAGTGGTGGAGGTTTCTTGAGTCTTAGAGAGGATGCAGCCTATTCCTTGAAAAATTATCTGAGTTCCCAACAGTGAGATTTCAATTCTTATAGGGATAAGTCAGATTCGTCATCTAAGAGAGGGGGATTATATGAAGTAAAAGATGATTCTGAACTTAGAATGAAGTTAGATAATCTTACCCGAAAAGTAGAGGCATTAGTTTTGAAAAAATCGATGGAGTCAACCAATCAAGTACAAAGTGATGTATGTTCTTTGTGTTCTAGTCCAATGCATACCACCGAAATGTGCTCATCAATGGTAGGATATTCAGAATGCTATGCTGAGCAAGCAAATGCATTAAATAATTATGGGAAGCCATTTCCTAGTCCCTTCTCAGAAACATACAATCCTAATTGGCGAAATCATCCTAATTTTTCATGGCGGCAAAATCAGCCCATCCAAAATGTTAACAATCAATTTCTACCAGGGTTCCATCCTCCAACCCAAACATTTCCTAATCAACCTTACGTTAATCGACCTTCTGTCTCTCAATCCAATTTTCAGTCTGCTGCGCCTCAGCAACAGAGTCGATCTTTAGAAGATACATTACATGCATTCATGCAAATGACTGGCCAATCCATAGCAAAAACAAACTCAGCTATTTCTAAATTAGAAAGCCAAATAGGCCAGTTAGCCAACCAGATGTCTGAGAAAGAGAAAGGACGGTTTCCTAGTCAACGTATACCAAATCCTAAAGGGCAATTCGCCATAAATTCCCCTGACACTTCACAAGAGCAGGTCCAATCCATTGTTACCCTTAGGTCTGGAAAACAAGTAGACAATGAAGTACACATGCCGATAGAGGAGAGACCAGCTGAGTTAGACAAAGGAAAGAATCCAAAGGAACTTGTTAAAACTCAAGAACCTTCTGTCTCACAACCTACTGAAATAGAACCTAAAGTGGGGAGTTATATTCCTAAAGCTCCTTTCCCTCAAAGGTTAGTTGCACCTAAGAAAGGTGCACAACTAGGAGATGTTCTAGAAATATTTAAACAAGTTCAAATTAATATTCCATTCCTAGACGCTATTCAATAAGTACCTGCATATGCTAAATTTTTGAAAGACCTTGTTACTGTGAAGAGAAAGATTAACGTCCCTAAAAAGGCATTCTTAACAGAACAAGTTAGCTCCATTATTCAACAAAAAGTACCTGTCAAGTATAAAGATCCTGGTTGTCCCACAATTTCTTGTACAATAGGTGACCATCATATTGAGCAAGCGCTGTTAGATTTGGGGGCTAGTGTCAATTTACTTCCATATTCGGTCTACTTACAATTAGGTCTAGGAGAGTTAAAACCCACCTCTGTGACACTTCAATTGGCTGATAGATCTGTTAAAATTCCTAGAGGAGTCATTGAAGACGTTTTGATTCAAGTTGATAAATTTTATTTCCCAATAGACTTCATAGTACTAGATACTCAGCCTGTCCACAATTCAAATAATCAAATTCCAGTTATTCTAGGTCGGCCATTTTTAGCTACTTCTAATGTGCTAATAAACTGTTGGAATGGTGTTATGAAAATTTCATTTGGTAATATGATGGTTGAGCTCAATATTTTTGATATTAGTAAACAACCACCAACTGAAGAAGAAGCTAGTATTGTGTGCTTGATTGATAGTCTTGTCCATGATAAGTTCATTGAATCCAGTTATGAAGATCCCTTAGAGGCCTGCCTAGCTCATTTTGGATGTAATTTGGATATTGATGAGTCAATTGAGCAAGTTAATGCACTGTTAGATTCTATTCCAGTAATGAACATCAACAAATGGCAACCTAAACTGGCCCTTCTTCTAATTTCTTTAACATCATCACTTCCGTCCCTAGTGGAGCCTCCTAAATTGGAATTAAAACCATTGCCTAATACCCTTAAGTATGTATTCCTTGGACCTTCTGAGTCTCTTCTCGTAATTATTGCTTCTGATTTGGAAGATGCTAATGAACACAAATTACTTGAGGTCCTAAAAGGACATAAGGAAGCAATAGGATGGTCCATTAATGATATTAAGGGAATCAGTCCTTCTATTGTTATGCATAGAATCCATTTAGAAGAGGATGCTAAACCCTCACGCGAGCCACAAAGACGCCTAAATCCTCACATGCAAGAAGTAGTTAGTGCCGAGATTCTTAAACTTTTAAATGCAAGTATAATTTATCCAATTTTGGATAGTACTTGGGTAAGTCCTGTTCAAGTGGTACCCAAGAAATCTGGTGTTACAGTAGTGAAAAATGAGAACAATGAATTGGTTCTAACTCGTGTGCAAACGGGGTGGCGTGTCTGTATTGACTACCGAAAGCTAAATTCAATGACACGAAAAAATCATTTTCCCCTCCCGTTCATAGACCAATAGTTGGAAAGGTTAGCAGGTCATGCATACTATTGTTTTCTTGATGGATACTCTAGTTATAACCAAATTCTTATTACTCTAGAAGACCAAGAGAAAACTACGTTTACTTGCCCTTATGGTACATTCACCTATCGTCACATGCCTTTTGGGTTGTGCAATGCCCCAACCACTTTCCAGTGATGCATGATTAGTATTTTCTCTGATATGGTTGAGCGTTTTCTAGAGGTATTCATGGATGATTTTTCAGTATTCGGGAATTCTTTCGATGAATGTTTGCGCCATCTTATGTTAGTACTAGCCCGATGTAAAGAAAAGAATCTTGTACTTAACTGGGAAAAATGTCACTTTATGGTAAAAAAAGGAATTGTTCTTGGACATGTAGTTTCAAATAAGGGTATTGAGGTTGACAAAGCTAAAATTGATTTAATTTCCAACCTTCCACCTCCCAAAACTGTAAAAGCAATTAGAAGTTTCTTAGGGCATGCAGGATTTTATAGACGATTCATTAAGGATTTTAGCAAGATTTCTCGTCCTTTGTGTAGCTTGTTGGTCAAAGATGCACCGTTTGCATTTGATGATAAGTGCGTTCAGGCTTTTGAAAAATTGAAATCTAAGTTAACTTTTGCACCTATAATTCGACCACCTGATTAGAGTCAACCTTTTGAAATTACGTGTGACATGTCTGACTATGCAATTGGTGCTATTTTAGGGCATCAAATTGATAAACTCCCTTATGTAATATATTATGCCAGTGAGACACTAAATGATGCACAACTTAATTATTCCACTACAGAAAAAGAGTTGCTGGCTGTTGTATTTGCCCTAGAAAAATTTCGCTCTTTTATGCTAGGGTCTAAGGTCATAGTCTACTCAGACCATGCGGCGTTAAAATATTTAATGTCCAAGAAAGATGCCAAATCTCATCTTATTCGTTGGATATTACTCTTACAAGAATTTGCCATTGAAATTCGGGATAAAAAAGGATCCGAGAATGTTGTAGCTGATCACTTATCGCGACTAGTTGTTGATTTTTCACTAGACTCTAATCTCATTATTGAAAGCTTCCTTGATGAGCAACTAATGCATGTGACCCAATTATCTTCACCTTGGTTTGCGGACATTGTGAATTACCTTCTTACTAGCCAAATGCCAACGCGTTGGACTAAACAAGATAAGTCAAAATTTTTAGCTGCAACCAAGCATTTTTTCTGGGATGATCCATATTTATTCAAATATTGTCCTAACCAAATTATTCGGCAATGTATTCCTGAAAATGATCAACAAAGTGTAATATCTTTTTGTCATGATCACGCTTGTGGAGGCCATTTTAGTGCTAAAAAGACAGCAGCCAAGATTTTGCAATGTGGAGTTTATTGGCCTTATGTTTTTCGTGATTCATTTACATATTGCTCAGCCTGTGAGCGATGCCAACAATTAGGAAGTATCTCTCGAAGAAATATGATGCCACTCAACCTGATTTTAATAGTTGAAATATTTGATGTGTGGGGTATTGATTTTATGGGACCATTTCCTAATTCTTTTGGTTAAGATTGAATGACACATTGTGGGCTTATCATACTGCATTTAAAACTCCCATAGGAATGTCTCCTTATCGATTGGTCTATGGTAAGGCTTGTCACCTCCTTGTTGAATTAGAGCATAGAGCTTACTGGGCTATAAAGCAGCTTAACCTTGATTTGGATAAAGCAAGTACCAGTCGCAAGCTCCAAATTAATGAGTTAGAGGAAATAAGGAATGGTGCGTACAAGTGTGCCAAGTCATGTAAGGATCGGATGAAAAAAGTGCATGATTAGAATATTCTAATGCTGTGTTTGGTTGGGGGATTTGGAGACGGATTTGGAAAGGGAAATGGAAAAGGTAGGTGAAATGTGAATAAAACATACCTCCATTTCATCTAGTTTCACACATCTTTTCCCTTTCCTTTTCCAAATCCCTTCCAAAATCCCCCAACCAAACATAGCGTAAGAAAATCCTTTATACCTGGTCAGAAAGTCCTCTATAATTCACGTTTGCATTTATTCCTAGGGAAACTTCGGTCTCGATGGACTGGTCCTTTCTTAGTCCGCATGGTATACCCATATGGAGTTGTTGAAATTGAAAATCCTAAAAATGGTGAGGTGTTTAAGGTAAATAGGCAACATTTGAAACCATTTCTAGAATTGAGAAGTGCAGCCATTGAGGAAATTCTTTTAGAAGATCTTATTTGTCAGGATTAAACCCACATTTCCTTTAAAAAAAAGAAAAGAAAAAAGAAACCACATAGATTAATAATGATAATGATAATAATATTCTTCACAATTTTGAATGTTTTTGAATCAAATGAGTGACTTTAATAAATATTTTTCTCAATTTTACTATTAGGTCTTTATCCCTTCATATATGCAGTACGATACGACGTATATTTCTACAGCACGTCAGGTGGCCTACGCCATTCTGGAACTGGACCCTCCACTTCCCTATCTTGACAGTGATAGCTGGTTTGAACACATATACCTTGCCACTCTTTGGGCTTTTGACATTGATGATTCTATTTTATTGGAGGGTGATTGGATACCACTTGATCCTCAACTCGAAGATGACCTTCAACGTTTTCTTTTGAATAATCCAATTATTAGCATTGAGATTAATCATTTTTATGTTCATCTAGTTATTTGTTTCTTTCATATTCCTTACAATTATTATTGACGAAATCCCCAATTGCTCCATTTGCTCATTATGAAGCATTTGAAACAATTTGGCACTATGAGATAGAATATGCATGAATGGAAGGCAGTTTGAATGCTAACTGTAGCTCAACTTTTCGTGTCCCCTTTCGGAAGATGAATAAGCCCTACAATATTGGACTTCCGCGGTTCTAAATTTGATCTCACAAGTGCAATGTGAAATAAATAAACATCAAAGAGTCCCAATCTGACAAATTTTTTTGGAAAATCAATTTTGAATCAAATGCCAAAAATGGACTACTTTGCCAGATACAGAGTCGAGACCTAAATAATTTTTGGGAAAATCTAGGAAACCCATGACTAGTGTCAAAGGCCACGTGTTAGTCATCACCAAGATTGTCTCGGTTCGGGAACTTAGGTACGAGAGGGAAAGGTCATGAATTGAGCACCCCCGCTCGCTCGATTAAAGATCGGCCTCTACTAATCATGATATGAATCTTATCTATATTATATGCTCTTATTCCGATTTATTAGGCTAGCATTACTATGTGATGCACACACACAAGTGTAGACTAATTTGCAAGAATTGGAACATTTGATTCATGTTTGTTTTAAAAATTGTTTTGAATATGTACCACTTGAAAAAAGTGATCGCATATGAACATTACTCAAATTATTCCAATTCAAGCAATAAGCCTTCATCCATAGGCATTCAAACAATTATCAATTAAGCACTTAGCCTCATGGCAAGCATGCTAGACATGGCAACATTAACATGCGATATGCTAAAGTAAGTAAAGGTTTACCTAGTACTCTAAGCTAAAAAACAAATGAGTTAGAAGAATGCATGATTCCTAACTATACCATATGACTAATGCAATACATGCGATATGCAATTTACTAGGTTCGGTTACTAGTATGGCATATGAATCAATTTGATAGCATGCGGTCTAAGCACGTATTTAAAGAAGTATTAAACTAACAATACAAGTTAGAATGATGAACTGAGTCTCGGTGCATGCAATACAAATGGATGGAAACATGAGAATGCTAAACAAAATGTGATGTCCCTAAACTAATCATCATAAGATAGTAAATAAAAGGGAGAAAGACGTGGGGTTGGAAGACATACATGTTATTACAACATTACGCTCTCACGAAGGAGAGTCCGAAGTGATTTATAGCTTTACTACTCAATACAAACGATATCACAACATCCTAAAAAAAGGAGAGCATCCTGCCCTAGTTTTGAAAAGTCACTAAAGTGTACTATATGCACTAGGCCAATTGGTCCAAAAGGGTACCTTAACAAGATTACCTAATATACCTCTCATACCTAATACCGAAAAGTGAAAGGAGGATCAAACGGTACAGCGGTAATCCAAATCCAAAGGTTGTGTTCCCATCATGGCAGAGTCTATGATCGGTCAGCCTTTTGGCAAGTTTTTAGGCAAGCCTCCGGCAAACCGTCTGGGAATAGCAGATGGCAAACATAGTGACTTAAGCTAGTAAACAAGCCAAATGAGGGGTGGCTAACCCCTCCATTTTTGGGACTTCAAAACTGCTTTTTTGGCCTCTGAAAATCACTGAAAATCAGTGGTAAATAGCTCAAAAAAAGTTGATGAAAAGATGGGAAACACAAGTGTAAAGGCTTAGAGAACAAGGTTCAAAGAAGGGTGATTAACCCCTCTACCTTTAATAGCCTTAAACCACAAGCTTTAGCCCACAAAAATAGTTAAAAAAATAGTTCAAAATCAGTAAGAAAAGATAGAAAAAAAGTAGTGCAAAGGAGCTAGTAGTGATAACTCTTGAAGAGGAATAACACTTTTGTTCACAAACCAACAAGTTCTCACTCTCAAGGGCTGAAAAATCTGTTTTCAGGCCCGAAAGGGGGGCACAAAAAGTCGAGCTATAGTTTCTGACGACTCTACTGGAGAAATTAGAGAACTTGACTTGAACTTCATGACGTGAAATTTTATCTACATTTATATGTTTTTTGCATTGCATTTATATTGGTGCGCTTAAGTCACTGTGTTTGCCATTTGCTATTCCTGGACGGTTTGCCGGAGGCTTGCCCAAAATCTTGCCAAAAGGCTGACCGATCATGAGCTCTGCCATGTTGGGAACACAACCCTTGGATCTGGATTACTACTGTACCGTTTGATCCTCCTTTCACTTCTCTGTGTTAGGTGTGAGAGGTATATTAGGTAATCTTGCTGAGGTACCCTTTTGGACCAATTGGCCTAGTGCATATAGTACGCTCTAGTGACCTTTCAAAACTAGGGCAGGATGCTCTCCTTTTTTTAGGATATTGTGATACTGTTTGTATTGAGTAGTAAAGCTATAGATCACTCCAAAAGCTAGGACAGGGAAACCCTAACCTCTCATAGGGGTGTTTTGAATGCTTTTGTACAAAATGTGAACTCTTTGGGAATGTATGATGCAATCCTCGAAGAGTCTTAATATTGAGGCGATTCCTTTCAAACTTGAGGGTTATATCAGAATCAGAATTTGGGTCAAAACCCAGGGGTTTGTATTTGATATAGTGGAAAAATATCGGAACGCGAACCAAAGCCAGGGCCAAAAATTGTATCTTACACTGTTTTGACCAGCATATCCACTATCCCGATCTGATGGAGCATTTGGTTTTAATGCTAGGTTTTCTGAGTTAGAGAAGGAGCAGTACTTGCCTTAACCCATCACAGTCCATCTAATTCCAAAAAAAAACCCACTTAGCAAAGGTCCAGTCCATTTGATCCCAAAAAGCCAGTTCAGAAAAGATCTGATCCCAAAAGATCCATCCAATACTGAAAGACCCATTCTAATCCAGTTCAGATCCATCCAATACCGAAAGACCCACTTAGATTAATCCAGTTCAGATACATCAAGTATAACCAGGTCAAAATCCTTATCAGTCAGTTCTCAGCTTGCACCCATCCATTTCCTCGATTGCCAACTCAGCAGCCTCGTGATGACACAGAGTCCAAAATAAGTAATGGCCATGATAGCGGCGTTAAACCAGAGAATTGCCATGCAGGATGAGATCAATGTTGAAATGTAACGCCCATCTGGGGCATCTACTACACATCTAGCCTTGGGCCCCTAGCCGAACTTTGACCCACCTCTGCCAGTTGAAGATTTGCAAGGTCCGGATCCCCGAGAAAGATTTTTTCAAAGAGTTCACCTTTCTTCCATTTATTTCCACTTTGTCCTTACTCGGTTTACCGAAAAGTGCAATTTTTAACGAAATGCGAGCCTCGAAACATCGTAGAATCTTTTGGGAAAAATATTTTGAAAAAGAGGGTTTTGAGGTCTAAAATAATTTTGGTTTAAAATGGGATGTAAGGTTGGGATTTAGAAGCTCTTCTTGCTGAAGAAATCAAACGTTTGGATAGCATAACTTTCATTATCGAGTGATCAACTTGAGGCGCCTAAGTCTTAAGGGCGATCGAAATGGGGTGTCTATACTAACAAACTTGCAGGTGCTCTACATCATTTGAGGCATTCTTCTTTCCAGGTGATTTCGTGTCCATCCTTTCTTCTTTGTGTTTATTGTCGACATTGAGGACACTGTCATATTCAAGTTGGGGGGAGTATTATTATTTTTTATTTCCTAAAAAAAAAATTTGTTATTTCCTAATATTATTTTTGTTATTCCCTAAAAAAAAAAATAAAAAAAAATTCTATACTCATGTTTATCTTTTATTCTTTACAGTTAGTAATTGTGCTAGTTGTGATATTTATGTGTTTTAACATGAAAAATGGTTGTAGTTTATTTTACTAGCCTCTTTGTTAAAGCATTTCATATATTCATATATGGAAAATTATTTGCACTGTACTTTAGCCACATAAACTCAATTTTTAATTGATGAGTGGATATGACTTGAAAATCTTGAAGAATAAAAGTGGAGACTCTTAACCCTTGTGAGTTTTGTGCCATTATTTCTTTGGAGGATTATTATACATTTACTCTTTTTTTTTGGGAAGCGCATTATATTGTTGATTAGTCTCATTAATCGTTGTTTTGGTTGAATACTGAGAATACATTAATTTATTACCACACTTTTACTTATTTGAGATCATGAAAATTGGAAAAATCATACCAATTTTTGAGAGATGATTTTAGGCCATCTTTGATTTTATTTTTTTTTTAAAGCCTTTTATTTAACCTTTCTTTGTTAAACATAAGACCCAATGTATTTAGAGATTTATTGGAATTATTATGTTGTGAAACAGGGCAAACAAGTCTGAATTGAAGGATGAAAAAAAGAAAAAGAAAAAAAAAGTGATTCATTTTAAAAATGCCCTAGATTAGTTATTCTTATAAATACTCCATAAGTCTTTTTTTTTTTACCTTCACCGTTTTATCATATTACCTTAACCTTTACATTACAACATAAAAAATGTCCTATTTAATCTTGGGATGGAATGATTTGTATGTGGACATGATTTAAAAAGGGTAATAGTGTGGTAATTTTAAATTCTCAGTATTTGGCATTCCATTCATGAGACTATTCTTCCCTATTAGCGTTTTTCTTCAAAAATTTAAAATGCGAGATACTTTGATTTTGATTTACGTTATTCCACTCGCATATATATATATATATATATATTTACATATTGAGAGTAAACTTTGCACATGATCAGAGTAATTTATTTGTTGAGTGCATTATCCGATGAGATTTGGAGTTGAGACATATTTCTAAAAGAAAGTTGAGTTATGTTCCACTTTGAGATTGAAATTATATTTATACTGGCTAAACTTATTCACACACTCCAGATTTTAAATATATTGAGATATCTTTACTGTTGTTAGTACTTTAAACTATGTTTGATTTTTCTGTTAAGATAACGAAATTCATGACTTTGCACTTGCACTGGCTGTATGAGAATGAAAGAAAAATTGTGAGGATACTTTTTAAAATTTTGTGGGTATATTTACTGCAAACCCTCACAAGACAATAACTCGTCCACTAGGGGTAACCTAGGGGTTTAAAGGCTTGTTGCATATGCCAAATGTAATCGAGAAACCTGCGAAAGTGGATTTTATTATTATCTTTGTTATTTGTAATTTTTGTTTTGCTCAAGGACTAGCAAAGTGTAAGTTGAAGGGAGTTGATAAGTGCCATAATGTTACATATTTAGCCCGCTAATATACACTTTATTAGTCTGATAACGAGTATTATTTTATAATTTTGTGTGATTTTGAATGTTTTTATATATTTTGAGTGTTGTATACAAATTATTATAAATGATATATTTTCATATATATATATATTATAATATTATAATATAATATAAAGAAAATATAATTAAAAAATTGAAAAGCCATCCGTTTGTTTGTTTCTATATAAACAAATAAATAAATAAATATATATATATATTATAATATATTAAATAAAGAAGGAGTAAAGAATAAATAAAATAAAATAAAAAAAAAACAAGAAAGAAAAGAGAAAGTTTCTAACCACTCTATTGACTTAGCTGTGCAAATATGCAGGTGCAATAAATTCATTTCCTTAGGCTCATGAACATAATCTCTGAACAATATCTCTGAATTAAAGATTGAACACAATTGCGGAAGACAAGGAGCCGAAGAATGGAGACAAAGATGGAAGCGTGCGATCTGTTAATGGAGATCGATGCATCAAATTTCAACGATTTCAAACTCAAAATCTTAATAATACTGGCTTCTAAAGATTAGACAGCTTGATGAGTGTGTAGTGAGCTCTATGTGAGCTCTATAAATGAGATGAACTGGATGTGAGAAAAGGAGGAGAGCTTTTGGAAAAAAGAGAGCTCGGTCTTGTATGTAATTTTCTCCTTTCAGTTGTAAGTTTTATTTTCATGTTTGATTTTAGTGTGTATGTTAAAATAATTATGAGTAGCTAAATTATTAGCAAAGGTTAAGGATGAAGCTGCTTGTATAGTAGTAATTGAATACATGATTTGATCATATTTCCTAAATTGAGGTTTTAGTGATTAATTGTTCTTGTCTCTTCTAAATTAATTCAGTAAATTTTGGATATGAATTTAATTCGGTTTCTTTCATGATTTGAAATTTTCGAGTTAATTTACTTGCCTTGATCATATTTCTATTAAAAATCAAATATTGGATATCTATTGTGATTTTTTGCTAGCAAATACATTAGATGATTTAATTTTGAATAATTTGGCGAGGAAGAACATACATAAGATTATTATTTTAAATAAACTAAATGATAATATCTTCCATAATAATTAAGATTGAATTCTAAATTTGTCATGACCCAAACTCGCCCCTATGGATTAGAGTCATAACCGGCCAGTAATCATGAGATTACCTACGGCCTCAATCAGAAATCAAATCATATATAACAACAGGGGGCCAAGCCGCGGAAGCAAAACTTACAAAAATTGTCCAACGAGCTATGCATATATGATTTAACCAAAAACTTTCTCATATGCGTAATAACTCACAATACACAAATATCCATATTTTGTATTACATAAGTCCAGGATCATTTAGTATGACGTATTTAACATAATTCAAAGCCAAGGTTATACAAGTTCTATCATACGTGATCACAAAAGAACAAAAGATAGGTAAAACAAAAGTAAGGCCTCTTGCAATGAGGCGACCTTGGTTGACCTCTCAAAACTTGGTTTCTCATTGGTCACTGGGGCTGGGGTTAGACGTCCCGCTACTCACCTACATATATATAAATAAAGAGTGAGTTAATACCAAAGTAAAGGAGTTCATGAATGAGATTCATTTAATCATAAGTTACAAACCAAACTTGTTGGTCGATACCAACGCAAAACGACCTTAGGTCCAACACATTATATATCATATTCATATTGGCATACCAAACGACCTTGGGTCCAACTTGTACTTGCAAAATGACCCTTGGTCCATTACATGCAAAATGACCTTGGGTCCAATTTGTAGGCAAAATGACACTCGGTCCGATATATGCAAAACGACCTTGGGTCCACCATGTGTAAAACAACCTTGGATCCAATCGACCTTAGATCGAACTAATCCATATTCACATTTGTGCGCACTTATGATCCACGATCATGTTCACATTCACCTTCGCATTTAAAACGACCTTAGGTCCAATCATTTCCTTATTCGGAATGACCTTTGGCCTATTCGATGGCCTTTGGCCTATTCAACAGTTATACAAAACGGCCTTTGGCCCACTTAATAGTTATACAAAACGTCCTTAGGCCCATTTAACAGTTATACAAAACGGCCCTAGGCCCATTTTATATCCTTTTCAAGTAAACCAAATGGCCTTGGGTCCATTTCGTACTCATGTATCTTTCACTTCACAGATATTAGTGCGAACCAAGCGGATAGATCATTCATTCATAGTATCCACTCAGAAGCTTAGAAACTTAGCACACAAGTAATGTTTAGAAAATAATATATATACAAATTATCTTTACTAAGATATTGCTCACCGTGTTCTAGTGTTTGATTCGTCCTTGCACTTGACCCTATATAATTCATAACACATTGCGTCATAATACAATTCAATCTGTTCTTTAATTTGCTTAATATTCTTAGGCTTCTTTCATGTTCTTTAATTCATTTAGCATGCTGAATGCATGTCTAAGAGTGCTTAGAAATGAAAGAGAATGGAAAACAAAGCATAAAGCATCTTTTCAAAATTTCTGAAATAGGGCTCTTCGCTTGAGCAGACTGCAAAACATTTTAAAAGCACTGATTACATGAATTTCACACTCGAGCAAGATTTCTAACGCTCGAGCGGGGAGTCTTGCAAAATAGGGTTCGCTCGAGCGTAGAGTTTGCAACTCGAGCCACTGTGCAAATCTCTACAAAACTTCTGGGAGCTCAATTTTCACGCTCGAGCGACACTTTCCTCGCTCGAGCGGACAAGTCGAATTCTGAGTTTTCCAAAACTCAGTTTGAAGCTCAAAACTCAATTCCAAATGCCAATTTCATGCATAACTCACCCAAAACTTCAAAGACATATATTTGAACATTAATACTTGAAGAATTACATTTCTTATACATGAACTTCATGAATTGGCAAATCATCAATTTAAATTCCCATGCAAGAATGAACTCAACTTAACTCCCATCTATCATCATTAAAATATGGGTTTGAGTTCTATAGCTTCAATAATATGCAACCAAGTTCCATAGTCCTATAATTCATCGATGCATGTCTAACTTATCCACTAATTTTGCATGTTTAACATGCTCCAAGCTCAAATGTACATATTCATGGTAAAAGCTTACATGCATGTCTATACAAACTTCAATTTCATCATATTTAGCTCAATTCTTGTTCTTGGTCACATATCATGCTAGAATTCATGTAATTATGGACTTAAACTCAAGAATTTGAGTTCATTTACTTACCTAGGAGCTCTATTCTTCCAATTCCTAGCTAATTCTTAAGTTATCTTTCTCAATCTTCAAGATCCTTGCCCAACTCTCAAATTTTGCCTTCACTCTCTCTCTCTCTAGAGTTGTCTCTCACTCTCTCTCTAGAGTGTAACTTCAGCCAAGTATGAAAATGGGCTCAAAAGGATGAGCTTAAGTGTACATAGGCCTTTATATAGACTTGCCTAATCAAATTTGATTAAGGCTAATTAACTATGCTTACTTCAATTGATTTAATCCAATTAATTCAGTTCGATTCAATTTTTAATTAAATTTCACCATAGGCTCTAAAAATCGTGCTAATCATAAAAATACAGTCAATTTCAGTTTTTGTCGCTTCTACGGCCTTCAATTGAATTTTTATAGCAGAAAATCAAACACTACAGTCAACAAATACAAAATAACAAACACACATAATCATATAATTAGCCCTCAAAATCATATCAAGCTCATAATTATAATCATAATTAAGATCAATTAGCATAACACAGAGTTGGGTTGTCATATTCTTCCCCTTTTTAGGAAGTTTGGTCCCCCAAACTTATGTTACCTTCTGTTGGAAACAAATGTGGGTAGTGTTGTCGCATTTCTTCTTCTTTTTTCCACATGGCATCCTTACCATAATGTTCTTTCCATTCCACTTTTACCATTGTAATGGATTTGTTCCTCAGCTGCTTTACTTGTCGGTCAATGATCCGTTCTGACCATTCTCTGTACTCCATATTTTCATCAAGTGCTATTCGGTGATAGTTAATCACGTGGAATGGATCTCGGAGATAGGTCCTCAACATTGGCACGTGAAACACATTGTGCATTTGTTCCATTCCCAACGGTAAGGCAACTCTATAAGCAACTGGACCAAGCCTCTCCAAAATTTGAAACGACCCAATGTAAGGAGGTGATAGTTTACCCTTCTTGCCGAACCTTAATTGGCCTTTCATTGAATTTACATGGATGAACACATGATCACTGACTTCATATTCAAGAGGCCTTCTCCTAACATCTGCATAACTCTTTTGTCGGCTCTGAACTGTCTTAAGCCTTTGTTGAATAACTTTGATTTTATCAGTTGTTATTTGTACAAGCTCGGGCCCTATCAAGACGCTATCTCCAACTTCAGTCCAGCATATTGGAGACCTACATTTTCGGCCATACAAAGCTTCATATGGTGCCATGCCAATGCTGGAGTGGAAATTGTTATTATATGCAAATTCGGCCAATGGTAGGTAAGTCTCCCAACTTCCTTGAAAATTCGAAGCACACATTCGGAGCATATCTTCTAGAGTTTGTATAGTCCGTTCCGATTGTCCATCAGTTTGTGGATGGAATGCTGTAGTAAGCCTCAACTCTGTTCCCATTGCTGCTTGAAGACTCTTCCAGAATCTAGATACAAATTTCGGATCTCTATCCGACACAATATACAACGGAACTTCATGTAAACAAACAATCTCATCAACATAAATAGTAGCTAATCGGTATGCATCACACGTAGTTTTTACAGGCAGAAAGTGTGCAGATTTAGTCAGTCTATCAACTATAACCCAAATGGAATCCATACCTCTAGGTGTCCGAGGTAGGCCAACAACAAAGTCCATCGTTATGTGTTCCCATTTCCATTCCGGAATAGGGAGAGGTTGAAGTAGACCTGCTGGCTTTTGATGTTCAGCCTTAACTTGTTAACACTGAAGACATCTAGACACATATCCATATTTGGCCACCAATAACTCTGCTTTAAGTCCTGATACATTTTGTTGTTGCTTGGATGCATAGCAAACATCAATTTATGGGCTTTATCAAGAATTCTCCTCTTTAACTCAGGAATATTCGGAACACACAATCTATCTTGGAATTTCAGCATTTCATTTACAACACTATATCCCGGTTTCAGATTTGCTTCAAATTCATCAACTATCTTTTTAAGGAATTCATCATCCTTTTGTTTCTGTTTAATCTCATCGATGATTGTTGGTTCGGTTGAAATGGCGGCCATCAATCCGCTTTGCTCATGTAATATCACTTCAATCCCGGATTTCTCAAAATCCTACAAGATTTCTTTCTGTTCAATAAGTAGGCAAGCTAAACTCCTCATCGATTTTCTGCTCAAGGCATCAACAACTGTATTGGCTTTCCCGAGGTGATACTGAATCTGAAGATCATAATCGTTTATTAGTTCAAGCCATCTTCTCTACCGCATATTTAGTTTTTTCTAAGTAAAGAAGTAGTTCAAACTTTTGTGATTCGTGTAGATCTCGCATTTCCCCCCATACAAGTAATGCTGCCAAATTTTCAAAGCAAAAACAACTGCAGCCAATTCTAGGTCATGTGTTGGGTAGTTTTTCTCATGTGGTCTTAATTGTCGGGAGGCATAAGCAATTACCCGTCATTCCTGCATTAATACACAACCCATGCCTTT
>CM069916.1:26553406-26799454 GCA_036172215.1 Camellia granthamiana
TGCCTTTATAAGATGCATCACTATAAATCACAAAGTTTTCCGTACCTATGGGCAATGTTAACGCTGGTGCAATAGTCAATCTTGTTTTCAGTTCTAAGAAGGCAAATTCTCTTTCATCATTTCATTTAAATGGTTGTCCTTTGTGTGTCAGTTGGGTAAGAGGTACAACTATTTTTGAAAAATCCTTTACAAATCTTCTGTAGTACCCAGCTAAGCCCATGAAACTGCGGACTTCTGTTACATTTGTTGGTATGGGCCAATTTATAATTGCCTCTATCTTCTGTGGGTCTAACGAAATCCCATCTCTGTTGATGACGTGCCCTAAGAAGACAACCTCATCCAACCAAAATTCACATTTCTTCAGTTTAGCAAATAATTTCTTTTCTCTAAGTGTTTGCAAAACGGTTTTCAAATGTTGTTTATGTTCAAGTCTACCCTTTGAATATATTAGGATATCATCAATAAAAACCACAACAAATTCATCAAGGTAAGGCTTAAAAGTTCGATTCATAAGATCCATAAATGTTGCAGGGGCGTTAGTCACTTCCAAACAGCATAACAAGGAATTCATAGTGACTATACCTCGTTCTAAATGCGGTTTTCTCAACATCTTCTGCCTTTACCTTCAGCTGATGGTACCCGAATCTCAAATCAATTTTAGAAAATACTTGTAAGCCCTGCAATTGATCAAACAAGTCGTTAATACAGGGTAAAAGTGTATTTATTCTTTATCGTTACCTTGTTTAGTTCTTGGTAGTCAATTCACAGGTGTAAAGTCCCATCTTTCTTTTTCATAAATAATACCGGTGCGCCACATGGTGAAGTTCTTGGTCGGATAAACCCTTTGTCAAGTAGGTCTTGTAATTGTTCTTTTAGTTCTTTCATTTCGGCTCTGTAGGGGGTCTTTGAGATAGGCTGGGTGCCTGGGACAACATCAATGGTAAACTCTATTTCTCTGTCAATCAATCCCCCTGGCAATTCATCAGGAAATACATCCGGAAATTCTCTAATAACGGAGATACTATTCATTTCAACACTCACGTTTTGTTCAGTCAAGATACTACATAAATAACCCTAGCACCCTTTCCTAAGCAGTTTACATGCTTTCATTATAGAAATCAGATAAGGTGGAGGCATTACCCCATTACCCACAAATTCAAATTCAACATGGCCTGGCGGTTTAAACACAGCCTGTTTTGTCACACAATTGATAGTGGCACAATATTTCAATAGCCAATCCATACCCAGAATTATGTCGAAGTGCCGAATGTCTAAGGGTAACAAAATCCACATATAAGATAGTATTACCAATTCACATATCACAAACATGGTACACAAATGTACATAATACAGATTCCCCAAATGGAGCAGATACACATAGCAAATATGGCAATGATTCTAGGGGTCTAGTCAATCTAGATGCAAATATAATAGACACAAAGAAATGTGTTGAGTCGGAATCAATTAACACAAAAGCATCTTGATTGCATATAGAGATAATACCTGAGACAACAACTTCAGTATTCCGTGTGTCACCTGGGACAAATGCAAAGACTCTCCCTTGTCTCATTGTGTCTCTGGTAGCAGCAGGCCTCGTAGTATGACCCGATTTTGGGATGGATCTGGTCGAACTAACAGTTGGTTTTCCATCTTTTTGTTGTTCAGTTCAGGTGTAATCCTTTGCCATATGCCCCATTTCACCACATCTATAGCATGCTATAGACGCGCTCCCGGGAACTCTCCGAACATCCGCGCGCGAGGGCGCAGATCTCATTTTGTTCTGAGCTACTACAGTTCGGACTCAAATGTCACGGTTCTGAATCTAAACTCACAATGTGCGATGTGAGACTGATAAATCACCAAAGAGTCCAAATCTGGCAAATCATTTTAGAAAACTGATTTTTATAAAGAAGTGCCAAACATGGACTGCTTTGTCAGATACAGAGTCGCCACCTAAATATTTTATTTTGGGAGAATTTAGGAAACCCTGAGTCGTGCCTAAGGCCACATTTCCGTCATCACCAAAGTTGCCTCAGCTCGGGAACTTAGGTACGATTGGGGAAGGTCATGTAATGAGCACCCCCGATCAAAGATCGGCCTGTACTAAGCATGATATCTTGTTTTTAAAAACACACGTGCTCTTATTCTGGTTAATTAGCTAATCTTACTATGTGATGCGCACATCAAAGAAGTATAGACTAGATCGCCTAATTTGGAACAAAGTATCGCATATCCGTTTGTTTGGAAAATGATTTGAAGTTTGCTACTCGTAAGTAGGCTAAAATGCGGATTTCAATGAATTGTTCCAATTCAGGTAATCCAACCTTCACCCATAGGCATTCAGGCAATTAATCACATAAGCAATTAGCCTTATGGCAAACATGCTGTCATGCCAATCAATAACACACATGCAGTATGCTAAAGCGTAAACACTTACAGTGTACTCTGAGCTAAAACAAAGAACCAGTTAGAAATCATGCATGATCCTAGTTCATGTTAAGATGGCTAATGCAACACATGCAACAATGTAACTAAAATAGGCTTGGCTATCTAGAATGTCATGTGAAATGCAACTTGATAACATGTTGTTGAATACGTATTCAAGTAAATGTATTGAAAATACAATGCAATTAGTATGATGTGCCGAGCCGGTGCATGCAATACAGATGAATGGATGCACGCATGCAAGCATAAGGTATGCTAAATGAAATATGCCCTAAAACTAACCATCGTAAGCGGTTAAGTAAAAAGGAGAAAGAAATGGGGGTTTGGAAGACATGAATCACACACACGCACGCTTATTATAATAATGCGCCCTCTCGAAGGAGGGACTGAATAAGGAGCTAACTAGCTAATCTAAGCTAATTAAACTAATTATTACAACACAATTAATTAACTAATCCTAGTTAACTAATTATCACAAAACGAATTGAATAGCTAACGCATTAACTAATTAAGGTACAAACCTAAAGCAAAAGCAAGCTATCTAAGCATGGCAGCTAAGGAAAGTAGTAAAACAGGAGGTTCTCGGAGGGAGAAGACTGGATGCATGTAAGCCTGGTCGCTTCGTTCGGAAATCTAATGTCATGCCCCGATTTGCCTCTGTTTTCATTTGTTCTCAGAAACTTGCACCAAGCTCTAGAAAGCTGAAACTCCACCTAGGGAAACCTGTGGGAGGGTGGCCCGACCACTTTTGGTCTCTCCAGACACCTGCTGACCACTTTTGGTTGTTGAAAAACCAGAAAAGTGGTCGGTGTGGACGTCCCTGAACGTCCCGGGAAGGAATCCCGTTTTGTTCATTTGAGGCTCACTACAGTTCAGGACTCAAAGTCACGGTCCTGTATCTAATCTCGCTGAGTACAATGCAAGACGGATGAATCATCAAAGAGTCCAAATCCGGTAAATCGTTTTGGAAAACAGATTTTTAGAAAGAAGTGCCAAACATGGACTGCTTTGCCAGATACAGAGTCGCCACCTAAATATTTTATTTTTGGAAAAATTTAGGAAACCCTGACTCGTTGCCTAAGGCCACGTGTCCGTCATCACCAAAGTTGCCTCGGCTCGAGAACTTGGGTACGATTGGGGAAGGTCATCTATGAGCACCCTCGCTCGCTCGATCCGAAGATTAGCCTGTACTAATCATGATATCTAGTTTTGAAAACATATGCGTTCTTATTCCGATTAATTAGCTAGAATTACTAGGTGATGCGCACAACACACAAGTATAGACTAGATCGCCTAATTTGGAACAAAGCATCGCATATCCGTTTTGTTTGGAAAATGGTTTGGAGTTTGCTACTCGCAAGTAGGCTAAAACACGGATTTCGATGAATTATCCCCATTCAAACAACCCAACCTTCACCTACAGGCATTCAGGCAGTTATAACACATATGCAAATAGCCTCATGGTAAGCATGCGGTCATGGCAACACTCACACTCATGCAAGATGCCAAAGCATAAAAAGCTTACCTAGTACTCCAAGCCAAAACAAGAAACTAGTTAGGAATCATGCATGATCCTAGTTCATGTTAGCAATGGCTAATGCAACGCATGCAAAATGCAATTAAGATAGGCTCGGCTACCCTAAGAATGGCATGTGAAATGTGACAACTCGATACACGTATTCAAGTTGGATTTGAAATACTATGCAATTAGTATGATGCGCCGAGCCCGGTGCATGCAATACAAATGAATGGATGCAAACATGCTATCATAAGTATGCTAATCAAAACATGTCCTAATACTAACCATCAAAAGCTGGTAAGTAAAAGGGAGAAAGAAGTGGGGGTTGGAAGACATGCATCACACACACGCACGCTTATTACACAATTCGCCCTCTCTCGGAGGGACCAAAAGAATAATACAAATTTAACTAACTAACAAGCCAATTAAATAGTTACAGACCACTTAACTAGTTAAGCAAATTAACTAAGCTAATAAAGCAGTGAAACAGCCTCGGGAAGAGGGTCCAATGCATACATGCCTGGCTCTGCTCGGAAATCCACCACCATCCACAAGCTGCCTCTGTTTGCACTGTTTTATGACTCTGAAGACTGCACCAGTCCCAAAGTTGCTTCTGAAATACTCCCTAAGGGTTGTGGGAGACCACCAGCCAAGAGGGATGGTCACCGGCCATAGAAAAGTGGTCATCGACCATCTATGATGCTCTCGGCCATCTATTGTTGGTCGATCGGCATTGAGAATGGTCGGTCGACCATCTCTTCCTGCAAAACCCTGTTTTGACAGCAGCAGAGGGCAGACAAAGCATGGCAATGCATTTTCAAGCAAATGTTTGCACAACCACCCTCCCTATCATGTTTAAGACTCAGGGGAGTATGGTACTCGACCCTCAGGCCACCAATCGCGCATTTTAATGCGTGATGGCCCAAGAGGCCAAGTGTGCAATTTCAATGTTAAATGAAATGCACACCAAACAAACAAGGGACCCAACCTCTATCATGGTGATTCAAGAGGCAAGGCATGCATGCAAAATGCAACCTAAGCATGCGAGCTAAGTATGCAATATGAGCATGCAAACAAACATGCAAGCATGTGAGCATGCAACAATATTCAAACATGTAACAACATGTTGAGTGACCAAAAGAGAGAATGCATGCCAAATGCATTACAACCTAATCATGCAACAACATGTCATGGATTGAGTACACAATGAGGCACAATTGAACTAGCATGCTACAACATGTAATTCACCAAATATGCAACAAGTAGGTGACAACATACAAGGCAAACATGCAACAACATGCGGGGATGGACTTACACCAATTTAGGCAGCTCTCAAATAGGCCCAAAACAGTGGCCAAAGTGCTAAAGGATAAGGGACAAAGTCACATACAAACATATATGGTGATTGGTCTAATACTCAAGCATAAAGAGGCAACTTTTAAGCACACTTAAAATGAGGCAAACATGGACAAATGACAAGCATTGTAAGCTCTGAAATCATGTTAGAAAAGGTGCCAAACCAATTAAACAAATCAAGCAAAGCATGCAACCAAGCCCAAAACTCAAGGCTAGCCAAGAGGCTCAAGCCATGACCATACAAACCAAGCCTCAAAGGGCCAAAGGGACTCAAAACAGTCCCAAGGCAGACCAAAACAAGGTCAAAGACACATTTAGATGGCATCTAAATGTCCTACACATGATGGCATACACAAGGGTCCAAACATGGAGCATAAGACATCAACCTTTTAAAGCACTAAAGGCGCATCAAATGCAAGCATATATGCACGCCATACAGACTGAAATGACATAACTAATGGTGCGAAACCACTGAAATGATGCAAATAGAGCATGCTAGAGAATCCAATACTCAAAGCTTGCAAGGGAGATTGCATGGTAGCTATACAAAGCAAGTCATGGGTGACCCAAATAACCAAAATCAGACCTTAAGCACACCAAAACATGCATAAAAGCTTCATAAAGCGAAGCCAAAATCATGCTAGAAAGTCATGGTACATCATGATGCATGTTAAGGCAATTTCATGGCATTGCATGACAAGTATGCAAAGCATGCATGATGTGTCTAAACCAACTTAAAATAGTGCTATAACATGGCAAAATAACCATAAATACCAACTAAGACATGGCCAACATGGACTTAATCAAGGTGCTCACACATGAGGCTAAAATGACAAGTTTTGAAGACAACAAGGAGAGGGGATGGCCCTCTCCTTCTTAGGACCTCAAAACACCATCCCCACCACTGAAATCGGATTTCAGTGGTGAGGAGGCCAATACAAGGGGGTCCCGGAGCTCACCAAAAATAGCATAAAAAAGAGGCCAAACAAGGCTTAAGAGGGGGTAAACAACCTTAAGCAAAGTTCAAAAGCAAGTAAAATTAGAACTTTTACTAGTTATACACTAAGCTTAAAAATAGATGCAAGATAGGTCAAAACCTTGTGCAAAAATGGGGAATAAAGAGGTAAGGTTTTTACCCTTGAAGACTTTCTTCAAGAAGAGGGCTCCAACACCTTCCTTAGGTCAAAACCAGCCAAAGAACTCCAAGAACAACCCTTTGGCACCTCAGCAACCAAGGTATGGTGTAACACTAGCTGCCTTAGTGCAAAACTAAGAACAAACACACCTTATACACACACAAATCAAAAGGAGAGGGAGGTATAGAGATAGGATAGATACAAGACTCCTAACCCTAAAACCAGACCTCTGGAACTTTTTTGGAACCCTTTTGGAGAGAGGAGAAGCCCTTCCTTTATAGGAATTCCAATCTTGCAAAGCTTACAAAACAAGCTAAGCAAGAGTGAAATCCCTCCATACACGTGTATGGAGGGGGTGCATTGCGGATGCCAGCTATCACAGCTGGCATAAAATATTTGCCAAAAGCAGATGAACAGTGGTCGGCCAGCCAAAAATGACAAATTGACCAAAGCAATGGTCGACCGACCAGAAAGAGTGCCGACCGGCCATCACCAATGGCCGGTAGCAACAAAACAGGGCTGGTGGCCTCAAGCCATGGCCGGTGAAGTGTGGGGATGGCTAACAAGCCTTCCTCTACCCTCAGAAGCAAAACAACAAGTGTTTGGTGCAAAACCAAGCACAGAACAGTCAAGTTGAGAGTTCCTAAGGCAAGGCACGTAGCCGAGACCTCCGAGAACTCAAAACGAACACGAACATGGATGATCACCGAGTGTTCAAATGGTGACGTCCAAGTCTTGAGGACGGTAAAAAATGGGGTGTCTACAGTCGGCCAGCTAGTTTTTCTGGCTGGCTGGCCGGCCAGTTGTTGCTGTTGAATCCTAGTTTTCTGCAACAGAGAGCAAGAAAGGGCATGGCAATGTATTTGCAAGATATGTGTGCACTACCACCCTCTCTATCATGTCATGGACTCAATGAAGTGTAGTTCTCGACCCTCGGGCCACCAATCGTGCATTTCAATGCATGATGGCCGAGAGGCGAAGTTGCACAATTCAATATGAAAATGAATGTACAAGTAAACACATAAAGCCTAAAACTCTATCATGTATGATCAAGAGCATCGACGACCGAGAATTGAGGCACGTTTCATCACTTGAAGTATGAAACGTCCCTCGTTTATCGTGTTTGGACTAACACATATTCCAAACACAATGCAACACATAACATGGCATGCTTAATGCAATGTAATGCAACCTTAGCATGCAAACATGCAATGCAATATGAACAACCTAACAAGGTGTAGACACCCCATTTTTGACCGTCCTCAAGACTTGGACGTCACCGTTTGAACACTCGGTGATCATCCATGTTCGTGTTCGTCTTGAGTTCTCGGAGGTTTCGGTTGCGCACCTTGCCTCAAGACCTCTCGACTTGTTTGCTTTGTGTTTGGTTATGCACCAAACACTTGTGTTTTTGCTTCTGAGGGCAGGGAATGGCTTGTTGACCATCCCCACAACTCATCGGCCATGGCTTGAGGCCATCGGCCCTGTTTTCTTGCTATCGGCCAAGAGTTTTGGCCGGTCGGCACTATGTTTGGTCGACCGGCCCCTTTTTTTGGTCAATCGGCCATTTATCCTGGTCAACCCCTTTCCATCTGCTTTTGGCAGATATTTTATGCCAGCTATAACAGCTGGCATCCACAATACACCCCCTCCATACACTATGGAGGGATTTGCCTCTTGTTTAGCTTCTCTTAGAAGCTTTGCAATTTTGAAATTCTATAAAGAGGGAGCTTCTTCTCCCTCCTCAAGGGTTCCAGAGGTTCTGAAATTAGGGTTAGAAAGAGTTGTATCTATCTATCTCTATATCTCCCTCTCTTTGCATATTTGTGTGTGTATAAGGTTGTTTTGTTCATACTTTTGCACTTGGACACCTAGCATTACACCACCCTTGGGTTGCTAAGGCATTAGAGGGTTGTTGTTAAGGTTCTTGAGCTGATTTTGATCAGAGAAACCTGCTGGAGCTTGGTTCTTGAAGAGGTTCTACAAGGGTGAGTTCCTTGCTTTAGATTCCCCTTTTTTGCACAAGCTTTTAGCCTATCTTGCATCTATTTTTAAGCTTAACTTATAACTGATAAAAGCTCTAATTTTAAGTGCTTAAAATAGTTGTTTAAGATCACTTTGGTGTTTGGGGTTGTTTACCCCCGTCTTAGGCCTTGTTTGGCCTCTTTTTTGTGAGCTCCGGGACCACCTTGTATTGGCCTTCTCACCACTGAAATCCAGAGGGATTTCAATGGTGAGGATGGTGTTTTGAGGTCCTAAGAAGGAGAGGGCCATCCCCTCTCCTTGTTGTCTTCAATACTTGTCATATTTGCCTCATATGTGAGCACCCTTTTTAAGTTCATGGTGGCCATGTCTTAGCTGGTATTTATGGTTGTTTTGCCATGGTATACCTCTGTTTCAAGTTGGTTTAGACATGCCATGTATGCTTCATACACTTGTCTTGTAATCCCATGTTTTGGCCTTAACATGCATCATGTTGTAACATGTGTTTTTAGCATGATTTTGGCTCAACTTCATGAAGATTTTAGGCTTGTCGTAGCATGCTTAAGCTCTGTTTTTCATTGATTTGGCCATGTTTGCATTGTTTTGTATAGCTACCATGTAATCTAGCTTGTTAGCTTTGAGTGTCCAAGTCATGAGCATGCTTTATTTGGATCATTTTAATGGTTTGGCATCACTTAGAATGTTATTTCAGCCCATGTTTCATGCTCAAACACTTGCACTTATCACTCCTTTAATGCCTTGGATAGTTTGTGTTTTATGCCTCATAAACATGACATTGTGTATGCCATTGTGTCTAGGCATTTGGGATGCCATCTAAGTGGGTTTTTGGGCTCATTTTAGCATGACATATCTCTGATTTTGGTTGCTTAATTCATGCCATGTTTGGTTGCATTAGGTGTAGTGTAACACCTCTTTGATGGCCTTGCATGTTTCATGTTTTTGCCCCATTTGTTTTGGCTTGTTTGGCCTTGGTCATTGCATGTTTAGGTTCATTTTGGCATGATCTAGGACTGTTTTAGGTCATACTTGCCATATGCTTCATGTTTCGTGTGACCATGGTTTGAGCCCTTTGGCTAGTCTTAGGCCTTGAACCTTCTTGCATGCTTGGATTGCTTTACTTGGTCGATTTGGCATCATTCCTAGCATATTTTCAGAGCTTAACATGCTTGTCATTGGTCCATGTTTATCCTCTTTTAAGTGTGCTTAAAAGTTGCCCTTTTATGCTTGAGTATTGGACCATTATACATGCATGTTTGTATGTAGTTTTGTCTTTCATTCCATAACATTATGGCTACTGTTTTGGACCTATTAGAGAGTTGTCCATCTTGGTGTAAGCCCATCCTTTGCGTGTTGTTGCATGCTTGCCTTGTATGTTGTTTCATACTTGGTCCATTGCATATTGTTGTATGCTTAAGTTGCATTTTGCATGCTTGTTAGCTTGCATTTTGTCATGTGTTTGATACGTTGTCGCATGCTTGTTCACATGTTCATATTGCATTAGTTTGCTTGCATGTCTAGGTTGCATAGCATTGTGTATGTTTGCATCCCTTGCTTCTTGATAAACCATGATAGAGGTTGGAGGTCCTTAATTTGTTTTGTGTGCATCTCATTTGACATTAAAATGCACACTTGACACTTTGGGCCATCATGCATTGAAATGCGTAATTGGTGGCCCGAGGGTCGGGAGCCACATTCCCTTGAGTTCATAACATGAGAGGGAGGGTGATCGTGCATACATTGCTTTGAAAATGCATTGCCATGCCTTGTCTGTCCTCTGTTGTAGCAAAACAGGTTTCTGCAGGAATAGATGGTCGGTTCGACCATCTTTATTGTCGGTTGGCTACAAATGTTTGGCCGAGGGCATCATTTTTGGTCGATGACCAGTTTCTCATGGCCGGTGGTGTTTCCTCTTGGTCGGTGACCTCCCACTGTGTTCAGGGAGCAGTTCAGAATCAACCTTGGGACTTGTGCAGTCTTTAGAGATTGCAGAGGAGTGTAAACAGAGGCAACATGTGGCATGGCGATGGATTTTCCGAGCGAAGCCGAGCATGCATGCATTCATCCCTCTTCCCGAGGCTGTTTTACTGCTTTTAGTAGTTTAATTAATTTGTTTAATTAATTAAGGGTCTGTAATATTTAATTAGCTTGTTAGTTAATTAATTTGTATTATTCTTTCGGTCCCCCCGCGAGAGGGTGAGTTTTGTAATAAGCGTGCGTGTGTGTGATGCATGCCTTCCAACCCCCATTTCTTTCTCCATTTTACTTAACCGCTTGCGATGGTTAGTTTTAGGGCATATTTGATTTAGCATACCTTATGCTATGCATGTTTGCATTCATTCATTCGTATTGCATGCACCGGGCTTGGCGCATCATACTAATTGCATCGTATTTCAATTCCAAGTTGAATACGTGTATCAAGTTGTCGCATTTCACATGCCATTCTTAGGATTAGCCGAGCCTATTCTAGTTGCATTTTGCTTGCGATGCATTAGCCATTTTAACATGAACTAGGATCATGCATGATTCCTAACTAGTTTCTTGTTTTGGCTCGGAGTACTAAGTAAGCTTTTTATGCTTTGGCATCTTGCATGAGTGTGAGTGTTGCCATGATAACATGCTTGCCATGAGAATATGTGCTTATGTGTTATAACTGCCTGAAGTCCTGTGGGTGAAGGTTGGGTTGTTTGAATTGGAATAATTCATCGAAATCCATGTTTTAGCCTACTTGCGACTAGCAAAATTCGAAACCATTTCCAAACAAATGGATATGCGATGCTTTGTTCCAAGTTAGGCAATCTAGTCTATACTTATGTGGTGTGTGCATCACATAGTAATTCTAGGCTAATAACCGGAATAAGAGCACATAATGTTTTCAAAACTCGATATCATGGTTAGTAGAGGCCGATCTTTGATCGGGCGAGCGGGGGTGCTCACGAAGTGACCTTCCCCAATCGTACCCAAGTTCCCGAGCCGAGGCAACTTTGGTGATGACGGACATGTGGCCTTAGGCACGAGTCAGGGTTTCCTAAATTCCCCCAAAATAAAATATTTAGGTGGCGACTTTGTATCTGGCAAAGCAGTCCATGTTTGGTACTTCTTTCTAAAAATCTGTTTTTCAAAACGATTTGCCAGATTTGGACTCTTTGATGATTCATTGGTCTTGCATTGCACTCTGCGAGATTAGATACAGGACCGTGACATTAAGTGCCAAACTGTAGTGAGCCCAAACGAACAAAACGGGATTCCCTCCCGGGACGTTCGAGGACGTCCACACAAGGCTAATGGCATGCACAATGCACAATGCTAAGAACAACTAGCATACACAATGCAATTGGACAACATAGCATACACAATGCGATGTAAGATAGCATTCTCAATGCAAGGTAACATGGCATACACAATGCTAAATGCTAGAACCTAGATGGCATACTCAATGCAAGGCAATCATAAGGTTCTAAACACAATGTAAAGTATGCATGCACGATGCAATGCAACAAGGGTAACCTAGCAATGTTAGGGACATGCATACTCAATGCAAGGAACAACTTGGCATGCACAATGCAAAGGACTACATAGCATACACAATGCGAAGTAAGATAAGCATGCTCAATGCAATGAAACAATATGGCATACTCAATGCAATATACATGGCATAATCAATGGACTTAAACCAAAAGGGGTAGACCTCAGTCATGCCCAAATTAGTAGCCATAATGCTAAAATGAAGGCATCGAAAACACATACAAGCATGCATGCCAATTGGCTCACCAATTAAGGCACTAAGGTGCAACTCTCAAGAACACTTAAAGAGTGAAAAGCATGGAAGTGTAGCAACACTAAGTGCACTGAAATGAGGTAAGAAATGATGCTAAATCATTCAAACAACACAAGTATGTCATGCTAGGGTCCTTAAAGCATGAAGCTAGTAAAGATGACTACAAAGGAGGCATGCAATACATGGCATAAATGCATGAACTAAGCATGGACAGAGCTCAAGTAGGTCAAAATAAGGACCTAAACATGCTGAGACGAGGGCTCAAAGGCCTAGGCATCCAAGCATACAAGCTAAGGCATAAACTAGGCAACAATGCATAACACTCAAAGGCACTTAAAACATGATTGAGGTAGGAACATGGCAATCCTAAATGCTCTGAAATGTCATGTTAAGTGATGCCAAATCATGTACACAACACAAATGAAGCATGCAATGGTGCTCAAAGCTTGAGGCAAGCAAGAGCATTTGTACTGCAAGTATACGAAACATAAAGCATGTGACCAAGGCAACCCAAAACAATCCTAGAACATGTCAAAATGAGTCTAAAACATGTATGGAAGGATGCCAAAACAAGCTAGCATGGTGAGCATGAGGCATGGTGCATATAAGGCAAATAAGGTGGATTACACTACACCTATTAAGACTAAGCATGGGATGACTCGACCAATAAAAATTAGAGTTTTATTATGGCATAATAACTCCAAATAAACACTGAAATGATGGCTCGCAAGCTATGGCATGAAGGCATACGCAATGATTCATGTTAAGGCATAAAGGGGCAAACCCTCCAACGCATTGAATGAGTGACAAATGCAAGTGCATGAGCATGAAACATGGACTGAAATCACAAAATAAATGATGCCATATCATTCAAATAGTCCAAGTAAAGCATGCTAGTGGACTTGATGCACAAAGCTAACAAGCTAGATTGAACCAAGGCTATACAAAGCAAGTCATGCATAGCCAAAACAACTAAAATTAGACCTTAAACATAGTAAAACATGAACAAAGTCTTCATGAAGTTAAGCCAAAAGCATGCTAAAATGACATGTTACAACATGATGCATGTTAGGCTATTTCATGGAATTGCACTACAAGTGCATGGAGCATGCAAGGGCCAACCAAACCAAACTCTAACTCTAACAAAGGTATGACATGGTAAAACAAGCCCAAAAACATGCTGGAATAGAAAGAAAATAAGCTAGAATGACATGTTCAAACATGAGGCATACAAAGCTAGTTTAAGAGATTTACACTACAAGTGTATAAGGCATGCAAGAGCCAACCAAACCAACCCAAAACAGATCTGAGGCATGTTAAAATAACACCAAAAACCTACTGAGATGGCCCCAAAACAAGCTAGAAACACATGCTCAAACATGAGGCATACAAGACTAGTTTGTGTGATTTACACTACAAGTGTATTAGGCATGCATGGAGTGACAAAACCAAGCAAAAAGAGTGGCATGCCTCAGCAAAATAACCACAAATACTAGCTAAGAACAAGCTAACACAAGCTTATCAAAGGTGCTCAAACATGAGGCATATGAAGCTAGTAAACAAAATACAAGGAAAAGGGATGACCCTCTCCTATTTAGGACACCAAAACCATCTTTCCACCACTGAAAATCCTCTAGATTTCAGTGGTAGAAAGGTCATGCAAAGGGTTCAACAAGAGCCTAAAGGGATGGCTCAAAACAAGGCCTAACAAGGCCTAAGAGGGGGTAAATCACCCCAAACGAAAAAGTGACCTAAAACAACTATTTTAAGCACTTAAAAATGGAACTTTTTTCAGTTATAAGTTAAGCTCAAAACAGCATGAAAATAGGCTCAAAAGCTTAAGCAAGAATGGGGGTTTTAAAGGTCAAAGACTCACCCTTGAAGACCTTCTTTACTACTGCAACTCCAGCAAGTTCTTTGAGCTTAAATCAGTCCAAGAACACCAAAAATAACTCCTTAGCACCTCAGCTACCCAAGGATGGTGTTTGAGTGTGTGTTTGTGTGTTAAACTAAGATAAATCTACACTTTTGAAGCACAAAAATGAAGAACCAAGCAAGATAGATACAAAACTATATGTATCTCTCTAAGGGCAATTTTCTGAACCTAGAGGAGAGAGGAGGAGCCTCCCTCTTATAGAAACCAAAAGGCAAAGCTTCTTGGAGAAGCTAAGCTTCAAAAAAATCCCTCCATACACTATGGAGGATAGCCCAAATGTCTTCTAGCTGAGCTGGAGGAAAATATCTCCAAAAAGGTGTCAAAAAGCAGTCGACCACTTGAAGTGGTCGGCTTACTACTTAAAGTGGTCGGGCAACCACTTTAAGTCATCTCTGAGAGCAACAACTGGTTGGCCATGGTGGGAGAGGGTCCAGGGCATGAAAGAAAGCCAGTGGTGTGGTGGCCGACCAGAAAATGTGGCCCAAAGACCAAGCAAGCCAGTTATCCGACTAGAAAACTGGCTGGTAGAAGGAAAAGTGGTCTCCAAGGAGAAAAAGTGGTCTCCCACCCTTGTACCACCTTCCAAACAAGGAAAACAAGGATTGTATCAAAAACAAACCAAAGCGGATACAAGATGAGAGATTGGGAAGCAAAACACGCGGTCGAAAGCCCCAAACACTAGCTGACGAGCACTAAAAGTGGTATACAACCACAAAAGTGGTCTCCCAGACCACAGTGTTCCTCTAGGCAGAGGCAACAAGGTATGGTTCAAAAACCATGCCAAACGGAGAACGTTAAGCGGTCCTGAGACAAGGCGCGTGGCCAAAGGCTCCAAAAATCGGAAACTAGTCTCCAAACGGGAAAAGTGGCCTACGACCACAAAAGTGGTCTACGACCACAAGAGATGGTCTACAAGACCTCTCCCTCCCTCCGGGAAGAGAAACAAAGTTCGGTCCACAAATCGAGCCGAAGCACAAAAGAGTTCAGAGGTCTGGAGGCAAGGCTCTCAGCCAAACTCCGGAGACTCGAAACGAGCACAACATGCACCATCACAGAGTGCTCAATCGATCACGTTTGAGTCTTAAGGTCGGTCAAAAATGGGGTGTCTACACATGCCCCAGAAATACGATAACAAACCCCGCGATGCTTCTTACCACATTGAGTACATGTTGGTGCCGTATTTCTAATGGAGCGCGAAGTGCTTGAGGACCTCGTGTTTTGTTTCTTTGATGATTTCTTCCCTGAGAAAAAGCCTTGCCTCTTAGCCTTCCAGTCAGTTGGTGGCTTACTTTGGTTAGCCATGTTAGTTTCTGACATCAAAGCTCGATCTAGTACATCAACATAAGTGGGCAATTTTAACACATTCACCCTTTCCAAGATGTCATTGCGAAGACCATTTTCAAACTTTCTTGCCTTTTTATAGTTAGTGTCGACCATATGTGGAGCGAATCTAGCCAATTCAGTTAACTTGGCCTCATACTCAGCCACAGTCATATTGCCTTGCTTCAATCCTTCAAATTCCGACACCTTTCTATCACGGACACACTGTAGGAAATATTTCTCATAAAAGAGTGCAAGAAACTGCATCCAGCCAATATCCTTGTTATTATCATGGATTAGCATCCACCACCTCCTTACTTTATCTTCCAATGTAAAGGTGGCCAATTGTACTTTCCGTGTCTCAAGGCATACGAACACTTCGAATAACTTCTCAATACCAAGGACCCAAGCTTCAGCCTTCAGTGGGTCCACACCTCCATGGAACAGCGGTGGCTTCATTTTCTTGAATTCTTTAGTAAGGGCTATTGTTCGGTCATCATTTTGCAAATCCGACATGGGTTGCACTAGAGGTGGGGGTTGCTGGTGTTGCCATTGATGTTGCCACCGTTATTGTTGCCTTAGTGTTTCTGCCATATATTGCATCATTCTCTCCATTCGGTCTAGCAGAGTAGTGGAGGATTCTTTTAGCTCATCGGCTCTTGTCCTCACCATTATCTAATGAGACTTGCATTATAATTCATACAAAAGATATGTACAATATTCATGTACAAAAAGTACATTTATACAGCTAGGCAATAGTTATATATCATATAATTGCATACTTCAATCCACTTAGCAAGTTCTCAATGCATTTCACACATACATTTATCATATGAATTCAACTTATGTTTTTTCTAGACACTCTATCGCTTATTTAGACAAGTGTATGAGTTATTACTCGTGCTCTGATACCACTCTGTCACGACCCAAAATTGCCTCTATGGATTAGAGTCATAATCGGCCAGTAATCATGAGATTACTTACAGCCTTAGTCAGAAATCAAATCATATATAACAATAGAGGGCCAAGCCACGGAAGCAAAACTTACAAAAATTGTCCAACGAGCTGTGCATACATAATTTAACCAAAAACTTTCTCATATACGTAATAACTCACAATACAAAAATATCCATATTCTGTATTACATAAGTCCAGGATCATTTAGTAGTCAGTATTTAACAGAATTCAAAACCAAGGTTATACAAGTTCGATCATACGTGATCACAAAAGAACAAAAGATAGGTAAAACAAAAGTAAGGCCTCTTGCAATGAGGCAACCTTGGTTAACCTCTCAAAACTTGGTTTCTCATTGCTTACTGGGGCTGGGGTTGGACATCCCGCTGCTCACTTACATACATATAAATAAAGAGTGAGCTAACGCCTAGTGAATAATACCAAAGTAAAGGAGTTCATGAATGAGATTCAATTAATCATAAGTTACAAGCCAAACTTGTTGGTCAATACCAACGCAAAACGACCTTAGGTCCAATACATCATATATCATATCCATATTCATATACCAAACGACCCTTGGTCCATTACATGCAAAACGACCTTGGGTCCAATTCGTAGGCAAAACGACCCTTGGTCCGATATATGCAAAACGACCTTGGGTCCACCATGTGTAAAACAACCTTGGATCTAATTCACACATAGAATGACCTTAGGTTCAACTAATCCATATTCACATTTGTGCACAATTATGATCCACGATCATGTTCACATTTACCTTCACATTCAAAATGACCTTAGGTCCAATCATTTCCTTATTCGGAACGACCTATGGCCCATTCGATGGCCTTTGGCCCATTCAACAGTTACACAAAACGGCCTAAGGCCCATTTAACAGTTATACAAAATGGCCTTAGGCCCATTTTATATCCTTTTCAAGTAAACCAAACGACCTTGGGCCCATTTCGTGCTCATGTATCTTTCACTTGACATATATCAATGCGAACCAAGCAGATAGATCATTCATTCACAGTATCAAATCAGAAGCTTAGAAACTTACCACACATGTAACATTTAGAAAATAATATATACACAAATTATCTTTACTAAGATATTACTCATTGTGTTCCGGTGTTTGATTCGTCCTTGCACTTGACCCTACATAATTCATAACACATTGGGTCATAATACAATTCAATCCATTCTTAATTTGCTTAATATTCTTAGGCTTCTTTCATGTTCTTTAATTCATTTAGCATGCTCAATGCATGTCTAAGAGTGCTTAGAAATGAAAGAGAACAGAAAACGAAGCATAAAGCATCTTTTCAAAATTTCTGAAATAGGGCTCTACGCTCGAGCGCAACTTTGGTCGCTCGAGCAGACTGCAAAACTCTATAAAAGCATCGGTTACATGAATTTCACGCTCGAGCGAGATTTCTAACGCTCGAGTGGGGACTCTTGCAAAACAAGGTTCACTCGAGCGTAGAGTTTGCCATTCGAGCCACTGTGCAAACCTCTGCAAAACTTCTGGAAGTTCGACTTTCACGCTTGAGCGACACTTTCCTTGCTCGAGCAGACAAGTCGAATTCTTGGTTTTCCAAAACTCTGTTTGAAGCTTAAAACTCAATTCTAAAGGCCAATTTCATACATAACTCACCCAAAACTTCAAAGACATATATTTGAACATTAATACTTGAAAAATTACATTTCTTATACATGAACTTCATGAATTGGCAAATCATCATTTTAAATTCCCATGCAACCATGAACTCAACTTAACTCCCATCTGTCATCATTAAAATATGGGTTTGAGTTCTATAGCTTCAATAATATGCAACCAAGTTCCATAGTCCTATAATTCATGGATGCATGTCTAACTTATCCACTAATTCTGCATGTTTAACATTCTACAAGCTCAAATGTACATATTCATAGTAAAAGCTTACATGCATGTCTATACAAACTTCAATTTCATCATATTTAGCTCAATTCTTATTCTTGGTCACATATCATGCTAGAATTCATGTAATTATGGACTTAAACTTAAGAATTTGAGTTCATTTACTTGCTTAGGAGCTCTAATCTTCCAATTCCTAGCTAGTTCTTGAGTTATCTTTCTCAATCTTCAAGCTCTTTGCCCAACTCTCAAATTTTGCCTTCACTCTCTCTCTCTAGAGTGTAACTTTATCCAAGTATGAAAATGAGCTCAAAAGGATGAGCTTAGTGTACATAGGCCCTTATATAGACTTGCCTAATCAAACTTGATTAAGGCTAATTAACTATGCTTACTTCAATTGATTTAATCTAATTAATTCAATTCGATTCAATTTTTAATTAAATTTCACCATAGGCTCTAAAAATTGTGCTAATCGTAAAAATACAGTCAATTTCAATTTTTGTTGCCTTTACGGCCTTCAATTGAATTTTTATAGCAGAAAATCTAATAGATTTTCCTACAGTGAACAGATACAAAATGACAAAAACATATAATCATATAATTAGCACTCAAAATCATATCAAGCTCATAATTATAATCATAATTAAGATCAATTAACATAACACAAAGTTGGGTTGTCATAAAATTATTGTGTTGGATAGTAAGGGAATTAATCAAATTATGTTATTTGATTATTATTTATATTTGATTGTGGTTTCTAAGACCTTAGTCCCGTTTATTTGATTACTTTATCAATTCCAGTTTTATCTTTGTCATTGTGTTGCATTAGTAGAATTTAGAATAAAAATTTTCAGATTTGTTAACTAGGTTAAGGTAATTTAAATTCCAAAATAATTAATTTTCACAAGTCCCTGTGGGTTCGACCTTGCATTCATTTGTCTATACTATTATACGGTTCGTGCGCTTGCAAGTAAATTTAAAATTTCACAACACTAACCTCTTTATATTAATGTTATTCACTGGGCTTTAGTTCACTGTGTGTACATATATATGTATAGGTGAGCGTTTTGGAGATCTGGCCTAAAGACTTTTGTCTGGATCTGTGTTCTGTTGTCAGCCAGCCTTTGTGTCTCATGTAGAAGTTCCTAAAGTGTCACATGTTATAAGATCCAGTTGTTTCTGTATGTAAGACTTTGTTTAGTTTTGTTAGCTGTACTTAAGATGCTACAGTTAAGTGTGTAGGTGTAACGTGAGAATGATTTTTGGGATATGTATATAAATTTTTAAATATTCTGTTTCATATAAGTCAACACAACTCATTGGATGATTATATTTATGTATTTACTTCCGTTAGCCCCTTCATTTTGTTTAATCTGTTTAGAGGCCTTCGGTAATCTCAAGATTACTGGCCGGTTACAATGCTAAACCGATAGGGGTGGGTTTGGGTCATGATAGAGTGGTATCAAAGCACGAGTTATATAGCACACATAAGTCCATATGAGCTATAGGATGTCCTAGAAAAGCAATAGGGACATGGCATTATCTTGTGTGAGTGTGTGTAAATTTTTCTATGCATGTTTGATAAGAAAATGAAAATGAAACCTATGAGTATGAACAAAGAAGTTATGTGGAATAACATGTCATGTTGATTTCGATATTGAATGTGCAAGTCATGTGAACATGAACATATGAACGTGAAAGTTATATGACTTATGTGAACATATCTGAACCGAAATGAAAAATGAAATCATTGAGAACTTTTCCTATGTTAATAATTACCCTGTTTATGTATAGATAAATGGACAAGTAACATGGACGAATTTGAATCTTCCGATGCTAGAATTAACCGTTTAGAAAGAATGGTTGAAGCTGTAGACACCCAATTTTTGACCGCCCTTAAGACTTGGGCGCTACTGATGGTTTACTTAGTGGTGAAAGTTGTGCAGTGCAGGAGTTCAATTTCTTCGACAAGAAGAGAGAGTCAAATTCCAACCTCACACCCCTTTTGGACCAAAACTATTTTGAATAAATGATTTTGAGACCTTAACACCCTCTCTTTCAAAATATTTTTGAAAATAAGTTCCTACGATGTTTCGAGGCTCGCATTTCGTTAAATGCTGTGCTTTTCGGTAAACTGAGCAAGGACAAAGTGGAAATGAATGAAAGAGAGATGAAATATTTGAAAAATCTTTCAAAACACTTTGTTTAGGGGTTTGGAGTCGAAGAAAAGAGGAGAGGAGAGAAGAAAACTAGTTTCGGAGAAGTTCGGCATGAATCTGGGAAGGATCGAAACTGAGTGGCTTCACCAAAACAGGCATAACTTTTCTCATAGTTGGAATTTTGATTCAAGTCTTCCACCATTAGAAAGCTTACTTCCGGGGCTTCAATTTGGACACAAGAATGACCTGAAAAGGAGTCCATATGAAGGAGATATGTCCATTTGAAATTTGACCTGCAGAGCAGATTTTTGCTGTCGGCTAAAAAAGTAGTCGGCCGGCCAGTCGAAGTAGCCTGCCGACCACTTTTTCAAAAAATTCATTTTTTTTGCAAATCTTTTCCCTCCAGCTGTTGTGCATTGCTCCAAATATTTCCAAAGTCAGATATTTCGACAAAAGCTCTATTCTTGCTATATATAGAGCCATATCACACATATTGAAGGGAGAGAACATTTTGAGCAATTGTGGGAGCTTCTCACACTAAAATCTCTCTCTCTCTCTCTACAAATTTCAGAGCTGAATTTCAGTTTTTCTCTCTAGTTTGCTCTCTCTCTTGCCCTTGTGTGCATGCAAGAGATATACTTGGAGATATACCTTTCCTTTGCCTAGGAATCCTTAATCAAACTTGATCACCATTGGGCTGAGATTCTTTGGAGCCTTGTTTGAGCTCCAAAAGGTGGTTCTAGCTCAGATTTGCACCTGTTTTGTTGTTATGCTTCAAGGGTAAGCACTTGTCCCTTTAAACCTTTGTTTTGCATGCTTGTTTTACCACCTTTGTAAACTTTTTTTGGCTTGGTTTTTAACAGAAGAAAACTCTGTTTTTCAGTCCTAAAAATGATGGTTTAGGCATATTTTGTGTTAGGGGGTTGTCTCTCCCTTTGCTCTTTGGCTTGTAAAGCCTTTTGAGCCAACTTCCTAAGCTTTTGAAACTATCTTGTGTTGGCCTTTTAACCACTGAATTCCAGAGGAATTTCAGTGGTAGAAAACTTATTTTGAGGTCTAAAGTAGGAGGGGGTGGCCTCCCCTCCTTGCTTCTTGGTTGCATGCCTTGTTGGCCTAATTATTGAGCATGTTTTTCTAGCATGTGTTGGCTTGTTCTTAGCTTATTTTTGGGCTTATTTCAGCATGGCATAACTCTGTTTTGGCTTGGTTGAATCACCTCTTATATGCTTTTTACACTTGTAATGTAATCTTGCCATTTAGCCTTACATGCTTGCTACTTTGGCTCATCATTCCATCTTATTTTGGCTATGCTCCCGCATGCTTTTACTCTTGTTTTAGCATGCTTAAACTCTGATTTGGGCTGGCTTGGCCACTTCTTGCTTGCATTTTGTACTTGTAGTGCAAATCGTGCTTACTAGCTTAACATGCTTGATGTTGTAATCTATTATTTTAGCATGTATTGGCTCCATTCCAGCACATTTTTTATAATGTTTTGACATGTTTTAGGACTATTTTGAGTGGTCTTGGTCATATGAATCATGCTTTGTATAGCTATAGTGCAAGTGCCTTCACTAGTCTTGAGTTTTGAGGCACTTAGCATGCTATATTTGTGATGTGTGCATGATATGGCATCATTTGGTATGTAATTTTAGAGCTTATATCTTTGCCATACTTCCACTTAAATCACTCTTTCAATGCTTTTGAGAAGTTGTGTCTTATGCCTCGTTTATGAGCCAATACGTATGCATGCTTGTCTAGGCTTTTGGGCTACCATTTCAGTAGGTTTTGGTCTTTGTTTTGGCCTAATTGAGCTCTGTCCAGAGCTGGTTTGGACATTTGTGCTATGTATTGCATGCCTCTTGTGTAGTGCCCTTTACTAGCCTTATGCTTTGGGCCTTCTAGCATGCTTTATTAGTGATGTTTATGTGATATGGCATCATTAAACACATAATTTCAGAGCATATAGCCTTGTCATATTCTTATGTTTATCACTCTTCAATTGTGTTTAAGAGTTGTGCCCTTATGCCTTGTTGATGAGCCAATGCATGAGCATCATTATCTTGCCTTTCATGCTACCATTTCAGAGCATTTTGGCCACTATCTTGGCATGCATGAGGTCTATTTAGGGTTGGTTTAGTCCATTGAGCATTGTATTGTATAGCCCTAGTGTTGTGTACTTCACTAGCTTTAATGCTTAAGGACTCTAGCATGCCATACTTGTGTTATTTGCATGATATGTCATCATTTGGCATATGATTTCAGTGCTTGTACCTTTCTCATGCTCTCATATTTGTCTTTCTTTCAATGTGTTTGAAAATTAAGCTTTGTGTCTTGTTTGCGAGCAAACGGATGAGCATGCGTTCCTTGCTTTTTGTGCCTAAGTCTTAGTGTGTTTTGGCCACTGTTTTGAGGTGTCTTAGGTCTGTCCATATGAGGTTTAACCATTTGAGCATTGTAATGCATGCCTCATGTATAATACACTTCACTAGTTTTGATTCCATAGCCTCTAAACATGACATGCATGCATTGTGTAACTGATAGAGTCTTGCGCATGCCACTTTAGCATTGAAAGATAAGCATTTTGTTTGCATTGCATTGTGTTTGGATCGGACGTTAATCCAAACACAAAGAATGTGGCACGTTTCATACTCAAAGTGATGAAACGTGTTGCGTTTCTTGGTCGCCAACCCTCTTGATCATGCATGATAGAGGCGGAGGCTCTTATGTATTGTTTGTGCATTCACTAATATTGTGCGAGCTTGGCTTTTTGGCCATCGTGCATTGAGATGCGTGATTGGTGGCTTGAGGGTCGAGCACTACGCTCCTTTGAGCTTGAGAAATGATAAGGAGAGTAGTTGCACACACATTTCCTTGTAAATGCATTGTTGTGCCTTTGTTGATCTCTGTTACAGCAAAATTGAGGTTCTGGAAAGGGAAGTGGCTGGCTGGCCAGTCGCACTAGCCTGCCGACCACTTGTAGTGGCCGGCCGACCAGTTAAGGTAGCCTGCCGACCAGTTAAAGTGGCCGGCCGGCCACTTGTAGCAAATTTGTCCAGAATGCTCCTGTTTTGGGGTAGATGCAACCTGAAAGTGCGTTCGATGTTCTGAGGTCACCGTGAGTGCAAACAGAGACAACTTATGGCAAGGCAATGCATTTTCCAGGCGAAGCAAACCGAGTATGCATTTCACCCTCGCCTTCGAGGCCATTTAACTGCTTTATTTAGCTAGTTAGTTTGTCAGTTTTGTAACTAATTAGTTAATGTATTTAGCTAATTTAATTCATTATTGTAATTTCTTAATTAGCTTAGCATAGCTAGTTTTCAATTCGGTTTGTAATTAATTAGCTTAGCATAGTTAATTAATTGGTTTGTAATAGTTAGCTTAATTAGCGTAACTAGTTAGCTCTTATTCATTCGGACCCTCCGTCGAGAGGGCAAATGTTGTAATAAGTGTGCATGTGTGTGATGCATGTCTTCCAACCCTACGTCTTTCTCCCTTTTACTTATCAGCTTTCGATGGTTAATTTAGGGCATGTTTCAATTAGCATACTTATGCTTTACATGCATGCATCATTCATTCGTATTGCATGCACCGGGTTCGGCGCATCATTCAAACTGCATTGTATTTTAATACACTTACTTGAATACATGTATCAAATGTCGCATCCATTGTCATGATTAGATAGCCGAGCCTACATAGTTGCATTTTGCATGTGTTGCATTAGGCACTATTGACATAGCTAGGATCATGCATTGATTACTAACTAGCTTTTGTTTTGGCTTAGAGTACACTGTGAGTGTTTATGCTTTAGCATTCTTGCATGCGTGTAAGTGTTGCTATGACAGCATGCTTGCCATGAGGCTATGTGCTTAAGTGATTAACTGCATGAATGCCTGTGGATGAAGGCTTTATTGCTTGAATTGGAACAATTCATCGAAATGTGAGTTTTTTAAGCCCACTTGAGAGTAGCAAAATCATGTTTTTCTAAGCCCACTTGAGGGTAGCAAATCCGCATTTTAGCCTACTTGAGGGTAGCAACTTCAAACCATTTTCGAAAAATAAACATGAGATGTTTTGTTCCAAATTGAGTGATTTAGTTTATACTTGTATATTGTGCGCATCACATAGTAATTCTAGATTAATAACCCGAACAAGAACGCATGTGTTTATAAAAACAACATATCATGTTAGTAGAGGCCGATCCTTTGATTGGGCGAGCGGGGGTGCTCATTTCAGGACCTTCCCCTCTCGTATCCAAGTTCCTGAGCCGAGGCAACTTTGGTGATGACGGACATGTGACCTTAGACACGAGTCAGGGTTTCCTAAATTTCCCAAAATAAAATATTTAGGTGGCGACTTTAAAATTTGGCAAAGCAGTCCATGTTTGGCACTTTTTGATTAAAATCGATTTTCCAAAACGATTTGCTGGATTTGGACTCTTTGGTGATTTATCAGTCTTACATTGCACTTTGTGAGATTAGATTCAGAACCGTGACAGGAGTCCGAATTGTAGTAGCTATGAACCCAATTCGCGCCCTCTCCGAAAGGGGGGTGCGCAAAGAGAGTTCGGGGCAGTCTACAAAAGCCTTAACCGAATCTATGAGACAACAACAACAAAGACAATCACTTTTACCTCCTTTGCCGTCTTTGGTACAAGTTGAGCCGATTAATAATGATATGATAACTCTGACACAGAAATACAATAAAATGATGCCATCGAAATTTCTGGGGGGTATTGAACCGTTGAAAGCCGAGGCTTGGGTTTTAGAAACAGAGAAAATATTTGAAGTATTTTCGTGTACTGAGGCACATAAAGTTTTGTTGGCAACATTCACACTTAAAGAAGAAGCTAGGAGATGGTAGATGTTAGTACGAAATGATAATGGAGGTATGACATGGGATAGATTTAAAGAAATTTTCTATGAAATTTATTTTCCCCAAAGCATCTGAGATAGGAAGGTATCCGGATTCAAACAACTAAAACAAGGTGATATGACTGTGGCCGAATATGAGGCAAAATTTACTGAATTAGCCCGATACTCACCCCACATGATAGACATTGATGACAAAAAGGCTAGAAAATTTGAAGGTGGGCTTGACCTAGACGTGTTTGACCGAGTTGGTGTTTTAAAATTGTCAAAGTATGTGGACGTTCTTGATAGGGCCTCAATGTTTGAGGCAAACATAGCAGCTTTGAAAATATCAAAGTCGTTATCATCAACTGAATAGGAGAGTAAGAAACAAAAGAAACAAAAAGTTGAACTGACCAGTAATTAAATGACCTTCGTGAATGAAAAATCTAAGGCGAGAACTTTTGACAATGTAAGTCGGGGAAGCAATGTGAACAATGATAAACCTATCTGTAAAGAATGTGGGAAACAACATTAGGGCATTTGTCGCCGCCTATCTGGAGCTTGTTTTAAATGCGAAAAGAGAGGACACTTGGCTAAATCTTGCTCACGAGCTCATCCGAACAACAATAGGCCTAATGCTAGTACGACTGGTTCTATTTCTGTACCTAGAACAAATGCAACTTCTACTCCTGAGGGAAGCAATATTAGGCAATGAAGGGTTTATACCCTAGTTCCAGGAAATGCTCAGAATACTGAAACGACTGACGCAGGTATTACCTTAATTATGCGCCAATGTTTATGTGAGAATTTGTGTGGGAATCGTACACTCCTTAACTTGATATAAATTATGGACATGATGATTAAACCAATTGAATTATTAGAATTTTGAACTCTAGTTATTGACTGTCCTAAAGACTTATTACTTAATGTAAATTATATGTGAGATGCTTGAAACTTTATGAGTTTGACGAATCACCCATGCCACAGAAATTGTTGGGACTTATAGACAATGAGAATCTACTGGGTTAGATCTTTATACCGTATTGCAATAATTTAATATGAACTGTTATGTATGACCTTTTGAACTATACTAGAACGATTGGACATGGGAAAACACTATGATTGACTGTAATATGGAAAATGTTTGGGCTTACTTATATCTATACCTTTGCTTGGGACGTTAATTGATTCGAACTCGACACACTCGTTGTATCTACTACATTTGTATCTAGACTGAGTAGACTTGTCAATCATTGCCTTAACTATCGTATCTGGGGAAAATTGTTTTGTGTCCATCCACACATCGAACTTGTGAATCCGTACTGGGAATATTATTAAATTCTGGACATGCGCATATAGAACTATACCTTTGCTCAGAATGATTTGTCATGTTATTTGTTTTATTAACTAGACCATCGGGACTATGACTCTGTGATAATGTAACTTATTTGAACACCCCATATAGTAAACCTATGCTTTGGTGATTGTATGACTGATTTGGAACTTCTGCATAACAACTCACTATTATGTGCTACTAAGGAACTTTAAATGATACATTACTGTGTACCGTATGCCTATATGAAAGACTTATTTGGAAACTGCAATATTAACTATGATACTCACCTCTTGATATGAACAACTGCATGCTTGTGCACCTACATGTAAACTTCTTTGAAGAATGCCATATTGTATATGACTTGAAACACTTCGATAAGAACTATTATGATACATGACTCTAATGTGATTTTGAGAACTGATGAACTTAGAACAATTGTGGAACTATTGACTATGTACCTAAGCAGATGGAGTATGAACTATAGAACCTAATGTACTGTGATAACCCTGTTCTGTATTATGCTTATTGATCTTTATTATGAATGTGATTATGTGTTTGGTATGATTTTGAGTGCCATTTATATGAATATATGTGGTTTGGAAATTCTATCTGTTTGCCGTAGGAAAATCTGTTCAACTTACTGTTATAAACTGAAAATTTGAAGGCCTTATCGGCCACAGAAACCGAAATTGATTGCGCCATTGTGATTAGCGTAATTTTTAGAGCCTACGGTGAAATTTAATTAAAAATTGATTCGGATCAAATTAAATAGATTAAATTGATGAAATAGTGCTCAATTAATTAGTGTTAATGAAATGTGATTAAGGGAGCCTATAAAAAGGCTCATTCTCACTCAATTCCTCTCTTTTAAACTCATTTGGCTAAAATCACACCTTAGAGAGAGAGAGAGAGAACCAAATTTAGAGAGAGAGAAGGGCCAATCTTGAAGATCTTGCTAAGGAGCTCAAGCTTTGAAAGGCTAGGCTCAAGAATTTGCTATAATTTGGAAGAATTGAAGCTCATAGGTGAGTAATTGAGCAAAGATTTAGGAGTTAAGTTTGTAATTTTGTGAATTCAAGTGATATGGTAGCTCATGGCAAAGATTGAGTTGAATATGAAGTTAGAATGCACATGCATGCATGAAATTACTATGAATCACCATGAATTGCCATGGAATTGCATAAGCTAGCATGAATAATGTTGAACATGGAGAATTGGGCACCATTCTTCACATGCATGCATAATTTTCATGGGTTTCATAATAATAAGTGTCATTTGTAACATTTGAAATAGAAATGAAGTCAAAAATTGACATGCATACATGATTGATGAAGTTATGAAATTGGTATGAAGCTTGAGTGCATAAGTTTGGACCATGCAAGAGAAATGTTGATCTATTTGAGGATTAGATCATGATTTTGAATAATTAGCCTCACATTGGTTGTATTCTTATATTATGTAATGCCTCTCCATGTTTTTGTACCAAAAATGTGAGTTTTGAACCTTTGAACATGGAGTTTGAACTTGAAGAACAATTCTGGAAAACCCAGAATTTGGCATGCCCGCTCGAGCGGGGAAAGCGCCGCTCGAGCGTGAAATGCGAGCTCCCAGAACTTTTGCAGACATTGATGTCTGCTCGAGCGGAGACATTCACGCTCGAGCGGGGAGCCATGTAGTGTGACTTCCAGTTTGAGCGTCCGAATTCATGCTCGAGCGTGAAAATGAGGCAACCAGTATTTTTGCAAATAATAGGGGTCCGCTCAAGCGGGGAGCCCTGTTTCAAAAATTTTGTAAAGTTAATTTTGTGTTTCAATTTCCGTTCTTTTCCATTTCTATGCACTCTTAGGCATACATTTAGCTTTGTAAATGAGTTAAAAGGATAAGAAAAAAGCCTAAGAGGGATGTATGAATTAAGAACGGATTAAATCGTTTGTGACCCGTTATGTTTATGAAATGTGTAGGGTCAAGCACGGAGGCAAATCATCCAGTCGATCACTGTGAGTAATATCTTAGTAAAGATATCTTGGAATATGTTGTTTGTCCAATTGCTTATCTCCATATAAGTCTTATGAGCTTGTTAATTTGAATTGCGGAAAAATGTTTGTTATGCCATATGGTTGGGCCAAAGGTCGTTGGATACAATTGATTGGGCCAAAGGCCGTTTGACATACATGAATGATTGGGCCAAAGGCCGTTGGATACGAATGGCTGGGCCAAAGGCCGTTGGATACATGAATGATTGGGCCAAAGGCCGTTGGATACAAATGGTTGGGCCAAAGGCCGTTGGATACAATTGATTGGGCCAAAGGCCGTTTGACATACATGAATAATTGGGCCAAAGGCCGTTCAACATGAATGACTGGGTAGAAGGTAGTTTGACAAGAATGATTAGGCCAGAGGTCGTTGGACATGAATGAATTGGGCTCGAGGCTGTTTGTTAAGAACGAAGTGGGCCAAAGGCCGTTTGATATGTTCGAGTTTGAATTCGCCTATTGTACTAAGTAGAATTCTAAATGGGCCCAAGGCCGTTTGATATATGTTAATCTCATTCGTGTACCTTCTTTATTTGATATTATTCACTGGGCTTTCGCTCACACTCATTCATGTGTATGTAGGTGAGCAAAAAGATGTCCAAACCCAGCCCCAGTGAAGTGTGAGAAAGGTCAAATTTTGAGAAGTCAGCCTTAGCGTCTCACGCACAAGACTCGTCTTCGCGTTTTTGTTCTTTCGTTATATTATATGTTGGCAAAAACAATGAATCACCTTTGTACATAAGTTTTGGCTTGGCTGACTAAGTTTTGAATGATCATGTGCATATAGAACTTTATGTTATTTTCCCTTTTGGTGTGAGCTATTAATGAATACAAATATGTGTCATTTGATGTGCCATGTAAGCACGGCTCTATGGACAATTTGTAAGTTTGCTTCCGTTTGGCCCCTTAACTCTGATGGATTACGTTTTGTCTAGTTTGAGGCCGCAAGTAATCCCTTGATTACTGGCCGGTTATGACCTTAACCCATGGGGGGGTTCGGGTCATGACATGTACTTCGTTTGAAAATGATGGGTATAGAAGTTTTATCTAATCTGATCTGATAGAACTTTGATTTGATGAGACCTTTGTTTGAATTGATAGAACTTTTGTTTGATGACATACGCTCTGAACTTTTGTTTGATTTGACCAGATGGAACTTTCATATGATGTGATCTAATAGGATTTTCATTTGATTTGATTTGAGGAGACCTTTACCTAATTTGAGAACCATTATCTGATTTCATTACGTTATGAGGGATTGTGAATTGTTTATGACCAAATGATCAGATTGTGTTTCTACAGGAACTAATTGACTAGGAACTTGAATCAATTTTGAACACTTATGAAGAATGTGAACCGTCAATAGCAGACTATGTGATTATAAATAGTTTTTAACCATATGCCTATAACTGATTGTGAACACACGTGAATGGGAATATAGGATTTTGTAACTTATGCTTTGGAAATATGGGAATATGTATATATGACACGTAGTTAATTGCTTCGGTATTACTATTACTATCATGAACTTGTTTGAATAAGAGAATGATTGCTTTTGTATTACCATACTTCGAAATTGATGTTATGGGACTTGTTGACAGCAAACTAGTTTGATTGTAAACCCTGACTACTTGGAAGTATATGTAATCAATATGTTCTATGATTGACTGCTTCTATGTAAATGTGTAATACAATTGAATCTGTAGAGACTGAAGCCAATGAACAATATGTGAATGATTACTTCAGAATTGTGTTTATTACTATAGGGTTAATACATGAATTTGCCTTGTATACCTGATAACTTCTGAATGACTTTGAATAACTGTGGTGGATTGCTGAATAAAATACCAAATTGAACAATGAACTGTTAAATGACTAGGAAACGAATCAAGTCTCTGAGACAAGCTGAATGGGGAGGAAACTACATATGAAAATGGGAAACAGTGTGAACCTAAGACATCTGATCTACATCTTATATATATATATATAGTAACTCAAGTTTGGAGGACCAAACTTTTTAAGGTGAGGAGACTGTAACAACCATGATCCGTAATTAATTACTAATCTGTAATTAAGGATGTTAATTAAGTGATTAAAATAAATTATGTGTTTATTATGTATTTTGTATGTTATTTGGCTTTTTGTGTTACTTGTAGAAATATCTGTTTAAAATTCTACTTTGATCTAAAAATTGAAAGTCTTATTGGCCTCTAAAACAAAAATTAGTTACATCAATACGTTATTTGAACTTTTTGGAATCATATGGAAAATTTAATTAAAACTAATTCAGTTTAATTAATTAAGTTGTGTTTGGTGGGCCAAATGTTTTAATTATTGTATTAAGCCACTACAACGATATAAACATGAGCCTTAAGCTCATTTGAGCTCATATTTGCCCATTGTTGAGTGAAAAAATCTGAGATTGTATTCTAGAGAGAGAGTGAGTTTACTTTTAGAAAGAGAAAGTGTAGGAATTGAAGAGAAATTGAAGGCTTTGGCTTGAATTCTTCAAGATTGTGCAAGTATCTAGCTAATTAAAGACTCTAGGTAAGAATTCAATTTCTAAATTGTGAATCTAAGTCATCTAGCATGAGATTTCATCAAGATTATGAGTTTAAATGCATAAAATAAGCTTAGAATGAAGGAAATGGTGCTAAGTCATACATGCATGTATGAAATTGTCAAGAACTCTCATGTTTGAACATCATTCATGCCATTAGAGATGAAATTAAAAGCTAGAAGTCACATGCATGCATAATTTATAAAGGTTTGAGGCTCAATTACATGTGATTAAAGTGGAATGAAAGAATTTGAATGAATTTGAGACATACATGCATGGAAATATGAAGTTTGGCCATGTTGAGTTTGGTTTTGAGCATCTGAATTGTTATTGTAAGTTATTTGGCACATACATGTTTGAATCATCTTGTTTTACCATTTAAATTCATGTTTTGAAAAGGAATTTCTTACATGCAAGAACTTTGTAGCTCAATTTTGGAAAAGTTAAGAGGTTTTGAGCAAATGATTTGTGAATCATCTTGTATTTGAGTTTTCTAAAATGTTTTTATGATTATCAAAATGTTTTCATGAGTTTGGAATGGCCATGCAAGTTTCTACAAGTTATAATACATTTTTGGAGCCCAAACTTTGTGTTTTAAAACCTAGAAAATTCATAGCTGGCTCGAGCGATCAAGTGATGGCTTAAGCCAACATTGCGAGCTCTCAGTATTTTGAACTCTGCAAAAGCTGGCTCGAGCAACGAAGTGGTGGCTCGAGCAAGCTCAGTTTTTGCCTTCAGCTGGCTTTAGTGACGAAAAGCTGACTCTAGCCAATAGCTTATTTTTAGCATGTTTTCAAAAGATGTTTTAAGTACATATCTTCGCTCCCATCTCTTTCCAGGCATTCTTAGGTATGATTTATGAGCCATTAAGGATTAATAAGCTAAGAAACATCATACGTAAGTGAATTAGAAAATATGTGTCGAATCCGATTATGTGGTTCAATATGAACAAGTTATGTGACATGGAATGAATAAGAAGTTAAAGCAAGAAAGCTAAGCCATGTATGGCCATATGAATGAGTAATAATGAGACGTGTTTTGTGCTATGTACATTTGTGTTTGTAGGTCAAGACTCGAGACTGACCAACCGTTTCTGGAAGCCCACTGTGAGTAACGTTATTGTAAAGATATGTTCATATGAATTATGCTCCAAATGTGATTTGATAAGTTATGATTTCTGAAATGATATTTGTTTACGTGAACAAATATCCTATGTTTAAAATCTATTATGGCATCCATAGATAGTCCCAAGTCATGGAGGACGGCATGTTAATGCGGGTCCATGACATATATGTGATTACGAGATCTCATTAGCCACTTGTCAAGTGGTGATGTGTTTAATCGGTATTCGGAACTGATTACTCTAGTCGGATGACGATGTGATATGTTCTATTGAATATACCATTATTATGTTCGGATGTGAGAATTGAATCTGTTATGATCTGTTTTATGAATATGATATGTTCGGAATTCGTTCACTAACCTCTTTACATTAATGTTATTCACTAGGCTTTAGCTCACTGTGTGTGCATATATATGTATAGGTAAGCGTTTTGGAGATCCAGCCTAAAGACTTTTGTCTAGATCTGCGTTCTTTTGTTAGCCAACCATTGTGCCTCATGTGGAGGTTCCTAAAGTGTCACGTGTTTTAAGATCCGATTGTTTCTATATATAAGACTTTGTTTAGTTTTGTTGGCTGTACTTAAGATGCTTTAGTTAAGTGTGTGGGTATAACGTGAGAATGATTTTTGGGATATGTATATAAGGTTTTAAATATTTTGTTTCATATAAGTAAACACAGCTCATTGGACGATTATATTTTTGTATTTGCTTCCACTAGCCCCTTAATTTTGTTTAATCTGTTTAGAGGCCTTCGGTAATCTCAGGATTACTGGCCGGTTACGATGCTCAACCTATAGGGGCGGGTTTGGGTTGTGACATTAAACTAATAACTTCAGATAGATCACCCACTCCAGATCAAATCCAAGACATCAAGTAACTCACCAGTGAGGAATTTGATCAATTGAGTGCTAGAATGTATTTCTTCAGGCATTCTATCATTCAATCTTTTTGCGAGAAAAACCATGAATTTGATGATATTAAGCCTTATATATACACCCTAGCCAAGGATAGCAGAAATGATGAGCTAATTACTATACAACAGTTTCTCTAGGACCTTTCTATAGTAGGAGTTCAGTGCCTTGGTATAACATATCAATGGACTTATCTCTACAATGATAAAGAACAACCATGTATACAAGAAAGACGATGTAGAGAAAGGCCAGAATGTTTTAGAAGATGTCAATGTAATCTCGACTTCAGCATCTGTCTTTACTAGATATATCTAGCCACTTTTGAGCCCCTAGAGATAGCAATTAAAGGCAAAACTTGTCGTCTGACAACAACACAATTGTTAGATTATGGTTTTGTCTCTAGAATAATTTTTTCAGAACCAGATTAGACAGATAATTTTGGAAATAAACTTGTTTATTCAGTACTTTGTATAATGGAATAGCATCATCCATTTGTTGAAGTATTAATTGATAGCAAGCTACCAGAATGGAAAGGAATAAGGCGTATTCCTGCCAAGCATAAAATGTATCTCAGAGGAACTTCAACATTTCTAGGATACTCAGGACTTCTCAACTGAAGGCCTTAGCTATGCAAAAACGTTTCACTCAAAGACCAGCTTAATAAATAGAGGAAATTTGCTAATAATCCTTTATTAGCTTATAATGGAAACTATGGTCATCTTATCTATGAAGATAAAAACCAGAAGATCTACTGTAACCTGGCCATTCTAGGTTTCCCCTTTAGCAAAGAAACCATTGTCGATGAAAGTCAGTAACTGGACTATCAGCATAGCGTCTCTCATGAGTCACCAATACTTGAAGATGATGAACAATGGGAAGATGAACCAAACAATGGGGCAGACTTTTATGATCAACTTTGAGCAGCAGATCTTGATGACGTTTTAGATAGAATGTTTGGGTAAACCTAGCTAAAAAAAAAAAACGCTTCGTATGCAACTTTGATGAATGGGCGATTGTGCTAAGGGCATATGCTGTGGGTGTATGCACGGTACGTTTGAAGAAACTGATGCTACGATGGCTAATAAACATGTCTCCTTGTAGATTGAGTATGAAATTAAGTCCTAAGATGAAATGATGGTTTTGCCGAGCATTCCTAATCCAAACTTAGGGCAAAGGAAACCATTCGACATGTTGAACTTGTGAGCCTATATGATGAAAACTAATTTGTGCTCCATTAATGCAATGTGTATATGTCTGTCTAGTGCTATCCGCTATATTGACCAAAGCTGGGGTAAGTAAAGGTGAACTCCATCCTAGTGGAACTATATATTGTTTAATGTAGGATTTATTAGCTCATGTATCCATCATGGCATTTATACTAAGAGTTTTTTCTGCAAATTTGATTATATAAGAAATCTCAACTAAATTTAGTTTAAGTATGACAGGGTAATTGAATGATAAGTAAGGTGTGTGAGACTGTGCTTGCGAATATTGACTAAAGAGTTGAGAATCAACTAAGTTGACTAATTCTAACGAATGCATATGTTCTTCAACAAGTTTATCTTTTAAGGGGTATTTATTTTGAAATTGTTCTAACGGCTGTTTAAGCTATTTATTTTTTGATGTTAAGAATTTGATGTCAAGATTAGCTTTAGTTTCCTCTCACGTATTTGTAGTTTAAGCTCTTTTACTTGTATCTCTAATTCTCTAATTACTAGGTGTAATTCTTTATTTTCCAGACTATGATCTTCTCGCATCTCTTCTTTATTTTCTAATGTTACTTTGTGTGTCATATTCAATTTTTCTAAACAAATTACACAATAAGTTATACTGCATAACAAACATTGAGCTCTCTTATTTTTAGCTGGGAACACTACAACAAAAAAAAGGTTTTTACGGCGTGCATTAATGCAGCGCACGTCATATTATGACCAGTCATGGGAAGTCATTCATTTTCAACGACATGCTTCGTACACTGTTAAAAACTATTTAATGGCAGATTTTGTGCGTTGTCGTTTCTTTTTCTACGACTACTTTTGCACGCCGTTAATTGGTGAGACAAATAACGACGCTAATTGCGCGCCATGAAATATGTAATACAATGACTTATTATGCCTACCATAGAATATGCAGGTTTTTATTTTTATTTTTAAATTCAGCAGGTCCTATTTGACCAATTTTGTATAATCTAACAAATATTACAAACAAGCATCACAAAACATCAATCAACCACCAAAATATTGTTTGAAACATAAAAAAGAAACTATATCCATAAATTATAAATATTCAATAATTGTCTATACATTCCAAATATTCGAAAACTATATCCTTAAGTTCTATACTGTCCAAAAAGTTTAAACCATCCAAAACTATGCATATCTAAGTTTCTAAACATATCCAAAACTATTAAGAGATTATTTAAAACTACCAGCAACAATTCCTATAGCAGTTGCAGTTACAGTTGCAGTTGTAGCTGCAGCAAACCCACTTCCTCCTATCATAGGGACGAGGGTGCCCATCTAAGCTTGCAACTCTTACCACATTGCTTCAAACCTACATTTATCAAAACAGAAAAGATTTATAAATTAGGTCCCAGCCTCAAGTCCACTTATAACCTAGCAAAAGAGATTTTAGAATGAAAATCAACCACCAAAAAACCTATTTATATGTTTCGAACATCTTATAAACTATTTACAGTTTATAAGATTGTTCATGGTAAGTCCAGAAAAGCATACTAGTGTTTTAACAAGATAGAAAAATATATATATATTTCTGCTTTCAATATATATGCATCATGATACAACAACACCACCCCAAAAAAATATAAATAAATAAAAATGTGACAAAGGAGGGCTTTAATTTTGGGGCACAGTATGCATATGAATAAACTATCTTCCAAATACTTGTATAGTTTTATAATAAAAGTGCAGAATGAGACATGCTTTATAAAATGTGCAGACAAAATAGGACATGTTTATAAGATTTATGACACGATGAATGTACTTTCAGACGAGATGCACAAAAAGTAGCATGACCTGGTTCAACATTTGACGCCACACACTTGCTAATTTTCAGTAACTTGCTGGTCTAGGGTGCTTAATGGACAATAGCCTTCAGAATAAACATTCTAAACAAGATTCATCAAGATCTCCTATGCGGCTGGAGAATAAGGACCAAAAAAAGAGTCTAATCCAATTGAAAGTTTAAGCATTGGTTTAAAAACAGAGTTGTTGCGGATAGACAACACTGGCAATACACTATAAAGACACCACCAGATAGGCAACGATAGTCATAACTGTTGTTTTTCATTCTGAGTTGACATTTTGAATGCTTCTACATATCAATAACAATTATTCTTTTTTAAGTGGCTTCAAGTACACCAAATTGTTGACATACAGTTAATAGAAGTAAAAACCGTTCAAATATCATAAACAGCATAATTATGAACGTTAAAGCAACAATCATGAACTTACCCACCACTACGTCCCAAACATCTTCCCAATCTGTCAAATGCAAGGCCTAGCAGTATAAAACCAAAAGTAAGACATATTAATTCTAATGTTTCTGTGGGCTTTGAGATCAAGAAATAGGAAGAAGGAAATCAACAAACTTAAGCAAACAGAAGCCAAGCACTGCCAGAATTGGAAGCGAATAATGCTCACACAACTATAGCAACTAGACTAGTAGTAGCCCAGATCTCGACCTAAGACATAAGGGTCATCAACAGACTAGACATTTGGGGAATTAAAAAATAAACAAATGTATATAGAAAATGTCCTATTTACAACTCGAAATAAACTGGCAATGGAACCAAACTTATGTTGAACAATTTAAGCCAAAATGTGATTATCGTAGTAAAGTCAACTCAATAAAATCCAATAGCTCAAAACCCAACTACTTGACTCTAATTAATGGAACAAAGTACACAAAACAGAGAACAAAAAATATGGCCACAATACTCATGAAAACCAGTTACTGTTTCCACAGTTTGTGATGATTTTGATAGAAATCAAACAAGAAAAATCATACATAAACTAATAAAAACAAGGTTCAAACTTAATTTTCACCAAAATTCCCAACGAAATTAATTCTGAAAATTCCTAAACATATATATAAACCCCATAAAAATTTAAAAATAAAAAAGTTTCTAAAATTTCATTATATTTAAGAGATGAAAATCATAAAATAGTTGGACAGAAATTGCATTCACAGTTCACAAACTCAATATCCAAGTAGTGGAATTAAAATGAGACAAGTCACATTTCTATCTTGAAAAACTTATCATTTATGTTGAATGGGTTGCACTGAATCATTTAATAAACTTTGAGACAAAACTAACCAAGCCACAAACCATGACAAAACTAACCAATCCAATGACCCTTAAATTTCTATGGCTAGGATCAATGTGTCAAACCCTAACTTGATCAAGACACCTCTCTCATGGAAATGATTTTATTTGTAAGAATACCCCCAGTCAATGTCTCATTCAAGAATAATCTGAATACAAATTTGCATAAGAAAATCTTTAAATGCAATTTCGACAACTACCCTGTGTGTGAAGTTTCCAAAAGTAACAAAACTTACAATAAAACTTAACTCTTTCCCCACTAATAATACACACATTGCTACATAAATGTTCACATACACAGCATGTCAAGTTTGGCTCAATAACACATGGAACAAGATTAGCAAAACGATGTTCAAGCTTCTATTTCACAAAAAACTTTAAATCTAAGAACTCAAGCAAATAGCAATTCATTTATATCCTATAAGAAAAGAGGAATTGAAAAAAAAAAACAAAAACAAAAAAATAAAACAAAATTTAAGGACAAAAACAAAATTTGGGTTCAAACAATAATTGAATATAAGACCTACCAATCATAAAACCAAAAACCCATCAAAGAAAATAAAAAATTAAATTGTTGAATCAACACAAAAAGAACATGTTGATAGCTAGCTAAACTACGAAGACCCAATCCCACAGCAGCACACAATTAAACTCCACCAAGACTCAATCCCGACATAGTAATTCCCAAAAACATAGAACATTGTTAATAAAGAACAAGATTAACATTACATTATGTTTGGCTCAATCACATAAGGAACAAGAATAACATTAAGATGTTCAAGCTTCTGTTTTCACAATAACTTTCTCATCCCAACAATTTTAACTAAGCCCATTCCGAGAGAACTGACCAGTGAACTTTTTTATTGCAATCATGAGGGAAAGAACTTAAAAGTACTATTCACATAAATTTGGTTGGATCTCTCACCTTTTGTTCAAATTCTCAACTTCTTCATCTGTAACCTGACCTCTAAACACCACCTTACTGATCCTATCTGATGGCTAACATTTTCCCTTAAAAAATTTAAAAAAAAAATTAAAAATACTGAAATCAAAGTCAATCACTGAAATCTAAAGACAATATATATATATTTAAATTAAAACAAAATCGTGAAATGTTTGTTTGAAAGGAAACGAGATATACCTGGTGAGAATGAGCAGCAGAGGTGATTGAAGAGGAATAGGAGGGAGGAATTTCAGACCAGGTGAGTAGATCTATGGTGGATGTGTGAGACTTCCTCATTGGTGTACTTCTCTCTATTGTTCCTTCATTCTCAAAGAAATCAAAATGCTCAAACCGTAAAAGAAAAGAAATCAAACAGAGAATGAGAATGGCTTATTCTAGAGAGAAAATGAAGTGTATGAATCATTCAAGAAAAACCCTCAAAGAATCTGAAGTAAACTATGTGGAGAAACACAAATTTTTATTTTTTTGATAAACTCCAATCTAATGAAAGATGTATTGAAGCTTTACCTTTGATCGCAATGAGAGAGAGAGAGAGAGAGAGTTTGATCCTGCCGAAAGAATGAGGACAGTGTCTTTAGATGAACCAAATCGAAGTGGCCAAAATCTGTCTTCGAACCCTCTCTCTTTTCCCTCTCTTCTCAACTTCAAATCGACTCTAGAATGAACCAAATCGAAGTGTCTCTTTAGGGTTTTGCAAGCAAGTTTTGCTTCTGCCTCTTCAAATCAACAAAGAGAATAAAATGTAACAATTTTTCCCAGAAGAGAAGTCACTTTTACCAAACCCTAAAACTAAAAAAAAATTACTTGTCTTGGTTTAACAATTAAAAAATTACTTTTGTCTTTGATTTAACAATTAAAAAAAATTAAAAACTTGGTTTCTCTTATGTCAGTTGATGTATATGTTCTTTTTCTAATATATATATATATATATTTTTTTTTGGGTAAATTGGCACTAGAAAATTTCATTTTGGCGCTTTTTTTTTTGAACATACAATTCACGACATGAATTGTGTGTTGTAAAAAGGAAATACTTTTAATGGCAGACAATGTGTGCGTTGTAAAAAGTGCAATACTTTTAACGGCGGGCGTTGTGTGTGTTGTGAAAAGTGCAATACTTTTCATGACTGACGTATGTGTGTCGTGTATAGTTGATGTATTAGCGACATGCCATATTCATGTCATAGAAAGTTTTATTATTTATGGCAAACATTGCAAGCCGTAAAAAAATCATTGTTACTACCATTCATGGCCTACACAATAGACACGCCGTGGTTGGAAAATTATTTACGACATGCAAAAAAAGCAAGTCGTAAAAGTAGGAAACTACGGCGTGTATTTATTGTATGTCGTTAATGTGGTGCCATAAAAAATCAGTTTTGTTGTAGTGGAACCAATTACAATAACTGCATCGGGTGGTATCAAATCCTAGTCCAATCCTAAAGTTATGCTAACATTCAGTATCAGGATTACATTCCATCATCATAAAGAAACTATTATGGCAAGAGGGCATTCCTATTTCTTAGTTAAGTTGTCCTAAAAGATTATCAATATCGGTATCACTCTTTGAATCACTATCTAAACTTGTTACGGCATCACTTATTATGCCGTAGACTTCTCCGTCATCACTGTTTATGCTTACAATATCTTCTTCTAAATATTCTATAATATGTAATCTTTCTATCTGTTTATTAGCATTAGGCTTATGTCTTTTTGGGCAATTTTTGCAAAATGATTGGGCTCTCCACATATAAAACAATTACATTTTTTAGTACTAGGTTTCCTAACATATCTTTGTTCACTTTTATCTTTCTCTCCTTTAGGTAGATGCTTATAATTAGTTCTATTAAAAGTTCTACTCTTTCTAATGAATTTTTGTTTTTTCCATAGTTTTTTATATTTATTCCCCCAATATTTTTTTTTTTTTTTTTTATTTTTCATTTTTTTTTTTTGTATTTTCTTCTATTATGTTTATTTTCATATTGTTGTGGAGTGTATATTATGCAACTGCATAAACCATAGTTTTGTTTTTTCAAATCTTTCTATATTTTGACTTCTATACATTTTTCTCTAAGCTTTCTAAATGTAAAAACTATTCTAGGTCCTATTCCTAAAGCTCCTCTTATATTTACTTCTCTTGTGGCTATTCTTGCTGGTAAGGTTGTATAATAAATTGACCATTGATTCTCTATTTCTCTTCTAAATTCTCCAGGTCACTTTCTAAAATATTTATTTCCTATTTCTTCGTCAAAACTTTTTCGTGTCCTGGCTACTATGACTAAATATTCTTTACTAAATGGTACAAAATATTTCCAACTTCCTAGTGCTATCTGATCTAATTCAGTTAATGCTATGCTTTGAGTATAATCATTTCTTTTGGAAGGGTCATATTCTATGAGCATTTCTTTTATAAAACTAGTAAAATTCCATGGGTTATCTCCTAATCCTTTAAGGCTGTCTAATGGTATCCTCGTATTTTCCTTTAAAAGTTAAATATATATTAAAAGCTGAATCTTCTAAAAGTGTTTCCATATATTCCCACATATCATTTCCTTCAAAGGGATTATTTATTCAGGCTTTCACTACATCTTTTTTTTTTTTTTTTTTCCATTTCTCTATTACTTCTTGCCATATCTGAGGGTCGAATTTAGCTAAATCTAAAAGGGTTCCTTGGTTAGTGGCTGGTTGTAATTGTATGCTTAGATCTGGTTGTCTACGTTTACCATGAAACTCATATTGTTTATTGGGATCTGCTTTACTACGTCCTATATTGGTTAATGGTCATCTTCCTCCTACCTCATATTGCATTGATTCTATTGGTTCTTCTACCATGGGTTGTGGCTCTGGATTGCTAGTTCCTGTGCTTTCTGTTGTTTGAGGAAATGTTTGAGTATTCATATAAAAGGTGTCTTCTACTGTAGACACCCCATTTTTGACCGTCCTCAAGACTTGGACGTCACCGCTTGAACACTCGGTGATCATCCATGTTTGTGTTCGTCTTGAGTTCCCGGAGGCCGTGGCAGTGCGCCTCGCCTCAGGACCTCTCGACTCGACTGTTTTGTATCTGGTTTGCACCAAAACTTTTGTGTTTTGCCTTTGAGGGGCAGGGTAGGGCTTGTAGACCATCCCCACCCATCACCGGCCCTGGCTTGAGGCCACCAGCTATGTGTAGACACCCCATTTTTGACCGTCCTCAAGACTTGGACGTCACCGTTTGAACACCCGGTGATCATCCATGTTTGTGTTCGTTTGGAATTCCCGGAGGTCTCGGCTACGCGCCTTGCCTCAGGATCTCCGAACTCGACTGTTTAGTGTCTGGTTTTGCACCAAACACTTGTGTTTTTCCTTGGAAGGGTAGGGAATGCCTTGTGAGGCATCCCCACACATCACCGGCCATGGCTAGAAGCCACCGGTTGGTTTTTTGTTGCCATCGGCAATGTATATTGCCGGTCGGCACTCTTTGTTGCCGGTCGGCAGTCCATTTTGTCAAAATGACAATTTTGGGCAGCCGACTACTGTTCATCTGCTTTTGCAGATATTTTAAGACAGCTGTCTTGCATTTTGTTCCCCTCTATACACGTGTATGGAGGGATGGCCCTCTTGTTAGCTTACCTTGTAAGCTTTACAAGATTGGCTCCTCTATAAGAGGGGCCCTCCTCTCTTGGCTTTAGGGTTAGAGAGACTTAGGTTAGAAAAATACAGAGGAGAGCTCTGGTTCTAGGGTTAGTGTAGTTGTAGCTATTCTATCTCTCTTTTTCTCCCTTTTGTGCCTAAGGTGTTTTTGTCTTACTATTGCACACAAACACATAGTGTTACACCTTCTCTTGGTTGTTGAGGGACCAGAGGGTTGTTCTTAGTGTTCTTGGCTGGATTTGAGCTTGAAGGAGCAACAAGATCACCATTGTTGAAGAAAGGCTTCAAGGGTAAGAAACTAGTCCTTTTTACCCCGTTTTTGCATCCTATTTTTTCCTATCTTAGAACTATTTTTGAGCTTAGTGAATAACATAAAAAAGTTCTGTTTTTGGGCCCTCTACATAGTTTGTTTAGAGTGTTTTGTGGTTTGGAGGTGTTTGACCCCTCTTAAGCCTTGAGAGGCCCCCATTTTGTGCTATTTTGGGTGAGCTCCGGGACTTTGGTGTTTGGGTCTCCTCACCACTAAAATCTTGAGGGATTTCAGTGGTAAGGATGGTGCCTTGAAGTCTCAAGAAGGAGAGGGCCACCCCCTCTCCTTGTTGTCCTTGAAAATGACCCATTTTGGCCTCTTGAGGGAGCATCATGTTTGGGTGTTTGTTGATCATGCCATGGCTGTGTTTTGTGCTTATTATGCCATGATATAACATTTTTGTGTGTTGGTTTTGGTACACCATGCTTGCTTTGCATACCTACCTTGTAATACCATGATTTGCCTCAATACATGCATAGCATTTAGACTATCATGCTTTTGTGTTTTGGCCAAGCTTTGTGAAGCTTATTTGCATGATTTGGTGTGCTAAGGGACTATTTTAAGTCATTGGAGTCATTCATGCCTTGCTTTGTATAGCCACCATGCAATACCTCTTGTATGCCTTAAGCTTTAACCCCTCTAGCATGCCTTACTTGTATGACTTGTTTGATTGGGCACCTTTTCTAGCATGTTTCTAGTGTCTAACATGTTGGTTATATGTCCATGTTGCATTAGTCAAACTTAACATGAACTAGGACCATGCATGTTTGCTAACTAGTTTATTGTTTTGGCACGAAGTACGATGTAAGTATTTTCATGCTTTAGCATATCGCATGTGTGTGAATGCTATCATGACAGCATGCTTACCATGTGGCTAGATGCTTATGTGATAAACTGTTTGAATGCCTGTGGGTGAAGGTTGGATTGTCTGAGTTGGAAAAACTCGTTGAAATCCGTATTTTAGCCTACTTGCGAGTAGCAAATTCCAAAGTATTTTTCAAAACAAACGGATATGCAATGTTGTTCCAAATTAGGCGATCTAGTCTATACTTGTTTGCTGTGCGCATAACATAGTAATCCTAGGCTAATAACTGGAATAAGAGCACATAACGTTTTCAAAAACGGATATCACGGTTAGTAGAGGCCGGTCTTCGGACCGGGCGAGAGGGGGTGCTCATAGCTGACCTTCCCCAATCGTACCCAAGCTCCCGAGCCGAGGCAACTTTGGTGATGACGGGCACGTGGCCTTTGGCACCGAGTCAGGGTTTCCTAAATTTCCCATTTAAAAATATTTAGGTGGCGACTCTGTATTTGGCAAAGCAGTCCATGTTTGGCGCTTCTTTTCAAAAATCTGTTTTCTCAAAACGATTCGCCGGATTTGGACTCTTTGGTTCAGATTTAGAATTGTGACACAAATCGAGTCCGAACTGTAGCGGAGGTCCCCCCGCGGGCGTGTTACACTATGTTTTGTTGCCACCGGCCAAATGTTTGGCCGGCCGGCACTATAGATGGTCGGCCGGCTATCTTTTTTTGGTCAATTGCATTTTTGGCCGGCCGACTACTGTGCATCTACTTTTGCAGATATTTTTCTGCAGCTGGCATGCACTTTCACTCCCTCCATACACGTGTATGGAGGGATTGCCCTCTTGTTAGCTTCCTTTGGAAGCTTTACAAGACTAAGTTGTCTATAAGAGGGGGTCTTCTCTCTCTCTTTTAGAGGTTAGACAATTTAGACAGAATTTTCAGAGGGTTTTGAGTTTTAGGGTTAGGGTTCATATGTCCTCCATCTCTATATATCTCTCTCTCTCTCTCTCTTTGTTTTGTGAGTGTTTTTGCCTTAGTTTTGCACACAAACACCCACCATCACACCTTTTCTTGGAGCTGAGGCCCTTGAGGGTTGTTTTTGGAGTTTTGGAGCTGGTTTGAGCTTGAAGAACCAGCTGGTCCACCATTGGTGAAGAGGGTCTACAAGGGTAAGAAACTTGTCCCTTTATTCTCCATTTTTGCATTGCATTTTTGCCTACCTTGCATCTGTTTTTGAGCTTTGTGTATAACATATAAAAGTTTTGATTTTTAGTGCTCTAAATAGTTGGTTAAGGTTGCTTTAAGCTTTGGGGTTGTTTGACCCCTCTTAAGCCTTGAAAGGCTCCATTTTGTGCCATTTTGGTTGAGCTCCGGGACCATTGTGTTTGGGCCTCCTCACCACTGAAATCTTGAGGGATTTCAGTGATGAGGATGGTGCCTTGAGGTCCTAGGAAGGAGAGGGCCACCCCCTCTCCTTGTTGTCCTTGAAAAGGGCCCTTTTTGCCTCTTGAGGGAGCATCTAGTCTAAGTGTGTGTTGGCTATGCCTTAGCTGATTTTCATGCTCATTATGTCATAATATGCCTCTGTTTTTAGTTGGTTTGGACACACCTTGCTTGTTTAGCATACATGTCATGTAATGCCATATTGTAGCCTTAACATGCATCTAGGTTTTAACCCTTGTTCAAGCATGCTTTTGGCCTAGCTTTGTGAAGCTTTTGCACTTTTTTTGCCATGTTTAAGGTCTGTTTTTGGTTGTTTTGGTCAACCATAACATGTATTGCATAGCTCATTTGCATTGTTAGCTTGTAGGCTTTAAGTATGTGAAGTGTTGAGTATGCATTGTTTGATTTATTTTAGTGGTTTGGCACCACTTATGGCATCATTTCAGTCCCCATGACATGCTTGTATGCTTGCCTTTGATGCCTCTTTGATGCCTTGAAAGCTTGTGTTGTACGCTCCATGTTTTGGTAACTATGCATGCTTTTGGATTTGAGCCATTTAGATGCCATCTAGATGTGTTGTTGGCTTTGTTTTAATATGTTAAAACTCTGTTTTTGATCATTTAATTCATGCCATGTTTAGTTTTGTTAAGGGTAGTTTAATGCCTCCCTTAGCTTACCTTGGGTTTTGGATCTTGGTTGCATGTCTTGGCTTATCCTGTTTAATTGATTTGGCATCATATTTAACATGATTTCAGAGCTTAATGTGCATGCTAATTGTCCATGTTTAGTCTCTTTTAAGTGTGCTTAAAAGTTGCTTTTATGTGCTTAAGTGTTGGCCTATTATCATGTGCATATGTGTGTGTGTGTTGGACCTCACTTCCATAGCATTGGCCACTATTTTAGGCTTGTTTGAGAGTCGCCTAATTTAGTTTAAGTCCATCCCTTTGTTTGTTGCATGCTCTCCTTGTATGTTGTCGCATATTAGTGAGTTGTTGCGCGATTGAAATCGCATGATTGAATGAAGTCACATGCTTGTTTGCATGCTTAAACACCCACATTGTGCCTTGCATACTTGTAAGTTGCGTTGCTTTATGCCTTACATGCTTTCTTTACCTAGGTTGTATGCCTAACATGCATTGCTTGCTTGCATTGTCTATGTTGCATACTAGCCAACATGCTTAGAGTTGCATTGCATTAGCATGTATACTTGGCCTCTTGAATTGCTTGTGATAGAGATTGAGTTCAATTTGTTTGATTATGTGCATTGCATTCCATATCAAAATGCACACTTGATTCTTTGGGCCATCATGCATGGAAATGCGCGATTGGTGGTCCGAGAATCGAGAATCATGTCCCTTTGAGTCATAAATATGATAAGGGGTGTGATTGGTGCATACATTGCTTGAAATGCATTGCCATGCCAAGTTCTATCCTCTGCTGCTGTCAAACCAGTTTTTGCAGGAAGATTTGGCCGACCGGCCATCTTCAGTGCCGACCGGCCATCATTTTTGGCCGATGGAGCAACTTTGTGGCCGGTGACCATTATCCATGGCCGGTGGCCAATCCCCTCAGCCGGTGGTGTTCTACAGCACTCAGAGAAGCAACCCTGAGACTTTGGCAGTCATCAGAGAAGCAGAGTGGGGAAAACAGAGGCAACTTGAGCATGGTGGCGGATTTCCGAGCAAAACCGAGCGCGCACTGCATTGGGTCTTCATCCCGAGACTGTTTACTGCTTAATTAGATTAATTAATTAGGTGGTTTATAATATTGGTTAGCTTGCGAGTTAGTTAATCTGCATTATTCTTTCGGTCCCTCCGAGCGAGGGTAAATTTGTAATAAGTGTGCATGAAATTGTGTATGTCTTCCAACCTCACGTCTTTCTTCCCTTTTATTTAACCGCTTACAATGGTTAGATTTAGGGCATATTTCAATTAGCATACTTATGCTTCTCATGTTTGCATTCATTCATCAGTATTGCATGCACCGGGCTCGGTACATCATGCTAACTGCACTTGCATTTCAATTCCAAGTTGAGTACTTGTTAGTTACAGCATTTCACATGCCATTCCTAGATTAGCCGAGCCTACTCTAGTGACATTTTGTATGCGATGCATTAGCCACTTACCATGAACTAGGGTCATGCATGATTACTAACATGTTCTTGTTTTGGCACGGAGTACTTTGTAAGTATTTTATGCTTTAGCATCTTGCATGAGTGTGAATGTTAACATGACAGCATGCTTACCATGTGGCTAAATGCTTATGTGTTATAAACTGCCTGAATGCCTGTGGGTGAAGGTTGGATTGTTTGAGTTGGAGCAACTCGTTGAAATCCGTGTTTTTAGCCTACTTGCGAGTAGCAAATTCCAAAGCGTTTTCCAAAAAACGGATATGCAATGTTTCGTTCCAAATTAGGCAATCTAGTCTATACTTTTGTATTGTGCGCATCACATAGTAATTCTAGCTAATTAACTGGAATAAGAACACATAACGTTTTCAAAAACGGATATCACGGTTAGTAGAGGCCGATCTTCGAATCAGGCGAGAGGGGGTGCTCATGGCTGACCTTTCCCAATCGTACCCAAGCTCCCGAGCCGAGGCAACTTTGGTGATGACGGACACGTGGCCTTTGGCATCGAGTCAGGGTTTCCTAAATTTCTCCATTAAAAAATATTTAGGTGGCGACTCTGTATCTGGCAAAGCAGTCCATGTTTGGCACTTCTTTTCAAAAAATCTGTTTTCTCAAAACGATTTGCCGGATTTGGACTCTTTGGTTCAAGATTAAGAACCGTGACACAAATCGAGTCCGAACTGTGGGGTGAGGCCCTCACGCGGGGCGCGTCCACATCTACGTTAGACTGTTTTGGTATTTTAAATATAACTACATATTCAGTATGAAATTCTTAGTCCAAAAATGACACTGCCTCATCATGGGTATGTCCCCTAGCTATATATTCATAATATCTGGTATCTAATATTTTATTCATATCACTTAAGGTAAAATTATCCAAATCTATTTCATTAATATTATATATCCTATTTTGTGATACTATTTTTTTTCTTTGTCATTACATAAAGCTGATCTATGCTACTATGATTATCTTGATTTTCCTCCTTATCTATGTTACTGAATTTATCTTCTTTGGATCTTTTCTGGGGCTATGTATATTGATTAAATCTTACTGCATAACTACCGTCTACTTTTTGATATAGTAGGTTATCTTGAGGGGCTAACCTTTTTTGTCCTAAGAAATCTCCTAAATTCCAATCTAGGGCTGCATTATCTGCAGAATTATATTTTTTAGCTGATAGTGCCTTTATTCCTTTTGCTCCTAATAACTTAATTATCTAATCATTTATAAGTCTATAATGGGTATTGCTTTCTGAGACCGCTAGGCCTAAAAATCCTGTGCAAACTAATAAATCATTTTCTCCCATTTTCATTTTATATCTCTACTTTTTATTCATATTTTTATCTTTTTATTAAAGGTTGAGGTTGGTAAAAGAAAATCTGGTGTGAAATAAACTATTCCTCCTTTTGAATTCATATCTAATTTATAGCTGCCTAATATACTTTGTCCTACATTAAACCTATCATCATAAAGACATACAAAGACTCTAGCTCCTAAATTTTCTCTGGTTAAAGCCTTAATTCCTATAACAACTAATCATAAGTGGGTCATCTTGAGATGTTCATTTATAGCATAATTATAACTGTCTCTATTTATTAAATTTAGCTCTATTTTTTCATCTTCATGAGTTACGGTAATCATTTGTTCGCCATAGTGTTTAAATAAATATTGTTTCCTATGAATTTTTCCTAGTTTACACACATACTTGGTTGGAATTAAATCTAATTTTTCCTTTTTGAAGTTCCTATTTGTTGTTCTACATCTATGAATTCTTCGACCTTAATATCTTCATCTTCATTATGCTTTTTACTACTACTTCCTTTTACTAGCTGTTTGAACATTTTATTTTCTATAAGTTCTACAAATAGGCTTTCTTACTGATAATCCTGATGGTAATTTAAGATTTTCAAAATATTTAGCTATATTTTCTTCGTTTATTTGAGAATGAACCTTACTTGTCCTTCAACCTTTTTATCCTTTTTGATGCACTAATCTTTCTAAAGAAGCTATACGATTTTCCAAACTGTGTAGTTGTTATGATAGTTCCTCAAATTTTTCACACAACCTAATAAGAAATAAAATTTCTATGTTATTTTATCTTACAAATATTTTATCTAACTGATTTATTCTTTGATAGCTACTAATTCATTCTGGGTTATTATGAAAATCTTCTGCTTGTTTTAAAATGGCCAAATAATCTCTGTTAGCTTTCTTATTACTGCTCATAAATTAAGATCTTATTAATTGCTCTAATACTTCTAGCTTTTGTTTAAATTATCCTGAATTTGATTGATCTGTTCTATTTGTCTAGCTATTTGATTTATTTGATTATGAGTTGCTTAGATTCTAACTCTATCTGTTTCAAATTACTAGTGTTTATGGCTGAAATTAAGGTTTCAATTTCTAGCTTAGTGGGAACCTTTTCTGAATTTAAATCTAACCTTTTTTGTATAATCGAGCTACACTGATCTTGGATATAATCTAATTTCTTATCTTGATCGTTAATTATACTGCGAGCATTACGAAGATGGTCTATAAACAAGGTAAAAAGATTGTTAATTTTATCCACATCCTTTTTAATATTTTTTGCAAAATTAATCTGATGATCTATAATACTATTTAGCTGAAAATTATGTTTGCTATGAAGCTTATGTGTAAAATTACCTTCAAAATTACAACAAAATTTATTTTTATCTATATTAAGGCGATGATTATTATAATTACTGAGATCTAAATCTAGGTATTCTGCTTTTTTCATACAAAAAATTAAATCCTAATTTATAATTATTAAAAGCTACTATAACATCAAACTTGTAACTAAATTTTCCAATAATAAAAACTACTCTATTTACGTAAGCAAAATGCATACACTAACTTAAATTGTCTTAAAACCGAACATTGCTCTGATACCAATTTTTTCGGGGGTTAGTGGTTTACTACTATTTTGGAATTGGGCTGAGAGTTATCTAGTTAATTCTGCAGTTATTCTACTGATAAGTTCTTAAGCTGTTGTATTAATTGCTCTAAGGCTTCTTGTTTTATTGCTAGCTGTCTGTCAATTTGTGTGACTCTCAAATTATGGTGTGCTAGAGATCTACCTGTAGCTAATGATAACAGAAATTGATATATTTATTTCAGATCTTCTATCTCTTGTCTAAATTCAGTACTAGCTTTAATTTTAATTCTAAGTTCTCTTTCTGGAAGCATGAAACTTTGGGTTTAAAAGATATTATATTGAAAATATTCCTTTGGTATTTCGATTTAGATTACTCTTCTATTATTTTAAATTTCTTTCATTATTTTGTAAAACTATTTTTAAGTGATGTTTGCTTTCATTACATGTACTCCCACCTTGAAGCTAAGTCTTGTTTGACATAGTTATAGATACTCCATTTTTTACTGCCCTTACGACTTGGACGTCACTGCTTGCCCACCCAATAATGAAGTTGTATATGATTGTCAAGTGCTCGAACCCTATACACCTCTTACCTTGTTTTGGACCAAACCACAATTTTTCAAGCCTGAAAACCTTGGGACCTGCCGACCCCCTTGTGTGGGCTGTCGGCCACTGATATTGGCTACCGGCCACAAGTGTGTTTTGGCAGATATTTATGCCAGCTGTTTCCACAGGTGCTTGTATCTACTTACACGTGTATGTATTGATATTTCTGAAGGAGTTGCATGTTTTTCTATAAATAGAAGACCTTTCATTCCATTTTTTAGGGTTGGAAAATTTGGAGCAAAATATTTTCTCTCTCTCTCTACAATTCTCTATCTCTCTCTTGCAAATTCTTGAGCCTTTGCCTATACACTCTAAACCAAACCTTATGGCCTTTGAGCTGAGGTACTTTTGAGCCTACTTTGAGCTCTTGAGGGTGTACAAGTATTGATTTGTTGCTTAGAGAGTGTTCTCCTCTTCAAGAGGTATAAGGCTTAGCTTGTTACTTTGATTTATTTGTTATTTTTCCTACTATTTTTAGACTATTTTTGGGTTATCGAAACTTTGAAATTTTGGACTGAAACTTGTGGTTTAAGGCCAATAAGGGTGGAGGGGTGGCTCACCATTCCTTCCACCTAGTTTCTTAGGCTTTTACCCTTGTGTTTCCCATCTTGTTGCCATCCTTCTTTTTCTTTTTCTTTTTTGAGCTTTTAAATACTAATTTTCAAAGGCTTTCCAGTGGCAAAAATCATGTTTTGAAGTCCAAAAATAGAGGGGGTAGCCTCCCATCCTTATGCTTTGTTTACTAGCTTACATAGCTCCATGTTGTAGCTTATCATTTTGGTTATTTTTGTCTTAATTCTAGCATGTTTTAGAATTGATTTAGCACCATTTTAGCACTGTTTTTAGTTGTTCATTGCATTTGTGCCTTGTATTGCATGCTTGTAGTGTAATTGTCCTCATAGGCTTGGTGGTTTGGGCCTTAGCCACCAACTTATTTGAGTTGATAGTGTTTATTTCTTGCTTTCCATATTTGTGATCACCTCTAATCACCTCTACAACCTCCCTCTTTTCTTGGCTTTTCATTTGCTTTGAAAGTTGTTTTAAGCTAGTTGTTTGTTTTAAGCTTGAGATTGAGGCATTGTGCTTAATGGTTTAATCCTTTGGGGGGTTCATTACCAACGGCATGATACTTCTCTCATGCCTAAAACAACACTTGGTTTGATACTCCTTTCCATTAAAGGACTTAATTTTCACTTTTGGACTTAATTAACTAAGGAATGGTTGGTAATTAAAATGGAGTAATAAAATTGGGACTAAAATAATGCAAGATAATAACTTGGTTAGGGTTCAATCAGACGTTAATTGAACCCTTGAGTCTTGAATCGTTTCATACTTGTTCGTGATGAAAACGATTCAAGAGTCATTGTCAACCACTTCCTTTGATCAACCTATGATAGGGAGGGGGTTTGAGAGTCTTTTTTGTTACATTTATTGAACTTGTACCCCTTTGATGCATAGGCCATCATGCAATGAAATTGCATTGATTGATGGTTTGTGAATCAAATTTACCACTCCTTTGAGCTGTTTGATGATGAGGAGAGGTAAGTTATACAAACAACCCTTGAGAATACCTTGGTTGTGCTCTGTTTGCTCTCTGTTGTAGCATGAGGGACCAGGCTCTAGTGGCCGACATGCCACTATTTCTAGATGGTAGGCTATCATTTGTGGCCGGCCGGCCACCACTTCTGGCTTGCCGGCCACCATTGCAAAACCAAGCAGTGGCTTTTTGAAACAAAACAGAGTTGATTTTGAGGTGAAAAACAGTGCAAGTGTTCTAACTGTGCAACAGAAGCTTTTTGGTAGCAAAATAGTGGCTTTTTCCGGTGGAAATCCGCGCACATGCATGAGCACTCCTCACTTCCCGTGGCTGTTTAGTTTAATTACTTAGCTTAGTCATTTCTTTAAATTTTGTAAAGTGTTGTAATTAATTAGTTGTGACTAGTTAATTTTGTCTTGTAAATAATTAGTTAGTTTTATGTTCTAATTATTTCTAGATTAGTTATTTATTTATTGTTGTAATAATTAATTAGCTAGTTTAGTTAATTTATTTCATTTGGGTTTGTAATAGTTAGTTAATTAGTTTTAATTCGTTAGCTATAATTAGTTAGCTAGTTAGTTAATTCGGACTCTCTTGCGTGAGGGCACACCATTGTAATAATTTGTATGTTTTCCAACCCCACGTCTTTTTCCTTTTTATTTACTTGCTTATGATGGTTAGTTTTACGGCATCATGTTTCGTTTAGCATCTCTCATGCCTTGCATCCACTTGTCTTGCATGCATTGAGTTCGGTGCATCATTCTAACTCGCATTGTTAGTTTAACGCTTATTTGAATATATGCTTAGACCGCATGCTATCAAATTGATTCACATATTATGTTAAGTAGCTGAGCCTATTTAGAGTGCATATCGCCTGTGTTGCATTAGTTATATTGCATTAGTTAGGATCATGCATTTTTCTAACTCTTTCATCTTTTTGGCTTGGAGTACTATGTGAGCATTCATTGCTTTAGCATATTGCATTGCATGTTGATGTTGCCATGTCAAAGCATGGTCACCATGAGGCTAAGTGCTTAAATGATAAACTGTTTGAATACCTATGGATGAAGGCTAATTGCTTGAATTGGAATAATTTGAGTAATGTTCATATGCGATCACTTTTTCAAGTGGGACATATTCGAAACAATTTTCAAAACAAATATGAAATCAAATGTTTTAATTTTTGCAAGTTAGTCTGTACCTGTGTGTGCGCGCATCACATAGTAATGCTAGCCTAATAACCAGAACAAGAGCATATAATGTAAATAAAATTCATATCATGATTAGTAAAGGCTGGTCTTTGATTGGGCGAGCGGGGGTGCTCAATTCATGACCTTCCCCTCTCGTACCTAATTTCCCGAGCCTAGACAATCTTGGTGATGACGGACACGTGACCTTTGGCACGAGTCATGGGTTTCCTAAATTTTTCAAAAATATTTAGGTGACGATTCTGTATTTGGCAAAACAGTCCATTTTTGGCAATTTGATTCAAAATCAATTTTTCAAAAGATTTGCCAGATTTGGACTCTTTGGTGTTTATCTATTTCACATTGAACTTGTGAGATCAGATTCAGAACTACGGGAGTCCGATACTATAGGACTAGTCGTCTTCTGAAAGGAGAACTAAAAGTCGAGTTACAATAGTATAGTTTTATTTTTCTATTCCTTACCTTTCCCTTCCTGCCTACAATTTCACTCTAATGCCTGATCACGGCTCACAAGGGTTTTTCAGCTAAGATCACTCAGTAATGAAATAGAAAAACAATAGATACTATGAAGGTTTAAAGTATGTAATATTAATAAGCAAGCAAACATTCCATGAAGTTAGTTTTTCAAAAAGAAAATATATTTTTGAACAGAAGAGTTACCCTTTTAGAAATGCCTAAGGAAAAAGAAAGATTATTCACACTTCATATTAATATAAGAATATACTTACAAAGAATTATGTTACAGATTCTAGGACACTTAAAAGTTTTGAAAGACAAAGATGTGAATATTTGAATAAGGACTTGAGTGACTTGAGTGTGTGTTGCTAATTGAAGAATGATTCATATTTATAGTGGTAACTACTCTAGAGACGGACTATCGAAGAATCAAGATAAGGATACCAAATACTATTTTGAGCCCTATCTTACATCGTTCAATTCTCTCTCTTGATTTTTTGTTTACAGAATAAACAATAACAATAAAGAATGGGTACAATACACGTGTAAAGACTCTTATAATTTTTCTTTAATGTAGTAAGATAGGAATCGTCTGGCCTATTAAAATAATAAGTAAAGAAAAAACATGCTACTTATCGACACAAATAATTACAGGCACCGTTTGGAAAGATAGTTTAGGAGTTTTTTTGGCTATTTTAATCACAAAAGATAAAATAAACTATTTTAATTATAACAAACAAAATATCACATCCAACCCATAATCATTACACTCTTCTCTCATAAAAAAGTCAAAAAAATCAAAAAATCTTTCGCAAATCAAATTTTTTAACTCAAATTAAAATAATCAAAAAAATTAAAAATTAAAAATTAAAAATTAAAAAACTAACTCCCTTCCCAAACGACACTACAATAACTTCTTTTTTTTTTTTTGACGTGAGTTCTAATATATTTTTTTGAGCGTGAAGTGAGGCTTTGGCCAAGTTTGGCAAGATCAAAAAAAACCAAAAAGTTAAAAAGTTACTCAAAAAATTAAAAAGTTATCACTATTCACCAAAAGTCAAAAATTACGGCTGCACAACTCCCAATCCTAATTTTCCCTACACACTAATTTATACAATTTTTTTAATACACATGTTTCCATAAAAAAATAAAAAAGTTAACCCAAATATCCATATTTTTTTTCTCAATTTTTTAATCTAAAAAGACAAAAAGTGTACTTATTTAGGACAACCAGACAATCCCTTTATCTCCGACAGCAACAAATAATTATGCTAGTTTTTATCGTTTTCTATCAATATGGAGTAGTGAGGCTTACTGTAAATGCCTACCGATGTGGACGCTTGATGCCTAGATGCTTTATCTCCGATAGCAACAAATAATTCTGCTAGCTTTTATCGTTTTCTGACAGAATATCAATATGGAGTAGTGAAGCTTACTGTAAGATTGTGTTTGGATTGAGTGATTTGGGGAGAAAAGAAAAGAAATAGAGAGAAATGTATTTCTCTTCCTTGTTTGGTTATCTTAAGTGGAGAGAAATGGGGAGAAATAGAGAGAAATGGAGAGAAACTCATTTCTCTTATAACCCTCATTTTCAATCTTCCCAAAAGTGGAGAGATTGGGAGAGAAAAGAAACCACAAATGTTTATATTTTCATAATACCAATTTTACCCCTATAAAAATAAAAGAAATAAAATGATTGAAAATATAAAAAGGTTATTTTGGTAATATAACACAAAATAATTTCTTTTCTTTTCTCTTAATGAAATCTAACCAAACAAGAAGGAGAGAAATCACAATCATTTCTTTTCTTTTATTTCTTACTTATCCAAACAAAAAGGAGAGAAATTACAATCATTTCTTTTCTTTTCTTTTCTCTTATTACTTAAGTAATCATTTCTTTTCTTTTCCCTCCTAAGTTACCAAACATAGCGTAAATGCATACTGATGTGGACGCTTGATGCCTAGATGCTCACTTGATGGTGAAGTTGGATGATACTCTTGAATGCCCACTTGATGGTGAAGTTAGAAATGATCAAATCCTCAAAAAAAAAAAAATAAATAAATAAAATAAAAAAATAAAAAAATTCATCGCCATTTCAGATCCTTCTATTCTTTCTCTTCTGATCTCCTCTCTTTTTTAACCTCTCTCTTTGTTTATCTTTCATGTTCCATTATCTCTCTCTTCTATCCATCAATTCTCTTTGCCGATTCAAGTCGGTATCTCGTTCATGGCACTCTGATCTCCGATCTCGCCCAAACCCACTTCACTCGATGATCCATTCTCATGGATGAGTCTGATTCTTATTGCCTCTTCTCTGCAGACTATTAAACCGACAATATTCCAATAGCGACAAACCTCGAATTCCCATCTGTTGAAGCCGAATCCTATGAGGATTGAGGTGCTTTTTCTAGGTTGCTGAAGTCGAATGCCCATCTGTTCGTTGTGGGATTTTACACATAGCTTGGAAATATGGGTTTCTGTATTCTTCTCTCTTTCTACTGAGATTTGTCGGAGCTCCTCTACAGGTATTTTTTCCCCTTTTTTTTTTTTATTCTTAATATTTTGTTCCTACAGTCCTTATTTTTCCCCCCTCATTTTTTGATCTATTTTTTTCTCTAAAAATATTTCTTGTATAATTTATTTTTGAAAATTTCTATGTAAAAATTTGAAGGAAATTTAAATTTTTCTTGGTATTCTTTTGTTCAATTCTTGTTTGTTGCTGTTGGTTGTTTGTTGGTGGGAAATCAAAGACGGTTGGTTGTTGTTCAGCTGGCAAGTTTGGCAATTGCCAAAACTCCTGTCAAATTTGGCATCAGTTATAGCATTGCTGTAATTTAGCAGGGGATATGGCAGACCGTTTTTTGTGCACACCTGCTATAAAATGGCTTTGGCAGCTCCAATGGCAGACCATTGGAGATAAACTCCATCAATTGTTATTATCTTCCAAAAACCCACGAATGATCATTATTATCTTTGCAAATAGTTCACTATTTAATTCAATTATTTATTTATATAATAACGTTTTTAGAGCACAAAACCCAATGGAAGCGACACCATTATTGAGTAGTAATCGCAAATTAGGCCCAGCACTGGTTCTCAGACCCTCCGTTTCTTGGGTTTCATCAGTTTCAAATACGGTACTGAACACTGGTCCTCAGACCCACTTCGCAGCAACAACAAATTCAACAGCAATTGCATTTTCTCTGTTGCATTCGGTCAGGTGAGGCTGTAGTGTGAATTTGTTTTCCGATTATTTGATTCACTTAAAAAGATGGGTTTCACTCACTTGGGAGAGAAATTAATTGGGTTCAGTCCAAAATCTAAAATCAGTGAAGCAATTATTAGTATGATCAATATTGTTGTTGATGTTGTTTCTTAAGATGATGATTATAATATGATATGCACATTTGGTTTGGAATATGATTCACTTAAAATGATAATATAATATGATATGCACATTTGGTTTGGAATATGATTCACGTAAAATGATAGTTTCACTAAATTGGAAGAGAAATTAATTGGGTTTTGTCAAAATTGTAAAGTTAGTGAAGATATTATTGGTATGATCAATGTTTTTGTTGTTGTTTTGTAAGATGATAATAACAATATGCACATTTGGCTTGGAATATATATATTTTTTAATGCTTATGATGTTTGGTTTTGTTATTGTTGTTTTATGATGATGTGTAGATTTTGGGTGTAGCTTCTAAATGCATGAACTGTCTATAAACTGTTGATTACACTATCTGTGTGCATTTCTGTTCCAATGTAAGAATTTGGGGATTGTTAAAAGTAATGGGTTTGACTCTATTGGTAGTTTTGTGAAAGAGGGGTGTAATTTGTTGTCAGTGTCTATTTCTGATATTTGGGTTTTGACTCTGCTTAACAAAATTGACTTGTGCTTTCTAAAACTTTAGATGTAATTCTTTAATTTTCTTTGATCACCGGGGCAGATTCCTGATAAAGTTATTCGGGCTGCAGAAAGAAGAGGATTAACAAAAGGTTGATAGTGTCTAAGATGGCTGAGTTTGAAGAGATGGCCGTGACTTCTGATGTGAAATCGGGAAATATGGTTTTTGAGCCTGTTCTAGAGGAAGGGGTCTTCAGATTTGATTGCATTGCGGATCATAGGAATGCAGCGTTTCCCAGTCTTTCTTTTGTTAATCCCAAAGACAAGGACACACCAATTATGACTAGCCACAATGTCCCTTCATATATCCCTACTTTTGAATGTGTTCTTGGAGAACAAATTGTTCAAATTGAGGTCAGTTACGTAACGTTATTTATTATCTTCCTCACCATAAGTATTTACTTTATTCTGTGTAGATATATATGGTTATGCATTTATAAATTTTGCCGCACATTTCACTAATGTAATTGGATTTTTGTTTTGATTTAGCTTCCAATTGGTACCTCATTCTATGGAACCGGAGAAGTTAGTGGACAGCTTGAACGGACGGGGAAGAGAGTAAGTTGAATTGGTTAGTGATCACTGAACTTTGTTCTTATTCTTCATGTATTGAGCAATTATGTTATATAAACAGGTGTTTACATGGAACACGGTTGCCGGAGCTTATGGGCCTGGTACTACGTCCTTGTACCAATCGCATCCATGGGTGCTAGCTGTTCTTCCAAGCGGAGAGGCACTAGGGGTTCTTGCTGATACAACGCGACGATGTGAGGTACTTGTGATTTTTTATTTATGTCATTTTGTCATGTATATGACTATCAAATGGATAGCTGCGTTAATGGTCAATTTTATTTGTTTTTATGCAGATTAATTTGCAGAGAGAATCAATAATAAAGTTTGTTGCTCCATCAGCATATCCCGTCATTACATTTGGTCCATTTGCTTCACCAACCGATGTTTTGATATCTTTATCTCATGCAGTTGGTAATCTTCTAAAGAACTTTATAATTTGTTCATTAAATCTACTATATAACGTCTTTGAATGCTTTTATTCAGCTCTCTTCTAATTTTCTGTCTTAGTTCTTGGAGACAAAGAAAGAGAGAGGATGCCTAAATTATGTACTGTTGATTCTTTTCAATTTTTTTATCGTTTTTGGCCGCTGATACATTTGTGTTTTAAATAGCTGCTTCATTTTCACCGAAGATTGTGGTGTCTGTATTTACCAGCTTAAGAAAATGCAAACATTTGGATTTTGGATGATATGGCAGATATTTTTTTCTTTGCTAGTGTTCTGCCGTTGTTGTTGTTGTCGTTTCCCACTTCTGGATAGTAACTTACTACCAGTATAACTGGTAATTTTCTCACCAGGTACTGTATTTATGCCGCCAAAGTGGTCACTGGGGTATCATCAATGTCGTTGGAGCTATGACTCTGATGCACGAGTTCGTGAGGTTGTTACTTTTGCATTTAAAGAGCTAAATAAATTCTCTCTCTCTCTCTCTCTCTATATATATATATATAAATGTTGGTTTGTGCATTACTATTCTTTTCCACTGTTTTTTTTGTTTTTGGTATCTTATGACCAAGTTCACAATCAAGGACATATTTGACATAGGATATATGTTTGGTTTCTTGTTTTTTTGATGAGTAAAAGCTGATCCTCACATTTATGATTGTGGAAGTCATTTTATTTTTACCTTCTAAAGAAAACAGAAGAAAGCTGTGAATTTTCTATAATTGTCTCTATTTTCTAGATATTTTGATCCTTGTATTTTCACTTATCCATTCACATATGCAGATTACCAGAACATTTCGGGAGAAAGGTATACCTTGTGACGTCATATGGATGGATATTGACTACATGAATGGGTTTCGTTGTTTCACTTTTGACCAGGCATGTCCTCATTAGACGATCTTAGTACATATATCCCTGGTACCATAAATGATTAGAAAATGGTTAGCTATTCCCTAGACCCTCCTGCCATTATTGACATGGAAAATGAACTATTGTGATTTGTATCAGGAACGCTTTCCAGATCCAAAATCTTTAGTGAAAGATCTTCATCTCACTGGATTCAAAGCAATCTGGATGCTTGACCCAGGGATCAAACATGAAGAAGGATACTTTGTTTACGATAGTGGTTCTGAAAAAGATGTCTGGATTCAAACAGCTGATGGAAAGCCTTTTGTTGGTAGATCACTTTATGCCTTTACATTCATGCTTGACCCAGGGATCAAACATGAAGAAGGATACTCATTTTCAAGTTTTAACTCTGTTTTTTAGGGGAGGTTTGGCCTGGGCCTTGTGTTTTCCCTGACTTTACACTGTCTAAAACTCGTTCATGGTGGGCTAGTTTAGTGAAAGATTTCATTCCTAATGGTGTTGATGGTATTTGGAGTGATATGAATGAACCAGCTGTTTTTAAGGTGATGCTCAGAACTCTTCCTCCCTTGCTTGCATATTTTTTAATTTGTTCATGGTCTTAGCATGTTTCTTCACAGGCTGTAACAAAGATGATGCCTGAGACCAACGTGCATCGTGGAGATATTGAACTTGGAGGTTGTCAAAATCACTCGCACTATCACAATGTATTATCCATAGCTCTATTCTTATGCTTTACATTTTACATTTTTATAAAGATCTTCACCCCCATCTTATGGTTGCCACATGATAAGCTTTAGAACTTATATTTATTTATATTTGATGTCCTTTGTAGGTTTATGGGATGCTGATGGCACGATCAACATATGAAGGCATGAAATTGGGCAATGAAAATAACCGTCCGTTTGTTCTTACTAGAGCTGGGTTTATAGGTAGCCAGAGGTATGCTGCAACATGGACAGGAGACAACCTTTCTACTTGGGAGCACCTTCATATGAGTATCTCAATGGTCCTTCAACTCGTAAGTGGACAGGGGATTTTGTGAAGCTTGACCAGAAATTTTGATTTTTGTGTTTTTGAGCTTGTTTTAAATTTGAACTTTAAAAGTGTTGTCAATAGTTGACCTTCTCCCTGGACCTACCTATAGCTTTTTCTTTGGAAGACTTGGAACTACAAATTAGTTAAATAAACCCACCATGCTAGGCGATGCTTTAGAAAATCTATCAACGACAACAAAAATGTACTCCATACCTCTATTATGAACTCCACAGTTGTGTACTAAAGTGAAATTAAACACCTGCAGCAATGAGACCTATATTTATCTAATTGTGTCTAGTACTTGTGTTTTGGAGGTTAATAAAATCTCTTATTGTTAATCTTCCTTTGCTTATCACTTGATTCTTTTGGTCTTCCATTAGTGTCTTTATTTTTCTTTAATTCAAGGAAGTTTTAAAACAAGACATTGAACCCCACAAGCCATCGTCTGGTCTTGTGATTGTTTTGTCAAGAGATTTCTTTGTTGAGAAAGAGAATAATGCTCCACATACCCAGATTGCTTAAAGTTGGATTAGATATATGGGAGAGAATTAGGTTTCTATTTTAAGTTAAACATGCTATCGTGTTGAGCTTTTTGAATATGAGACATTGCGCCAATGAAAATTAATTTTTCATTCAGGGGCTCAGCGGTCAGCCGCTTTCAGGACCAGATATTGGTGGGTTTGAAGGGAATGCAACACCTAAGCTGTTTGGAAGGTGGATGGGTTTGGGTGCAATGTTTCCTTTTTGTCGTGGACATTCAGACACTGGCACCATTGACCACGAGCCTTGGTCTTTTGGGGAAGAGGTTTGTCCGTACTTCACAGTGACAATTAACAATTTTACTGCTTTTGAACTTTGTGATTTGGGTTCAAATGTTTATTCAACTGATGTTTGTAATCAGTACTACAGAAACACTAAAAGCGATTGTGGATAACATAAGCTTTGGTAGGAGGCTAGGAGCTTCACTTGAATGAACTAAGATGCTAAAATATGCATGTTTATGGTTAAAGAGTTCATAGTGCTTCCTTCTCTTTCTATATGTAGGAGTTATAAAGTATTTCAAAGAAATTGTTCACTTTCTGGTATTACCTGAATTTACTGTGACTAGCTTGGCGCATTTGAAATTGCCAAGGAAGGGTCTCTAGTATCCTTCTGGAGCCATTTGAAAGGGTCTTTCACAAAATGACCAAAATATCCCTTGGATGGGCAAATTCTGTGCTAAAAGAAGAGTAGGTGATTTTGAAAGCTAGGACAGGTGGTATTCTTTTAAGAGCTTTAAAAGAAGTACAAATAAAACTATGTGCATGCAATGTATACACGAAAACAAAAGCAAAAGGTGAACTATACAAAATTTTCATTGTCCTAGAAGGTTCTCCTAGGAAAACTTCTAATGGATAATTGCCATGCCTCTCACCACATTCACTCCTGGAAAATTTTCCATTTTTCTAGAAGGTTCTCCTAGGTTAATTTGGTTTTCTGTTATGTTACTCGATGTTGAGAAGGGAATCAAACTGCAGATTTTTGGCTACAATGTCTTGTGACTTGAGAAGTGCAATTCGTACGACGTCCCTCATGTTCTGAATGAAATTACTAGTCTTGATACGATTGGTTGCAATTATACCAGATAGAAATTAATACAGTCGCTCTTTTGTAGCTTACTTTTTCTCTTTTTCTGGCCAAGGCTTGTACATCTGTAGTACTGTACCCAGGTTATACTTCTGATTTGTAATTTGTTAGTGTTGGGTAGTGGTCCTTGCCAAATCACAACTTATGCACTGTGTCGTTTTCTAAAAAGGAAACTTTGAAAAGAATTTTGGCATGAGAGTATTGCCTAAAGAGATTATCCTTTTTTATAAAAGGAGGAATTTGTCAGCAGATATGATTGCTTAAAAATCAACCAACTGGTTTCAACATATTACCTTTCTTTATTTGTGAATTGACATCTTCAATACTATCCTTGACAGCCACCAACAATAAAAGGAAAAATAAGTTCAAGGTCTTCCTGAAGGAACTTTTTGTGGTATGGGGAACAGTGTTTATAATACTTCCCGTTGATTTTCATTGATTAATGGCTGCCCTACTTCTAATGATAGATAGAATAAGGTGGGAGAGGGGCTGAGGGATGGAAAAGATCGGATATCAGCTTTATCCTATTTTTCTTCAAGTAGGAAGGAAGGGATTCTCGTGACGATAGGAGATGGACAGATCTGTCATCGAGAACTAGCAAAATCAATTGCTGAGGAACTTCTGTTCTCAGAAATCTCTATGCAAACACATGCGAGCAGACACCCACCCCACAGAGAAGGAGGGGGGGCGCCAGAAATCATCCTGTATTCATTTGGAAGTGATGTTTTGTGGTCTAAGAGTGTGACAAAATAATCAATCCTTTGCATAGAAGTTTAGCTGTTACTCATTGTTTTTTTGTTTGAAATAACTACAATGCTTTTTGAGTTTGAGTTTCAACTTCCAATTTTCACCAAGTTTGAGCTCCATATTTGTTACAGTGTGAGGAAGTTTGCCGCTTGGCTTTAAAGAGGCGCTACCGGCTTTTACCACACATATATACCCTTTTTTATATGGCACATACGAGGGGTACTTCAGTTGCAACTCCTATTTTCTTTGCTGGTGGGATGCTGTTGAATTACTTTATTTCAATTGTATTGAATTTTACAGTATTTTTCATTTTATTCTGGAGAGTGTAAGTGTTTATTAATTGTTGTGCAGATCCAAAGATCCCAGGCTAAGAACACAGGAAAATTCATTTATGTTGGGACCATTATTAATATATACAAGGTTGCCATTCTTTTCCTTTGGAGATGAAATATTAGTTCATTGTAGAATTTCATATCTATATGTATTCCCTTTTCCTTGCTTCTTGGAATTGCTAATTCCCTCTTACATTTAATTCTTGGTTGCACTAAGTGGGAGAGGGGGTAATGGAGAGGGCACATTACAGAGTTTGAGGTTGGAAGAGTCTAGGGGGGCAATTAAATATATAAGTATATACTATATATTTGCTTAGTTGTAATATATACATTTAATATATGCATAACACTACCGCTTAAAACATTAAACATAAGCATAGTACATTTTTATATATTGATATGTTCATCATTTTTTATTACACATATTGTATATCTAGAAAGCATGGAGACTCCAAAATGGGTGTCTTGTCGGTGTCCAACATGTATCGGACATCGACATGCTGCCAGACGTGTGTCCACACAGTGGTGGACATAATGGGTGTCTTGTCGGTCCCCCCCCCCCCCCCCCCCCCCCCAAAAAAAAAAAAATCTAATAATTTTACCATCTAAAATATAGATAGTCATTGTACTTTTTATCTTATCTTCTTCGTTTCACTTCCCACATGTTTTCATGGTGGGTCTTTTTTTTTGTTTGTTTTTTTTCTCCTGTGGGATTGGGAGTGCTAATATATCTTGATTCATAGAACTTCAACTAACTTCTGGTTTCATATATATCAGCACAGTGAGTGACCAGGGGATCGATCAACTGCAGCTTGTGTTGCCTAAAGGCATTTGGTTGAGTTTTGATTTTGATGATTCACATCCGGTATTTGTTCCCGTATATCTAGATCTCATTCTTTGTCCTTCTTGTGTTCGCTAGTATTCAAGTTATTGGTCTCATTTTTTTTTTGGGTACAATTTTCTGAATATACATCAGGATTTACCAGCACTGTATTTGCAAGGTGGATCGATTATTCCTTTGGGTCCTGCTATTCAACATGTTGGCGAAGCTAATCCAACAGATGATTTATCACTACTTGTCGCTTTAGATGAGCATGGTAATTTTTCTGTAGTTCAATGTCATAGGAGAAGTCTTGGAATGCACTGTAGGTTCAATATTTCGCCTCATTTGTAGTTTAACATGATGAGTTATTGTGGTCTTCAATGTCTGGCTAAAGATGCTGGACTAAGTAAATGATCAATTCCATAACACTGGTGTTTTTTTTTTTTAATTCATGTGAAGCATCAATTTGTTCTCAAGTTTTCACTGTTTGGCTATCAGACCAAATATTTTGGGGAATTATGTTACTATTATAAAAAAAAAAAAAAAAAAAATCCTAAAATTTTCTAGTAATTAGGGCATCCTGCATTTCTGTCGTGGCCAACTTAAATTAACAGAGAATATCTAATTTGCACAAAAGCATCTCATGGGTGTCCTGATTTAATATAAACTAGCATGGCATACTACAAAAACTAACAGATACAGCTTGGTTAATAGCTTCTATACAACTTGGATTCTGATGATTGCAGGTAAAGCTAAAGGTGTTCTCTTCGAAGATGATGGCGATGGATATGAATTCACTAGAGTTGGATATCTTTTGACAACGTATGTTGCTGAACTTGAGTCTTCAGTTGTTACTGTGAGAATCTCCGAAACTGAAGGGTCATGGAAGAGACCAAAACGTCGTTTACACGTACAATCATTACTTGGTGGATGTGCAATGGTATATCTTTTGTCTGCAAAGTACAAAGATTTGTTTGACAAGAATTCCTTCTTATTATTATGTACTCCAGCATTGGATGTGTGCATTTTATTTGTGTTTTCTGAAATTCCTTGTTTCCTCAATCAGCTTGATGCATGGGGCATTGATGGAGAGGTTCTTCAATTCATAATGCCTTGAGAAGATGAAGTGTCTAATTTGGCATCTGAGTGAGAAACAATACAAGATTCGTATGGGTAATACTGCTCATTCAAACTATCTGAAGTTTTACTCTCTTTTTTTTTTTTTTTCTTTTTTTCTTCACCTTTTACATTCTCCTTAATTTCTTAGGGAGAATTCCAATGCTTCAAGTGACTGATTTTTTCTTCTCTTTTCTGTTTTCCTTGAGTGGGATTTTGATCGTAATGAAACTGGTTATGTTATTTAACATAGTTTAGTTTTGAAGCTGTAGATATGTCCTAATTAAATACCTTCATGATGTTCACCGAAGGAGCTGAGTCGTCGTTTATTTTTATTGTATTGTTCACAAAATACATGCTTATGTCTGCAACATGTGTTCTTCTATAGTTTTGTAAATATTAGGTCACCCATCTTCCTTGTGTTAAAACCTGATATCTTGTTCAAGTCACACGTGGAAGTTTGTTAATGTACAATACATGCTTCCATTGAGCCATACTTCCTTGTAAGGCATTTATTATTTGAATCAATATTAACTACTTGATGTGTGAATTGCAGTTTCCATTCTTATTGGAATACTTGACAATGGCTTGCATTGTTTCCCTTGCAGCCAAAGACGGATTTTGCAGTTTTTAACTATTTTCATCATGTGGGACAATGCCGTACTCATCTTTAAATCAAGTTCTTTATCTCTTATGTTTATTATAGTGTACTGTAAATAAATTCTTACCACTTCATTTTTTCCTCAAATATTTTGGTTTATAAACTTTTTCCTGTCTCTGAGTGAAACGAAAGTTTTAGAACTGTCCTAAAATTGCCCTCTCAACTATATATATTTCTTGGTTTATATGTTTCCATCACCCAAAAATTTCAAAAGAGACTTTAGGATCGGATTTTTCATGATATTCTTCAACAGATAAAAGTTGAACTCTGTTCATGTGTTTGCCTTGTTTATCCTGAGAAAACACACTTTAGCATCAGATGATTAATGACTACTGTTTTGTAATGCAAATGCTTTACACATATGGGTTTATAGGATCTCGAGGAGTCTCTTATGTTAGTTGACATTGGCGGTGGAGTAGTTATTGAACGGCATATATCTTTTCTGAAACATGTATCTTTTCTGAAAATTGTTGTGACGATGATTGACAATATGATGAGTGATTTCCCTCACAATCTCATATCATATGTGAACAACAATCAATTCCTCTGCGATCGCGGAGTCCTTCAATGGAGGCTTTGTTTTCTCGACTCTACAACACCAGCCCCCCTTTCCCAGCCTCCTTTCTCCAGTCAGTTTTCTCTCTGCTCCTCACTCCCTATTATTACTGCTTCAATTTATATAAATCACTTTGCTTCTTTTTTTTTTTCTCTTTTTTTTTTTTTTTTTTTCTTTCTTTCTTTCTTTTGCAAAATCATACAGAGATAATGGATTTGGATTCCGTAATCCCAATCACTGCAAATCGGGAACTTATACAGAATATAAAATCAATTATGAAATGGATAGTATTCTGCCCTGGACAATTTCTAGTTCAGTTTTGGAAAGTCATAGAAATTGGGGGTAGGCGTTTATTTACAACTCAAGACCAACGTTTTTGGTCTTTCCACAAACTCATGAAGGACTTTGTTCCTATAGATTGATATCACTAAATTATCAGTTTTATGTGGATGGGGAGAGTGAGGCAGAACTTGGCCTCCCTGACCGTGTTTCTCGATTTGCAGCAACTATTGCCTTAATTCTACATTGACCATAGCTAATAAAATAATTGCACAATAACTCTTAATTTTAAATTAAATATATTTTCTCATATAAATTCAAAATTTTATTTACTGTAATTCAACATTTGGAGTGTCACATTTCTTACTTCCTAAATAGAAGTTTGTCCCTGAACTTGATGTATCCTAATTTTCGAAAAGGTGTGAGTGTTTGGTCCGTATTTTATTTTCAATTTTCCATGTTTTTTCCATGTTGCTTCTTCGACACGATGGTTTTTTTACAAGACTTTTACAAGAGGTATAGTTTTGTTTCGGAAAACCTGATTACGACGATCGAGAATCTGTACTGGTTATTCTTCATAATAGAGATTTTCTTGAACTTCCATGTTCTCATAATCGACAACATGCTCTGGATCTCGGACATACCGTCAAAACATCGAAACGTGAAATACATTATGGACATTGGACAGTTCAGGTGGCAGTGTTAGGCGATATGCCACGGGATTGACCACACCTCCTTTACTCCTCGCTTTTACCTGAAGCACCCTTTTACAGGTGCTTCCCCAGGCACGTCTCTCTAATTCATTTGGTATCACCACTCGGTATCGACAACATCCTGATTCGTTTTTTTTTTTTTTTTTTTTTAAACTTATCTAGAACAACTGTTGCCTTAATTCTACATTGACCATAGCTAATAGAATAAATGCACAATAATTTCTAATTTTAAATTAAAATACATTTTCTCTTATAAATTCAAAATTTTATTTACTTTAATTCAGCATTTGGGGTGTCACAGTTTAACCCAAATAATTATTTGTGGTAACTTTTGTACTCTTATACTTTCAATATAATATTTCTCACTCTATCATGTGTTTATAGTTTTTAACCACTTTCAGGTGATGAAATTTGGGGAGAGAACTATTTCCTTGTCTTTATGTTGGTGTAGCTGGACCGGGGTGTGGATAGATACAGAGCACATTGTAATATAGTCTAGCTTTGTTATTGTATACAAATAAAAGCTCCAATGTATGTTTTTGTGAAATAAATATTTGGGTACCCTTTTTATTTTACTCCGCTGTGTTATTAAATTTTGGATTGATCTCTGATGACTTTGTCTGGTTGCATCGCCTAACTTTTGGATATTGGAGATGGGTCGTGACACCCACTATCATTTCATTCGAGAGCATGTGAAAAAAAAAGAAGAAGTGGAGTTATTTTCTAGCAGGTCTCAAGATCAGCTTGGAGACATTTTCACGAAACCATTGAAGAATGATATGTTCAATAAAATAAAGATGATGTTGGGATGAAGCAGCATGGAGAATCAAGATTAAGGGGGATGTTGTGAAATAATCTTATTTCACCACTGGTCTAACTAAGAGTGTTTCTTTTTCACCGGGCTAACTAGAAGTAGGAGCATGGAAGTTAAAATCAGGGGTTCAAATATGGCTACTAGTTTGAAAGTCTAGAAATTGTTGTATTTTCATTTAATGATTTTATATTGTCAAGTTTATCTATAAATAACTTATGTATCAGAGTAATCAAAGTATGAGAATTGAGTAGAACAATAAAAGAGTTAGAGAGTGTCAGTGTTTGAGAGAGAAATATAATTTCCTGTCCTTGTTTGTGTTCTAAAATATTTCAGTGAAATAAATGTGAGAACCAAAATAATTTAATAAGAAAGAAAAATATCTCTTGTCATGTTGTTCAAACCTTTGAATCGCGTTCTTAATTGATCAAGTCTTAAATGTATAAACAAAACCATTCACCCTAAACATTCTCACAGAATCATATGGAGAAGTGAAAAGATCAGATTTTTAAGCCTATTCTATTCACAAACGTCTATGTTTTGATGGCAATTATAGACTTTTATAGATAGGCTTGAACCCATGATCCAAGTATAACTTCTCATTACTTCTCACAATTAGAGAAGTTGTAACTTCCATAAAACCACTTTATTGATAGTGGACATATTTTACATTAGTTACTCAATATATTTACTAATCATATATATATATTATTAAACGTAGTGTTTTTCTCATATTTTGATAGCACATTATAAGGCCTTTCTCTAAGAAAGTCACATCACCATACATTTTTTATTTACATATAAAATTCTATACAAATTTAATTTTAATTATAATAAACAATTTTATATGAATTCTATTTGAGAAATACTTTTCATACATATAATTTAAACTACACTTTTCTAATAAATAGTTTTAAAATAGATATTAAAGAAAAATCAATACTCAACATAATTAATCTATTTATTTTTTCTTAATCTAACCGCAACATACTTATATTTAATTTTTTAAAATAAGTTTGTTTATAACTTCAATTCCTTTTTTTTTAAAATTATTTCCAATTGAATAAAATAAATAAATAATTAGAATCACTTTTAATTGTATGTTGCTATTTTCTTTCCAATTTAATTATTATTATTAATGTCAAATTGAGTGTTTATTTTACTATGTTATAATATAAAATTATTATATATTTATTTTAGTTACACATTTATAACATGATAGGGTTAAGATTATTAAAATACACATAAATAATTGAAATAAAATTATTATATATATTTGTAAATAACACTTTTATATTAAAATTATCAAAATAAATAATTAGAATCATTCTTTAGTTTGAAATGACTTTTTCTCTCTCTAATTTAATCATTGTTTCTAATATTAAAATGAATATTTATTTTATTATATTGAAATTAAGTACAAAAGTATCATATATATATATAAACTACACTTTCATAATTAAATAGAACAAAAATTGTATTGCATATTTCGTAATATATTTTTTTTAAGTAGTTCTATGTATATGCATACAGATATATATTATTCTTTTGTAATGCATATATTGCAACATATTTTTAAAAATAATTTATATATATACATATATAAATAATTTAATTTAATTTTATAAAATATTATTTAAAAAGAAAAAAAATCAATCCGTGCGATGTAGGAATCAACTACTAGTTAAAATATATATAATAATATAAATAAAAAATCATGGGACATGTAATCACTTTATGCAGATATACTTACAATAAAATCTGCATTTTCATATTATAAATCCTCTCTTTGTCACTCCCTCCAACGCATGTAGGGTTGGTATTGAAACAGTGAATGAACTTCTTGAACCGATTTCTTTTTCAAAAAGTTCACTTAAAATAAGACAACTAGTTTATCTAATTATTGATTTGTTTTGTCTGAGGATCAAGTCAACAACTAAGTGGAGGGAAACAGCACCATTCATGTCAGCAGACACTATTTCTCAGTTCACGCTACACTATTTAAATTTTTAACTATTTTTAAAATTTTCACCATCTAAGAGCATTTCTAACGGTAAATTTCTTTTTTCACTAAATCTGAGTAAAAAATGACTTATTTTTATCAAATCTGATATCAGTAGCTTCAACGGTGCATCAAATCCCGCATCAAATCTCGTAGGTCAACCGATTGGTCGACCGGTGGGTTGACTGGTAAGCGTAAATATATATATATTTTTTTGCAACTTTAAACGCTATGTGAATACCCTGAATAACCGTGTTTTTCATTTCCCTTCCTTCCAAGAAAATGAAACCAAAACCTCCACCTTCTCACCAAAACCAAAACCAAAACCTCCACCTTTTTTCATTTCCCTGTAAACCAAAACCTCCACCTTCTTACCCACCAAATTTTTGCTCTCAGCTTACTGAATTTTGCATGTTTTCTCCCTAGATCGATGAAGATTTTCCTCTGTTGGAATTTAAGCATCTAATTAACAAGACTTGCCATAATGATCAGTTGGTGGGTTGGAATTTTGCATGTTTGCTCTCAGTCCACAATTGCAGATTCATCAAGTTTCAACAATTTCAGATTAGTGCTGGTGGGTTGACCGGTTGGTTGACCGGCCGGCCAACCGGTAAGGCAAAATATAAATTTTTTTTTTTTTACCTGTTTGAACCTTTTTTGACCGGTTTGAACCTACCTATTTGAAAGGAATTCGGTCGACCGGTTGGTCAATCGGCCGGGCAACCGGTTGGTCGACCGGGTCCTCCCTCCAACGGTCACAAATAGTGTTTTGGTGAAATCAGTATCTTGTCCTCAGTTTGATGAATTGTTTGATGAAATCTCAATCTGATATCGATTTGGTGCAACCGTTGGAGTAGTAAACAGTAATTTTTTCATCAAAATTTGAATTTGATGTCAACTTTGGTGAACCGTTGGAGATGGTCTAATACCCAAAATACCTCAATCCTAATCCTAATCCTAATCCTAATCCTAATCCTAACCCTAACCCTAACCCTAACCCTAACCCACCCTCCCAACCCAGCCATTACCAGCTCTGATCATACCCTCTTTCGCCATTCTCGGTTTCGGCGACCCACTCCCTGCCATCGCTCGTCGTTCACAACCCGACCCAGTAGTTGTCCCTCTAGCCGTTTTCTACATCGACTATGTTCTCTTCTCCCAATTACACAGCATCTTGCCATCATTATCGCAATCCAAATCTGAAAAATCCAGATCTCTCCTCTCCATTTGTAGCATCAAAGTTGCATCGCCATCACTATCGTTGCACCATCAGAAAAACTCAGATCAATTGATCTCTCTCTTCCTCTTTTCCACGTGCACCCAATTTTTCTTTTTTATCTCTCACTACAGGAAAAAAGGTGGTTGGAAATGGAGGCTACATGGGATGAAGGAAAGGAAATAGGGCTGTAATGGTGACTGGGAAGGTAGGGGGTCATCGAAGGATTGTTGCAAAGGGGATCCGGCATCAGAAATTGAGATTTCATCACTAGAAATCTCCCTAGACAGCTCATCATTATCCTCCTGCCTAATCAAACTAGGAGTCAGGTTATTCCAATGATCAAGTTGAATGGTTAGAGTACCATTAAAATGTTCCACAAAATAATCAAAAATCATGGATTTCAAAGTATCAATATTATCAATCCAAATACCACTCTCATTCTTGAGAGTCTCAATTTTGCATTTGCTCATTTTGGTCATGGAAAGGTGGAAGAACTTGGTGTTTCTATTCCCTTGGGTAATCCAGTTGGATCTAAGCTTTTGAAACCACAGTTGCTTCTCTTGATAGAGAATTTTATTGTACTGCTCAATGAGATTCATCTCCAAAAGATGGAGGTTGTGGGAATGATTATAATTTTGGGATTTCTAAATACCTTCAATCCTTCCCAGCAACCACCTCTTATTTTTGAAAATATTTTCAAACTTATCTTTATTCCACTCGCTAGCCTTAAAAGCTAGTTTCTCTAGTTTATCCATAAGAGTGAGGGGTGAGTTTGCCCAATTGCTCTCTACCACAGTTTGAAATTCATCATGAGAAATCCAAGCAGCAATAAATTTAAAGAATTTACATCTAGGAGTAAGAGAAGCCTTACCTTGGGGTGAAAATCATCAGAGGTGAATGATCAGAGTAGGTACGAGGTAAATTTTGAACAAGACATTCAGGAATGGTAGACCTCCATTCTGTATTGCACATACCTCTATCTAACCTTACCATGGTATTTGCCTACCCTTTCTTGTTGTTTGTCCAAGTTAACCTGGGCCCAGTACAGCCGAAATCTATCAGGTTGTAACTGTTCATCCTATCTAAGAATTTTTTTGCTCTTCTCTGGTCCTTGCTTTGGCTTTGGTTTTGACCCCAAGTAAGCTTCTCTTCTCTATTTGAATAGTAAAGTCTTTGAAATCCCCAGCTAAAAGCCAAGGCTTAGACATGATTTGGGCAATATTTTCAAGATTTTGCCAGGTTCAGCCTTCTTGTTAGTGCTAGGACTTGCATAGACAGTTGACAGTATCCAATCATGGTAATTTTGCCTAGATATTCTAGCAGTTATTAGGCCATCTCCAACAATGCATCAAATTTAGTATCAGTTTTGAAATTTGATGAAAAAGTCACTGTTTGTGTCTTCAATGGTTTCACCAAATTGATATCAAAATGAGAAGAGAACAAAACAAAACTTTCATTAAACTGAGAACAACCTCACGATTTTAGTATTTCACTGTGCTATAACATTGGGGTGGCCCAACCGGTCAACCAACCGGATGTCCGGCCGATTGACCCACCGGTCGGCCGGTTCCCTTTCAAACAGGTAGGTTCAAACAGGGTCAAAAAGGTTTAAATAGGTATAAAAAAAAAAAAAAATTCTTACCTTACCGGTCAACCCACCAAATGATTCTTCCATTTTAATGCACCGTTGAAATATGTTATATCTGATTGAGAAAATCAATTATTTTTTATTTAAATTTAATAAAAAAAATAATAAACCGTGGAAGATACTCTTAGTTGAGAACTTGCCTCAGTTACTCTACATTCATAATACTAGGATTCCAAATCATCCAGATTCCCCTCACACCTTCCAAGAGGGTCCACATGCGCCATTATAAATCTTCTTTTTGTGTTTGTTTTTGTGGACCATTAGTTTGCACCACACTCTCGCCGACACATGTAGGGCCGGTATTGAAAAAATTGAACCTCTTGAGCCGGTTCCTTTTTCAAAAAGTTCACTCAAAATTGGGGTCAATCTAGGCAACAAAGCTGGGTCCCGCCTTCTTGTGGGTTTGTTTTGAGAATTAAAAAAAAGGCCATGCTAGAGTGCTCGTCTCGAATCTTCTTCTTTTTTTTCTTTTTTTTTTTTTAATTTTTTTTTTAATTTTTTATTTTTTTTTAAGGCTGTGTTAGTTAGTTTTTAATTTTTTTATTTTTAAGGGTGATTATGTGTAGAAATATGTCAAAAAATTAGACATTCCACACTAACTCATCATACAAAATTATATAAAATTAACAAAATTTAATCAACTGCCTAATTGATCAATCAATTTTATCATTCAATCAGTCCAACTTTTTGACTGATCAGTTAGGTTACTGGTTAAAATTTATTAATTCCATATAATTTTGTACAATGAGTTAGTATGGAATATCTAGTTTTTTTGCACAACCCTACACATAATCAACTTAAAAAAAAAAAAAAAAAACCAAATCAACACAGCCCAACAAATAAAATAAAATAAAATTAAAAAAAACAATATATAATTAACAAATTTTGATCAGCAGCCTAACTGATCAGTCAATTTTATCACCCAACCAGTCCAACCCAATTCACTCACCTTATCAAACCATACAGGTTGAGTTGGTGCACAATGTTTAGTTTTTTAGCACACTCCTACACATAACCACCCTTGCAAAAAGAGAGAAAAAGAAAAGGGAGGAAAAAAAATTAAAAAAAAAAAAAAACCAAACTATCATAGAAAAAAAAAAAGAAAAAGGAATTGGAGGCAAATTCGAGACCTTGAATTCGAGGCCTCAAGCATTATTGTAAAAAAAAAAAAAAGTGATTAATTTTTTTTTTTTAAAGAGTGTGAAAAAAATAGATAAGCAATGTCACTTAAATAAGTTAATAATTTAATAAGTTTGATTTTTTTTTCTAATGTTTTTAAAAAAAAAAAAAAAACCTAATAATCACTTTAAAATAAATAGGGCATTACTATTCAAGACTAAAAATTAGATTCAATTTTCAAGTTTAATAATATAACAATCAATTAAGATATTAAAATTAATATTCTCTAATATCTTCTCTAATCATCAACTAATAATATCAATTGCACATTATAAACTCAAAAAAGTAAATCTAAAAAATAGACTTACATATAATTTTCTAAATAAATTCGATCCATTAGCAAAATCACTCTTAACATCTTAATGAGGAGTTGGGATCCTCCCCTTACACTTCTTACTTGCACTCCTTCCTTGTAGGACCTTCGGACTTACTTTTAGGCCTAATTTTCATAATCCGAATCGTTCATATCTTAAGATTTATTCAGTATATCATACTTGTAAAAAATCAAATTGATCGGATATCATAAAGCATGTGTTCGGAAAACTGTTTATTAAATTTTTTAAAAATATAGTTTTTAGTTCGATTTTTTCGAACACATGCTTTCTGATATCCGATCAACTTGATTTTTTACAAGTATGATATACTGAGTAAATCTTAAAATATAAACGGTTCAGATTATCAAAATTGAGCCTAAAAGTGAGCCCGAAAACCTTGCAAGGAGAGAGTGCCAGGGGAGAATCTGTGCTCCCTACTGAGGGTCCGGACTATTATATAAGAGGATCTGTGGATGCCGTCCCTCTTATATGAGTGCGACGATGGCCGAGAACCACCAACAGTTCCTCTGGACAAAATACCCTACCGATGATAATATGTTCGGTGATTTCCCTGCCCATTTCAAAATGTATGTGAAGAAGAACCAACTGCTCTGCCAGCGTGGATACTTCAACAGAGGCTGGGTTTTTTCGAATCAAGAAGACGACTGTTGCGAACCTCCTCCTCCTCCTCCGGCTCCCTTCTCCTGTGAGTTTCTATCTCAGTTCCTATTACTGGTCCGATTTTTCTTCAATGTCCTCAATTTTCTTACCGAGTTTTAAATTGTTTGCTTTGTTTTGGATGGAAAATTTTGACCCAAAAAAATAAAATAAAAATATCATTCATACAGTGGAGATAATCGATTTGGAATTAGATACATCGGTTGCTGCTAACCGGGATCTTGTAGAGAAGATAAAATCCGTAATAAAATGGATGGTATTCTCGCCTGGAGAGTTTCTAGTTCAGTTTTGGAAAGCCATAGAAATTGGAGGCAGGCGTTTACTTACAACTCGAGACCAACCTTTTGGTGTTTCTACAACTGAACATGCTGGGCTTTGTTCGTACAGGTTGGTATCTCTGGGTTATGAATTTTGCGTGGATGTGGGGGCGATCGATGAAGACGAGCTTGGTCTACTTGGCCGTGTGTTCCGGCATCAACAGCCAGAGTCTACTCCAAATATTGGGTATTACTCATGCAAAGAGTATCCACAGCGTAATCAAGCAATCGTTAACAATATTTCGGGAGCTTTGACTTTGCCCGTGTTTGAGCGTTCTGGAGGACAGCCTTGTGTTGGTGTACTTGAGATTGTTACCGCCGCTAAAGGAAATTATTACTTGCGTGAAATTAAAAACTGGATGCGCAAAGACTTTACGGTTTGTCCCTAATTCCCTAATTGCAATTATGTTCAAATCTCTGTTTTTTTAGGAGGCAGATTTTCGTGGACTGGATGGAGTAAATCTGCTTCATTTTTAAAAAAAAATAAAAATAAAAATTATTTAGTGTTTATTTTTTCTCTCTCTCTCTCGCCTATTTAATGAATATTTATTTCAATTTTCAATGATGATTTCTATTATTATTATTATTATTATTATTATTATTATTATTTGTTTTGATGGAGATCAAACTATTAATAATGCTAGGATAACATATATTTTTATGATCTTATGTTTATCACTTTATGTGTCAATATTTTATTATTTTAATAAGTCTCCTCGCTTATGTTTTGGTTCCATTTTACTAATCAATTCATCTAATGGTCCATTAGGGTCAGCCCAAGATTGTTTTCCTTTCTGGCTTTTTAAGGTTAAAAAATATTAATTAAATCTTTATATTCAAATTTGTTAACACATATTCTTTATAGTGAAATAGTCAATTTTAATTTTGATCTTTGTTTTTTTCTATGCGGAAGGAACAATTATATTTATTGTTAATTAATAATATTTCATAAGTAATGAATGCATTTTGAGAAAGAATTTAGTATTTTAATGTTTATGTTTATGTTCTTTATCATGTTTATGTTATTTTTAATGTTAAGACAATATTTTTTTAAACTATCATCTTTAAAAATATTAAATAAAAAAATTCAAACATTGTTCTAGATTTGAAATTGATCCAACCCACCATGGATGATTTAATCTACTATATCTGTGTATAATAAAATCTCTCTCTCCTCTGCAAGACGCAAGAATCAACACAAACATTCAGATTTCAAACAATGGGTTGTGACTAAAAAACAAAAAATCCCATGTAATTCTTCTATATCATCTACTTATCTTTTAGCTCTTTCAATTTGGGTTCAATCTTTATAAAGTCAAGAGTTGCTTGGTGGATAAAGCGATTTCTTATAGTAAATGATGTTTGGATTCAAGGGTCAATGTGCCAAAAAAACTAAAAAATCCCATGTAATTCTTCTATATCATCCACTTATCTTTCAGCTATTTTTATTTGCGTTCAATCTTTGTGAAGTCAGGAGTTACTTGGCGGATAAAGCGGTTTCTTATAGTAATGTGTTTGGATTCAAGGGCCAATGTTTTCTCAATTCTATACATATATAGTTAAAAGTGACAGTTTTGGTAGTTTTGTTGAATGGGCTTTTTGTGTTTTCTTATTTTCTTAAAATGGATAAAATATTGTAAAAAAATGACTACTTTGGGTAGTTTTGTCAAATGGGTTTGCACTTTTTTTTGGTACGGAGGGGAAGAGTCGACCATGGTATACACAAAATAAAAAATAATTTGATCTAATATTAAGGGGTTTTTTCAGTGATTCATTTTTACTCAAGAATGATTTTTCAGTCTATTCAATGTTTATGAGTTTTTTTTCCTCGTTAAGTGGTTTTATATTGTTAGCAATAATATTTTTATAATTATAAATCTCAATAACAGGTATTTTTGTTTGAAATGAAAACATTACAAAATATCATATTATTATGCATAAAAATTCTCCGTATAAAAGTTCTATTTATATAATGACATTACCCTTAAAAAATGAGACCCTGTGGTCAGTTTATCTTGCCCTTGCCCTTCCCTAATTTTATTGTGTAATCATTTAACATGAATTTTTTAACAACAATTCTCATGGTTTGGCAGTGGTAATGAGCTTTTTATGTACATGCCACACATCATTAATGAAAAATAAAAGCATAGATAAAAGTTATTACTCTACATACATGAATGTTGCAACAAAAAAAAAAAAAAATCTCTAAAATTATCTCCCCCTCTGTTCGTGGAGATCACTGCTCAAGTCCTAACTAGCTTTACCATTCTCTTACAATATTATTTCTTTCCCTCCCTCTGTTCTTTCTCAAAACAGAGATCGACGTCCACGTCTGTACTAACTCTACAACAATTTCAGATGATAATTGCAACAAACTAGATTTACAAGTCTGCAGATTGCCTAAAGCAAATTCTTTACTGGAGTTCAGTGTAGTTCACCTGAAATCACACCATTAGCACAACAAAAGCTTGAGGATCTATACAAAACTTGGGACTTGAATTAGATTACACAACTTACGGCCATGAAAAAGAAAAAAGGAATATATATATATATGTTCTTTCTGATTCGGGGTGTCACCAAATTTTTGAGTAAGCCTTCTCTATCACGGTTTTACTCATCCACCAAAAGGGTAAATATGTAAGCAAACCATATTTACAATTCAATTAAGATCAAGCCCACATCAAATTCGCTAAATGCTATACAACCCATGTTTGCTACACAAACAGTTGTTGAATTTAGCTCACGCATGTAGTGTTTGCCAATCTTACATAGAGAGAGAGAGAGAGGAGCTTCAAGTATACCATTCACAAGGAGATAGCTTGTATTAATGAACTACATTATCACCTATGATTATGAACTCCAAGAAGAGAACAGAGGCAAAAGTTCAGAAGCAGGCACATGGAAATATGGACACCAATAAGTCTACACAACAAACTTCATTGTGTCTTATTAATATGGATTGAAGAAAAATACTTTTGAACAGCTCAACATGTCCTTCATTAATTGGATTTCTGATGCTTCAGTGATACCCAAGCGGGGCTGGAGCTTCCTTCAGTTCGTGTCCTTGATAGTGTATGTCCTGCAATTCCAATCCAATAAACCATTAATTGCTATCTAAACTAAGCATAAGAACATGAAAAATACAAGGTTTAGCTTATCTGCAGTAACCAAACGGTCTAGTCCAGTGCTTTCTCCCACAAGGGTTGGACAATCCAGTCATTGGGGAGAAGCATATGCCAAAAAGGAGAAGATTATTACCGATGCAAAGTGGTTAACATCACGGTGATGAGCCTCGTCTGCTCTTACAACCATGACCACATCACGGAGAGTGGAGCTAGGTGGCAGCTGCCAGTAATCAATGGCGATTGCCGGAGCTGGGACATTCTCAATGTTCCCCTCGTCCAACTCCTTCAGGAACTCGGTGTAGGAATGAATTGCCTCCTCTTCCAAGTACCCAACCACACGGTGAGCCAGTTTTGGTGAAATGAGGTATGCCAAGAAGTAAGCATTGAAGAAAACCCCCTGGACTGTGAACACAAGGGCACGCTCGTACCATCGAGGCTTGGCTACCTCCATGAAGGTCATGAGGTGCATCCGTTCGTTTTCTGCTTCTTCCAACAATGTCTTGATCCAACCACCACTGTGCTCAAACCGCCTCAATGACTTGCAGTGCAATAGCATCCCTCCAACCATGCCGGGGACAGCAGCCACAGTTTCTAGCATCATCGCACGACATCCATATCGTCTCTGTTTTATACAGTGCACATATTTAGATCACAAATTTTGATCCTTTACTTTTTTATTTTTTTATTTTCTGAAAAATGATAAACAAGTCCACTTTTTAGATCTAGTGATGTGTTTAGAAAGTGGGTCTAATTTTTTTGGCCTCAATAGCAATACTCTTTTTTCTTCACTTCTAGACAAATCATAATATTAAACAATCCTGTAAAAACATATCTATTACAGAAAACCAATAATAAATCGAGAGAATTTATTGCATTATCTTACATACCTGAAAAAATACATCGGTAGGGTATCTAAGAGATTTCACGGTCCAAAAAGCAACTTTGTCCAAGAACGTTACAGGGACATGGTGCTTCTTCAGATCAATTGACATGTCCGCCTTGTAGGTCTCCCATGGCTTCCATCAATTCCATTAAAAACCCAACATCAACACCCATGTAAATAACACCATCAAATTAAATCCACATATTTGGTTACATAACAACTCAAAAGAGGCCCTGTGGTGGTAAGAAATAAGGGATCTTCATTTAAATTTAGTTGTAGTTTTTTTTTTAATTAACAAGTGACATTAAATACGTATGAACAAAATAATCTCATATATTTAAAGTGGCCAAATTAAGTTTGGGAAGGCCTTAACATAAGATTTATATATATATATATTTAAAACTAAAACTTTAAACAATAAAAGCGAGTCTCCTCAAATTTTTTTGTGAGAATATACAGGAATTTTAGAAAATGTTTTGGTAATAGAAAATTGTTTGCAGGTTTCAAAAATAAATAAAAACTATCTATAAATAAAATTATTAAGTCAAATTACACTTTTCACTCAAGGTTTCATTTCAGTCCATTATGTTTCAACTTTCACTTAAATTGTTAAATGATGGGGTGGGGTGATAGAAGAATCAAACTGAAACCTGAACTTTGAAGACTTATTTGTTGCAATTAAAAGGTAAAAAGTTAGAGAAGAATTCAAATGAAAATAGAAAGGTGACAAATTAATAAAATATAGCCATTAAAATGTGTAATGAAAATCTTTAAAAAAAAATTAAATAATACAACTTGTTCGGTTGATTGAGTTTTCAAAATATATATATATATATTCCCCCCCCAAAAAAAAGTACTTATCATTTTCATTCATGAGTTTTTTTTTTGGGGGCCAATTTTTTTTTAATTAATTTTTTTTTTTGGTGTTTATTTTTTCAAAAGAATTCTATTTTTAATAAAAATAAAATTTGAAAACTTAATCAAACAAAATGAATAACTTTTTTTTTTTTTAATATTTAAAACTCATAACCTAAGTAAATTTGAGATATATGGGATCACATATCTAGCAAAATAAGAATTCAAAGCTTAAATTTACCTAAAAACTTGTATCACAACAATGAAAATGAAACACTACTACTAGTACTATCAAAACGAATGCTTACCTTAAAGCAGGTCCATCGCCACTCGGTACCATCCTCCTTGGTAACCTTCGCTGGCGAAACCCCCCAGTAACTCGCTATCGCCTTATCACCGCCGCTGACACCACCGGCCGAGCCCATCTCCACCTGCTTCTCCTCCATTTTCTTCTTCTCATCCAAAGCCACCGTACTACAATTCCTCACACCCATCACCGGAAATCTGGCCCACATCCTCTCCGCCCCCTTACCCTGATTCACATGGAAGAATCCAGCGGAGGCGGTGGCGGCCAACTCTCTCGCCGCCGTGGAGAAGAACAACCTCGGAGCCGCATGACCCACCACCACAGACCGGACCACCCTAGTCGCAAGGCGACTCATCATCGTCGCTGGATCGTCAAACCCAAACAGGTAACCGAAATTCAGGAAACGCGAGAAGTTTGGTATGAATTTTTATTTTTTTTTTCCAAGAAAAGCTTTGTTTGTGTGTGCTCTGTATTGTGGTTGTTTTTTTGGGTTTTGTAAGGGTTTAAGGGAGCGTTTTATTTATGTTGTGTGGTGGGTTTGTATGCTCATATGGTATTAACCATGGTTAGATGTGTGGTTAGCCACATGTGCATGACATTGGTTAGGCCTCTATGGTTGGGCCACTCAAAAATGTATTAAATTGTATAGAAATATATAAAATTATATTAAATTTTTGGACAAATTACATATATCCCCTCGAGGTTTAGCAAAATTACAGATATCCCCTTGAGGTTTGAGAAATTACAGATACCCCCTGAAGGTTATATTTGCATAACAAATTAGGGGACAAATTGTTATGAAAAAACAAACCTCAGGGGACAAATTGTTATAAAAATATAAACCTCAGGGGGTATTCATAATTTTCGAAACCTCAAAGAATATGCGTAATTTAGCTAAACCTCGAGAGAAGTATATGTAATTTGCCCTAATTTTTAAATTTTTTTTGGTATTAAGGTACAAGTTCTTTTTAAATTGAAAAATGGTATACTTATAAAATTTGTATACATAATTCATGATATGACATCTATCAAATTCTAATGATAATTATTATGAGTATTTTTATTAAAAATGAAAGGATCATAATAAATCATATTCTTTTCTATGAAAATTTTATATAAAAATTACGATTATGGGTTATTTTGGGAAATAACTTAAAAATTAATTTTTTTACTTTTTTTGATTTTTTAAAAGAAATATGTAAAAAAATATAAAGAGGTGATATGACTCAAAATAGATTAGGTCTTATTTCATCCCCTAAAAAAGTTAAAAAGTCACTATCCTATTACATCATTTTATTTAAATCACATCACCTCTCTACTACATCACTTCAAATCCAATCCATACCCAACTCATATTTTATAAAAAGTCAAAAAATACATTTATTTAGAACATCTCTAACAATCAAACGCAAAAAAATCTCTACCCCAAAAGAGGCTTTTTAAATTTGGTCAAGTACTCTTTTGAATTATGTTTGATTTGGTGGTTAACTTTAATGGACTGCTTATAATGTCTATTGTTTTTATTTATTTATTTTTTTTGATAACTCAAGGCGTCATGGCCAGGTTATGCGTACTTCGATTAATTCTTGGGAGATCAATCCCACCGTCCACTAACAGGAGGCTCATTTAAAGCTAGAGCAGAGCTCTGTATGGTTATAATGTCTATTGTTATTTATTTATTTTTGTGGAAAACGTTCTAGTATAGAGACTTATAAAATGACTAAAATATCCCAGGGTCAGCCCAACCCTTAGGCCTATTTTGGCACTTACGTTAAAAGTTAATTTTTGATTTTTTAATTTTTTTTGAATTATATCACTTTTTTTTCTTTTTTTTTTGTACATTTTTTCAAAAAAAAAAAGATTAAAAAATTAACTTTTAAGCTACTTATCCAAATAGGCCAAAACGCTTATTTTGAAGGTTTCGGGGATGGTTTGATTTATGTTTGGTTGGGTATGTATGTGCATATGTGGTATTAACCATGGTTATATATGTGGTTAAGTTAAACTCATATGATGTGGATGAATCTGTTAAAAAAAAAAAAAAAGTGATGTGCATGAGGTTGGATGGCAAGGCGGTGGAGTTACCAGTGTAATGTGATGAAGTATACAATTTGAATAATGCTTCAGCCAGCTTATTTTTTTTATTTTTTTATGAATTGGTAAAAACGTCCTAAGCTTACAAAGCAGAAGAGGAATTATTCTTCTAAATTTGGTCATTAAAATTGTTTTGGTTACTTCTGATGGAAACTTTATTAATGAGTGTCTCTAGTGTCTTCTAGAGATTTATAAAATTATTAAAATGTCTCGGATTCAGATTACCAAATTATTAACATAAATCTAAGAAATTAACATACTATATTGTCATTTCTATAAGGTCAACAATCAATTAGCAAAATATGAAACTCAAACCACAAATCAAGTGATTTTTTAGATGTTCCTTTCTTTTTCTTTTTTTTTTCTTTTTTTTTTTTTAAATTTTGTAAATTAATAATGTTTAGACTAAGCTAAAAAGAAATTAAAAAATTAGTTGGGAGTTCAAATCCAACTCAATCCCTTGTATCTTTGAGAAAAGTCTGAAACTCATAATTTTTATCATGAAAATTGCTAAGAAAGTGTGTAGATAATAAGATAGAAATATAATGTCATACTTAGAATAAATCTGATCTGTACATTTTAAATTATGTATAATTTTTTTATGAGTATATTATATTTAACCTCAAATTTCTCAATCCTAACTTGTGATTAAAAAAATATTTGTTAACCAATGTAATAATATACCCTAAGAACAACCAAATAAATTAGAGGTGTGTGTCATTTTTTACGAAAGAAGGGGCAGTTTGATAATTGAAACTGCAGAGTTGTTAGAGAGGCAAATACATTATTAGCAGCATCCATCTAGATAAAAGAGTACTTGTGTGAAAGGAATCAAAGTAATCAATTCCACTTTCTTGGGGGCCAAGTTTAGGAACGTTGCGTGAGGTCCACGACTTGGTCTATGTTCGTTGAAGCATTTTCCTCCAGTCAACTTTCTCATTTGTTTTTCTACATTTAATTTTTGCACCAAGTAGACAATTTAATTTGGAATGTGCCAGGGAAGGTGCCCATAATTCTTTCCTTTTGTTATTTAGAATTTTATTATTGAGTGTTTAAAGATACTTTTTAAGAAATTTAAAATTTTTATAATTTTTATAAAAAAAATCTACCATAAAAATATATAATCAATTTAAATTGTATTTAAATTGTATTCATTAATAAGACATTTCAATAAATTTATATATACTCAACAATATTGCAGCATGCACTCCACGTATATAATGAATTTAAATTGTGTGAGTTGATTTCTGACCACACTGTCAAATTAGTATTCAACTGGAGAGCACTGGTAGAATAGATAACGCCTGAATAACCTATCACAGGTTCGTCCACCCGGGAGCACTCCGACGATCAAGTCAGTAAAATATCTCTCAAAGATAACCAATGGTGCTTAACTCACTAGACAGAGCATAAAAATCATATCTTAGACCCATATGGGTGCCTCCCTTTTATAGCCAACACAATCCTAGTCCCAATAGAAGCCTAACTCTAATGAACTTAGGATTACTGCTAATCTTGGACTCCCAGTATGATTAGGATAAACTCTCTAAGAGTCTTATCTTTACTCAAACTAAAGTCTTCTCCCATTCTAGGACTCTTGTCCCTTATCCGCTTATCCCAGATTCCGGTATCTTCGTAGATAATCTCGGCCTAGCTAAGATTACCTCGGCATCATGACCAGGACACGTGACACCTCGGCTGGCACTTTGGTGCCACATTGGCCACGTGTTGTCATTCAAAAATTATGTCCCCACATAAATCATTAATTAATTTTTCCAAATAAAAAACTAAATAAAAATTGTGAGTGTGTGGAATACTATTCACTTAAGAATTAAACTATACGTATCAATTAATATATCAATTAGTATACTAATGGATGATATGATATAATTTTAAAAGTTTTGATTTTTCGTAATTTGTATAATGGATAAGATCAATAATTTTGAAGTGACAACATCATAACATTAATTGTTATAATAATTGATGAGTGTAGAACCACTCTTCACTTAAATTTGTAAAAGATACGAACAAAATGTAGGCAATGAGGTGGACTCACAAAATTACATTTTTTATTTTTATTTTTTTTGTTCTATTATTAAGAAAATCTACAAATCATTGGCAATATTCTAAAATTATATATAAAAAAAATTATAACTTTAATCATTAAAGTTTATAAAATTTATCATAAATTTATAATTATTTTTCAAAATTAATACTGATTTATTATTTCCTTCTATAATTATATTTTTGGGGGAAACTTTTTAGTCCACATAGCACAGCTATTTGCGTCCCGTTCAGTATGTTATGTTTGGCAAGTAACAGATACAGAAATAACAGATGCCAAGTCAGCAAGAGCAAATTGACGGCTGCTACACAAGCCACGTCACTCGGAGGGTGAATATTCAATTCCATATCACGTGCATGATGCACTCATTGAAAACGGTGCGCGAACAAATACTCTTCTTTTGAAAAACGCTACGACTCCTAAATAATTTATTAAAATTTTCATTGTGAGATTTTATATAAATTTATATATATATATATATATATGTGATCACACTTATGTAAGGGATTTAATAAAAAATTTAATGAATTATTTGAGGTAACCATTATAACTCTTTTCTTTTTAGATACAAGTTGTTAGTATTACTTAGACATATTACGAGTCTAATTTTAATATTTTGAATCGTTTAATTTAGGTGGTCCTTTGAATATTTTATCGCCGTAAAAAATTAAATTTATCGAATATTGATAGTATCTTGATCAAAACATATTTTTGTTAATAATTTATTTTTAAAATTATACTATTGATAAAAATATAAAAAATGTCTAAGATCTCTTTTTTTTCCACCCCCTTTAACTCCCTCTCTCTCTCTCTCATTGGTTGGATTTTTTATTTTTATTTTTTTTTTCCCTTGTCCTCCAATCACCACCTACTACATGTGTGTGGGGATTATGAGGGTGGTGATTAGAGGGGGTTTCCATCACTCCTCTAAAAATATATTCTGATATCAATATCTAATTAATATAATTTTTTACAAAAATAAAATATTCGATTAATTTTAAAACAAGTCAAATTGTCAAAATTAAACTCTGATGGCCCCACCTACGCAATAACAAACTCCGGTCTGATTCCAAATTGAAGACTAGCCTCCTCTTTTTTTTCTCTCTAAATTTTTTTTACTTGTGGTATTAATTGGTTAAATTTGGAATTGTCAAATGGGTTTTAATTTATTAATATAAGGAATAATTACATATTCATCTCCAAAATATAGTCTTGTGTTAATTTGTTCATCAAGATTTAAATTGTGCTAATTTCATTCTTATTGTATAAAAGGATAAAAGTCATCTCCTAAGCAGGACCTTAGCCATCTTCTTTAATTTCAACACATTCGTTTAAGTAAAATGATATGAATAATATTAAGAATCATGAAAAAAAACAAATGAAATGCTTCATGAAGATTTTTTTATCCTTTGATTAGTATGTGGTGTTTTATTGTATGTGTAATCTAATAGTGGAAAATCTTTCATGATCATTTCATGATATTTTTTTCATGATCCCTAACATTACTCGAATGGTATATAAGCTCACTTTTATATCTATTTTCTAAATCTAATAATGTGTAAGTGATATGATTGATTGATAATTAAAGAAGATATAAAAAAGAGGGTTACCTTAAGAAACTGAAACCCTCAATTACTCAACACACATTTTTTATGAAATTATCTATTTTCTAAACTTCTTCTTTAGTTATGACATCCCTTTGAGAGTTGCGTATTATAGGAGAAGTTATTGGTTGCTCTTAGGGCACCGCCACGTGGTGTCCCAATAGGATTGTGATTGGTAGAAGAAGTGAAATGTACGAATTTGTATTGGATAATTGAGAGATATGAAAGAACATGATAAATTGTAATTGGTGAGAGACATAACCGCGTGACGCTGCAGGAGCAACCAATAATTTTTCGTATCATAGTCTTTTTCATTTTACAAATTTAAGTATTTTTCAAACATATCATATTTAGAGATGTGTCAATTCATGGAGTCATCATATTATTTTCAAATACCATATTTGATTATTTCAACGGTGAAGTTTGAGCTATTTAAGAATTTGATCAACCTCCTCTTTCATGGGCATTAGAAGATTGTCATCCTTGAGATCATTAGGATTGGTCAATCGCATAGAACTCTTCCTAAAGTCTTAAGTTAAAAAAGAAATTTCAATTTTTTCCCCTGATTTGTCGGAAGGGGTTGCGTCTGAAACTAAATTTATCAATAGATTGAATTTAATTTGAATCCAAAACCCAATTGATCCAATTATTGCTGGATTAGTTCTTAGCCTTGGTTCAAATAAATTTAATGGCGAAATTGCCACTGAACTCTGACACCTCAGCCCTCTTCAAATCTTAGACATTTGTTGACAACAAATTGTTTGGAACATTACCAAGGTATTTTAACAATTTCTCAGCCATGGCCATGATGCAAAACTCGAAAAGTAAGATTTTTCAAGAAAATATCCGCACCACACCCTCTTCAAACCCCACAAATTGAACAATAAAAGTTACAATCTATCAAATACATTATATAAGTAAAATGTGATTTTTAATGAGAAGTCTTGTGCGAGTTCCAAAATCTCATTCTAAATTTTTTATTTTTTTAATTTATAAAATAATTTTAAAAACAACTATTGGCCAAACTATCTACAAAAAAATTCCAAAAAATTTTGAAAAAAAAAAAATCAATTATGCATGAAAAGGAAACCTAATTAATCCAATCAACTCTTTTAAAAAAAATTTAAAATATAAAAATCTCTTGATTTATTGTATCTCTTTCCATATCAAGTCACACTCTCTTTTTTCTCTATATAATAGTCTATAATTACAATATATTTCAATATCTTCATTAGAAATTATGTAGCACAAACTATGCCACCATCACCAAGAAACAAAAAAACAAAATTCCTAGTTCATCATTAAGTTATGAAGCATATGATTTGATGGAAGATTGATTAGAGAATCATCGATTCACATTTGTTGGAAATCGATTGCATGGAGTGAGGTCAAGCATGGTGACGCGATGAGTTTGGTAGCATGTAAATTTTATAATTTAAGGATTCATAAGTGCATTTTAAATCAACATTGTGTGATTGACACTTTACATTTGCAACGTATGTGTGATATGTATATCTAGATTATATATACGTACACATAGTGAAACGTGTCCATTCAGTTTAATTATATAATTTTTTTAATTTTATATTTTTAGATGTTTCTGAGTTTTTTACCTGGTCTTTCAAATAAAATGCATTAGAATGATTAATTCTATTTATAAATAGCCCAGAATCAGTTCTTTTTTGCAGTCACCTTAATTCTATTAATTTGGTATCTCCATCACCGAAGGCTATAAAATAATTTTGAAATAAGTATGTATGGGTTATATATGCATCTTCATAATGTTTTACGAATTTTATTAATTTGGTTATTGTTCCCTATATAATGTTTAGTTTATGAAAATGTTTGACTCCATTTGACTTATTCGTCAATGTCCTAGTGACTAACGAGTTTATTTGTACACTTTTTAGAATTTCTATATTTGATTTCTCAAAAAATGAATTTAGATTGCATGCGATAACGTTACAATTTTTTTATGTGATTTGGTTTGTTCATCCATTTTATGCATGTCTTACTATAAGAAATTTCACTTTTGACGATTAAAATTTTAGTCGCCCAAAGCCTTATTTTAGTCGCCAATTACTTTTGGCGACTAATATATTTGATTGCCAGTTTGGTCGTCAATAGTTCGTCAAGGAAGACAATCGGTGACTAAAACTTTAGTCGCCATATATTTTTTAAAAATAATTAAATATATATATTTTAGTGACTAAATTATTTAGTAGTCAATTGAGCATGTATGTTTGGCAACTAACTATTTGGTAGCCAAAAGTTTCACTTTTTGAAAATTGGCGACTAAAAATTTAGTAGCCAAAAGTTTCCTTTTTACAATTGGCTACTAAAAGTTTAGTTGCCAAAAGTTTCACTTTTTGACAATTGGCGACTAAAATTTTAGTAGCCAAAAGCCAACCTGTGATATTTGTTTAGTCGCCAAAAGGTCTCATTTAGTTTTTAGAATTTGTTTTGTAATATTTTTTGCCCCTCCTGTAACCTGTGCATGCATATACAAAATTATTCATCCATTCATGCATTCATTCAATTCAATTCTCAGCCATTCAATAAAAATATTTCTTCACAACCTGTAGTATTCAATTTTCAACTATATACAAAACTTAACTATTAACCGTACATATAAAAAAAATAATAATTCATAAACATAGTATAATCCAACAAATACATATACTATCCAAACTAACAATTAAAATCCAAATTAAAAAAATCTTAATAACAAAACATATTAGGTGTACATGTTTTCCATAAAATAAAAAATATAATGTAAATTGCACCCATGCAAACATCATCAATTTAGCCCAAAAACATCACTGTATCCATGCCAACATCATCAATCTGTAACAAAAACCAGTGAGGTAATTAATCAAAAATGCAGAGCTTGATTTTTGTTTAAACAAAATATGGTTCAATTTATTTAACAAGTAATTTAGTTTATGGAGAAGGAAAAATTAGATAACTAACTCAATTGAATTTAGATGAATAACACAACGAATATATCAATTGATATAGCAAGACTAAATAAAGAAAAATCAGTCAATGATTCCCTTTAACTTAACATATTGTTATTTCGAAGATTTCAACTAAAATAGGCAAATAACAATTTATGAGGATATAACACAATATCAGTTATACAACAACAAAATGAGTTTATCAATTAGCTATGACAGTTAATTTAAGATGAATAACACAATATTTATTATAACTAATATAGCAAGACTAAATGAGGGAAAATTAGTGAAGTATCTAATTGAAAACACTATGAATGATTTTTGATTTAACAGATAAAGATTTGAATATGCAAGCAGTGGCTTCAACAGATTAAGATTTGGAGCTATTGTGGGCTTGATTCAGTACAAGTTTGAGCACCAATTACACTGGCCATAAGTTAGGCTTGTGCCTTAGAATTTTGAGAAGCCTAAGAAACATTTTATCAAACAGCTTGAAGGCAAGAAAAAAAAAATCCTTTGTTATAAGAATCCAAATCCAAAACAACAACAAACTATTTTGACATTATAAGAATCCAAAGCAACAATCCATCTATAAGAATCCAAAACAACAGCCCATCTTGAAGCTCTGATTTGGTTGTTTACGGAGTGATTAAAGAGAACGATTCAGTGAGGTTTAGGGCAAAAATCGAGATAGCCATGGCACTCTCCATCATTTTCGCCTCCTTAACGCCCTTTTTCGGTTAAGTTTAAGGCATTTTCGGCTTTAACTCCCAACCTATACGTGCTAATTACATTCCGTCTATTGTTACAGATCCTATTTGTCATGGGGAAACTGGTTGTGACATCGGTACAGTGGTTCGGGGGTTGTTTCGCATTTTTGCCTCCTTAACACCCCTTTTTCGGTTAAGTTTAAAGCATTTTTGGCTCTAACTCCCAACATACACGTGTTAATTACATCCCGTCTGTTGTCATAGGTCCTATTTGTCATAAGGAAGGTGGCTGTGACATCTGTACGGTGGTTCGGAAGCTGTTTCGCAGTTTCGCCCCCGTAACGCCCTTTTTCGATTAAGTTTAAGGCATTTTCAGCTCTACCTCCCAACCTACATGTGCTAATTACATTCCGTCTGTTGTCATAGGTCCTATTTGTCACGGGGAAGGTGGCTGTGACATCCAAACAGTGGTTCGGGGGCTGATTCGTAGTTTTGCCCCCTTAACGCTCGGTTAAGTTTAAGGTGTTTTCGACCCTAACTCCCAATCTACGCGTGCTAATTACATTCCGTATGTTGTCACAGGTCCAATTTTTCATAAGAAAGGTGGTTATGACATCCGTACGGTGGTTCGGGGGCTGTTTCGCATTTTCGTCCTCTTAACATCGTTTTTCGGTTAAGTTTAAGGGGTTTTCGGCTCTAACTCCCAACCTACGCGTGCTAATTACATTTCGTCTATTGTCACAGGTCCTATTTTTCACAGGGAAGGTGGCTGTGACATCCATATGGTGGTTCGGAAGCTGTTTCGCAGTTTCACCCCCGTAACGCCCTTTTTCGGTTAAGTTTAAGGCGTTTTCGACTCTACCTCCCAACCTACACGTACTAATTACATTCTGTCTATTGTCATAGGTACTATTTGTCACAGGGGAGGTGGCCGTGACATCTGAACAGTGGTTCGGGGGCTGATTCGTAGTTTCGCCCCTTAAATGCCCTTTTTCGGTTAAGTTTAAGGCGTTTTTGGCTCTAACTCCCAACCTATATATGCTAATTACATTCTGTCTACTGTCACAGGCCCTATTTGTCACGGAGAAGGTGGCCGTGACATCCATACGATGGTTCGGGGGCTGTTTCGCATTTTCGCCTCCTTAACGCCCTTTTTCAATTAAGTTTAAAGCGTTTTCGGCTCTAACTCCCAACCTACGCGTGCTAATTACATTATATCTATTGTCACATTTCCTATTTGTCACGGAGAAGGTGGCCGTGACATCCGTACGGTGGTTCGAGGGCTGTTTTGCAGTTTTGCCCCCTTAACGCCCTTTTTCGATTAAGTTTAAGGCATTTTCGGCTCTAACTCCCAACCTACACGTACTAATTACATTCTGTCTATTGTCATAGGTTCTATTTGTCATGAAGAAGATAGCTATGACATCCATACGGTGGTTCGGGGGCTGTTTCGCATTTTCGCCTTTTTAATGTTCTTTTTCGGTTAACTTTAAGGAGTTTTCGGCTCTAATTCCCAACCTACATGTGCTAATTATATTCTGTCTATTGTCACAGGTCCTATTTGTCACGGGGAAGGTGGCCGTGACATCCAAATGATGGTTCGGGGGTTGTTTCGTAGTTTCGCCCCGTTAACGCCCTTTTTCGATTAAGTTTAAAACGTTTTCGACTCTAACTTCCAACCTACATGTAATAATTACATTTCCTCTATTGTCACAGGTCCTATTTGTCATGGGGAAGCTTTCCGTGACATCCGTACGGTGGTTCAGGGGTAGTTTCACATTTTCGCCCCCTTAACGCCCTTTTTCGGTAACTCTCAACCTACGCGTGCTAATTATATTCCGTTTGTTGTCACAAGTCCTATTTGTCATGGGGAGGCTGAATGTGACATATGTACTGTGGTTCAGGGGCTGTCTCCCAGTTTCACCCTCTTAACGCCCTTTTTCGGTTAAGTTTAATGCGTTTTCAGCTCTAACTCCCAACCTACGGGTGCTAATTACATTCCGTCTATTGTCATAGGTCGTATTTGTCACGAAAATGCTGTCTGTGACATCCGTACGTTGGTTCGGGGGCTCTTTCACAGTTTCGCCCCCTTAACGCCCTTTTTCGGTTAAGTTTAAGACGTTTTCGGCTCTAACTTCCAACCTACATGTGCTAATTACATTCCGTATGTTGTCACAAGTCCTATTTGTCACGGGGAAGGTGGCTGTGACATCCGTACAGTGGTTCGAGGGCTGTTTCACATTTTCACCTCCTTAATGCCTTTTTTCGGTTAAGTTTAAGTCGTTTTCGGCTCTAACTCCCAACCTACACAGGATAATTACATTACGTCTGTTGTCACATGTCTTATTTGTCATGGAGAAGGTGGCTATGACATCCAAATGGTGGTTCGGGGGTTGTTTCGCAGTTTCGCCCCCTTAACGCCCTTTTTCGATTAAGTTTAAGGCGTTTTCGGCTCTACCTCTTAACCTACACGTGCTAATTACATTCCGTCTGTTGTCACAGGTCTTATTTGTCACAGGGAAGGTGGCCGTGACATTCGTACGGTGGTTCGGGGGCTGTTTCGCATTTTCACCCCCTTAACGCCTTTTTCAGTTAAGTTTAAGTCGTCTTCGGCTCAAACTTGCAACCTACGCATGCTAATTACATTCCGTCTGTTGTCACAGGTCCTATTTGTCATGGGAATGCTGCCCGTGATATAACACCCCACTTTTTATTACTCAGAACCATAACCAGATTCATTAATTTAATTCAATTTCAGAGACAACATGCAGAAAACTCTTTACATCAACGAGTAAGAATAAATAAAGATTCTCTCATCCGAATGCAAATTAAATGCAACATGAGTATAACTAAATAAATTGCCCGTAGGCTTACATCTTTAAAAGTAAAAGATAGGGTTTAACCCTTTTACATCAATGGCATTCCGCCCACAATTAAAAGGCCCCGTGGCCAACAGGTAAAGAAGATCCATGACCTTGAAACACTTCTCGATGTTCACCTAAAAAAGGATTAGCAACGTGGGATAAACATAAAGTCCAGTAGGGATCTCAACATGATCCTAAACAATAGCAACTTACAGATAGCTATGATCATGAATGCTTAGTCTCATACTGTTTAAATAATGTGAGAATTTATGCAGAAATATACGTATATAAGAAATTTTCTCAAAGGCATTCATTTCATTCAATAACATAAGCAGTTCACTTTTCTTCCTTCTTGATACCTTTTTCCAAAATTCATATGGCTATAACAAGTTTCTGAAGAAAAACAATTTCATCAAGCCCATTATGTTTTCTCTCACTTTCCAGACTTACACTTATTTGCCTCTTCAAAACATGTTCACAAGTATTCAAAGTCTTTCACATTTTTCATAATCTCAACACAATACTTACGTCTGTTTCCAACACATTCATAACTATACAAATATGCCTTTAATACAAAAGGAAAACAACAAGCAATCAATAACTATATGCTTTAACAATTGAGGCAATACGGCCTTCCAGAACAATAACCATCATAACCTATGATATACCCAGATACACTGAGACAACAATGATAAATGAATTCTGCTCTACCTGCCTTAAGCACGGTAAGCCAAGGATACATTTTTCCAAAACAAAATGCCAAGCCAAAGATTCACATTTCTATAACGAAATGCCAATTTACTAGACACCGGCTGGAAGGTAATGGTACCTCTGCCAAGTTCTCCAGGCGCTAGCTGGAAGGTATTGGTACCTCTCATTCAAAGCGCGACCAATTCTCCAGGAGCTAGCTGGAAGGTAATGGTACCTCTCATTCGAAGCGCAAGCACATTCCCAACCATCTTAACATACTATAATGCATAATAACACAAGTGTAATACATACACAATATTATTCAACACAACAATGCCATCCTCCACCGATGACCAAGGACAAAACCTCTTAAGTAAATGTATTACATACTCGTAAAACAACAATCCAATTCTCACAAGACTTTCAGTCCAATAACAATGATATTATGTAAAGGTTCCAAAATCTGACCTCAAGTTCATTATCAATTTAAAAAGGGTGATGATTTCATTTTCTTTCAAAAGGACCACTTTCCTTTATTTTCCAATCCACACAACTCCAACCATTTTCTAAGAATTCATTCTTGTCATTTTAGAAAACCAATTCCAAATCCATTCTCTTTATTTTACAAAACCAATTCCATTGGTGTCAAATCCATAACTTAACTCAACTTCCCACGATTAGTCTAAAACAATACCAACACCGTGGTTACTTCTCTTTTTATTTTCTTTTTATATAAACACAATTATACAACCCATATTAGCAAAATATAAAGATTATTCAACTTCTTCCCCTTTTAGATCCATTATAACAACAATATTAAATTAGGGTTTTTCTCCCTTCTTCACAAACATAACAAATCATTTCCAAAATAACCTAGCAACCAACAACTTAACAACTCCAATCACAAATTATCAAATCCTAGATCCCTTTTTTAACAATTAACAAATTATCAATTTGTTATATTTAAATATAATCAACCCAACACAATTTAATGCTCAAATCAATTACCAAGTCATTAATCAAATTTCTTAACTCATAACATGATTATTTCACAATTTCAACCCTCTTTATCCATTAAGCATTATATAAAAAGAAAATTTAGGACTTCACCTCTTTCTCAACATAAATACGTTAGCCACTCCCCAATTTAACCCAAACAACAACCGAGTTCACAAAATTTCAATCTTAACTACCAAGTCTTAGATTCTTTATCATGATTTTCGGAAAATCCATAACAACATGGTTTTTATGCAATAAAAACTCACCACATGTCTATCTATAAAACAAGTATTGAAAAAGATCAAATAAATCCCTATCTCTTGAAGCGAAGAGAAAACAATCCAAAAATCACCGGCGACGAAACCACAAACCACTTGGATCAATAGAAATCCCTTGACAAGATCTACAACCTTTCCCAAAGGGCCAAGGTGAAAAGATGGCTCTAGGTAAGTAGATCTGAAGATCTAAGTGTGAAAAGTTAAGTTTTAGAGAGAGAAGAGAGAAATCATGGGTTGAGAGGAAAAGAGGAGAAAAAATAATGAGAGAAAAGTGGTTTGGGTCCATTTATACTAGTAACAAATAGCCCCAAGGTCAAATAAAATAATAGGCCCAAAAACCCCCTTAGATAGGGTCCATTCGGACTTCAAAAATCTGAAAAAAAACACACAGGGGTCGACCCTTAGATAGGAGGGGGTTGACCCTATCTTCCAGTAACCAACACACAGACATAAGAGGGTTGACCCTCTCCCAGTCTGGTGTCTACCCTATCTTCCAGCAACTAACACATAGACATAAGAGGGTCGACCCTTTCCCAGTCTGGTGTCTACCCTATCTTCCAGCAACTAACACACAGACATAAGAGGGTCGACCCTCTCCAGTTTGGTGTCTACCCTATTTTCCAACAACACACCCAGAAACTTCACCAACAGGTAAGGGTCGACCCTTAGGAAGGCTGGTGTCGACCATAGAATAGAATTTCTAAGTTTCCAAACAACTTTTCAACGTAAATAAGCATGAACGAACAATCCCAACAAGTTTAAATTAATTTGTACTCCTCCAAAACCAAGATACAATAACACCGAAGATTCCCAAAACAAAATAAAGGATTCAAATACACTTCCCAAAAGTTTTAAAAGGGTACAAGTGCTACACGTGACATTCGTACGGTGGTTCGGGGGCTGTTTCACAATTTCGCTCCCTTAATTCCCTTTTTCGATTAAGTTTAAGGCATTTTCGGCTCTAACTCCCAACCTACACGTGCTAATTACATCCCATCTGTTGTCACAGGTTCTATTTGTCACAGGGAAGGTGACTGTGATATCCATACTATGGTTCGGTGGCTGTTTCGCATTTTCGCCCCTTAACGCCTTTTTTTGATTAAGTTTAAGTTGTTTTCGGCTCTAACTCCCAACCTACATGTGCTAATTACGTTCCATTTGTTGTCACAGGTCCTATTTGTCATGGGGAAGCTGGTTGTGACATCTCTACATCTAATTACATCCCGTATATCCCCATAGGTCCTATATATATATATGCAAGACAAACTCCAAATAAACAAAGATCATTTCAAACGGCATCCAATTAGAAGCATCAAGTACTCTGTACAAATTTTCAAGCAAAATTGGCTACAAAAAAAAAAAATGAAAGAAGGAAAGACAAAGCATTTAAAACTAATTACACAACAAATATCAAAAGGACAAGCATTATCAAGAGCATAAAGTCAAACCAGAGTTTGGAGGTAATAAAGATTGATTCAAACCATAGTTTGGAGGTAATAAACAAATCCTCACGCTTCACGATACCATCTTCAAACAACTTCTTCAAAACCAACCAATCTGCAAGGAAAGAAAACTAGATCAGTGCCTCCAAAATCTTCTAAGAAACTAAGAAATTTTCTTATTCCAAACAAATTATCTTTGACCACCGAGCTGAGTAAGTCTATTAAAATCAAATCACCAATTACACCATTAATGCAGTCAGTTGCAAATATGAATTCTAAATCATGGTAAGGATTTGAACTAATGAGACCCATCCCAGAACACATAATGGCTTGGCTTATTCACAAAGAGGTTCATTCTTGTTTAAGGTTACTGTGATGTAACCGGAGTATGGACAAAATAAGAAATTTTTTTCATGAGATGTTTTTAAGAAAAAAATGGTACTTATATTGTAAGATCAACAATCATTATAAGAACAAATAGAAATATGTCCACGCAAAAAAAATAAAAAAAAATAAATAAATAAACCACATATTTTAGTACAATTTCCTGAAATGCATTTGTAAAGTGGTTGGTTCTGAAATATGTTGGAGGTGGTTCCACAGCATCCATTGTATGAAATATTATACCCACTTGTGAATTGCTATCAATTGTAGCCCGTTGCAGTGCTTCATGAATCTGCACATAATAAAACCTTTTCCTTTTTGATAATAATGTAATAAATAATGGAACTGCAGATATTTTGCCCAAAACAAAGAATGACATAAGAGGAGACCAAAGTACTCGAGTTTCGGCAATTATTGGACACCAACCCTCTCTGACAAGACATTTTTTTGTAACATCAAAATTTAGTACGTTCAGATATCATACACAAAACCTGCAACAAATGAGAAATATAGTAAAGACAAAAAGGCCCATACACATTTTGCTTGTCATAAGAAAACTAAACTATATAATGTGCTACACAAACATCAATCAAAAATAAAATAAACATTGCAAGCATGTGGGAAAATGCAGCCAATCAATTTAACAGCATACTTCTTGAGTTAGTTGCCTTTGTTTCATTATATCTTCGAGTACAGAATAGCAAATTGCACCAAATGCTTCACAAATTTTCAATATTTTTGCCTTTGCTTGCTCCCCCGAGAAGAACACTACAAAAACAATTTTCTCAACCTGCAAATGCAATATACAAGCAAAATTAGTTGAATTCAGAAATTTAGGCCACAGTCTTTAAAGCAGTAGAAGTACACCAACATAGCACTCTAGTGAAGAAAGCATACTATTAAGAAGTAGAATATATTCAAGGTTTTCAGATTATAAGCTATAGTAAAAAAATACGTAGAAATAAAATTTATCCCAAAAGACCAAAAGATAATAATATAAATAAGAGAATGACCATTTTAGTTGATATAGGATCCAAGATTTGTTCATCAGTTGGTGCCTGATTGAAAAGCATGTTGCCTTTTGTAGCACGAAACAACATCCGCTCAAACCTAAAAGCTTTGGATTTACTAATAATGCCACTAATAAATCTTAAACCAGATTGATTTGATGGCCCAGGTTGCATCTCCTATAGAATGGATTATCTATAATAAACAAAATCATGTTTGTAGTTTATCTACCTAAACAGTATTTGACAAAGCAGACAATTACCTGTTCAAGTAAAGATGTTGTATCTGCATAGACATCATTAGAGTACACATATGATCATCTAACTCTCTTTTCTCTTTCACTACATGACTCTTACTTGAAACAAGGAAATCACTTGCCTGGAATTGCGCATGAGAAGGCATAAGAAAAGCATCTAAAACTATATTTTGATTGAAGCTTCATATATGCACATACTCAAGAAAGAAAGAACACTAAAATTATTTGGCACATATTTATTCAGCCACAACTTTCACACTATATTTATACTCCATCTCAGTACTGGACATGTTAACAAGAAAGAAACAGAGATCATTTGATGGCTTTGGGCTCATCAACCATTGTTTGAACAACAATAATTCATACCACTAAAAAAAGGACCATTAATAGCACTAATGTATTGGGAATGCCAAAAAAAAAAACAAGGCATAGGCAGTGGGCGGGGCGCATTGCCACATCATTAGCGCCCATTGCCACATCATCAGTGGTGTGCTCTCAACCATTTTTTATTGTTTGAAAGCATTGGTTCGTAAAAATTCTTACTGTCAAACACCTCAATGCTTTCAAACACCTCATTTTATACTTTCTCTCATATATAAATTTGATATTAAGATTCACCTAGTAGTTACACACTACTATAAAAAATAAAAATAAATAAATAAATAAAAGTAGTTAACCCTTAAAGTGAAAATTAAGAATATGAGAGTCATCCAACAAATTATTTAAATCTTAATTTCTTCAATAAACAATAATTCCTTATAGTAACAGAAATAGTTGTAATAATTAATTTAAACAACACACAATTATCATCAGCTTCCAAGAACCATTCAAATTAAACTGCAAAATCTCAACAGGATGACTCTGAACTTCACATTTATCACCACTAATACCCATGAATCAGCACTAATGACCAAAGCCCTCTTTCCAATATGAAGAATTTCATCAACATTAGTGAAACTCAGTAGAGTATTCCAAGATACCTGACAGCTATCAACCCAGCTCCTAAACCCCCCAAAGTAGGACACACAACCACACGAACCCCAAATTTTTCCTTGATAAACTCAAATGCCTCATTGAACCCAAATTTTTCCCTCAACAAAAACAAAGAGAATTGCAAAATTAGGTAAACAATCTACCAATGCAACTCCAAATTTACTGCAATTTGAAGAAATTAAACCAAAAACAAGCTAAATAGTAAACTAAATAAATAATATAAACCCTAGCGCAAGAGTGAGAAATGGGGAAATAGAGAAGGGGGGGAGAGAGAGAGAGAGAGAACTTGTTTGTATTGTGGCGGTGGCGGTGTGATTTGCGGCGGTGTGGTGGCGATGTGTGTCTTACAGTGAGCAACGGTGGTGAACGACCAAAGTTGTCGTTTGTCGCCAAAGGTTAATGTATACCAACTAATTTATTTAGTACCCAACATTTAACAAACAACGACTAATATTTTAGTCGCCAAAAGTGATCATTTTGGCAACTAAAAGTATTTTAGTCACCGAAAAGAAATATTCACCGACCAGATTTTTCGTCACCAAAGATAAAAGTAAAATTTATGTTTATTATTTAGTGACTAAATAATTTTAGTAGGCAAAAATTACCTTACAGTGACTAAAAAATTTTTAGTCACTGAAAATGAATATTTGCCGACCAAAACTTTGGTCGCCAAAGTTTAATAGCAAACATTATACTAGCTTTTCGGCGACTAAATTTATTTTAGTAGCCAAAAACTGGTATACCACGACTAACAAAAATTTTAGTAGCCTAAAACATGATCTAACGCCGACTAAAATAATTTTTAGTCACCTATTGTTCATATTTAGCTACTCATTTTTTTAAGTCGCCAATAATGAGGATACAGCTGCTAAAAAAATTAGTAGCTAAAAACCATATTCAACGGCGACCAATATAATTTTTAGTCGCCTATTCTACAACTTTTGGCAACTAAAAAAAGTTTAGTCGCCAAATTTGGTCACCAAAAATGTAAATTGTTGTATTATAATATAAAGAATCAATTTGATCTTTTACATTTAGGACTCATTGATATTTTATGTTATGATAGAATTATAATCCATGATTACTTAAATAAAGTTCTTGATTCACAAGTAATTGTAATCGAATGCTTCAAATCCCATATAATTATTCCTTCAAGTAAAATTCACACTCACAAATAAACATAAGCCAATCAAAATCAATGAAAATAATGTCTTTATTAATAAGTAGCCTAAATTTGGGAAGGGAGATTTACCAATAAGTCCCAAAATTTGAACTTATGAACCAGTTGGTCCCATTTTTATTCTATTAAACCGTTTAGTCCTATTTAATTGTGAGGGACGTAATTACCCTTATGTATCCTATTTTTGATGCGGCTGGGGGCTTCAAGATTGGGTGATGCGCGTGTGTGGCTCATGTGCGCGATTAGTAAAATGGATGTGTGGTGTGTTGCATGTGATACACTGCCATGGTGTCACACAATAGCAAATCGCTGTAAGGGGTTTTTATTTGGGCGGGGCATTCTCTCACTCTCACATAGAGACCCAGGCACACACATAGCTCTTCTCTCTAGCAGACATAAGACGCCATTAACACACACAACAGCAGATCGAACACATGTGATTCCAGATCGAACACATCGAACATCATCGAACACATCATCATCCGAGGGCGATGGCGATGGCTTCAACACATCGAACACACTGATACACACTGATACATCGAACACATCGAACACACTGAGACACGTAGACACACAGATGGAACACATCGAACACCATCGAACACACATGTGATTCCAGATCGGACACATCGAACACACTGATACACGCACACACACAAATGGAAGACACTGATACACGCAGACACACAGATGGAACACCATCGAATGCGACCTGGGGAACCTCCCGAATAGTCAGGACCAGACCGACCCAGATCTCGGAGGACGGTTCTGGTTAGAGCTCTGGTTTTGGGTCCGGTCCAGCGCCTGAGGAGGAGGAGGAAGATAGTCTTCTTCCGGATCTTCAACGACCCGGATCGAAACTTCATCGGCTGGGTTTTGGGGGTTCTGGGTTTCCTCCGGAACATCGATCTAGAGATTGAAATCTGGAATTTGCAGAGTCTCACCGGGTTGAGGAACGAGATCGACTCGGCAAACCGGACAAGTCACATGAGAATTGAGCCAAGCATCGATGCATTCGGGGTGAAACACATGGTCGCATTTGGGGATCAATCTGAGATTCTCAACGTCTTTGAATTCATTGAGACAAACAGCGCACTCAAGTGCACCTTTTCCGATCTTCAGACCCTTCACCACCAAATACATGAAAGTTAGGAATGTCCCGATCACCGCCGGGTCAAGCCCTCTCAAACACACTGATACACGCAGACACACAGATGGCTTCAACACACACTCACACACACACACACTAATACACACACACACGCGAATCTATGAGGGTGTGCCACACCGGAATGAAAGTGGGACCAAATCAGTGAACCAAAAATGACAGTTTGTGAGTTCAAAAAAAAATGACAGTTTGTAAATCAATGAAAGGGCACTCTCGTCCACAGAGTGAAACAAAAATGAAAAAAAAAACAAAAAGGATCAAATCAACTCACCAGCAGGACTATTTGGTATAATAGAATAAAAGTGGGATTATTTGGTATAACAGTTTGTAAAGTAGGATTTATTGGTAAATATTCCATTTGGGAATCATTGGCTTCTTTTATTAATTCTTTCAAACTTGTGAAAATAAAAAATTCATCACTCATAAATAAATATAAGCCTTTAAAAAAAAAGAAAAAACTCTTTTAGAAGGATTTTATATAAACCTTTTCTTAAATATAATTCCATGATTGTAATTTAGGGAGTCAAAACCCATATAAATATTTCCTTAAGTAAACTTCTAGACTTATAATTAATAGCCAAATAGGAAATAAAATTCAATGTAAATAAATCTCTTAACTCACAAATGACCATAAATTAGGGATCAAATCTCTTGCAAATATGTTTTTCTTTTATTCTGAAAAATCTAAAATTTCAGAGATATTAATTTGTGATTATATTTCAATTTTAAACAATGAATAACAATCTCAATCAAACAATTAAAGACAAATTAACACACCAATTTAACGTGGAAAAACCACAATCGAAGCGCCTCCAATTGTGATAAAAAAAATTACAGGTCAAAGCCACAAAACAATATACTAAGAAGATAAAAAAGAATTACATGTGTGCTCTCAATTACCTAGCGAATCTACGCCCGAATTGAACCGACCCCGATGTGCCTTGTCCATCATCGTCTTCACCTTGAAATTGTCTTGCCCAACGTTAAATCCACAACGTTGATGTTGGATCCACGACGATGAGCCACTCCGAAACCCACTAAAGCTACAGACCCAAGTTTCCTGGAATTCACCGAAGAACAACTCTTTCTTTTGTGAATAAAAGAAAACAAACAAACCCCTTGATGATATTGATATAAAATTCATGGATCCATTTATCACTCTTAAATCATTGAAGAAACACTCATAAAGCACCCTCTAATATAAAAAAAATACTTTATTTTTTCTTCCTCTCTGAAATCTGGACGGCTCAAACCCTAAAATGAGCAAACAACGCACTTTATAGTAAACTGGATCGGGAAGACTGCTCGACCACACATTTCACTGCTTGAGCTATGTGAGTAAAGGCGGTATAAAACATGTAGGTTGACTGCTCGAGCGCAACATTCAACGCTCGAACGGTAAAACTTACTTCCTAGAAGTTCAGATGTTATGCAAAAATAGTGGATAATCATTTTCTCCGCTCGAGCGGTCAAATAACTATGGCTGCATTTTTTTTTGCTTCGAGAGCGTTGCCCCTCGACCTCGCCTGGGCGCTGCCCCTTAGACCCTTCCGAGCTGACCGGGCAACTCGATTCCTGTACATAGTCAGGGAAGTTGCAAACAATGGCAAACATGAAAGGATCAAGATCATAAACTCCTCTGCATAAGTACAATTCGGGTTGGATTCACACCTAAACACTCATAGCCTCATTGGAACAAAAGAATGAATAAAATTACAATTGAAAAAAGTTTTATCAAACGAGATTGCCAGTTACAAAAACCTAACATATTCAATAAATACAAATTTACATATTGTTGGACAAAATCTTAGAGTATATTGAGTATGAGTTATGGTTTATTTTTAGAGTAAATTTGCAAAGACAGAGGTTTTACAACATTAAATGAAAAAAAATATTTAGGTGAAATGATACAATTTACAATAATATTAAATTAAAAAAAACTATCATAATAATAGATTATTGGAGCACTTTTTTTTTTAATTGTAAATTGAAAATATCTTCAACATTCCTTTCATATTGCATTGAAAATATTATATGTCAGTCATTTTATAATGCCAAATTAAAGTTCAGTTAAATTATGTATTTTTTTTTTCCAGAACCTATAATTGCATATGAAACTATACATATCGAAATATCGTGCCTTTATATTGATCACGACAAAAACACAATTACAATATATATGGAGGAAGATATGGAAAGATTGTAGTAGATCATTCCAAAAAGAGAAATATATTAACTGTTAGCTACATATTTTGTATAAGTCAATTACAATTCAACGCGTGGCAAAATAAGGGCAATACTGGAAGACTTTTCAAGTTTTCGATCATGATCGTACACGTGGCAGTTAGTATTGGTTCTTACAAGATCTGCGTAGCACTGAATCAGCAAAGAGATGCAAAGTGATGTGACTTCAACGGTTGCTCACATTCAAATTCAAAATCAGGAGGGAAGCCTAACTGCAAGTGATGGCATAGTGGAGCTAATTATAAGGCAACATGATCAGCGATCATGGAGGAACGATTCGACGGTTAGAAGTGCAGTTCGATGGTCATCCTTGAGAAGTATAAATAGCAGAGAAGGCCCTAGAAAAAAGCCCAGACTCAGATCCAAAAAACCAGTTTTATTCTACTTTATTTCCTTTCCAGTTTTACATTTCTTGTTCTTTACATTTCTGTACTTTAAAATTCTTGTACTGCACTTCGTTCATAGGAGTAGTTTCAAGTAGATTGTTGCTGTAAATCTCTACGAGGCTGAATTGGATCATTGTAAGTTTTCATTTTAATGAAATGCTTCAATTGTTCTTCATTTGATTATTATTTGTTTAATTCTCCTAAATCAAGCCACCATTAAAAGTCCTCTTTATTGAGGCTGAAAGAACTAAAACACGATCGTCTGATAATTGGTTGGCAATTAATTTTCTGTAAGGACTGATTGATCCTTGCTGGCATGCTCACAATTACAATAATAACCTTTGAAAGCCAAAAAGCCAACATATATTTTTGGCACGCCCAGTGGGACTAATTGAAATGGCTAGACGTAGGAGACAAGGAGAAAATGAACGCTTAGAAGAAGGCGTGGAAGGAGAGGTAGAAATACCTAATCCAGAGGATAATGTGATAACACATCCTGTGGAAACACCTATTTTATCAGAACCTATGGTCGAACAGACCAGCACTTCAGAACAAGTACCACATGTTCATAATATTGGACGAGGCCAAGGAATTGGACCATCCACTGTTCTATCTACTCAGCCAATGAATCCATGGGGTGGCCTAGTAGATGTCATGGGATAGCAGTTAATGAATACGATGGAAAAGTGGGCAACATCCTTTTTGAATCAAATGAATACCCACCAACCGACAAACACAAGACACATGGAGGAAATTTCAAATGTCCCTCAGTAAAGATTGGCTAGAGATAAACAGCCTATGCAAATTAATGGACATTCTAATGGTCAAACTAGCAATCAAAACTATGAAAGACCATCACCTCAGTCTTGGTATGAGCCTTTTTCGAGGCCTATGACAAGTCAAAATGCCTCATTACTTAACAGTGAAGCCATGTAAATTGGTGGATCTAGCTTAATACAAGAAAATGGCATAAGGATGGTTCCAAATCCCATGTTTGAAGCCATACCTGGCACAAGGGGGTTCACCAACCTTTTATTCGAATTTATACCCGGGGGGTTGAAAGGTTTTCCTACAACTGGAAGAGACACAACACCTGTTCCAGCACCTTTCGCAGGTTCTTTTGCAGGACAGGCTCAACGAGGTCATCCATACCTTCAACAGCAGCCAGTACCACAGGGACAACCAGTCCCAAATATACCACCTTATGGACCAAGAGGACTCCAAGCACAAGGTTGTCCACCAAATCCTGTGTTTATTCCTCCAATAGTGGTTTAACAAGCACAAAATGTGATCCCTAGAGACCAAATTGCTGACATTGTTAGAGAGATGTATGGACCAATGGCTCGGGGGTTCAAACTCCTATGTACAGGAAACCATATCCAGAATGGGTGGATAGGGTACATGAATACCCAAGAGGATTCAGAATACCAGACTTTGCCCTTTTTATGGAAATGGAAACCAATCAACAGTGGAGCATATTGCTAGGTTTGCTGCTCAATGTGGTGAATTCACCAATAATGATTACATGAAGTTAAGATTGTTCCCAAATTCTCTTACAGGGGCACCCTTCGTATGGTATATTAACCTTACGCTTGGCTCCATTCAGACTTGGCAACAAATGGAAGAGGCATTTCATGCCCAATTCTTCCAAACGAAGCCAGAAGTGTCCATGGCAGATTTGGCAAGGTTGAGCCAAAGGCCTGATAAAAAGGCTGCTCAATTTATTGCCAGATTTAAAAGAACACGAAACAAATGTAGGGTCATCCTACCAGAGCCAGAATTCGTGAGATTGGCTCAAAATGGCTTAGAGTTTAGGCTTCAAAAGAAGTTTGACTTAACTGAGTTTAGAGACTTAATGGAACTAACTTAGAAGGTGTCTAGGTATGAAGCATTACTAGAGGAAGAGCAAGATCGAAATAATGCATCATACAAGACATATTATAGAGATCCTAATTATGAGATTGCTGCAGCAGAGATTGTGGGGAAAGAACCTGTAATCTGTGAGCATTAATTCATAAGGACACAACAATGGACCAGCAGTTTAAAAAGAAAGACCTTCATAGGAAATACTCTTTCGATTTAACAAAGGCAGATGACATATTTGATCATTTGCTTTCGGCCAACTTCCTTAAGTTACCAAAAGGAGTCAAAATTCCATCTCCAAATGAACTTAAAGGAAAAGTGTATTGTAAATGGCATAATTCTTGATCTCACTCGACTAAAAATTATATTGTTTTTCGAGACAGGATCCAAGAACACATTCGGAAAGGAAGTTTAAAATTCCCAGCTAAAGTAGAAAAAGGCCATGGGGATCAACAGTAATCCATTCCCAAAAGTTAGAGAAAGTGCAGCTAATGTTGTTGTACCAGACTTCCAGAATTTATCTTTGAAGGAATTGGAAGAGGTCAATGTGCAGATGCATGTTGCCAGCCAGACTACTGTCAAGAAAGACACTAGAAGTTCACCAGTTGTTGGACAAGGCTCTACAGGTCAGGAAAATGACTCTGAGGAGGAAGCACTGGATGATGATTCTTTAGAGGCAGCAGTTATCCAAAGAATGTGTCCCAGGTGTAGGTTGAGCTATAAGTGGCTGAAAGGGCTTCCAATTGATGGGAAACAATACTACAGGGATGTGCAAAGATGTCCTAAGCAACCAGTGCTCATAACAAAAGGCCATATCCAACTGGTTCTAGGCAGCAGCCACTCATGGTTGGACCAATAGCTACTAGAATGCAATCCAAGGGTAAGAGGCCTTTACATGAGTCCAGACCTCCCAACTATTACAAAATGGTAGGCAATCGTCCTGAAAGAAGGATTGAAGTATGTTCAAGTTATGGGAGCAAAGCCAGAAATTGGCCCCTTAGACCAGCCTCACACAAGATGGAAAGTGGCCACCTTCATGGAAGGCCTGAACTAGGCCCAAAGCAAGGAAGGCCTGAATTAGGCCCTAAACAAGGAGTCAGGGCTAAGCAATGGCATTCATAGATAGCTTCGAAGTTGGCTTCGAATGAAGAAAGAGACAGCTCAACAACTGAGTTAGTGGGTTCATGGGTACCTGGAGTCCTAGATTGGTTTGTCATGCAGAACAAACCTAGGGAGATACCTACCCAAAGAAATGCTATTGGAGATTAGAGTAGGATGGTTAAACCTCCTCTGGTGGCCCCAAATAATTGGGTGTTACTAAAGCATCCATAAACAAAGGAACCAAACATGGTTCTAGTAATTTCTAGATCACAAAGGAGAAAGATCCAGCGTAGGTACACTTAGTACTAGAAAGACCTGAAAGAAAGTGGAGAAAGCTCTTCATTGGTCCAGACAGAGGGGCAGATAGAAGGAAAGAAAAATCCAAAGTCAGACCATATAGTCCAAAATCAACTCTACAAGACAAAATGGGTTGCAGCAAAGAACAGTTGGCCAAAGTTCACTCTGAACTAAAAGCTAAAGAGAGGTCCAGTTTAGCAGGATTGGAGAAGGCTTTGATGGAGAGTGATAGTGAGACAGAAGGAGAAGTTGGCCTAGGCCAAAAAGAAAGAAATGGTTGAGGAAGAAATGTTCGAAGCCTTCATGGCTGAACAGACATTTTTGGTTGAAAAGCCAACAGAAGCAGACCATTCGAAGGAGTTTGTTAATAATGAAGTGCCAGAATACAGCATGGAAAATGCTTCTGAGGTAATTGAACAAGGTGGCCAAGAAGAGAAACAGGTACAGCCAGCCATCCAATTTGGCTCGTTTCCTCCAGTATCAGTGAATATGGTACATATATTACCATATGAATTCCAAGCTGGAGATGAGAACCAAGAGGGTCAAGAAATTGACCCAATTCCAGTCTCTAGTGAAGACTCACAAGTGAGTATGGTGCAGGATGAATCCGAAATGGCTACCCCAATGGAAACTGAATACGAGAGTGAAGAAGAGGTGAGTATTAACCTCTCATATCCTTTTGAGTATCCCACAACATCTATGACACAGCATGTCAAGCCTTTGTATATCAAGGCCTTCTTCGATGGGATACAATTGAACCGAGTCTTTGTGGATAATAGGGCAGTAGTGAACCTGCTTCCGAAATCTTCCTTGAAGAAACTAAGAAAAAGGAACCCCAGGTTAATCCCAACCAGCACAACCATTGCTGGCTTCGCTAGAGACAAACAGATGGCTCAGGGAATTTTGCCCATCAACTTGAGTGTGGGAACCAGGGACTGCATGACGGCATTCTTCGTTATCGACAGCAATGCTAAGTACAATGCTTTACTTGGGAGAGATTGGATTCACACTAACAAGTGTGTGCCTTCCTCTCTGCATCAAAAGATAATGATGGCCTTGGGCAATGGAGAGATAGAGGAAATCGATGCAGATCTTCAACCCTTCATAGCCTGTGCAGACTTCGCAGAGGCCAAATTGTATATTAAGGGAGTGACACCACTCAGCATACTGAGAAAACCTGATGGATCAGCCAAAATAACGGCTGATGAGGAATTGGCACACTTGAAGCACTTAGTCCAGGAGAGTGCTGATGAAGAATTTGTCGTTAAGGATGACAATGATGCCTGGTTGTAGGCAAAGAGATGAAGACCAAGAAGCCAAGTCTTTGGCTCTAATTAAGTTTTCAATATTGGATGTAAAATCAATAGTCCAGAAAGTGCAAGAGTAAGAGAAAGAAGCCATGATAATTGGCTGTAAGTAGGAGTAACAACAGGCTAGGGTTTTGGCCCTTGATAAATACTGTACATTGGACATTGAAACAAAAGTCAAGGAGATACAGGAAGAAGAAGCCTTATGGACAGACTTTGTCTATGAGAAGGAAGGTAAAGATGTTGAATCAAAGAAGCTGGGAGCAAAACAAAGCAAGGAGATTGCTTTGAAGGCAGAAGGAATCAAAGAAGGAGCTTTAGTAAGTTCTCAGATAGAAGACCCCTTAGAAGAAGTAAATTTAGGAGAAGGTTCTATACAACAGCCTACCTATATAAGTGCTTGGTTGAATGCTTTTGACAGGGACCAGTTATTGGTTGTTCTGAAGAAATATAAAGTTTGTTTTGCATGGTCTTATAATGAACTACCAGGATTGGATAGGTCATTGGTAGAACATAGGCTCCCTATAAGGCCTAATTTCAAGCTATATAAGCAGAAACCAAGAAGAATGAGTCCAGAAGTGATTCAGAAAGTTAAGGAGGAAATTCTTAGACTACTCAAGGCAGGCTTTATTAGGACAGCCAGGTATGTTGAATGGCTATCCAATATTGTGTTTGTAGTTAAGAAGAATGGTAAAATGAAGGTATGCATCGATTTCAGAAACTTAAATCTAGCAATTCCAAAAGATGAGTATCCTATGCCTATAGTAGATTTGTTGGTAGACAGTTCAGCAGGGCATCAAATTTTATCAATGATGGATGGACACTATGGTTATAACCAAATCTACATTGCAGAGGAGAATGTCCACATGACAGCATTCAGATGTCTTGGGAATATTGGCACCTTCGAATGGGTTAAAATGCCATTTGGCCTGAAGAATGCTGGGGCTACATATCAGAGGGCTATGAACACTATCTTTTATGACCTCATTGGAGGGTATTTAGAGTGTTATATTGATGACATTGTAGTGAAATCCCAATCCATGAAGGAGCACTTGTTTCACTTAGAAGTAGCTTTTGAAAGAATGAGAAAGTTTAAGTTGAAACTCAATCCTCTTAAGTGTGCTTTTGGCGTATCATCTGAAAACTTCTTGGGCTATGTAGTACACAAGAAAGGAATACATATTGACCAGAATAAAGCCAAAGCCATCATTGAAGCCAGACCTCCATCAAGTAAGAAAGAATTACAAAAGTTCCTTGGACAGGTTAATTTTCTTCAAAGATTCATTTCTAATACTGCAGGGAAAACTAAAGAATTTTCTTCCTCGTTAAGGCTAAAAGATGAAGAGAAGTTTGTGTGGGTAGCAGAGCATCAAACTGCTTTCGAAGGAATCAAAGCCTACTTGGCCAACCCTCCAGTGCTGATGCCACCAAAGGGTGATAAGCCTTTGAAGTTGTATATAACTGTAGCAGAAGATTTATTGGGAGTTTTCTTAGCTCAAAACAACGAAGAAGGCAATGAACAAGCTGTTTATTACCTTAGTAGGTTTCTAAATTCTTGTTAATGTAAATACTCAGCTGTAGAAAAGTTGTATCTTGCATTGTATTTTGCTGCAATGAAATTAAGATACTATCATTTGCCTACAACTGTCTTGGTAATTGCAACCACAGATTTGGTTAAGTATCTGTTATCTAGACCTATGTTGAGGGGAATAATTGGCAAATGGATACTAGCCTTATCAGAATTTCATTGAGAATATGTTCCCCAAAAGGCAGCAAAATGACAAGTTTTAGCTAATCTTTTGGCAGACAATCCATCTCAAACAGAAAGCCAAGAGATAATGAAACTTGGTATGGCTAGTGTTGAACCATGGCAAATGTGGTTCGATGGATCAAAAGCCAATGATTTAATTGGGATTGGTATAGTAATTAAGTCACCACAAGGGATAGAAACTACACATGGTTTCAGAGTGGATGAAAGTACTTGTTCCAATAATCAAGCTGAATATGAAGCCTTAATAATGGGACTGGAAATACTTATTGGATTACAAGTTCATGCAGTTAATATATTTGGAAATTCTCAGTTGGTAGTTAACCAAGTGAAAGGGATTTTCAAATATCAAAGTATAAGCATGTTGCCATACTATGTTGTTGCATTGCATCTGCTTTCTCAATTTCAGATATCAAATGTAACTCATGTCCCAAGGTTCTTGAATAATAAAGCTAATGATGTGGCTCAGAAAGTTTCGAATTTCAAGAGAAGGGATAATACTCAAAGGGACATAAGCCAAACAACATATCAGAAATTAATACCACCCTTAAATAAAAGGAATGTGGTCCTGGAAGTCAATCATAATGACTTACAAGAACAAGATTGGAGGTATCCAATAATGCAGTATCTGGCTGGCCCATCTTCGAAGGCCAGCAGAAAAATTAAATTGCAATCTATGCAATACATAATGTATGGTAATGCTCTCTACAAAAGGGGGGGAGATGGTTTATTGTTGGAATGTTTGGGCCCAAAAGAAGCATTAACAGCTATGGCTAAGGTTCATGGAGGCAGCTGTGGTGCTCATCAGCCTGGTGTGAAGATGAGATGGTTGCTTCGAAGGCATTCCTACTATTGGCCAACTATCCTTAAAGACTGCATGGAATATGCAAGAGGTTGCCAGGCATGCCAAAAGCATGGCACAATAAGGCATGTGCCCATAACTGACCTGCATGCAGTTGTGAAGTCTTGGCCATTTAGAGGATGGGCCATGGATATGATGAGAAAAATACACCCACCCTCTTTGAAGCATCATTGTTTCATTTTAGTGGCCATTGATTACTTCACTAAGTGGGTCGAAGCTAAGCCATACAAGGCTGTAGACCAGACTGAGGTCATTGGATTCATTAAGGATGTAATCCATAGATTTGGTATCCCATAGACTATAATTGTTGATAATGGGACTGTATTTGATGGGAAAATGGTAAAGTCTTTTGTGGCAAAGTTTGGAATTAGCATCGTTAATTCCATCCCCTATTGTGCACAAGCCAATGGTCAAGCTTAATCATCCAATAAGTCTTTGAAAAAAGGAATACAAAAAGTTGTGGAAGACAATCCTAGGGATTGGCATAACTTATTGTTGGATGTATTGTGAGCTTATAAAACCTCTCCAAGGTCAAGTACAAGAATCACTCCTTATGCCTTAGTATATGGGTATGATGCAGTGCTACCTGTGGAAATTAATGTTAAGTCCTTGAGGGTGAGATGTCAAGACCAGTTAAATCTTGAGCAATACCATCAGAGTATGCGCTTGGAGTTAGAAAGTATAGATGAAGCTAGAATTCTGGCATTAAATAGCATTCTTTTCCAAAAGAAGAAAGCAGCCAAAAACTATAATAAAAAAGTCAAACACATTGGCTTTGATGAAGGTGATTTGGTATGAAAGACAATACTCCCAATAAGGATTAAAAGCCATAAGTTTGGCAAATGGTCACCTAATTGGGAAGGACCATATCAAGTTCATAGAGTCCTGCCTTTTGGAGCATACCATTTGAGAAATTTGAATGGATATGTACATCCCAAAAAGATTAATGGCAGATATTTGAAGCCTTATTTTTCAACCATATGGGAAACACAAGGAATAGAATAAATGTTAAGTAAAAGAACATGAGAATATTCAAATGATAAATATGAATTTGCTTTTCATAAAGAGTTGAATACATTCTGCCATAAATTGGCCTAAAAGTCAGTACAATGTCTCAGTTGTTCTTTTACAATGGATGTTCTATTCTTAAATGACAAGAACAACTGGATGGCTATGGTCATTTCCTGTTTTTGGTCGGCCAGTCCTTGATTGGTAATTTGCAATTTGGTGACAGTTTGATCTAAGGCCTGGTTAACCGCGGATAGCTCCTCTTCAAGTTGAGCTTTCTTCTCCAATAATTGAGTTCAAAATTGGGAGACAGAGGAATGCTGTTCCTTTAACTCTGATACTTCAGTATGTATTTTGGAAACAAAGCTCTGATCTTTTACTAATTTCTCCTCTGCAACCTTAGCAGCATGGCAAATGTTGATCTAAAAATCAATGGTAGTTGCCGCCTGAGACAAATGACCTGAGACAATCATGCCGGATTGTTCAACAATCTTGCAGCACTAGAGGAAGTCATTTCTTATTATAGGCCTCTGTAAGGCTTCGAAAGGGATCCTCGAAAAGGATGTCAGCAGCTCCAGACAACTGTCTAAGTCTATTGGAGGCAAGGAAGTCTTACTGCTGGTGGAAGAGCTCTCAAGAATTTCTAGCAGAGAATCAGCCAGAACTAATGGCTCAGTCTCATTACTATCCATTAGAGAGGTGGAATGTATGTTGAAGAGACTAGCTAGTCTAGCTTCGAAGATGTCTACCTCATCTGTGGACATGAAAGGTGCAGAAAGAGCTTTGGTGGAAGGAAAAAAAGACTGCATATGAATAGGAGAAGTGGGTGGAGCATCTTCAGTGGTCTCTATAGTTCTAGCCACCAATAGGTCGAGGGAAGAGGGGCTGGAACTAGACAGAGGTAATAGAACATGAGTTGGAGGGCTACCAGTACCCTATATAAGGGAATCAGCTACCATCAAAAATGAAGTAATAGCTAGAATTTCCTTAGAAGGGGGAGGAGAAATAAAGCTCAAAAGAGAACCAAATTGAGTGAAATCAAAAGACAAATAAGGGAGGTATGGAGTTAAGCCAAAAGAAAGAGATTTAGGGATACTTGGCCGCAATGAGGGTATGGAGAATACAGGCCTAGAAAGTGGGAGTATTATCTGAATAGACTTCACATTTTGCGATTGACCAACTTCAACCGAAACTGAGGGAGTCCTTATTGGAAAAATAGGCTCAGTAGTTGTTGTTGCAAAATAAGAAGTACAAAGTAATGTCAAGCCTCAATACCAAGAATTTGACAAGGAAAAAGAATAGAAGCATGAGAGAAGTTACTTGTTTCAAAAATGGTAGCAATAATGGGAGAGCTACGAAGGGAATAATGCTCAGCAATAAGCCTTCTCGCAGTTTCCCTTTCGATTGTATCAACAGCAGCAGCTTCATCTCTTAATAGTTGCTGTTGCCATCTTTTTTTAGCTCTCTGGAACACAATTATTGCCTTAGAATGTTCTTACTCTACAGCTTTGGCAGCTGCCTCATGAGTAGGGTCTTCGACCGAATCAGAAGGAGAGACAGTCATCTTCTTTCTCTTTTTTCTCTGTATTGGTATTTCCTGCTCTTTCTCAATCTCTCTCTCTACAATCTGGGATTCAGACTCTTCAGGAGTGAGCTCCTCTTCTACTACTTTGGCAGTTGCCTCATGAGTAGGGTCTTCGACTAAATCAGAAGGAGAGACAGTCATCTTCTTCCTTCTTTTTAAGGGTGTCTCTTGCTCTTGATCTTCTGCTGCCTGAACCTCAGGTGCTTCTTTTTCAGGATCAAGTAAAAGTTTTCTTTTCTTTTGTTGCTGTTTGCTCCTGAGAAGATCTAAAGCTTGGGTCTTCTGAGGAGAATCTCCCTGTGAGGCACCCGCACCACCTTCACAAAAGAAGAACTAGAGATAAGGCTAAAAGCATTATAAAGAAGGAGAAAAGAGAAGAAACAAGGATATATACCTTTCTACGAGGCAGCTCGAGTAACTCTAGGAGGAGTTGAGGCAGTAGGGGTAGACTATGTGGTGGCAGGCACAGGAACTGAAGTGGTAGGAACAGTGGAAGAAGTGACAACTCCAGCTCCTTTAGGCTTGGCTTGGGGCACTATCAATAGGTCTTGAGGAGGAATGGCCAAGTATACCTCCATATTGGTCACCTACCAGTTTTGGCACCTTTTCAATAGTTTACCTTGAGGAATGAAAGTGATATACTCAAACTCAATCAAGTCCTGTTGTAACAAGCCCGCGAGGGACCTCGTGCTACAGTTCGGACTCGATTTTTGTCATGGTTCTTAATCTTGAACCAAAGAGTCCAAATCTGGCAAATCGTTTTGAGAAAAACAGATTTTTTTGAAAGAAGAAGTGCCAAACATGGACTGCTTCGCCAGATACAGAGTCGCCACCTAAATATTTTAATGGGGGAATTTAGGAAACCCTGACTCGGCGCCAAAGGCCACATGTCCGTCATCACCAAAGTTGCCTTGGCTCGGGAGCTTGGGTACGATTGGGGAAGGTCAGCTATGAGCACCCCCTCTCGCCCGATCCGAAGATCGGCCTCTACTAACCATGATATCCGCTTTTGAAAACGTTATGTGTTCTTATCCCAGTTAATTAGCCTAGAATTACTATGTGATGCGCACAACACAAAAGTATAGACTAGATCGTATAATTTGGAACGAAACATTGCATATCCGTTTGTTTGGAAAACGCTTTGGAATTTGCTACTCGCGAGTAGGCTAAAACACGGATTTCAACAAGTTATTTCAACTCAAACAATTCAACCTTCACGCACAGGCATTCAGGCAGTTTAACACATAAGCATCTAGCCACATGGTAAGCATGCTGTCATGGTAGCATTCACACACATGCAGTATGCTAAAGCATAAATATTTACATCGTACTTCGTGCCAAAAATAATGAAACTAGTTAGCAAAACATGCATGACCCTAGTTCATGTTAAGTGGCTAATGTATCACATGCAGAATGTTACTAGAATAGGCTCGGCTAATCTAAGGATGACATGTGAAATGCACAAATATCACGTATTCGAGTTAGATTTGAAATACTTATGCAGTTAGCATGATGCGCCGAGACCGGTGCATGCAATACTAATGAATGATGCGCGCATGCATAGCATAGGATATGCTAAAGTAAACATGACCTAATACTAACCATCAAAGCAGGTAAGTAAAAGGGAGAAAGAAGTGGGGGTTGGAAGACATGCACACACTCACCCACATTTATTACAAATTTGCCCTCGCTCGGAGGGACCCAAAGAATAATACAATTTAACTAACTAATAAGCTAATTAAATATTACAAACCATTAAATTAATTAAGCAAATTAATTAATCTAAGAAAGCAGTAAACAGCAGCCTCGGGGAGAGGGCTCGATGCATGCGCGCTTGGTTTCGCCCGGAAATCCACTGTCATGCCCAAGATGCCTCTATTTTCCCTGCTCTGCTCCTCTGATGACTGCCAAAGTCTTGGGACATGCTCTCTGGAGGTTGGGGAACACCACCGGCTGAATGAGAACACCACCGGCCATGTAGAATGGTCACCGGCCACAACTTTGATCCATCGGCCAACAATGGTGGCCGGTCGGCACTAAATGTGGCCGGCCGGACAAAAGTTCCTGCAGAAACTGGTTTGGCAGCAGCAGAGGGCAATACTTGGCATGGCAATGCATTTCAAGCAATGTATGCACCAATCACATCCCTTATCATGTTTATGACTCAAAGGGACATGAGCCTCGATTCTCGGACCACCAATCACGCATTTCCATGCATGATGGCCCAAAGAATCAAGTATGCATTTTAATTTCAAATGTAATGCAATGCAAACAAACACAAGGAAACCTAACCTCTATCATACTCAATTCAAGAGGCAAGGTAATGCATGCCAATGCAATGCAATCCTAAGCATGTTGACTAGTATGCAACGTGGATAATGCAAGCAAGCATACAAGGCATGCAAGGCATGAGACAATGTAACCAACAAGTATGCAAGGCACAATGTGGGTGTTTAAGCATGCAAGCCATCATGTGACTTCATTCAATCATGCGATTTCAATCATGCAACAACTCACCAATATGCTACAACATACAAGGATTTCATGCAATAAACAAAGAGATGGACTTAAACATGATTTAGGCAGTCCTAACTAGGCCTAAAACAGTGGCCAAAAGCTCAAGAAATGGGATCAAACACACATATAAGAATGCATACGTTAATGAACCAACACTTAAGAAAACAAAGGCAACTTTCAAGCACACTTAAAAGAGGCTAAGCATAGACCAATGACATGTAATATAAGCTCTGAAATCATGTTAAGATGGTACCAAACCAAGCAAACAAGATAGGCTGAACATGCAACAATGGTCCAAAACTTAAGGCTAACAAGCCAAAATGCAAAAGAGCTATGCAATGGGAGCCTTGGTCGACCAAAACAGCCAAGGACAAACCTTAAACATGACAAAATAAACATGTAAGCTTCACAAAGCTAGGCCTAAAACATGCTTGAACAAGGGTTAAAACCTAGATGCATGTTAAGGCAACAAAATGGCATTACAAGGCATGTATGCTAAGCAAGCATGGTGTACCAAAACCAACTAAAAACAGAGGCATATTATGACATAATAAGCATGAAAATCAGCTAAGGCATGGCCAACACACACTTAAACATGGTGCTCCCTCAAGAGGCAAAAATGGTCCTTTTCATGGACAATAAGGAGAAGGGGTGGCCCTCTCCTTCCTAGGACCTCAAGGCACCATCCTCACCTCTGAAATCCCTCAAGATTTTAGTGGTGAGGAGGCCCAAACACTATGGTCCCGGAGCTCACACAAAATGGCTCAAAATGAAGCTTAACAAGGCTTAAGAGGGGTCAAACCATCTCAAAGCTTGAAACAACCTTAAACAACTATTTAAAGCAAGTAAAAACACAACTTTTATATGTTATATACTAAGCTCAAAAACAGGTGTAAGGTAGGTAAAACTACAATGCAAGAAAGGGGTAAAAAGGGGGCAAAGTTGTTACCCTTGAAGACTTTCTTCACAAATGAAGCTCCAGCAGCTTCTTGAGGTTGAAACCAGCTCCAAAACTCCAAAAACAACCTTCAAGGGGCTCAGCTCCAAGAGATGGTGTGATAGTGGGTGTTTGTGAGCAAAAATAAGACAAGACACACACAAGAGAGAGAGATAGAGATAGGATATGAACCAAACCCCTAACCCTAGAACTCAAACCCTAAAAATCTGTCTAAAAATGTCTAACCTCTAATGCAAGAGAGGAGAGGCTCCTCTTATAGAGCTTTTAGTCTTGTAAGCTTACAAGACAAGCTTCTAAAGAGAGAGATCCCTCCATACACGTGTATGGAGGGGAGCCAAGTGCATGCCAGCTGCACCAAAATATCTGTAAAAGCAGATGCACAGTAGCCGACCGGGCAAAGATGCAATTGACCAAAAAAAGATAGCCGGCCGGCCATCTATAGTGCCGGCCAGCCAAACATTTGGCTGGTGGCAACAACACACAGCCGGTGGCCTCAAGCCATGGCCGGTGATGGGTGAGGATGGTCTACAAGCCCTACCATGCCTCTCAAAGGCAAAACAAAAGTGTTTGGTGCAAAACCAGACACAAAACGGTCGAGTCGAGAGGTCCTGAGACGAGGCGCGCTGCCAAGGCTTCCGGGAACTCAAGACGAACACAAACAAGGGTGATCACTGAGTGTTCAATCAGTGACGTCCAAGTCTTGAGGACGGTCAAAAATGGGGTGTCTACACCTGTATAAACTTAGAAGTTGTTTCTTCTAGTCTGGACCTTCGAACCTTTAAATCCCTACTGGTAAGACTTAAATTGGTATTGCTGTAGAGAGGTATTGGGACCCTTTGTGAGAAGCCAAATTGTCTAGCAAATTGAGCAGGACAATAGGGCACAACAATGCATTTGTAAGCTCTGGGGTTCATAGTCCCAATGAATAACTCTCTGGGGATCAGAATAGAGGCCCATATGTTCTTGTGATGAGGTGAAGCACAGAACCTATCACTTAGAAAAAATTTCAACCAAGATGGGCCGATGGTAGTAGGTTCGAAGGGACGAAAGCTGTAAGAAGAAAGGGAAGCTGGAAGTTGGTGGAAGAAAGAGAAGTAAAAAGCAAAGGTAGAAGGATAGAGTGAAGCGTTGGCTAGCCTCATGCCATGAGTAGTAGGGTTTGGCTCAAAATATTTAAGGCATTTAGATTGTAGCTCAGTAAAATAAGCAAAAAGCCAAAGCTGAAGCATCCAAAATGGACCTCCTTGATTGGCATCCAGGGGTTTCTCACAAAAAAGAGAACAGACTCTATATACGTGACCTAGAACGTATGGAGCTAAGGCCACATTTTTCTGTAAGACAAGGGCTTTGGCAAGAGGGGCAAATTCAGGCATGATTCTTTGAGAAGAGGTGCAGAAAAGGAATTTACAAAGCCAATATAATATAAAAGAAAAGAATTCCTTATTAGTCACAGGGCCCTCCCTTCTATTATCAGCCTCGACAATGCAGAGAGGATGTAAGAGAATTATGCAATTCTCGATACATCTCACTCGGAGGATACAATACCTGTCCGGTTCGTCTGGTTCCACCAGCTGCAAATGAACCGTACATACAATATCGTGCCTGCAAAGAAAACAACTTAACAGGTACGATATGATTAGCAACATGCATGACAATGCAAAAAATAAATGCAAAATGATATGCAATATATACAAAACAATGTATAAACAATGCAAATGAAAATGCAATGCAATTGAAACTATGCAAACTATATGCAAAGTAATTGAATCATGATCCAATCATGAGTGGTTCGAAACCACACATATGTCAAATAGATTGATGGAGGTAACAAGTCCGTCTACCATAGAACGGTCTACTGAACTATGAACAATGTAGACGGACACAAGAACGAGTATTTGGGGGGGAATGACATAAGTGGGGTAACGACCCGCTGGGGAAAGGACAATGATCCTAATGTTGGATGCAAGATTACACTACAATGTAATATATAATGAATATGCTGGGGAAATGGCAATGGATATGGCACGCGGGCCAAACCAAATCTTGCCTAGGAAAGGCATGTACACATACAAGCCGCGGCTAACATAGAACGGTCGACTGAACTATGTTTTGACGTGAAAAGTACGGACACATACCAGACCAAGCTCAACATGGAAAGGCGCGAGCCATAGATGGAAGTGACGCAATGAATGCATGCGATCTACAATGCAATATCTACAAATATGCAATGGAATGGAATGGAAGTGGATACAATGGATATGGCACGCGGGCCAAACCAAATCTTGCTTAGGAAAGGCATGTACGCATACAAGCTGCGGCTAACATAAAACGGTCTACTGAACTATGTTTTGACGTGAAAAGTACGGGCACATACCTGACCAAGCTCAACATGGAAAGGCGCAAGCCATGGATGGAAAGTGATGCAATGGATGCATGCAATCTACAATGCAATATCTACAAATATGCTTGGAATGGATACAATGGATATGACACGCGGGCCAAACCAAATCTTGCCTAGGAAAGGCATGTACGCATACAAGCCGCGGCTAACATAGAACGGTCTACTAAACTATGTTTTGACGTGAAAAGTATGGGCACATACCTGACCAAGCTCAACATGGAAAGGCGCAAGCCATGGATGGAAAGTGATGCAATGGATGCATGCAATCTATAATGCAATATCTACAAATATGCAATGGAATGGAATATATATGAGGGAAATGCATGACATATGCACCATATTACAATGAAATGCATGACATATGCATTTGTGTGTGATTTTTGTTTGAAATGCATGCTGCATGGAGTGCGCGACAACGCAAGTCGCTTGAAATGCATGACAATGCGAATGAACTGTGCACACCAATGCACCGAAGGTCTTGCACCTTCCGAGGATTTAAGGTCTCCTAGACCGTTGATGGACAGGACGGTGTGATGCACAAAATAGCGCGATTGAATGCATGCAAAATGCAATGCGATGCGCAAAACAACGCGATGCGTTAAACAACGCGAGTGCACAAGATAGTGCGATGCGCTAGACAGCGCGATCGAATGCATGCTAAATGCAATGAGATGTGCAAAACAGCGCGATACGTTAAACAACGCGAGTGCACAAGATAGTGCGATGCGCTAGACAGCGCGATCGAATGCATGCTAAATGCAATGAGATGCGCAAAGCAGCGCGATGCGTTAAACAACGCGAGTGCACAAGATAGTGCGATGCGCTAGACAGCGCAATCGAATGCATGCTAAATGCAATGAGATGCGCAAAACAGTGCGATGCGTTAAACAACGCGAGTGCACAAGATAGTGCGATGCGCTAGACAGCGCGATTGAATGCATGCCAAATGCAATGAGATGCGCAAAACAGCACGATGCGTTAAACAACGCGAGTGCACAAGATAGTGCGATGCGCTAGACAGCGCGATTAAATGCATGTCAAATGCAATGAGATACGCAAAACAGCGCGATTGATATGAAGTGCACATGGGGCAACTTTCGAATCTTGTAAACGACAAAAGGATACCAAAAGGATACGCCTTGTACATATTTGAGTGCTACGCACAGAAGACACGGTCCGAGGTCAAAACGGAGGCCGGTTGAGCTTCGGAAATGCACCGTTCTTGCACTATCTTGAGCAATGAAGGCCCCAAACTACAGATCTGACCCAAACAAGGTTGTAGAAGGCTCGCCGGCCACATGGGGAGGCCACCGGCCATCCACCGGCCACAAAAAAAACATCACCGGCCAAACATTTGGCCGGCCGGCCAAAAGTGTAGCCGACCGGCCAAAAGTGCCTGAATCGGGGCAATTTTGACTTTTCACCTTGGGTCTTTTAAAATAGGGTTCCAAACCCTATTTTCTTACTTCTCCTTAGCCAAAATCCTCTCCTCCTTCTCTCTAGAGCATTTTCCCACCTTTGATCCGTGTTTTTCTCGCGTTCTAGACACTTTTTCGTTGTTTGATTCGCGAAACCCTCTTCGTTTCACACATTTTGAACCGAACAAATCTCATTTTCGGTGTACTTTTCTTGGTTTTCACCACTCGAGGTTTGTTTCCCCCGAGTTTTTCTTGATTTCCGTGCACTTTCTACATCTCGCCTTTTCCGGTCATTTTTCGCCCTCCCGGGGGTTGACTTTTTGTTGACCTTTCTCATTTTCACCCGGTTTTCCTCCTTCCGGTCACTTTCTCGTCACTTTTGACATGGCCGACGATATCCCATGGGGCGGGACTCCCCGGACCACGAGATGGATCCCGAGGCTGAGCTCCTCCCTTTGAGCATCCGCCCATTCGACCCGGCGACCTACCGGCCAGCGATTCATGTGCTACCCCCGGATGGACTTTGCCAGTTTCAGAGTTTTGACAGGGCGATGCCACCAGAGCTCCTCCTACGTGAGGCCTCGGGAGACATTCATCTTTTTCCACCGCTACTTCGACACTATCACCCCTGCCGAGGTATGTTTTACTTACAGTTCATTTAAGCTTCGCTTTTCACTGTATGTTTTCAACAGTAGTAGATAACAAACTGTATTTCATTTTCAGATCACCTGGCAGCCTTGGGCTCCCTTGCCAGCCGTGATGCGGGATCGATTTGTCGGTGCTGAGGAGACCTCGCGCTTCCGGATCTTGCTAGAAGACCCGGTCTGTCGAGCTTGATACCTGGGTGAGTGTTTCCTACGCCAGACCCTAGGTTTACCTGAGCAGATAGTCCTAGTTCACCCTCCGGAGCACATGAGGGATACTGAGAGATTCACTGCCGAGCAGATGGCCGAGTATACGATCGGCTGGGACGTGATCCGCTTTAGAGGCATCGGCGACTATAGAGAGTACATGGAGACATACATCATGCGGCCTCTGAGCGGTGGTCGTCGGGTTGAGGGAGCGAGGCCTGCGGCGCCAATGGCTAGGGCAGGGGCGGGGGCTGGAGCAGGAGTATCGAGGAGAGCCCGAGTCCGCGGCAGGGGTGGAGCTCAGAGAGGGCGGGGGGCTGGTTGGCTTGCCTTGCCCATGACGATGACATGCAGAGGGCGTGGCGGGGTGACTTACCAGATCCCCATTGCTCCTCCTCCGGCTGATCACGAGTTAGTCGGCTTCTACGACCTGCCTCCGGTATGTACTATTACACATTGCATTCCGCATAGTTAGTTCATTTCATTTGTTTTGATATTCCGCAAAATATTGATGCCTTCAACACTTTTGCAGGCCTTTTTCGAGTACACTCACCAGTCTTTAGAGCTGGCCACTTCAGTGATGGGGATGCTCTAGTAGAGCCTTAATCTCCTATCCATTTACAGCATTCCGGTATGTCTTTCTGACCACAGTCTCAAACCATAGATAAACTGTTTCATATGATCTGATGCACTACACAACACCTGATAGACTGCTCACGGCATTCACACACTGTACTCACAGTATTCACACTGATAAACTGCTCATGGCATTCACACACTGTACTCACAGTATTCACACTGATAAACTACTCACGGCATTCACACACTGTACTCATACACTGCATTCTACACTGATAAACTGCTCACAGTATACTGATGCATTCGTCTCTTATGTTTTTCAGCCTCCCTTCCAGATTCCCGCTGTAGGAGGTGCTCCAGCTGGACCTTCCACTCCTGTCCGAGGGAGAGATGAGGAGGGCAGAGTATTTCCCCGCACCAAGGCGGGGCGCACTCACGTCGGGAGTAGCTCATGGGCTCCAATTCCAGACGATGATGACGATGAGTCAGAGGCGGAGGCAGAGGCAGAGTCATTGGAGGAGGAGACCGGAGACGGCTTAGGCTCAGACTCAGATGACAGTGCTGCTCCTGATGATGCTCCTGGACCTTTGTCCAGGAAGAGGACGAGGACGGACTCCTAGGCTTGAGATCTTGACATTGATACAAACTTTTGCTGTTTTTCTTCTTTTCTGTACTTTTTCCTTTTTGTTGGTAGTTAGAGCACTTTGTACTGCCGTAGGCAGATTTTTGTTGCCAAAACTTATGTACTTGAAAAGATGATGAAATGAACCAAACTTTTTGTCTAAAAAGTGTTACATTTGTATCTCTCATGCATTGCATCGCATTACATCATATTACATCTCAATGTAAATGAAATTGATCTGTTGTCTGAAAATTGAGCACTTGTATTGTAATAATCAGATAACCAATCAGCCCATAGCAAAACCAACCAAGCAACCCTCTGCTTAACCTGAACACACAGCCCATACTCTGTTGGGGATTTGTCTACATACAACACTCAAATGTCCCAAATTTTCCTTTTTCTTCTTTTGCTTCGCATAAATGTAGAGAATGGCACAACACTCTGAGCATAAACGATTTTAACTTTTGAAAAGGGTTTTGCAACCGGGTTATCGAGCCTAAAAACTGAACACAGCGGGAAAGACTCAAGCAAAAGGTGCACGACCTAAACACGACAAGACATGCTCGGAAAAGACTCAAAGCAAAAGTTAAGGTAGACAAACCAACGGAAGGGACACGACACATGGACGTGTTTACAAAAACAAAAGACCTCAGATGTTGAGGAGCCAATTCCTCCGGGTATTATTCCCATCCCTTCTGATTTGTGATTCTCACATCACTCGGCCCTCAGGCTCTTTTTCTTTTCTTTTCTCTCAAAACCCTCTTGCTCACTTTTCTCTCGACTTACACTTCTCTATTCTTTATTCTCTCATTTTTCATTCCCTCCCCAGGGTGATTGATAGATGAACAGGAAGTTGTGGGTTCACCCACAGCACTGTTAGCTCGCGGCTATCTCTTCCGGTGATGTCGAGTCGGGGTTCCGGATAGGGAAAGCTTCTTCCAGCGAATAGGGTGCCTCCCTGGCAAGTATGTTGACGGCGGGGGAAAGACAGAATACCTGACTCAACTGTGCCCCTAGTTCATCACTTTGACCATTTTTTTTTTTGTTTTCTTCCTAAAACAGTTTTGACCAAAATGAGAGTCGGATTAACATACTCGTTCAATTTTTTATTTGAAAATCATGCAAGTCAGGCGTAAGCACTGAAAATTTTCCTTTTTTGGGTCCAAGAAATGGTCCGGTTTTGGAAAATGAAATAGTTTTCGAGAAAATAGTCAACCTTAGTAAAAATTTTCAAAAACTATTTTTGCAAACAGTCAATGCTAAACGAGCACGGAACCTACCCTCGAGATGCGTAACCTCGGATCGGAGGCAATGGAAAATTGCCCCTGGCTTGAAGGAGGGACACATGGCAACGGAAAGTTACCCCTGGTTTGGACGGCAACTCAGGGCAACTCATGGCAATACATGGCAATGGAAAGTTGCCCCTTGTTTGGACGATGCCGCAGCATGCTGTAAAAGGTCTTTGTCAGTGATGACTGAACTCCGAAGACGATGGTCTGAACCAATATATGGACACAGTCACTGTGAGAGCAATGGTGGCTGGACTTCAGAGTGAAGTTGCCTACGTATCCCAAACATGGGAATCAAGCATTACGTAGTTCCGGTGCAATAACCGAACTGTCGGATTCAGATAAGGCAAGGATAATCAAAACCATTACATGGACTGAGGCGCTATGGAAGCTTTGGGGGCTAGACTTCAGGATGAAGTTGCCTACATATCCCAAACATGGAAATCAAGCCTTACATAGTTCCGGTTAAGGTACACTCGGGTATTTTAACCTTCACTTTTTAGGCTCTAACTTTTGCCAAGGCGCCCGATGCGGGTTTTCGACCTTGCGAGCTTCGTTTTTCTTCTTTTTTTCAACTCTCTTCATCTTTTCTTTTTCATTTTTTTCATTTTTCTTTTCTCTTTTTTGTATATATTTTTTTTCTTCTTCTTCTTTTTTTTTGGTACTTTTTTTGCTTTTCTTGTTCTTTTCTTGCTCTAACTTTTGCCTGGGTCGCCCTTCCGGGTTTTCGGCCCAGCGAGCCTCTCAAAGGGTAAAAGCGTAACAAGTCCATGCCAAATGGTTTTGAGATTGAAGCCTCTCTGTATCCAGGAGAATGGCTGTTGTATTGATTTGCAGAAGAATCCATCACGGTTGCTTCATGAGCCTCTTCCGGTGAGATCTGATCTTCCTGATCTGATTTTGGTGCCTCTTGTTCGAGGGCTGCTTCAAATTGGGCCACACGGGCCTTACATGGCGATTGACTGTTGAGCGTTCTGAACGGATTCCAGGTTCGAAACAAATAGACTGAATCTTGAGGCTGAGAGCGATCCTAGGCTGCACAATCTCAAGAGCGATTCCACACAGGTCTTCACAGGACCACAGCAAAACATTTTGTTTTTGAAAGTTTTTAAGAAAGCGACAAATCGCTCGCGCTGAAGATAGTGTGGAACCAGTCTGGATCAAACCAGGGTCCTTCTCAGTACTCACACTGATAAGCATGATTTCATTCACTAAAGACTTAGCATGCCTATCTTTCTCTAAAAAATGATCAAAGTTTCGCAAAACTCAAGGAATTCCTTCATCTTCGTTTTTATCACCGCAGTGTTCAAAAAGGATTTTTGAAAAACTTAGGCCATTATAATGATTTTTAGGGCACAAAAGAATAGGCAGAACGTACTATCATTCCATTCACATCCTCTGGCACAACTAGCTCAGACTGAAAGCAAGCACGGAAACAAGATAGCCACAGTTGTTTCATTCAGATTTCCTGGTGTAACTGGCTCCACAGCAGAGACAGACTCAAAAGAAAACAAAACAGGTAATTACAGGACAAAACGGTGTTCGAGGCAACAACCCCGGAATCACCAGACATTCTATACAAAGGGGACTGACTCGCTACAACAAGATAGACCCGTAAGCAAAAGGACTGACTCAAGACAAAGAAACAGACTCAAAACAAAACAAAAGACTGACTCGACACCCAAGCCAGAATTTACAAAACTAGCATTCGGAGATGCTCAAAAATGTGTGCCAGACGCCACATCCAAAATGTACCAAGCGCCGCCCGCAGGTGGTTCACTCTCTGATTACATACTCGCAGTATCAGTGTCCTCAAAATCCAATAACTGGGTAGTAACGGACTTGGCTGAGGTGGGCAGGAGGATAACCTCGTTGTCAATCAAATCCTGTACCTCGTGACGGAGGCAGAAGCAATTATCGGTAGCATGACCGGTTTGCTGGTGGTACGTGCAGTACAAAGTAGCATCATGTGTAGTAGGGAGATTCTTCGGGAGAGGTCGAGGCTCCAAGGGTTTAAGATGCCCTCTCTCGGCAAGGATTTGAAGTGCCTTTGACAGCGACATGTAGAGAGCATGGAAGACCCTGCGCCCTCGGGGCAGGTACTTTGAAGCCTGAGCACTCTTGCTAGACGCACTAGCGAAAGGGTCGGCAGGTGCGGCCTTGGACTTATGATCCTTCCCGGGTGCAGGGTTGGGAGTGGAAGGAACTGTTCTGGCATGACGGGACTTATCCCGGCTTTCTGACTGACTCGAACTACCCTCAGGTGGAGTGGGGAAAGCATCCTCCACAGCTTTTGTCACAACTGCAGATATCTGTTGCTTGTTCATCCCTCCGGCTTTCAAAGCCTCGACTGCCCATAGCAGTTGTTCGATAGGATCGGCATATGCCTTCATTTTATCCTTACCTCTGGCCTCAGTCTGGTCGAGGGTTTAGGTTGATGTCGATACGTCATTGCCATAGCTGGAGGCCATCTCTAGTTGGCTAAGTTCGATCACAATCCGTCCCAACAGCGGGGGCTCCTGGGGTACGAAACTCCCGGCATATGGTGCGGCTGGTGGCGAAGCTGACATTCTGTAGGCGAGATCCGCCACAGACCTCTGGAGATCTCCTATCATCCCCATTAGTTCAAATGTAGTAGGCTCGCGAGCCTGATATAGTTGGGGGGGTCCAGACCGGGTGCGCAACAGGCGACCTGGATGGATGCGGCATATCGACATTGGTCTCACTTTGTAGAGTGATTCCTTGATCTAATGCGGCTGTCATAACCACGATTTCTTCCGAATTCTGAGTCATCATAAGTCCTGCCTCAGCAAGGGGGAACACTAGCTATTCTGTAATTCTCTGAACTGAAAGGAAAAACAAGCAGCATTTCAGCCCAAACGAATCAAACAGAGGTGCAGCTGAACAACTGTACTCTACTACTGATCACTGTTCCCCAAATAACTGTCCCAAAACACTGAATCGAATATCCACAGATATAACTGATTCCCTTAAACTGATACTGGTGCCCTCGGGCTTGATACTCAAACTTGCAAACTGATACATGCATTCCCTGTAGAGATAAACTCTAAAAGCACATAGCATGTAAAAGAAAGCCAAAACACCCCTATGTTGGGGTAGGGTTTCCCTGTCCAATTTTGTCAGGAGCTAGGGTTTTACTACGCACGCAGTGGTTTCAAACAACCTATATCGGGTAAGCAACCTGTCCTAGTTTGGAATGGTCACTATGGATTCCGAATATGCACTAGGTCGAATGGTTAAAAGGGTGCCCCGGTAAAACCGGGGTTTGTGTTCCCATACTGGCAGAGCCCGCAACCGATCAGCCTTATGGCATTCTTCTCGAAGCGAGCCTCCGGCAAACCACTCAGGAATAGCAGATGGCCAACACGGTGTCCTAGGCGCACCAATGCACATGCAATGCAAAGAGACACATAAGTGTAATCAAAACGGGATATCACGAGTTCGAGTCAAGCTCTCTAAACTCCCCAGCGGAGTCGCCAGAAACTGTAACAAGCCCGCGAGGGACCTCGTGCTACAGTTCGGACTCGATTTTTGTCACGCTTCTTAATCTTGAACCAAAGATTCCAATCTGGCAAACCGTTTTGAGAAAAACAGATTTTTTTGAAAGAAGAAGTGCCAAACATGGATTGCTTCGCCAGATACAGAGTCGCCACCTAAATATTTTAATGAGAGAATTTAGGAAACCCTGACTCGGCACCAAAGGCCACGTGTCCGTCATCACCAAAGTTGCCTTGGCTCGGGAGCTTGGGTACGATTGGGGAAGGTCAGCTATGAGCACCCCCTCTCGCCCGATCCGAAGATCGGCCTCTACTAACCATGATATCCGCTTTTGAAAACGTTATGTGTTCTTTTTCCAGTTGATTAGCCTAGAATTACTATGTGATGCGCATAACACAAAAGTATAGACTAGATCGTCTAATTTGGAACGAAACATTGCATATCCGTTTGTTTGGAAAACGCTTTGGAATTTGCTACTCGCAAGTAGGTTAAAACACGGATTTCAACGAGTTGTTCCAACTCAAACAATCCAACCTTCACCCACAGGCATTCAGGCAGTTTAACACGTAAGCATCTAGCCACATGGTAGCATTCACACACATGCGGTATGCTAAAGCATAAATATTTACATCGTACTCCGTGCCAAAAACAATGAAACTAGTTAGCAAAACATGCATGACCCTAGTTCATGTTAAGTGGCTAATGTATCACATGCAGAATGTTACTAGAATAGGCTCGGCTAATCTAAGGATGACATGTGAAATGCACAAATATCACGTATTCGAGTTAGATTTGAAATACTTATGCAGTTAGCATGATGCGCCGAGCCTGGTGTATGCAATACTAATGAATGATGCGCGCATGCATAGCATATGATATGCTAAAGTAAACATGACCTAATACTAACCATCAAAGCAGGTAAGTAAAAGGGAGAAAGAAGTGGGGGTTGGAAGACATGCACACACTCACCCACACTTATTACAAATTTGCCCTCGCTCGGAGGGACCTAAAGAATAATACAATTTAACTAACTAATAAGCTAATTAAATATTACAAACCATTAAATTAATTAAGCAAATTAATTAATCTAAGAAAGCAGTAAACAGCAGCCTCGGGAAGAGGGGTCGATGCATGCGCACTTGGTTTCGCCCGGAAATCCACTGTCATGCCCAAGATGCCTCTATTTTCCCTGCTCTGCTCCTCTGATGACTGCCAAAGTCTTGGGACATGCTCTCTGGAGGTTGGGGAACACCACCGGCTGAATCAGAACACCACCGGCCATGTGGAATGGTCACCGGCCACAACTTTGATCCATCGGCCAACAATGGTGGCCGGTTGGCACTAAATGTGGCCGGCCGGACAAAAGTTCCTGCAGAAACTGGTTTGGCAGCAGCAGAGAGCAATACTTGGCATGACAATGCATTTCAAGCAATGTATGCACCAATCACATCCCTTATCATGTTCATGACTCAAAGGGACATGAGCCTCGATTCTTGGACCACCAATCACGCATTTCCATGCATGATGGCCCAAAGAATCAAGTATGCATTTTAATTTCAAATGTAATGCAATGCAAACAAACACAAGGAAACCTAATCTCTATCATACTCAATTCAAGAGGCAAGGTAATGCATGCCAATGCAATGCAATCCTAAGCATGTTGACTAGTATGCAACATGGATAATGCAAGCAAGCATACAAGGCATGCAAGGACTGCTTTGAAAAAAAAAGATTTTTGAAGAAGTGCCAAACATAGACTGCTTCGCCAGATACAGAGTCGCCACCTAAATATTTTAACGGGGGAATTTAGGAAACCCTGACTCGGTGCCAAAGGCCACGTGTCCGTCATCACCAAAGTTGCCTTGGCTCGGGAGCTTGGGTACGATTGGAGAAGGTCAGCTATGAGCACCCCATCTCGCCCGATCCGAAGATTGGCATCTACTAACCATGATATCCGCTTTTGAAAACGTTATGTGTTCTTATCCCAGTTAATTAGCCTAGAATTACTATGTGATGCGCACAACACAAAAGTATAGACTAGATCGTCTAATTTGGAACGAAACATTGCATATCCGTTTGTTTGGAAAACGCTTTGGAATTTGCTACTCACAAGTAGGCTAAAACACGGATTTCAACGAGTTATTTCAACTCAAACAATCCAACCTTCACCCACAGGCATTCAGGCAGTTTAACACATAAGCATCTAGCCACATGGTAAGCATGCTGTCATGGTAGCATTCACACACATGCGGTATGCTAAAGCATAAATATTTACATCGTACTCCGTGCCAAAAACAATGAAACTAGTTAGCAAAACATGCATGACCCTAGTTCATGTTAAGTGGCTAATGTATCACATGCAGAATGTTACTAGAATAGGCTCGGCTAATCTAAGGATGACATGTGAAATGCACAAATATCACGTATTCGAGTTAGATTTGAAATACTTATGCAGTTAGCATGATGCGCCGAGCCCGGTGCATGCAATACTAATGAATGATGCGCGCATGCATAGCATAGGATATGCTAAAGTAAACATGACCTAATACTAACCATCAAAGCAGGTAAGTAAAAGGGAGAAAGAAGTGGGGGTTGGAAGACATGCACACACTCACCCACACTTATTACAAATTTGCCCTCGCTCGGAGGGACCCAAAGAATAATACAATTTAACTAACTAATAAGCTAATTAAATATTACAAACCATTAAATTAATTAAGCAAATTAATTAATCTAAGAAAGCAGTAAACAGCAGCCTCGGGGAGAGGGGTCGATGCATGCGCACTTGGTTTCGCCCGGAAATCCACTGTCATGCCCAAGATGCCTCTGTTTTCCCTGCTCTGCTCCTCTGATGACTGCCAAAGTCTTGGGACATGCTCTCTGGAGGTTGGGGAACACCACCGGCTGAATCAGAACACCACCGGCCATGTAGAATGGTCACCGGCCACAACTTTGATCCATCGGCCAACAATGGTGGCCGGTTGGCACTAAATGTGGCCGGCCGGACAAAAGTTCCTGCAGAAACTGGTTTGGCAGCAGCAGAGAGCAATACTTGGCATGACAAGGCATTTTAAGCAATGTATGCACCAATCACATCCCTTATCATGTTCATGACTCAAAGGGACATGAGCCTCGATTCTTGGACCACCAATCACGCATTTCCATGTATGATGGCCCAAAGAATCAAGTATGCATTTTAATTTCAAATGTAATGCAATGCAAACAAACACAAGGAAACCTAACCTCTATCATACTCAATTCAAGAGGCAAGGCAATGCATGCCAATGCAATACAATCCTAAGCATGTTGACTAGTATGCAACGTGGATAATGCAAGCAAGCATACAAGGCATGCAAGGACTGCTTTGAGAAAAAAAGATTTTTGAAGAAGTGCCAAACATAGACTACTTCGCCAGATACAGAGTCGCCAACTAAATATTTTAATGGGGGAATTTAGGAAACCCTGACTCGGTGCCAAAGGCCATGTGTCCGTCATCACCAAAGTTGCCTTGGTTCGGGAGCTTGGGTACGATTGGAGAAGGTCAGCTATGAGCACCCCATCTCGCCCGATCCGAAGATCGGCCTCTACTAACCATGATATCCGCTTTTGAAAACGTTATGTGTTCTTATCCCAGTTAATTAGCCTAGAATTACTATGTGATGCGCACAACACAAAAGTATAGACTAGATCGTATAATTTGGAACGAAACATTGCATATCCGTTTGTTTGGAAAACGCTTTGGAATTTGCTACTCACGAGTAGGCTAAAACACGGATTTCAACGAGTTATTTCAACTCAAACAATCCAACCTTCACCCACAGGCATTCAGGCAGTTTAACACATAAGCATCTCGCCACATGGTAAGCATGCTGTCATGGTAGCATTCACACACATGCGGTATGCTAAAGCATAAATATTTACATCGTACTCCGTGCCAAAAACAATGAAACTAGTTAGCAAAACATGCATGACCCTAGTTCATGTTAAGTGGCTAATGTATCACATGCAGAATGTTACTAGAATAGGCTCGGCTAATCTAAGGATGACATGTGAAATGCATAAATATCACGTATTCGAGTTAGATTTGAAATACTTATGCAGTTAGCATGATGCGCCGAGCCCGGTGCATGCAATACTAATGAATGATGCGCGCATGCATAACATAGGATATGCTAAAGTAAACATGACCTAATACTAACCATCAAAGCAGGTAAGTAAAAGGGAGAAAGAAGTGGGGGTTGGAAGACATGCACACACTCACCCACACTTATTACAAATTTGCCCTCGCTCGGAGGGACCCAAAGAATAATACAATTTAACTAACTAATAAGCTAATTAAATATTACAAACCATTAAATTAATTAAGCAAATTAATTAATCTAAGAAAGCAGTAAACAGCAGCCTCGGGGAGAGGGGTCGATGCATGCGCGCTTGGTTTCGCCCGGAAATCCACTGTCATGCCCAAGATGCCTCTATTTTCCCTGCTCTGCTCCTCTGATGACTGCCAAAGTCTTGGGACATGCTCTCTGGAGGTTGGGGAACACCACCGGCTAAATGAGAACACCACCGGCCATGTAGAATGGTCACCTGCCACAACTTTGATCCATCGGCCAACAATGGTGGCCGATCGGCACTAAATGTGGCCGGCCGGACAAAAGTTCTTGCAGAAACTGGTTTGGCAGCAGCAGAGGGCAATACTTGGCATGGCAATGCATTTTAAGTAATGTATGCACCAATCACATCCCTTATTATGTTCATGACTCAAAGCGACATGAGCCTCGATTCTCGGACCACCAATCACGCATTTCCATGCATGATGGCCCAAAGAATCAAGTATGCATTTTAATTTCAAATGTAATGCAATGTAAACAAACACAAGGAAACCTAACCTCTATCATACTCAATTCAAGAGGCAAGGTAATGCATGCCAATGCAATGCAATCCTAAGCATGTTGACTAGTATGCAACATGGATAATGCAAGCAAGCATACAAGGCATGCAAGGCATGAGACAATGCAACCAACAAGTATGCAAAGCACAATGTGGGTGTTTAAGCATGCAAGCCATCATGTGACTTCATTCAATCATGCGATTTCAATCATGCAACAACTCACCAATATGCTACAACATACAAGGATTTCATGCAACAAACAAAGAGATGGACTTAAGCATGATTTTGGCAGTCCTAACTAGGCCTAAAACAGTGGCCAAAAGCTCAAGAAATGGGATCAAACACACTTACAAGAATGCATATGTTAATGAGCCAACACTTAAGCAAACAAAGGGAACTTTCAAGCACACTTAAAAGAGGCTAAGCATGGACCAATGACATGCAATATAAGCTCTGAAATCATGTTAAGAAGGTGCCAAACCAAGCAAACAAGATAGGCTGAACATGCAACAATGGTCCAAAACTTAAGGCTAACAAGCCAAAATGCAAAAGAGCTATGCAATGGGAGCCTTGGTTGACCAAAACAGCCAAGGACAGACCTTAAACATGACAAAATAAACATGTAAGCTTCACAAAGCTAGGCCTAAAACATGCTTGAATAAGGGTTAAAACCTAGATGCATGTTAAGGCAACAAAATGGCATTACAAGGCATGTATGCTAAGCAAGCATGGTGTACCAAAACCAACTAAAAATAGAGGCATATTATGACATAATAAGCATGAAAATCAGGTAAGGCATGGCCAACACACACTTAAACATGGTGCTCCCTCAAGAGGCAAAAATGGTCCTTTTCATGGACAATAAGGAGAAGGGGTGGCCCTCTCCTTCCTAGGACCTCAAGGCACCATCCTCACCTCTGAAATCCCTCAAGATTTCAGTGGTGAGGAGGCCTAAACACTATGGTCCCGGAGCTCACACAAAATGGCTCAAAATGAAGCTTAACAAGGCTTAAGAGGGGTCAAACCATCTCAAAGCTTGAAACAACCTTAAACAACTAATTAAAGAAAGTAAAAACACAACTTTTATATGTTATATACTAAGCTCAAAAACAGGTGTAAGGTAGGTAAAACTACAATGCAAGAAAGGGGTAAAAAGGGGGCAAAGTTGTTACCCTTGAAGACTTTCTTCACAAATGAAGCTCCAGCAGCTTCTTGAGGTTGAAACCAGCTCCAAAACTCCAAAAACAACCTTCAAGGGCCTCAGCTCCAAGAGATGGTGTGATAGTGGGTGTTTGTGAGCAAAAATAAGACAAGACACACACAAGAGAGAGAGAGATAGAGATAGGATATGAACCAAACCCTAACCCTAGAACTCAAACCCTAAAAATCTGTCTAAAAATGTCTAACCTCTAATGCAAGAGAGGAGAGGCTCCTCTTATAGAGCTTTTAGTCTTGTAAGCTTACAAGACAAGCTTCTAAAGAGAGAGATCCCTCCATACACGTGTATGGAGGGGAGCCAAGTGCATGCCAGCTGCACCAAAATATCTGCAAAAGCAGATGCACAGTAGCCGGCCGGGCAAAGATGCAATTGACCAAAAAAAGATAGCTGGCCGGGCATCTATAGTGCCGGCCGACCAAACATTTGGCCGGTGGCGACAACACACAGCCAGTGGCCTCAAGCCATGGCCGGTGATGGGTGGGGATGGTCTACAAGCCCTACCCTGCCTCTCAAAGGCAAAACAAAAGTGTTTGGTACAAAACCAGACACAAAACGGTCGAGTCGAGAGGTCCTGAGACGAGGCGTGTTGCCAAGGCTTCCGGGAACTCAAGACGAACACAAACAAGGGTGATCACTGAGTGTTCAATCAGTGACGTCCAAGTCTTGAGGATGGTCAAAAATGGGGTGTCTACACCTGTATAAACTTAGAAGTTGCTTCTTCTAGTCTGGACCTTCGAACCTTTAAATCCCTACTGGTAAGACTTAAATTGGTATTGCTGCAGAGAGGTATTGGGACCCTTTGTGAGAAGCCAAATTGTCTAGCAAATTGAGCAAGACAATAGGGCTCAGCAATGCATTTGTAAGCTCTGGGGTTCATAGTCCCAATGAATAACTCTCTGGGGATCAGAATAGAGGCCCATATGTTCTTGTGATGAGGTGAAGCACAGAACCTATCACTTAGAAAAAATTTCAACCAAGATGGGCCGATGGTAGTAGGTTTGAAGGGACAAAAGCTGTAAGAAGAAAGGGAAGCTGGAAGTTGGTGGAAGAAAGAGAAGTAAAAAGCAAAGGTAGAAGGATAGAGTGAAGCGTTGGCTAGCCTCATGCCATGAGTAGTAGGGTTTGGCTCAAAATATTTAAGGCATTTAGATTGTAGCTCAATAAAATAAGCAAAAAGCCAAAGCTGAAGTATCCAAAATGGACCTCCTTGATTGGCATCCAGGGGTTTCTCACAAAAAAGAGAACATACTCTATATACGTGACCTAGAACGTATGGAGCTAAGGCCACATTTTTCTATAAGATAAGGGCTTTGGCAAGAGGGGCAAATTCAGGCATGATTCTTTGAGAAGAGGTGCAGAAAAGGAATTTACAAAGCCAATATAATATAAAAGAAAAGAATTCCTTATCAGTCACAGGGCCCTCCCTTCTATTCTCAGCCTCGACAAAGTCACTATAGGATGAGTTTAGAGAGGGAGGGAAAAAGGGGTTGGTAGGTCAGGGTAATCTGGTCCAATGGGGGTTCCAATGGGGGACAATCCTAATAGATGGCAGATATCAAGAACAGTAGGGGCCATCATCCCATATCTGAATTGAAAGAAATTAAAGGCTGAATTCCAAAAGCAAAGGGCAGCAGGTATTAAGAAAGGGTCCTCTGAGATACTGAACCTGGATAGTTGGAGGGCGTCGAAAAGGTAGAGCTCTTGAGGGCCAGAGTCCTATAAGGGACAACCTGATCATACCATTCTTGCCACTTCGGTCTCACCGTGGGCCAACATCGGTGGGGGCGGTTCATCCTCCAGTTTCCCTAGTCTAGACCACCTTCGTAAAGGAGACAATGGTCTTCTAGATGTGGATATAAAGTTGGAAGCTCAGTAAGAATCTCCTTGAAGATGGGCCCGAGCACATAGTCTTGTTGTTCATGACGACGAGGGATGAAGATGCGTCCGTCGATGGCGCTTTTCTCACCAGCCTTGTACTTCTCACACGCTGCCTCAACAATCCTTTTCAGGGTTACAGACGGGCTCGCACGCTCTACGACTGGTACTTTCAATGAAGAAAAAGCCATTGATATAAAGTTTTTTCAAAGGACGAAGTTGGGAAAGAGAGTAGAGAGAAGTGGAAGCTCGGTGGAAATAAAGGGTTTGTGCGATAGACAAATAGGTGAATTCCGAGCACGAAATAAAAGGGTTTTAAAACTTTTGTGTCTGAAAGTATACCTGGTTGTGCGACACGGACGAAATTCACAAAGAGTACTAAAAGTACGGATGCGAAGAGTTTCCCTCAATATTGAAAATTTCTGGAGGGAAACACATCTCAAATACTAATGTCAGCTTCGAAATAAAACATTTGGCTTCGAAGACTATTTTTAGCGCCAAAATGAAATGACAAATGGCTTCGAATGTCGAAAGCTTGCTTCGAAGCACATTCCACACCTAAGGATGTAAAAATGTTCAAGTATTTGTGTACTTCGAATGGGTTTAAAGACCTATTTTAGGTTTCTTAGTGAGAGTAGTATCCTTCGAAGCAAAACTTGAGATCCCTTAAGGATGGGAATTGTTGTTCGAAGTATCAAAACCAATAGTTGGTTTGATAGTATACAGAAGAGATTGTTTCTCAGATTAAAACAATGCAGCCCTTGAGAGGAGCTTCCATATTTTTGAAAGTATGTACTATTGTTCGAAGCAAAAATGATCAATTTAAAACTGATTGATCGTATTAATCATATGACCATATGTTGGATATGATTAAAACACGTTTTAAGGGGTAAGACTGTTAAATTCAAAGCACTGATTCAAAATGAAAACCAGCAAAAGTTGTCAACTGTATTCCATAAATTGGAAAAGCTCTTATTGGTTTTTTCAGTGTTTCATTTGAGATGATTGAATCTAGATTCGAAAGATGAGATTGGTGAGTTCGAAGCCCTAAATTTGCTTGTAAAGACAAACGGAGATAAAGTCAAACCATGCCAAACAAAGAGAAATGTCTTAATTGTATTGAAACAAAAGCAATTACATCGAAGGGCCCTCTTTGGGTACAAATTCGAGTAAATAAAAGTAAGGAATATAATAAATAACAAGATCATGGAATTTAGTTCAGCTATGGCTAATAAATTGTTGTTCCTTTTTTATTCTATCCTCTATTTTCTCCATGCTTGGTTGCTGAAGTTGATGTGCTCTCACTTGATAAAAGAGCTCTTCAGCCTTTATTTCGAATGCTGTTTCTTTTAACCCTTGTTCCGACTCGTCTATATACAAGTCATCCCAGTACGAAGAGTCTTTATTTTTGAAGTCATCGTATTCTTCGATAAGATTCTCTACTTCGTACTGGGTATGAACTCGAAGGGATGAAAGTTGATTCAAAGATTGGATGACTTGGATATCGATAAGATTCTCTACTTCGTATTGGGTATGAAATCGAAGGGATGAAAGTTGATTCAAAGATTGGATGGTGGTTGCAGAAGTTCGATGCCAATGGAGAAGTAACGGGAGTTGGTCCAAAAACATTTGGAGTTCTGCTTGGGCGATGGGGTTGAGGACGTGACTCCGAGTCATAATATCACAAGCCCATCGAAGGTTCTTGAGAGGAACATCATCTTCAAGAACATTGAAAGGCAAGTGAGAAAAGGCCACAAGCAAAAGTTGGGCTTGCTTTCGCTAAGCTAGAGTAGGGGAAGGTGGAGGCTTGTAAGGAGGAAAAATCTTGTATGCAGAGAGGATAAGCCTCAGTCTCTCTATCCAGTAGGGATTTTGCGGAGGAGGAGGTATAGAGGCTTCCATCTCGAAAGTAGGAGTAAACTGAAGGGCATTAACATAATCAAGCCAGTCAGAAAGGCAAAGCTTCCACCTTCTAGGTTAAGAACGATGGGTTATATCCTTGTGCCTCTTCTGGGCATCGGGTAGCTTGTACTATCTTTGTAGGCATGGAGGATGTGTACCATGCTACAAGCAGATTGTCCTCTAAACTGCGTCGACGGTCGATGGGCACATAAAGATAAACCACCAAACTTCGAGCATCAAAAGGGAATTCTAGAGGATCAATGAACTCGACAAAAGTGATGATTAACTCGCTCCCTCAATTCACATGCCTCAGGTTCTGACCAGCTTCTCCAACCAGAAGCCCCAGAAAAAGAAGAAGCCACAGCTTCATCCCATGCAAAAGATTGTGAATTAGAAGAAGAACTTCATATGTCCATAGTTGCAAATTTCTGAATCAAGGGATTGTGGACAGTATGTTCGTAATCTAAAGGTTGATAATTTGCGAAAGCTTCCATGACTTGAATATAGGAAGGTGGGTAAAGGTGGCTAATCAATGCATGAAGATTCTTTTGAGGACGAACGGTATTATCAAACAACTCTTCATATGCTTGATCGAAATAAGAAAAGGTCTATTTCTCCATTGAATTGGACTTTTCGAATACTGAGATAGTGAGCGTGTTTAAAGGATCAAAGAGGAGTTAATGCAAATGTTCATCAATGAATGACGGTTGTGTTGCTAAAAATGTAAAGCCCATGTACGTTCTAAATGCACCAATTAGTTTACTAACACTTGTTATGACATGATTATTAAACTCACTCATTATACAAATTACAAATACTAAAAACATCTTAAATTATGTCACATCATCATTTAGTACGCTAGTTAGTGCACTGATTGATGTATATAGCATTAGTCAATTTGAAAACATGATGTACCGCATACTTCAACTTAGATATTGGTTGAGTTGAGTTTGGGGTTGCTGCTGCGCAGGGTGCGTAGCAGCAACTGTTGCGCGTCTTATTGGGCCTATTTTCAGGGCCTGATTCGATAATCTGAATCGTTCACATTTTAGAAAGTATCGAGTAAAATATACCTGTAAAAAATCACGTCAATCGAATATCGTTATCTCTTTCATCAAATCACATTTGCATTGAGTTTTATATTTCAAATTACATTTATCTTTTTTTAAAAAAAATACAAATGTGATTTGATGAAAAGGCTAACGATATCCGATTGACATGATTTTTTACAGGTATTTTCTACACGATACCTTCTAAAATGTGAACGGTTAAGATTATCGAATTAAGCCCTGAAATGGGCCCAATAAGACGCGTAACAGTTGCTGCTGCGCACCCTGCGCAGCAGCAACCCCAAACTAGGTTGAGTTAATGTAGTTTTGGTAATAGAGCTAAAGTTGATTTGAAATAGTTTTGGGAATAGAGATAATTTGGAATTGATTTGAAATATATTGAATATAATGACTTAAATGTTAATCTTTCATCAATTTTATTTGACATAAATAGACAAATAATTCAAATTAAAAAAATTAAAGTTCAATTAAAAACTCATAATTTATTTTATTAGAATGGTTAAACCATTTTGTTTTTGAATTTTTTTTTAAAAAAAAATCAATGAAACTAATTGGTCCTTTCTATAATGGATAAATTACAAATACATGCCTTATGATTTGCTTAAAATATAGATTATTCTCTGCACTTTAAAAAATTACAAATGCCCCCTTATCAAAATATTTTATTTAACTGAATTAACTAAAAAAATAAAATTATTTATTGATTTACCATACAATAATAAAAAGGAAAATTAGTGAAACATATCTCTCCAATTTTCTAATTTTAAAATAAAAAGTGTTGTCTCTTCAATTAAAACAAATGTCTCTTAATTTTGTATTAATCTTGTTTGGTGATAATTATTTTTTAGTCAATAATGAATATTTATAATGTATAAAATAAATTGATCATTCTATTTTATTTCATTCCAACAATATTAGTTAGGAGAAATTATCCAAAAACAATTTAGAGTTTGATTCTTGTAACAAAATAAATCTTGAATTTTTAATTTGATCAATTTAAACCTTAATATTTGATTTGTTTTTAATCTAAATGATTTATTAATTTTTTTAAGTAAAATTAACACACAAAAAAATAGTATTTCAATCACTAAACTTAACGAAAAATGACATTAAATTTAGCAGAATTGGGTAGTTGGGATCATTGGTTGTGGGGGCCAACACAAAGACAAATTATTGGGTTGAAATAGTTTGAAATACAAGGCTTAGTTTAGTTTGATAAAAAAAAAAAAAAATTTAAACTATTCTAATATCATATGTATGCATTGTAATGTTTGGATTGGAGAACTCTCAAGCAATAAAAGTATGTAAATAAAAATGAAAAATGTCAATAAAAAACACATAATAAGAAGAAAATATAACAACAATCGATGTGGTTGGGATCAATGGCTATGAGGGACAATACAAAGACAAATTATTGGGTTGGATCGGTTTGAAATACAAGGCTTAGTTTAGTTTGACAAAAATAAAATAAAATAAACTATTCTAATATCATATGTATGCATTGTAATGTTTGGACTGGAGAACTCTCAAGCAATAAAAATATGTAAAAAAAATGAAAAATGTCAATAAAAAACACATAATAAGAAGAAAATATAAAAAATTGATAATCATCAAAAGATATAATGAACCATATACATTGTAAAGTTGTTGGCAATGGTAAAGTTTATTAGATTGAAACCGGATACCGGTCAATAAGAACTTTTAGAAAGTTGTTGCGGAGATCTAGGTGCTATGAAGTACTGACACTTCAAAATAAGTGTTGCAATCATGTCGGACAAGAACACAATTGTCGTCAATTTCGTTGGTGAAAAAGCAATAAATTAAATAAGTTATACTTATCAAATGGACTTAATTTTTTGTGTAGATGAAATACACAAAGTGCTTAACAAAATGAACGATTCAAATTATCAAAACGGGGCATGTGGTAGGCCTCATGGGCCAAAACAATGCTCTCTAATCCAAATTTTGAATTTGAGGGGATCTTCTTCTTAATTTGATTCCCTACTCCCTATGAAACCTCTTAAATTATAAAGAGAGAGAAAAGAAAAAAAAAACACAATCACTAGTGTAGTTATTTTATATGAGGGAATTCTCTCCCGTCCATAATTTGAACTGAAGAGTGCTGTTTAGTTTTATGAGGTCTATCATATCTCGTTTTGATAATCCGATCTATTAATTATGTTGGACATTTCATTTTTTATTTCATGAACACAGAAAAATTATATCGATTCAATAATCATAACCTATTTAATTTATCACATTTGTCACCAAAAAAAAAAGACAATTGTAATCTATTCAATTTAAATTAATTTTACAAACCTGTATCTAGCTCTCCGTAAGCGAGCTATGCTCTATTCTCATGCTTCAATGCATAATATTAGAGTACATAATATTTTAATTATTAAAGTATTTGTAATAAGTGAAATAATGTTATATATTTTTATGTATGTTGGAACGTTAGATTGGATGATTTTTTAATACAATTTTTATTTTATAAAAATTAGTTCGCTCGCATTTAAAAAATATATATAATGATTGGAATTGAAAATTATATTATATTATTAATTTTAGACTTGGACTTAAATTGATTACATCGGCTCAACATAAAGTGCTTATAAAGTGATAAAATTTTGATCCGAACCGATCCGGCCAATGCCCAACTCCTACCCGACTAGTTGGAGAAGGTATAAATGGGAATGGCAACGAGACGAGAAGGGTGAGTTTTACACTCTCTGTTCCCAATCTCCAATTTTTTTTTTTCCATTTCCAATGCTCATCCTTAACGAAGACCATTTTTATTCCACAATCCGTCCATAATGGGGTTCGGTTTTTCTCGCCCCGCAAATCCTTGACCCATTTTCGTGATCAATAATGTTACATTTATCGAATTTGGTATCGTCCGAATTGCACGAATTTGTTCATGCTGGTCATCTAGATGACAGGATGACAACTACGGTAGACGAGGGTAAAACCAATTGTCAACCTAGCACAAACTTAAATGATTCGAGTGACAACAAATTCGATAAATAAATAATTTCACTTTTGTGATCCATTCAAATTATGTTGCTTCAGTTCATATCCCCATAACAAACAAAAGATAAAACGAAAAAAAATTAATAAGAGCAGAGAGTAATGAAAGGGACTTCGCCAAAGATTAAAAATATACAGTTTTTATTTATTTATTTGTTTTTGGTTGCTTTCAATATTTTCAACTTTCTTTTACTTTTTAAATTATTTTAACCAAAAAAGTAATTTTTCTATATAAATTAAAAAAAAATGTTAAAGACAAAAAAGGTGTAAGACCTTAGTTATAAATTAGATTGCACCAACTTGATTATGAAGTTGAAAGACTTACATAAAATAAATTTAAGGGCAAACTTCCCTTTACCCCCTATAGTTTGGGCCATGTGTGAATTACCCCCTGACATTCGAATATCACCACATAATTCCCTTGTGGTTGGTAGACTAAGGGCTGGTTTGGGGTGTCTTAAAAAAGTGCACTTTTTGTCTTTTTGGACTAAAAAAGTTGAGAAAAAAATATGGAGGTTTGGGTTAACTTTTTGGATTTTTATGAAAAAATGTGTATTAAAAAATTATATAAAAAAAATGTGCAAGAGATGAATAGTGATAGGTGGCCCACAGCCGTACAAATCGGAAGGGCTGGTTTGGGGGTTGGAAATTATTGGCTATTTTTTGTACAAAGCGCTTCACGGTTTTGTTTGGTCCGTGGGGGTCATCACGGGTCCCATTTTAATAATCTGAACCGTTCAATGTGTATAACTCGTCGAACACTATGTACCTATAAAAAAATCACGTTAATCGGATATCGATAGCTATCTGATCAGATTTATTTATTTTTCAATCATTAATTATAACACCATCCATTTGTCGTACATAACTGATCTGATCATATAGTTATCGATATCCGATCAATGTGATTTTTTGCAGACATATAGTACTCGACGATTTCTACACATTGAACGGTTCAGATTATCAAAACGGGACCCGTGATGGCCCCATGGAACGAACAGCAGTGTGTGTGCAAACCACACCCAATCATTTATCTTTAATCCACTGCCGCAGCACAGCAGCTGCACAGTGGTCACTTCGGTGGTCACTTTTTTTGAAAAAAATTAATTTTTTTTTGGGGTGAATAGTGATATCTTTTTGGATTTTGGAGTAACTTTTTAGTTTTTTGGCTTATATAGTATAAGCCAAACCAGGCCTAAAACGCACTATTCACTTTTCTATTCAAGTTAACGGGCTGTGTAGTTCAAACGCTCATACAGAGAGTAAGTTACATTTTAAGACCAAAATACCCTTAGAACATCTTTAAATTTGCAAAGACATGCCATGGGTCTTCCTCCTTCTCTCTTTAAAATTACAACCCAAAACAAAAACCTAAATTAATTAAACAACATAATTTCTATAAAAAATTATTGTATATATATAATCTGTAGCTATATATATGTATATATTCAAAGTACCCACAGAAGCAACAAAAATCAACAAGGATTTCAAGTCCTCACCTAGATTCATCGGTCGGAATATGGTTCTAGTATCTCTGATCATCAATTCCAGTAATTGCCAACCCGTTTGAAGAAATCGACAAACAAAAGCTTTCATGTATTCTTATCCAGCCTTACTTTTTACACATAATCCAAATCAACAAACCTCCACAATCAAATTCATAAGGTTACATCTGATTCAACATAAACAAACTAAGGCCCCGTTTGGGGATTAACTGTTTTAGCCAATTAGCCAAAAAGTTACTAAATTAGCCAAAAAGCCAACAACTCATACCAAAAAGTCAAACATTACGGCTTCTCTCTACTTTTGCACATTTTTTCGTAATTAGCCAAAAAGTCATCCCAAACATACAATTTTTTTTTAGCTACCTTTTTAGCCAAATAGCCAAAAAGTTACTAAATTAGCATGTTCCCAAACGAGGCGTAAGACTTGTTTGGTTTTAATTTTTGAAGCTAGCATCAATTACATCATTAGATCTGCATTTTTTTTTTCTTGAGCACATTCTTAAAAATTGAAGATCAAACCTCATAAATATATAACAGTGAATATATACACTTCATAAAAACTATATATTTTTTTATATTTCTTTTAATATAGTTTGATCTTAAGCTTCTTAATAGATTTTAGGAATATATATACCTATGTATATATTATATATATAATTTGTAGGTTTATATATATATATGTGTGTGTGTGTGTTTTGTTGAATGGAAGTGGAAATATGTGTTAGAGTTGGTAGTACGAAGCTAAATCAAGTGTTTTGTTAAATGGAAGTGGAAATTTGTTGAATGGGTATGGAGGAAGAAGAAGAGAAGGAAGAGAGAGAGAGAGAGAAGGGTATAACTGCCAATTTACAATTTTTGTTAACACAAGTTAATGTGCTTTTTAGTCCATCAACCACAGGGGGGTTGTGTGGTGATTTCTGAATGTCAGGAAGGTAATCCACACTCCGCCCAAATCACAAAGGATAAAGTGAAGTTTGTCCCAAATTTAAATTTACAATAAAAAGTTTGAACATCGCATTGAAATAGAATGGGAGGGTTTAAATAAAATAATTAATAGTGTAATGATGAGTTGCCAAATTTAGTGGACAGAAATGAAGGATGGACGGATGTGGTGGCTGATAGTAACGAGCAATTAAACTTATTTGCCGAATTTAGTGGTTGGACGATGTCAGAGGACATGAGATGACCTGAAGAATATCAATTGATAATCAAAAATCACACCGATGACCACCCACTTGCTAGAGAGTCACCGGAGGTTGATCGGGACTCACCATTCATCGATGGTTGTGATGAGTGGTGACTAAAAGTGGCGAATGGAATGAGAAAATAAAAATTTATTTTTAAAAAATGAGAACAGCTCATACATATACAAAGCATAAAAATTAAGGACCTAAAATGGGCCCTGCTGCGCACCCGAACTCCGATAACGTGTTAAAAATTAGGGTTTCATAACGGTCACTCTCTTTTCCCTCTTTGTCTCTAGACCCCTCTCTCTCGCTATTATCTTCCACCGCTTCAAAATTAGGGTTTCATAACGGTCTCCTCTCTCTTTTCACTCCTTTGTTTATAGACGCCTCTCTCTCTCTCTCTTATCTTCCATCGCTGCTCTCTCTCTCCATAAACCTAAACCCTTTCGATCTCTCTATCTTTCTATCCATCTGAGAAATCCAAAACCTTTGAAATTGACTCCTTCAAATCGTCTTTCTGATGGAGAACATGAAGACGTTGCACAAACAAACCCTTAGACGAAGCAGCAGAAACCCCTAAACCACACTCAAACCCTAAGACGAAATAGACGAAGAAGAAGAAGCGTGAGATAGTGTGAAATCCATCACGCATCTTGAAATCCAGGTATTTATTTTTCTGAATTCGTCTGTCTGATGACGAAGAATTGCTTAAATTTTGCTTCAAATTGCTTGAGATTGATTGAAATCGGTTGAAATCTGTATAAAATTACTTGATTATTCTTGTGATTATTTTTGTTTGTGTGATTTCAATATGATCAGGTGAACACGCTTCATGAAGTGTGTTAGAGATTTCATAGCTAGGGTTTGTCTGTAACTTAACAAGATTTTTCAATGCTCAGTGGCTTCGATTTCTCAATCTCAAACCTCTAGTGGTCTTCTTTTACTGGTATTGATTTCTCTATCCATTGATTGCTCTATGGCCACACACCCTCATCAAACTCTTAATCACCACTGTCACTATCTCTTCTCTATCTCTTGATTTGTATTTTGCTATAGCAGTGCATGATGTCAATATTTTCACTCTGACTCTGTTCTTGATGCATGTCACAATCTTTTCACCCTGTATGGAAATTTTGAAATTCATGTTCTGTTTCAGCTTTAATATGAGCATTGGTTCCCATACTTACAGTGAGAACTTCTACTCTATTTATAGACAATTTTCTCTTACGAGGTAAAAAAGTTATTTTCAATAGAATTGAGACAAGTTCTTGTCTTGGTATTACTCTGAGGCTTCTATTGGAAAAGCTTGAAAATCAAAGCATTCAATGTATATTGTGTCATGGCTGGGTGAAACTTGCCTACATCTTTGCTTGTGAATGTACAAATAATTTTCCATCACTACCCGCATAAATTTTAGTTATAAAAATTCAGTTCCCATTAAATAATGTTGCTGCTTTTTTTTTTGGTGACGCCTATATGCATGTCCCCACTTTTCCATTGTTAAAAAATGTGTATTGTTTTTGTCTCATCTTATTTAATTTTGCTTTTACCTCAAGTTTAGAGTTCTAAATACATTGCAATTATTGTTAGTGTAGTCCAAGTAATTTGCAGATGTTGATGGAGATTGTGGGCGAGGCAACAACCGAGATTTTCAGTTATTTAGAAGTTTAATCTAATAAAAAATAGCCCTTCAACTAAAACAAACAAAACTTGGAAAAAAATGACCATGAATTGATTGCAGGTGTTATTAACTTGTAGTTATTATTTATTTGGAATGTTGAAGTATTTTTGGTGCTTGATATTTGCCTCTCCTAGTTCTTCCCTCATCATTATGCTTACATATGTGCTGATGTAACCATTGTTCTTTTATTCTATAGTTTTAGTCAGGAAATTCTTCTATTTTTTCTTGATTTTGGAGAGGTGGTTCTACATGATGTTGATCCTAGTATGAGGACCTTCATTCATTCATGTTTGAGTCAGTAAAGATGGTTTAGTTTGTAGTCTTTTCACAATAATTTATTTATGGGGGAAAAAAAGAAAATCATGAACAATTATTCTCTAATTATGATGGCATATCATATGATAAATCATATTTGAAAATCGCCCTTCTAATGTTCGATTGCAGTGTATTTTTAGACCCTGTTGTTGCAGAAGCTACATTGGACTTTCGGAATCTTAACAACAAAAAACTTCTAACCAATTTTCCCTACATTACTCGCTCAGGTATGATTTGAGATTGGCATGATTCTTTGCTTAGGATTTAGTTTCTTTATTTGACTGAATTTTCAGATTTAGTAGAAAAGAAGAAATATGAAACATGGATATCAAATATTTTGGTAACTTATCCTCCTCTAACATCAGTCTTGCATTTGTAGTTTTTCCCATTAATGCTAAAGCTCCTAAAATGTAGAGAAGTTTGTTCCTCATGTCATCTTTTTGTTCTGTTCTTAAAAGATATATTTCATTTATTTTATTGGAATAATCTTAGTTATAATTCATGCAATTGTTGTGTCCTCAAGATATTTTTATATGGCAAATGCTAAGAGTGCTAAATATTGGGATTGAAATAAAGAAGTGTCTTGAAAATAGGTCAAACAGTTAAAAGAAGTGCATTAATTTCAATAAAAACTGCATTAAATTTAATAAAAAGTGTCTTGTGTTTTCAAAAAAAAAATTTGGGTCTACTTTTCATGTCCTTGGGGCACTTGTTAACAAGACTCCTCATATATTGGCATTCATAATTGTAGTCTTATTTTATTTTTGTCCTGTCAATGCTGTTTTGTATGTTTAAAGTTATTATGCACCTTCCCGACCTTGTTGGGACAAAATATGGTATAGTAATTTCGTACTGAAACTAATTGAGCTTAATGGAAATTTTGACAACTAAACACATATGTTTAATTTCAAAAAGGAGGATATAAAAGAATGCTTTCGGAGATATTGTGGGCTCAATCTGTAGTGAAGGGCATTGCTGACTTTCATACATATATATATATATTTTTTCTGTTTTCTTTTTTGATGCAGATTAGAAAAGTCGTTTCTAAGTGTGTTTCCAGCATTGATGTCTCTTGGGTCATATGTTCAGCTATTTCCATCTCTCATTGACTTACCAAGTGAGTTTGTTTTTCTGGATTCCCTAGTAGTTACATTTTGCTCTTTTTTTGTGTCTTTCTTTTGTGAATTCCCTAGGGATACAAAAAAATTTACTAAAAAATCTACTACTCACATAGGTGTTTGCTAGAACATTTGGGGTCTAGCATTATTGTTCACCAATTGAAGTTCTACTTACTCTATTAACAGTCGGACCGTGTTATTTTCCTGCCATTGATTTATTGATCTAGTCAAATAGGCCATTTCGAAATGCCTCAATTAAAAGAGTTCAGAAATTCAAAATCTACATGCTTGGTACTAGTTGGAAAACTGAATTTTATTATTTTGAATATAGTTGATATTTGTTGGTTTTCCTTTTCTCGGCTTCTCTGGCATGTAGGCATTGTTCGTCATGCTATGCTTTTTTGGGGGTAAGTGTTTTATTACCATAAAAGACGATTTACAATGAAGCTCAGGACATGCCAAAGGCCATACCGCCTCTAAAAGAGAGCTTACACCTAGCCTGCAGAACAATTAAACCTCAGATGTTGGCATTTTAGGATAGAAATTTGTGTTCTTCGCAAATCCTTAGAGCCTAGTGTCAAGAGAAAATTGAGAAACTAATTGGCATGAGTAGTATTTTATTTTTGAGTTATGACTTATGTCTACAAATTGGCTTTCTTACTTAACAAGGAAAAAGAAAAAGAAAAGAAAAAAAGTAAAGGGTTAAGTTGGTAGTTTATTGGTGGTAGTTGCTACATAATTGATCTCTATTGGGTTATATATAAATCCATCTGTTTTTTGGCCGATTAATGTAGACCTTTTTTTATTCGATGGCAACTAAGCAGCGAGAACACAAGTGATGAAGACTAAAGAATTCCTCAATTGAGCAGTGAGTCAACAAGGTATTCTCAGTTATCACTCAAGAATTCCTTCACTTACATTGCTGCCATTGCTTGGAAATGGAGACTAACTAAATTGGGCGCTAGTTTTTTTTTAGTTTTTATTTTTTTCATTTATCCTTTTCGATGTGATGCAGAGCATGATTCTTTGGAAGCTGACATGGACATGGAGATAGAAGGTGATGGGGGTGCCTGCATATCTTCAACCTGATCTGAAAGCAGATCTCGTCTTGCCTCTGGCACTAGCTGGCAGAGTCAACAACCAGGTAATTTCTAATCTTAGTTATCACTCAAGAATAAATTCACTTACATTGCTACAATTCCTTGGAAATGGATATTGTATTTCAGGAGTAATTGATCAAAATTATTCTGTTGACACGGCTTCTACGTGTTCCAACTAGTATGGTGTTAGAATTGTATGATGCACGATTCGATTCATACAATTTAGTATGAGTTTCAACCAAAATTATTTGAATTGTGTTGTTTGAAAATTGGGCGTGCTATTGAGTCGAGAATTGAGTAGTTTATCTATGTTTTTTGTTTACATAATGTATTGAAATGGCGCCTTTTCAATTACTATATGATGAAACAAAAATTGGGTAATTGGTTATATTGATATATGGTGTTATATATATATGTAATATATAATTTATTTATATTGATACTGTGTACTATTTGACTTCGATTGCTGCAGTGTTTGGACATACGTGTGAGGTTTGGAAATTCCTTTCCAATAATTTGGACTATATATCATGATAAGCATCCCGTGGATTTTGTATGAGAAGGAAATTAGAAATGGAAAAAAATGTGGGAAAAAAAAACTTTGTTAATAGTTTCATGTGGAAAAAACATGCAAAGAGCGAACTGCTAATACATGTATTATCTTATGCAATTTTATCTTTTCTTTTGTGGAGATTTTGTTGGAATTTTGTGTTTCATTTGTTGTTACGCGTTATAGAAACCAAAAACACCCTTTTTGTAGTTTTTAGATAATTAGAGATCACCGATTCTGACTTCCTTTACTTCATTCAAAAAGTTGTTCAAAATAATTGATCAAAATTATTCTGATGACCCGGTTTGTGCATGTTATTCAAAATAATGTTACTTTTAGGAGTAGTTAGTTTTTCGGTTTTTTTTTTTTTTTCCTTTATGTTTTTGGCGCTAACCCCTTGCAGGCAATGGCACATATAGACATGGTTAATCATTAAGGTAATCTCCTTAACTTTTTGATTTTATTTTTTGCATTCAAGACAATGCATCGTTTAGGTTGGGGGGAGAAAATACTTATTTTGAGAAGAATGTATATATTTGCTTGTTGCTATGTGTTAGTTATTTTGTTTTAAAAAAAAATTTAGTGCTCATGGTAATCTTTTGTTCTATACATTGAGTGATTGGTCATACTCGTGATATTTTATTGCTTTAACTCGAGAATTGTGTTGAAGTTTGATATGCTAGCTACTTTCTTAAAGTATTCCATGTGTTCATATTTGGAAATCATTGCACTGCACTTCAGCCACATGAATATGATTTTTAGTGGATAGGTGGGTATGACTTGAAAATCTTGAAGAATGATAGTGGAGACTTTTAACCCTGTGAGTTTTGTGCCAATCATTTATTGGAGGGTTATCATACTTCTACTCTTAATTTTCTTTGGAAGCTCATTAATTTGTTGTTTAGTCTCATTATTTTTTCATTTTTGATTGAATGCTGAGAATAAATCAATTACCCTTGAGGACAATGCATCGTTCAGGTTGGGGGGACAATGCATCGTTCTATGCATTGAGTGATTTGGCATCCTTGTAGTATTTCATTGCTTTAACTCGAGAAATTGTGTTGAAGTTTGATATGCTAGCTACTTTGTTAAAGTATTCCATGTGTTCGTATTTGGAAATCATTGCACTACACTTTAGCCACATGAATATGATTTTTAGTTGGTAGAAGTGGATATGACTTGAAAATCTTGAAGAATGATAGTGGAGACTTTTATCCCTGTGAGTTTTGTGCCAATCATTTATTGGAGGGTTATTATACATTTACTCTAAATTTTCTTTGGAAGCACATTAATTTGTTGTTTAGTCTCATTATTTCTTCATTTTGGTTGAATGCTGAGAATAAATCAATTTGTTATCACACTTTTATTCCCTTGAGATCATGAAAGTTGAAGGACCATACTAATTCTTGAGGGATGATTTTAGGCCATCTTTGTTTCTTTGAGCCTTTTATTTATTTTTCTTTCTTTTATTGTTACTTCATTAACCATTAGAAACCAATTTGAGCCTTTATGTTAGCCTTTCTTTGTTTAACCCCACAACCCATACTTTATTTTTAATTTTGTAGATATGTTGGGATTATTTGAGTTTGACAATGGCAAATTTGTTTCAAAAAAAAAAAAAAAGAAAAAAATGGAGAAAAGCTGAAAAAAAGAAGAAGAAATAAATTGTGTTCAACGAAGGGGAAAAAAAAAAAACAAGAAGAAAAAAAAAAAAAAACAAGAGGAAGTTGAAAAAGACAAAGAAAAGTAATAGAAAGAGCAAGACATTTGGAATAATGCTCTAATTGTGTTTATTTTTATCCCAATTATCTCTCAGACATCCATTTTTTTTATTCATCTTTGCCTTTTTATTATTTTTTCGTAATTCCTCGACCCAAACATTACTACCAAATAAAAGTCCTATTTGATCTTGAGAGTGGTATAGTTTACAAGTGGACATGATGGATAGGGGTGATAGTATGGTAATTTTAATTCTCAGTATTTGATATACCATTCATGAGACTATTTACTGATTCTTTCATATTAGCGTTTTTCGAAAAAATTAGTATGCGAGATATTTTGCCTTTGATTTACATTATTCTACTCGCATATATTGAGAGTGATTTTTACACCATATTCTGAGTGATTTATTTGTTGAGTGCAATAACTGGTGAGATTTGAGTCTAAGCATGTTTCAGAAAGAGATTTGGGTTATATTTCACTTTAAGGCTAAGGTTGTGTTTGTGTTGGCTAAACTTTTTCACACACTCCAAATTCTGAATGCCATGAGATATCTTTACTTGCTGCTAGTGTCTTGAGCTTTGATTGATTATCTTGTTAAGGTTGTGAAATTCATGACTTGTTCTTCAACTTTAGCATGAGAACGAAAGAAATTTTTTGACGTTTGTGGATGACATCTCTAGAAATTTTGATTCTCAGCATTTGATATTCCATTCATGAGACTATTTATTTATTCTTTCATATTAGCGTTTTTCAAAAAAATTAGCATGTGGGATATTTTGCCTTTGATTTACATTGTTCTACTCACATATATTGAGAGTAATTTTTGCACCATATTCTGAGTGATTTATTTATTGAGTGCAATAACTGGTGAGATTTGAGTCGAAGCTTGTTTCAGAAAGAGATTTGAGTTATATTTCACTTTAAGGCTAAGGTCGTGTCTATGTTGGTTGAATGTTTATCACACACTCCAAATTTTGAATGTCATGAGATATCTTTACTTGCTGCTAGTGTCTTGAACTTTGATTAATTATCTTGTTAAGGTTGTGAAATTCATGACTTGTTCTTTAACTTTGGCATGAGAATGAAAGAAATCCTTTTAGTAAAGAAATTTTTGGAAGTTTGTGGGTGGCATCTTTGGAAACACGAGGCTTTAACTCGTCCACGTGGGGTTACCTATTGGATTAAGGGCTTGTTGCATGTGCTAAATTTAATCGTGATTTATTGCGGAAGTGGTTTAGAGTTGTTGCTTTTATTTTACTTTCTGATTTTATTTTAGTCGCCTTAATTGCTAGGTTCTAGAAATAAAGCTGGTTGGGAGGTGTGATGAATGCTTATTCTATGAATTTTGAATGTTGTATTCATTCTCTCAATTTATATTTAATTGTGATTTGACGAATTTAATTTAAATTTGTAGAAAATCTACATTTGAGCCTTCAACAATATAAATTGCTCAACAAGGCCCATAAGACTCGGTTTGCTTCGAAATCATCTCATAACATCCACAAAACCTCTCTCAAAGTTTAGACAAGATTTGATTGTACCTCCAGTCCTTTTATATTTTGATTTTGCTCTTAAAATATTTATTTGTTTTTCCTTTTAATTACTACCCGTCTTCTGTTCCTTATTTGTTCCTTCTATGAAATATATATTGGGTGACTTAGATAATAGCAAGAACACTAGATCTGGCCGCGATGTTGTCAAGGGTGCTCGGGCTGCTTGAATTCAGCGCAACAAGATGGTAATTTTTATCTTAATTTTCTACCCCTCTACATAATATATATACCTTTTTACTCACCAGGGTCTTGTGTTTGTAGCTTTTCATCGAATAAAAGATAATATTGCTATTGCCTAAAGGCAGAATTGCATATTTTTGTAGATAAGGGAGCAGAAAAGGGGTGTTGTTTTGAAAGAGAGAAGGGCCTCTAGTTGATTGACTAGTCCTCCCCGTGTCATTGTATATGATATGTTCTTGATGTTAATATTGTTTGTACTGAAATGAATTGTTGAGCCTTCACAAAAGGTTCTTTTGTTTAAAACTAGACTACATTTGTTTCCCGCTGAATTGAGATCTAGATAGACTGGCCCTTTCATTGTTAAAGTTGTTTTTTCTCATGGGGCCGTTGAGATTGAAAATCCCAAGAATGGTAATGTTTTTAAAGTGACTGGCCAACGTCTTAAACTAGTTTCGGAGAATTTCCCACCTGAAGAGGAGAGGAGTCCATCTAATTAAAAGACCCTATTTATCAAGACCCATAAACATAATAATAAAAGTAAATGTTACTTTTAGGAGTAGTTAGTTTTTCGTTTGTAATTTTTTTTTCCCGTGTTTTTGGCAATAATTCCTTGCAGGCATTGCCCATATAGACGTGGTTCATCTTTTCTTTTTTAATAAAATTTTTGTTGCTCAAAAAAAAAAAAAAAATATATATATAGACATGGTTCATCATTTAAGGTAATCTCCTTACCTTTGTGATTTTGTTTTTTACATTGAGGACAATGCATCGTTTAGGTTGGGGGGAGAAAATACTTTCTTTGAGAAGAATTTATATGTTTGCTTGCTGCAATGAGTTTGTTGTTTTGTTAGGAAAAAAAAAAAAAAAGAAAAGAAAAAGAAAAAGACCTTGTCCAACTCAAGAAGCTGTCAAAGCTTGTGCCATGAGGGGTTCTCATCCAAAAGAGAACCAAACAAAACTTGGAAAAAAAATGACCATGAAGTGATTGAAGGTGTTATTAACTTGTAGTTACTATTTATTTGGAATGTTGAAGTATTTTTGGTGCTTGATATTTGCTTCTCTCCTAGTTCTTCCCCTCATCATTATGCTTACATATGTGCTGATGTAACCATTGTTCTTTTATTCTACAGTTTTACTCAGGAAATTCATCTATTTTCTCTTAATTTTGGAGAGGTGCTTCTACATGATGTTGATCCTAGTATGAGGACCTTCATTCATTCATGTTTGAGTCGGTAAAGATGGTTTAGTTTGTAGTCTTTTCACAATAATTTATTTATGGGGAAAAAAAGAAAATCATGAACAATTATTCTCTATTTATGATGGCATATCATATGATAAATCATATTTGAAAATCACCCTTCTAATGTTCAATTGCAGTGTATTTTTAGACCCTGTTGTTGCAGAAGCTACACTGGACTTTCAGAATCTTAACAACAGAAAACTTCTAACTAACCCTACATTACTCCCTCAGGTATGATTTGAGATTGGCATGATTCTTTGCTTAGGATTTAGTTTCTTTATTTGACTGAATTTTCAGATTTAGAAGTAGAAAAGAAGAAATATGAAACATGGATATCAAATATTTCGGTAACTTATCCTCTTATAACATCAGTCTTGCATTTGTAGTTTTTCCCATTAATGCTAAAGCTCATGAAATGTAGAAAAGTAAGTTCCTCATGTCATCTTTTTGGTTTTGTTCTTAAAAGATATATTTCATTTATTTTATTGGAATAATCTTAGTTATAATTCGTGCAATTGTTGTGTCCTTATAACTAGATATTTGTGTATGACAAATGCTAAAAGTGCTGAATATTGGGATTGAAATAAAGAAGTGTCTTGAAAATAGGTCAAACAGTTAAAAGAAGTGCATTAATTTCAATAAAAACTGCATTGAATTTAATAAGAAGTGTCTTGTGTTCTCAAAAAAAATTTTTGGGTCTACTTTTCGTGTCCTTGGGGCACTTGTTAAGAAGACCCTTCATATATTGGTATTCATAATTGTAGTTTTATTTTATTTTTGTCCTGTCAATGCTACTTTAGAAATAAATTTCGTTGCTTATGTGATGCCACATCTTATTTTGTGTGTTTAAAGTTATTATGCACCTTCCCGACCTTGTTGGAACAAAATGTGGTATAGTAATTTCATACTGAAACTAATTGAGCTTAATGGAAATTTTGACAACTAAACACATATGTTTAATTTCAAAAAGGAGGATCTAAAAGAATGCTTTCGGAGATATTGTGGACTCAATTTGTAGTGAAGGGCATTACTGACTTTCACACCTTTTTTTTTTTATTTTTTTTATGCAGATTAGAAAAATCGTTTCTAAGTGTGTTTCCAGCATTGATGTCTCTTGGGTCATTTGTTCAGCTATTTCCATCTCTTGTTGACTTACCAAGTGAATTTGTTTTTCTGGTTTCCCTAGTAGTTACATTATGCTCTTTTTTTGTCTTTCTTTTGTGGTGTTCGTCTCTTTCCTCATTTCACCAATAAGGAAAATGCCTAGGGATACAAAAAAATTTACCAAAAAAATCTACCCCACATGCGTGTGGGACCCACACCCATGTGAGTGTTTGCTAAAACATTTGGGGTCTAGCATTTTTGTTCACCAATTGAAGTTCTACTTACTCTATTAACAGCTGGACCATGTTATTTTCCTTCCATTGATTTATTGATCTAGTCAAATAGGCCATTTTGAAATGCCTCAATTAAAAGAGTTCAGAAATTCAAAATCTACATGCTTGGTACTAGTTGGAAAACTGAATTTTATTATTTTGAATATAGTTGATATTTGTTGTTTTTCCTTTTCTTGGCTTCTCTGGCACGTAGGCATTGTTCGTCATGCTATGCTTTTTTGGGGGTAAGTGTTTATTACCATAAAAGAGGATTTACAATGACGCTCAAGACATGCCAAAGGCAATACCCCCTCTAAAAGAGAGCTTTCGCCTAGCCTGCAGAACAATTAAATCTCAGCAGTTGGCATTTTAGGATAGAAATTTGTGTGCTTTGCAAATCCTTAGAGTTTGGTGTCGAGAAAATTGAGAAACTAATTGGCATGAGTAGTGTTTTATTTCTGAGTTACTATTTATGTCTACAGATTGGCTTTCTTACTCGACCAAAAAAAAAAAAAAAAAAAAGAAAAGAAAAAAGGAAAAGTGTTAAGTTAGTAGTTTGTTGGTGGTAGTTGCTACATAATTGATGTCTGTTGGGTTATATATAATAAATCTTTGTGTTTGTTGGGCGATAAATGTAGACCTTTTTTTGTTAAATGGCAATTGAGCAGTGAGTTGTAACACGAGATGAAAAAACTAAAGAATTCCTCAATTGAGTAGTGAGTCAACAAAATAGGTAATCTCAGTTATCACTCAAGAATTCCTTCACTTACATTGCTGCCATTGCTGCCAGTGAGTTGTAACACGAGATGAAAAAACTAAAGAATTCCTCAACTGAGCAGTGAGTCAACAAAATAGGTAATCTCAGTTATCACTCAAGAATTCCTTCACTTACATTGCTGCCATTGCTTGGAAATGGAGACTAAATTGGGCGATAGTTTTTTTAGTTTTTATTTTTTTCATGTATCCTTTTCGATGTTGTGATGCAGAGCGTGATTCTTTGGAAGCTGACATGGGCATGGAGATAGAAGGTGATGGGCATGCCTGCATATCTTCAACCTGATCTGGAAGCAGATCTCGTCTTGCCTCCGGCACCAGTTGGCAGAGTCAACAACCAGGTAATTTCTAATCTCAGTTATCACACAAGAATAAATTCACTTACATTGCTACTATTCCTTGGAAATGGATATTGTATTTCATGAGTAACTGATCAAAATTATTCTGTTGACACGACTTCTACATGTTCCAACTAGTATGGTGTTAGAGTTGTATGATGCACGATTCGATTCATACAATTTAATATGAGTTTCAACCAAAATTATTTGAATTGTGTTGTATGAAAATTGGGTGTGCTGTTGAATTGAGAATTGAGTAGTTCGTCTATGTTTTTGTTTACATAATGTATTGAAATGACGCTTTTTCAGTTACTCTATGATGAAACAAAAATAGGGCAATTGGTTATACTGATATACGTGGTGTTATATATATATGTAATATATAATTTATTTATATGACTTCGATTGCTACAATGTTTCAACATATGTGTGAGGTTTGGAAATTTCTTTCCAATAATTTGGGTTGTATTTCATGATGAGCATCCTGTGGATCTTGTATGAGAAGAAACTAAGAAATGGAAAAAAAGGTGGGAAAAAAAAAACTTTGTTAATAGTTTCATGTGGAAAAAACATGCAAAGAGCGAACTGCTAGTACATGTATTATCTTATGCAATTTTATCTTTTCTTTTGTGGAGATTTTGTTGGAATTTTGTGTTTCATTTGTTGTGACGCGTTATAGAAACCAAAAACACCCTTTTTGTAGTTTTAGATAATTAGAGATCGCCGATTTTGACTTCCTTTACTTCATTCAAACAGTTGTTCAAAATAATTGATCAAAATTATTTTGATGACTCGGTTTGTGCATGTTATTCAAAATAATGTTACTTTTAGGAGTAGTTAGTTTTTCGTTTTTATTATTTATTTTTCCTATGTGTTTTTGGCGCTAACCCCTTGCAGGCAATGGCATATATAGACATGGTTAATCATTAAGGTAATCTCCTTAACTTTTTGATTTTATTTTTTACATTCAAGACAATGCATCGTTTAGGTTGGGGGAGAAAATACTTATTTTGAGAAGAATGTTTATATTTGCTTGCTGCTATGAGTTAGTTATTTTGTTTTAAAAATAAATTAGTGCTCATGGTAATCTTTTGTTCTATACATTGAGTGATTGGACAAACTTGTGATATTTTATTGCTTTAACTCGAGAATTGTGTTGAAGTTTGATATGCTAGCTACTTTCTTAAAGTATTCCATGTGTTCATATTTGAAAATCATTGCACTGCACTTCAGCCACATGAATATGATTTTTAGTTGATAAGTGGATATGACTTGAAAATCTTGAAGAATGATAGTGGAGACTTTTAACCTTGTGAGTTTTGTGCCAATTATTTATTGGAGGGTTATTATACATCTACTCTTAATTTTTCTTTGGAAGCGCATTAATTTGTTGTTTAGTTTCATTATTTTTTCATTTTTGGTTGAATGCTGAGAATAAATCAATTTGTTATCACACTTCTACTCCCTTGAGGACAATGCATCGTTCAGGTTGGTGGGAGAAAATACTTATTTTGAGAAGAATTTATATGTTTGCTTGCTACAATGAGTTAGTTGTTTTGTTTAAAAAAAAAGAAAGTGCGCATAATCTTTTGTTCTATGCATTGAGTGATTTGGCATACTTGTAGTATTTTATTGCTTCAACTCGAGAAATTGTGTTGAGGTTCTATATGGTAGCTACTTTGTTATAGTATTCCATGTGTTCATATTTGGAAATCATTGCATTGCACTTTAACCACATGAATATGATTTTTAGTTGATAAGTGGATATGACTTGAAAATCTTGAAGAATGATAGTGGAGACTTTTAACCTTGTGAGTTTTGTGCCAATCATTTATTGGAGGGTTATGATACATCTACTCTTAATTTCTTTGGAAGCACATTAATTTGTTGTTTAGTCTCATTATTTCTTCATTTTGGTTGAATGCTGAGAATAAATCAATTTGTTATCACACTTTTATTCCCTTGAGATCATGAAAGTTGAAGGACCATACTAATTCTTGAGGGATGATTTTAGGCCATCTTTGTTTCTTTGAGCCTTTTATTTATTTTTCTTTCTTTTATTGTTACTTCATTAACCATGAGAAACCAATTTGAGCCTTTATGTTAGCCTTTCTTTGTTTAACCCCACAACCCATGCTTTATTTTTAATTTTGTAGATATGTTGGGATTATTTGAGCTTGACATGGGCAAATTTGTTTAAAAAAAACAAAAGAAAAAAAAGTAGAAAAGCTGAAAAAAAAAGAAAAAGAAATAAATTGTGTTCAACGAGGGGGAGGGGGGGGGGAGGAAGTTTAAAAAGAAAAAGGGAAATTAATAAAAAGAGCAAGGCATTTGGAATAATGCTCTAATTGTGTTTATTTTTATCCCAATTATCTCTTAAACATTCATGTTTTTATTCACCTTTACCTTTTTGTTATTTTTTCATAATTCCTCGACCCAAACATTACAGCCAAATAAAAGTCCTACTTGATCTTGGGAGTGGTATAGCTTACAAGTGGACATGATGGATAGGGGTGATAGTGTGGTAATTTTAATTCTTAGTATTTGATATTCTTTCATGTTAGCGTTTTAAAAAAAAATTAGTATGCGAGATATTTTGCCTTTGATTTACATTATTCTACTCGCATATATTGAGAGTGATTTTTACACCATATTTTGAGTGATTTATTTGTTGAGTGCAATAACTAGTGAGATTTGAGTCTAAGCATGTTTCAGAAAGAGATTTGGGTTATATTTCACTTTAAGGCTAAGGTTGTGTCTATGTTGGCTAAACTTTTTCACACACTCCAAATTCTGAATGTCATGAGATATCTTTACTTGCTGCTAGTGTTTTGAACTTTGATTGATGATTTTGTTAAGGTTGTGAAATTCATGACTTGTTCTTCAACTTTAGCATGAGAACGAAAGAAATCCTTTGAGTAAAGAATTTTTTTGACGTTTGTGGGTAACATCTCTAGAAATTTTGATTCTCAGTATTTGATATTCCATTCATGAGACTATTTATTTATTCTTTCATATTAGCGTTTTTCAAAAAAATTAGCATGCGGGATATTTTGCCTTTGATTTATATTGTTCTACTCGCATATATTGAGAGTACTTTTTGCACCATATTCTGAGTGATTTATTTATTGAGTGCAATAACTGGTGATATTTGAGTCGAAGCATGTTTCAGAAAGAGATTTGAGTTATATTTCACTTTAAGGCTAAGGTCGTGTCTATGTTGGCTGAACGTTTTTCACACACTCCAAATTTTGAATGTCATGAGATATCTTTACTTGCTGCTAGTGTCTTGAACTTTGATTAATCATCTTGTTAAGGTTGTGAAATTCATGACTTGTTCTTTAACTTTGGCATGAGAATGAAAGAAATCCTTTTAGTAAAGAAATTTTTGGAAGTTTGTGGGTGACATCTTTGGAAGCACAAGGCTTTAACTCGTCCACGTGGGGTTACCTATTGGATTAAGGGCTTGTTGCATGTGCTAAATTCAATCGTGATTTCTTGCGGAAGTGGTTTAGAGTTGTTGCTTTTATTTTACTTTTTGATTTTATTTTAGTCGGCCTAATTGCGAGGTTCTAGCAATAAAGGTGGTTGGGAGGTGTGATGAATGCTTAAAATTACATAGTTGTTCTATGAATTTTGGATATTGTATTCATTCTCTCAATTTATATTTAATTGTGATTTGATGAATTTAATTTAAATTTGTAGAAAAACTACATTTTAGCCTTCAACAATATAAATTGCTCAACAAGGCCCATGAGACTCGGTATGCTTCGAAATCATCTCATAACATCCACAAAACCTCTCTCAAAGGTTAGACAAGACTTCATTGTACCTCCATTCTTTTTATATTCTGATTTTGCTCTTTAAATATTTATTTGTTTTTCCTTTTAATTACTACCCTTCTTTTGTTCTTTATTTTTTCCTTTTATGAAATATATAATTGGTGACTTAGATTATAGCAAGAGTACTAGATCTGACCGCAATGTTGTCAAGGGTGCTCAGGCGGCTCGAATTCAACGCAACAAGATGGTAATTTTTATCTTAATTTTCTACCCCTCTATATAATATATATACCTTTTTACTCACAAGGGTCTTGTGTTTGTAGCTTTTCATCGAATAAAAGATAATATTGCTATTGCCTAAAGGCAGTATTGCATATTTTTGTAGATTAGGGAGCAGAAAAGGGGTGCTTTTTTGAAAGAAAAAAGGGCCTGTAGATTAGGGAGCAGAAAAGGGGTGATTTTTTGAAAGAAAAAGGGCCTCTAGGTGATTGACTAGTCCTCCCCGTGTCATTGTATATGACATGTTTTTAATGTTAATATTGTTTGTACTCAAATGAATTGTTGGCCCTTCACAAAAGGTTCTTTTGTATAAAACTAGACTACATTTGTTACCCGGTTGATTGAGATCTAGATGGACCGGCCCTTTCATAGTTAAAACTGTTTGAAAATCCCAAGAATTGTAATGTTTTAAAGTGACTGGCCAACGTCTTAAACCAGTTGTGGAGAATTTCCCATCTGAAGAGGAAAGGTGTCTATTGAATTAGAAGGCCCTATTTATCAAGATCCATAAACATAATAATAAAAATAATGTTACTTTTAGGAGTACTTAGTTTTTCGTTTGTAATTGTTTTTTCCTTTGTGTTTTTGGCAATAACCCCTTGCAGGCATAGCACTTATAGACATTGTTCATCATTAAGGTAATCTCCTTACCTTTTTGATTTTATTTTTTACATTGAGAACAATGCATTTATATTTTTGCTTGCTGCAATGAGTTTGTTTTTTTGTTATAAAAAAAGAAGTAAGACCTTGTCCAGCTCAAGAAGCTGTGAAAGCTCGAGCCATGGGGGTTCTCGAGCAAAAGAGAACATAGGTTATCTACTTTATGTGATTTTTTCTAAACCCTGATCTACCTACAAATCATGGTATGCTAACTATGTTCTTTAGTCCTATACACTAGCAGCACTTGTACTAAATACCTGCAACGGACGGGTTGTAGTCTGTATTTTCAGATCAAGTTAGATCTCAGTGATATTTTTCTGTAATAATTGACTCAATGACAAAGTATTATAGTAATTTGATTCTTTAACATTAACATGGAAGTAAAACTACATGAAAAAATATAAAACTAACTGAATTAAGAAGTAAAAGAACCTAATTTGGACAATAAAAAATTCTATTTTTCAAGTGTGACAAAACATATATAATTGACATGCCACATACATATATTGTAAATCAAAGTATAACGCAGCGGATGAAATATTATGGTCATACCTTTTCAGCAGAGTCTGAATTAAAGGATCTCGTGGGTAAATCACGTTCTTCCTGAATCTGATCAATCAACCCAGCAATGGAGTGATATTACAAAATGAATATCACCCACACAAGTCACAGTGCAAAATGGCTTGATCGTTGTATTTTGGGAGAGAGTAATATGGGAAAAACATACAACATACGTTGTTTTTCTGATTAACCATATCCCATATCATATCAGATATATAAGATATCTATATCATCTATATCCATATCAGTTGATATGATAGATATATATATATCTTGAGTGGTTATCCAAATAAGTTTTGAATTCAAATTCAAACATATTTGGATAAGGTTCAAAAGGTTCAAAGGGTCATGCCACATGGGCGCCCAATTTATAACATCTCACACTCGCACATGAGTTGGCATGACACTGCCACATCTCTATCTTAATCTCCCCAAAAATGAACAATCTCATACTAGCCAATGTATCGTGCAACCGTTGAGAAACACTTGCATGTGGGAGCTCTATACTAGAAACTTAAAATGAGCCAGCATAGAGACATCAACCCAAAAAGAATAGAAATAGTGTCTCATATACCCCAGACCCATCTAATTACACTGGTCCAAAAAACATCTCTAATCCCTCAAAAAGAGCATGTTTGACCCTCTCAATTCTTGCAATATATTCACACTCAATCCGCCTCTCATACAGAGCGATGTGAGTTGTCGGCAGTGAATATACAACAGTGGTGTAATACTAGATGATCTTCCCTTTGCCCTCATGCCATTTAGTTTAGGATTGACCGCTTTCTCAGTGATGTCCCTTAAGGCCGAATCATACATGACCGCAGGCAACATACCAAAGTAGCAGAACATCAACCCCTTACCTTATGACATAGTCAAAAGTCACAAAAGGGTACATAAATGAAAGTCATACCAATAATGACACGTAAGACTCACACGGTGAGGAAACAGGGATCATTCTCTCACCTCATTACTCGGTCGCCAAGCACATAGAGTATGAATACATGCTACGGTGGAGTAACTCTTCCAAAAGAGTGACGTCATACTCGATACACCGTACAGATATTAGTCTAGTCGCTTTCTAGTGCCTAACCCGAATTCTCTATTTGCTCACCTTCCAGGTGCCAAATGAGATCTCGCATCTGGCTAGTCATAACAGGCATAACATGGAAAGTGGGTACTAACATCCATGTTTGGTCCTTAACACGACCTCATCTTAGTTGTAACCAAGGCGACATGCATAGTGGATAATTTAAGCCTCTCTTGGCTCCAAATAAAAAATAAACCACTAGTCTCATCTTTGCTCGCTCCCAAGCGCCAATGGTGATTGCTCGTGTGAGTGAGCCAATCTTGCCTGCTGACATCATCATCTGCTAATCATTATGACACAAACCATAATAGTGTCAACATCCCATCATCTCACAACAAATAAGTGATCGATCTAAAAAACATGACCACAGTTTGTGCAATTCTAGATTCCAAACATAAGCCTTATCAGCACCTCTTGCGATAAGCATATACAACGGAATCCTCCATGTGCGCCTCACATGAAGTGATTCAAGATCACTACCTCTTGCGCAATAACCTCTCTAAAGATTTTTTGGTGACCAATTGAATCTTACAATGAGCAAATTAATATACTACTAGTAAAGCATTTTATCCACAATCTAATGAGCATGGTCATTGTCTAAACAACTCAGTTGACCATTTACCAAAGATAACACTTATCATGCCGAATACACCCATATAGCGTACTTCAGGCTCCTACAACAAAAAAGATCAAGGAATATAGGTCATCTGTTTCTCCCAAAGACAATCCAAGGATTCACTCAATAGCTAAGGCTCTAGCTTTTACCGATAGGTAAGTCAATGGGTTTGCAATTTTGCGTCTAGAATCATTCTAGGATATTCCTTATGTAAGTCATCCAAGACAAATCGAGAATTTTCCCAAAACAATCCCTAAGGATCGTACATCCGAGCATATAAATTACATCAACCATGTCCATCATATCTAAAATAGAGGACTGCCCACCTTAGGTGGCGACAACCTTATAAATTCCTGGCTCATAATGACTAAGTAAGGAAAAACTTCTTTTGGACCATTGATCATGTCTCAGTGGTCTTCATCGATCATCGTTGGCCTATCATGGCTTGACGAAATCTAAGAACCACTATTTGGATAACTGTTTTAGGCTGTAAAAGATTTATTGGAACTAGCAACCTTTTTGCGCTCCTAACTTATCACCATAAAAGCAGAAGGTAAATCCCTATGGATCTACTTATCCAATTCTCCAACGAGAAGCTGGGTCACAATGTCCACAAATCAATGTTCCGAACTTATGTCAATCATAGCCTAAGTCGAAATAACCTCACTCCCCAGGAGGAAGTCTTCTCATGGTCTACACTTTCCTCAATGGTGCGACTTTTCGGTATCTAGCGAGCCTTATGCCTTAACAATGACTATCTAAATTACGCATAACTTTAGAACAGTTTCGCGTCATAATGGAAAGTCAACCAAATTATAGAAATGGTTAATCCTCAAAGACTTTGCCTTAAACTGCGCAACATTGATCCACTTTCTAAAAAACAGGGGACTAGAGCCTTTGGCATTATCCTAGGCTCTTTATCATCTTGCGGAGCAATCATGAATGTTTCCTTCTCAATCACCCAGTGATGACGTGGAAAATTTTCACATTCGCTACCACGCAACTAAGAATGTAGAGTATTCTTCTCTAATGGAGTAATCCATTAGTAGGCACATCGCTCCCACTGTCCCTAGGATATTGGAAATTTCTTTCCATTCTCAACTAGGCTACATAAAAGCGCTATGCTTAGAATTCTCTATCTTATAGAGTTCCAAAACTCTATTCACGTCACCTTTACTAAGAGAACTTTATGTGACTTAGTTACACTACCATAAAGCTGCTTACCTATATGCACATGACCCAGAGGGTTTACATGGCCGTATACAATAATGCGCCACATGACTTTATGTGTTCACAAGACAGCATACAATAATGCGCTATAGAACCCTAGGTTTTAACTTCGCAACCTTATGAGAAGTAAAATAAGGATAAGCTGCTTGATGGTTACAGTTCGCCCACAAATGGCTCTCTACTAACCCATTACTTAAATGGAGTGTAAAATCTGATATGGAGGGCACTTAGTCAGGGATATAGGCAACAAACTAAAATGCAATTCCCAATTGGGAAACAGTTTGCGCCATCATCCACCTAACATTAACAATATTTAATTCCTTATCTTTACTACACCATTGTGTTGTTGAGTACTAGGAATAATCAATTTTCCAAGCATCCATTTCTCTTCACAGAGCTTTTTAAAATAACTCAAATAGATACTCGTCACCTTGGTCAAAACTAAAAGCACGAAAGCTGTTATTTAATTGATCTCAACCTCATATGTGCAATGTCAAAAATCATCTCAAAACTTTTGACTTATGGGAGATCAAATAGTCTTGACTCAGATGCGTATCGTAATTGAGAGGGGACATTTGCACCGGACAGTATGGCCGAGCTACGGAAACGTGGGTTGTGACGAACCTCACGGCGCCAAGTTGCTTCCTCTATTGGCACAGCCCTTCGGCCTGTCGTGCACGGCCGAGGAGATTGGCCGACTAGGCATGGACTACGGCCTGGCCGAGCTGTGACTTGGTAGACATTTGGCAGGGCGCGCAGTGGTGTGAAGCAACCGAGCTAAGGGCAGCCCGGGTTGGACTGAGGACGGGGCAAGGGTCGGCATGTCTCCAACCGGTTAGCCGAGATGGCCGGACTTCATATAACCTAGAATGAAGGTAGAACGGGGAAAGGCCGGCATGCCTCACCGCCAGTCAGCCGGGATGGACCGATCATATGCAGCTCGGCCATGAGAATCATACTTTTGCTTCTTCCCAAGGGATAGGTCGGCGAGACACAGCTCGGTTGTGTTGCTTGTGGTGGCAATTCTCCACAAGAGATAGGCCGGTTGTGGTACTCCGGTTAAGTGTGCCATCTGGGCCAATGGCTTGAGGGAGAGGAAATCTGCTCCAGGCACGCGTCAATACCGTTTGGCGGTTCTGCATGTACTGGTTGGAGATTAGGCCTTTACACGCATAAGGTGGTGAGAGGTGAGCACTGCCACCTGTCCATGGAAGGACAACAGAGATAGTGCGTGCACAATCCTGAGGCTGCATGGCCAGCCTAGAAATAGGAGTGGGAGATGAACGTTAGAGGTATGCCATCTAAAACACACTCTCTCTCGAACAAACTCCTCCTTCCTCAAGTGGTCTGACTTGATCGTCGGAGGGTCTATCCGGCGAACCACCGCCGGGCATCTCACCATTTCTGTGTTGCCAGGTTAGACGTCGTCACGAGAAGTTTGAGTCCAAGGAGTACGGAAAGCGCTGGATATTTCACCCTCGTACAATTGGCGCCGTCTGTGGGAAGTCTTTGATACTCAAACCTTGCTCTTCAAGCTTCTTCGACCATTTCCATGGCCAACAACGACGAAACTCCGCTGTCCGTCGTCGATGGCGTCATACCAGAGTCTGTCCGACAGAGAGAAGGCCCCTCGAATGCTCCAGCCATGGCGGGCCTAGAGATTTCTTCGCGAGGTGCGCGAGACAAACGCGGGAGGAGTACTGATCGTTCGAAGAGTCCAGGGGGCCGTCGGCGGCGGGGGGAGTCCTGTGCGCAGCGCCTGGAGCATAAACTCAAAGACCAGGACGCCCTTATTCGCAAGATGGCGGCTGAGATGGAGATGCTGACACGCCAGATTAAGGGGAAGGGTGTTGCTGGAGAGGGCAACCTCAGTGAATGCACCCCGTCCCCTCGTTCCCGCAGTCGCCGCTAGGAGAGGACTGACTCCCTCTCTATCACCAGAAACTATGGGATTGGAGACTCCGACCCAAGAGAGGGCAGATCCCTCACTCGCGATAGCACCTATCACCCCTTGTGCCTGTCGTCGACGTTGCGATACTCTTTCTCCACACGTTCCAGAGATCTGAGGGATGTGTTGGAGGAGAGGATGCGCCGTCGAGAGGCTCAGAGAGTGCCGGCGTTGCAGAGGTTGAGCACCCAAGTTCGTTGTAGCGAAGAAGTGGCGAAGCCGACGCCCAGGGTGGTAGCCCCTGCGCTAATGGAGAAAGAGCTGGCGAGACTCACCGCCATGCCACTGTCTCCAGAAATCGAGCGTACGCCACTCCCTGCCAGATTCCACCAGCCTAAGTTCACCTTGTATGACGGCAAGACGGATCCGTACATGCACGTGAGTCATTACCGGCAAGTAATGGCTGGACACCGGCGCAACGACACCTTGATGTGCCTCATATTCCCAGCAAGCTTGGGAGAACTGGGCTCGAAGTGGTACGAAAGGCTCCCGGAGGGGAGTATTGAGGGGTGGCAGCAACTAGCGGAAGCCTTCGTCACTAGATTCAAAACCAATACTTGAACACCGAAGGAGGTCGATCATCTCCTGGGCGTCAAGATGGAATCTGGAGGTTCGTTGAAGGCATACAATGCAAGGTACTGGGAAACTTACAACGAGATCCTCAACTGCCCTACCAATCTAGCGATCACTCAGTACAAGCGGGGTCTCCCAGTCGGACATAGGCTGCGAGATTCGCTCACGATGCACCAGCCACCAACCATGGAGTCCTTGATGCAGCGGATCAATGAGCACGTTCGTGTAGAGGATAATGCCGCCTCCGCGACCGAGAAGGCTAATCCGGTCGCGGTGGACAGAAGGGTGGCGGGGAAGGTTCACTCGGTCGGGCACGACCGGTCAAAAGATCAACGTCGTGGCTCAAGCCGCGATGATAGAAACAAAGGTTGCAGAAACGACCGAGCTGACGCTCCTCGTGATACAGAGGAGGATGCCAAGAGAAAATTGAAGGCGCGGACCGGAATCACCACGGTCTTTAAAATCCCTATCTACCGCATCTTGAGTGAGATTCGAGGTGAGTCTTTTGTCCGCTGGCCGGCCAAGTTGGGAAGTGCACAGAGAGGCTTCAACTTAAGGTTTCGCTGCACCTACCATGAGGAACGAGGGCACCGAACAGAGGACTGTTTGCCGCTCAAACAACACTTGGAGTAGTTGGTTGCAACGGGGCATCTTGACCAATACATAGATGGGGGTATGAAAGCCGCCCCATTGGGTCAGACCGAGCCAAACAGCCTAGATGCCCTTGAGGCAGCACCCCAAGCCGTGATCAATGTCATCCATGGCATCATTGAACTAGCCAGGGTCTGCGAGCTGAGAGGGATGATCAAGAAGGCCGAACACATGAGGGAAGTGCTCTCCGTTTAGTCTGCTGTGAAGAAAGGGAAGACCGAAGAAAGGGACATCCTTACCTTTTCAAGCAAGGACTTGGAGCGGATTCAGATGTCCCACAATGATGCCCTAGTGGTAACTCTTCGCGTTAAAGACTTTGACATCAAGAGGATCTTGATCGACCAGGGGAGTTCGGTCGAAATCATGTACTACGACGCATTCAAGCAAATGAAGTTGGAGGACAAGGATTTGGCTCCTGCGACATCTCCTTTGGTTGGTTTCAACTCTCAGCCAGAATGACCGGTGGGGAAGATCATATTGCTGGTCAAAGCGGGTTCAATTATAAAGCAAGTCGAATTCTGGGTGCTCAAGGTCCCATCCACCTACAACTTAATTTTGGGCAGGGGCTGGTTGCACGCCATGCAGGTAGTAGCGTCGACCTATCATCAGGTCTTGCGCTTTCCTGCGCCAACCGGACAAATAGAGGAAGTTTGAGGAGACCAGGTGATGGCAAAGCAATGCTTCGTTGCGGTGAATGGCAGCCGAGCCGCCAAAGGGTTTGTCCAGATGATAGAGGGACCCGAGGGAAAGGAGGTCCTTGAAGACGTGGGAAGGAAGGCCGAGGAAAAATCGGTCGAGGATTTGGTGGAGGTGCGAATTGATGAGAACGATCCAACCAAGTTCTTCCTTTTGGGCTCATCCCTGTCCAGCGCCAAGCGACATGAGTATGTTGACTTTCTGATCTCTAATATGGAAGCTTTTGCGTGGACGCCTTATGATATGCCTGGCGTCGACCTTAGCTTTATTTGCCATCAGTTGAATGTCTTCCCTAATACACGACCGGTCATCCAAAGAACACGCCACTCAGCCTTGCATCATGCCGAGGTAGTGGCAGAAGAAATGAAGAACTTATTAGAAGCTGGGGCAATAGAAGAAGTACAATACCCTCAATGGATATCCAACACGGTAGTTGTCCCGAAAAAGAATGGCAAGTGGCGAGTCTGCGTTGACTATAAGACGGTCAACCGTGCATGCCCAAAGGATAGTTTCCCTCTCCCTCGAATCGACCAGTTGGTAGACTTGACCGCCGGCCATCAGAGGTTTAGCTTGCTGGATGCATATCGCGGCTACCACCAGATAGCCATGTATGAACCGGACCGAGAGATCACATCGTTCACTACTCCTAGAGGCCTGTATTGCTATAAAGTCATGCCGTTTGGACTGAAGAACGCCGGGGTAACTTTTCAAAGGATGGTGACAAAGATGTTCGCTCCACTTCTGGGCCGCACCATGGAGGCCTACATCGACGATATGGTGGTAAAGAGTAAGGAGAAGTCTCAACACCTCGCCGACCTAGCGGAGATGTTTGCTATACTTAAACACCACAAGCTTCGTTTGAATGCTTCCAAATGCGCCTTCGGAGTCGGCACCGGGAAGTTTCTGGGTTTTCTAGTCACAAACCGAGGAATTGAAGTCGACCCATCCCAAATCAAGGTCATACTAGAGCTGGAACGCCCAAACCCCACGAAGGACGTGCAACATCTTGCCGGGATGGCAGCCGCGCTGAACAGATTTATAAGCCGGTCTTCAGATCGTTGCAGGCCCTTCTTCAAAACTATGAAGGCCAAGTTCTCCTGGGATGACGAATGTGACCGTGCACTGGCGGATCTAAAAGTGTACCTTTCTTCAGCCCCTATCTTAGTCACACCAAAACCAGGTGAAGAACTGTATCTTCACTTGGCGGTCTCTCAACATGCGGTGAGCGCCGTCCTAGTCCGTGCTGAAGGCATTCAGCACCTGCCCATCTTCTACGTAAGCAAGACCTTGCTCCCTGCTAAATCGAGATATTTGCCGCTAGAAAAGTTAGCCCTGGCCTTGATGATGGCTTCGAGAAAGCTGGCACACTATTTTCATGCCCATACAATAGTGGTGCTGACCGAGTTTCCACTGAAGGTGCTCTTCGAAAAGGCAGACTTCACCGGGAGAATTTTGAAGTGGGTCGTGGAATTGGGATAGTAACGACATCAAGTTCAGACCACGTACCGCGATCAAGGCTCAAGCTCTTGCAGACTTTATGGCGGAGTTTGCCCCTGGAATGCATCCAGTTTGCCCGATTAATTTGGCTAGTGCGGATTTGGCACGGCCCTCAAGTCAGACAATGGAAACAAGTATTGGCTCACAAGTGGAAGAAGGGCAAAGGGTGACCGAACTAGAGAAGCCGGGTAACTTATTGGAAGACGAACCCAACCAAGACAAGGGAAGAGACCAGAATGCGCCGATCAGAGACTTGGAGTTGAGAAGCTCGCAAAACCCATCTGATTGCTGGAAGTTGTTCATTGGCGAGATGTGGAAGCTCTTCGTCGATGGGGCATCCAACAGACATAGGGCCGGGCTGGGTATCGTACTGACTTCACTAGACGGGCTGGTTATCGAGCAAGCAATTACGCTCGGCTTCCCAACATCCAACAGCGAGGCGGAGTATGAGGCGCTCCTTGCCAGACTAAGAAGCGCATTGAGAATGAAAGCGTCAGCCCTTATGGTATTCAGCGACTCCAAGTTGGTGGTCAATCAGGTCTCTGGGGAGTATGAGGCCAGGGATGAGCGAATGGCGAAGTATCAGGCGCTAGTGCGCGCAGAGATCAAGAAGTTCACCTCCATAAGAGTGGAACAGATCAACCGCGAAGAAAACAACACAGCTGATGAATTGGCCGGGCTTGCTTCTACACAGATAGCTTTTCCTAACCCCTTAATGATAGAATTTTTACCTCGGCCAAGCATTGAGGAACCAGAAGTGCCCGAGGTATTCTGCACCGACTTAGGACCTTCCTGGATGGACCCCATCATCGCCTTCCTAAAAGATCGAATTCTGCTAGAGGAAAAGAAGGCGGCCAATGAGATCCGGGCTAAGTTAGAGCGGTTTTGGCTCTCTCCATCCGGAGCCTTGTACAAGAAGTCTTTTACCGGGCCATATTTGAAGTGTGTCCACCCCGCCAAGGTGGAAGCTTTCCTCTATGAGATCCATGAAGGCATCTGCGGAAGCCATACTGGGAGCAGGTCTTTGGCTTACCGAGCAATTTCCCAAGGTTACTGGTGGCCGTGCATGCAGGCGGACGCGTAGAAATACGTTCGTAAGTGTGAAAAATGTCAGAAATTTTCTCGCCAAATCCATCAGCCAGCGAGAGAATTGCTCTCCCTTACAAGTCCTTGGCCGTTCGCACTTTGGGGGCTGGATATAGTGGGGCCACTCCCAGCAGCTCCGGGCAATCGCAAATTCTTCATCGCCGCTACCGACTACTTCACCAAGTGGGTAGAGGCCGAGTCGTTGGCAACCATAAAGGAAAAAGATGTGAAGAAGTTTGTTTGGCAAAATGTTATCACTCGCTTCGGTATACCAAAGGCCCTCATCTCGGATAATGGCACTCAGTTCGACGGGAAACTCTTTCGCGAATTTTGCGAGGAGTTAAAGATCGAGTTCTACAATTCAACGCCGGCCTATCCCTAGTCAAATGGTCAAGCGGAGGCCTCGAACATGACCATCTTAGACGGACTAAAGAAGCGGCTTGAAAAAGCCAAAGGGAAGTGGGCTGAAGAACTCCCTAATGTGCTCTGGGCATACCGCACTACGCCAAGGCGGTCAACCGGAGAGACACCATTCGCCTTGGCCTATGGCATGGAAGCCGTTATCCCGCTGGAAATTGGTATGCCAACCATCCGGTCTGAAAGCTTTCCAGCCAGATTTAAACAATGAAGCAGTGGCTTTGGAGATTGACCTAGCTGAGGAAAGAAGGGAGCGGGCTCTGATCCACATAGCGGCTTATCAGCAAGAACTCTCTAAGAAATACAACAAGGCTGTGCACCCCAGGCTGTTCAAAATCGGGGACTGGGTCTTAAGAAAGGTAATGGGCAACACGGTGGTCCCTGGCGAAGGAAAACTTGGTGCGAACTGGGAAGGGCCATACAAGGTGACTGGACTGGTCTGGTAGGCAAAGGGGCATACCATTTGGAAGATTTAGATGGTAAAGCTATCCCCAGACCGTGGAATGCAGCCAACCTTAAGATCTTTTACTTTTGAAATGTAATCGTTTTTGTTACGTAGCTTTTTTAGCTTTTAACTCTTTGGCATTTGATGTAAGGATAGCCCTGTTTTTTGTAATGAAAAATAGCTCTACTTTTTGCTTTATATTGTGTCTTCCTACAAGGATGTTGGATCTCTGAGGATGCCAGGGGCAAGGAGACCGACCTGAATGGGACCGGACTAATTTTCTCTCACCGGTATAGAAACTGACCACACAAACGGTTGGTGTATTGTCCAGCGAAATAATGGGCGTATTGTCCAATTCGCATAAGGGCCAAGCCGGTTTTTGCTCGCCCAATTGGGATGTTGGCATCATGAGCAACCTGTATGAAATATTGGTGTTTTGCCCAATGTAAAGGCCGAGCTGATTTTGCTCGGCCAAAACGAAATGTTGGTGTTTTGCCCAACTGAAAAGATCCGAGCTGACTTCGCTCGGCCAAACGAAATGTTGGTGCCTTGTCTAACTTACAAGAAGCCAAGTTGACTTTGCTCAGACAAAAGAAATGTTGGCGTTCTATCCAACTCCAAAGGCCGAGCTGATTTAGCTCGGCCACATTGAAATATTGGTGTTTTGCCCAATGTACAGGCTGAGCTGGTTTTGCTCGGCTAAAATGAAATGTTGGTGATTAGCCCAATTTCCTTTAGGGCCGAGTTGATTTCTGCCCGCCCAAATACAAGATTTGGCTTGTTATCAAACACGGAGCGACCGAGGTGATTTCTGCTTGGCCAAAATGAGATGTTGGGTCTTTTTCGATCAAATAAAGGCCGAGATGGATTAGCTGATTTCTGCTAGTGTCGTCGCCTCTACAAGGACCGAGCTGATTTTTGCCCGCCCAACTCTAAATGTGCATGGTTTGCCCAACTTATGGCCGAGCTGATTTTGCTCGGCCAAATAAAAATGTCTGGGTTTGTTCGAAAAATCCAGGAGCCGAGCTGTCAGCCGCGATTTGTGAACATTTAAGTTGAGGGAAATATGATTTTGGCATGGTACGTTGCGCGACATAGCCGACCTACCAGTTATGATTCATGAACGTTTGAATGGAGTAGTTTTGTACGTTGTGACCGAATAGACACAAATGATCAACGAGCAAAAAAGTTCAAAAATTTCATTGAAAAGGGAAATTGCATTACAACGGTGGGGCCAAGCCCGGTTACAGTAAAAAAAAAAAAAAAGGGAAACAGAAACAAAGCAGAAAACAAAAGGGGATACATTCAATCTGACTCAAGGTCAACCGTCTGCTGGGCGACCTCGACCGTCTTCTCGGGCAGGCCCTCCTCGATCTCTTCGTCGGCGTCTTCCATCGCGACAACCCCCCGCTCGGCCACTTGATCTTCGGCCCTGTCAGAGGCTTCAAGAGAAGTTTGATCGGCAGGTTGCACGGCTGCGTCCTCTTCCTCGGCCGCTTTCTTTGCCTCTTCCTCGACAGCTTTCTTCGCCTCTTCGATGAGTCTCTTTTGTACGGCGTTGGCGTAGGCCTGCATGTAGTGCGGCATGAAGGTAGCAGGCGGATTTTGGAACATTTCAGCGTCATGACCAAGGCCAACTTTTTCCACGGCAGCTTTCCAGCCGCATTGGAAAAAGATGTCCTTGGTCGCCTGCACTTGCCGTTCACAAGTTTTTTCACCTTGGGCATAGCCCCGATCTTCGACGTCGTCGACCGCCTTATCCCTCTCTTCCTTATGGGCATCGCGAAGTTTACGCAGCTCGGCGAGGTACCGAGCCTTCGTCGACTTCACGGGCCGCTGTTTGTCTGCCTCAGCTCGGTCCAGCTTCTGGCTTAGCGTGGCGCGCTCGGCATCTGCCGCCTCCTGCGCGACCTTCAATTTTGCTATCTCGGCCGTTTTGGCCTTGTTCTTTGCAATGGCATCCCGCAGGCTCTGCCGCACGGTGATCATGCGCTCGTAGGCTAGGTAGTTCTTTTGCGCGGCCTGAAAACAAATGAAGATGATCAGAATTTAGAGAACCGAGCAATAACCGAGCAATAACTTGAACAAAGGAGCTGAGAACTTACCAACACGATCGATTTTGCTGCCGAGCGAAGCACTTTCAGGTCGGACAACTCGTCGTGCTTCTTCATATCGGCGGGAAGGATCAGCCCCTTGGTCATGTTGAAACCGAGGGAATAATCCTTGTTCGCGTACACTGAATCGGCTGCAGAGACAGCCCGGCCCTTGTACTTGATCTCGGGCACCCAGACCGGGGGGGCACTTGGGGTTTTGGATGGCCTGCTCAGTGGTTGTTCGGTCTGGTCACCCAGCTCGGTGGATGCGTGCTCGGTTGAGTCTTCATCCACTAGATTCTGCCCGGTTTGGTCTCTCCTCGGCTGTTTCTTCGACCGGCCAGCTGCTTGTTCGCTGGCGAGAGCCAGCACAGCCCCCTCATTTTGTGCGACCAGACTGGAGGAGGTCCCTCCAGATGCCTCTGGTGGTTGCGAGTCACTCGACTCACCAGTGATCATCGATTTGATTGCCCGGATTTTTGCCATTTCTTACTCGGCAGTTAGTGGAACAAGCTTGATCGGTGGGAGATTTGGATCTGGCTCTGGAGAAGGCGCACGCAGAAAGTCGGTCACCTTGCTCTTGCGCGGTGCGGTGTAGTGATTGGTCGGTTCGAAGCCGAGCAGTTTTGGGGATTCGCGCTCGGCCGGATGGCGCAGTAAGACTCTTATGGCCTCTTGGTTAGCCCGGTAGTAGTCTTCTGCCAAGTGCTTGTAATCTGCAAAAAGAAGACAAGTGTTAGATCGGCAAGAAGAAAATCAATGCAAAAAGAAGATGACGCAGTTTGCCGAGCTACTCACCAGCACTGCCAAAATCTTTCCTAATATACCAGCCCGGTATGGGCGCCTCGGTGTCCTCATAATGACCGGACACCCACAGGAAGTCATCATCATTGGTTTCCTTATCCGGGTTACCCTCAATGAGTTTTGCTCGGCCCTTCTTTACCTTCAGGTACCAGCAAAACCCACCTTTATTCTTGCTGAGGCTGTACTGATGAAATATCTCAGCGAGGCCGAGATTGAGACCGAGCCTCCTATTCAGCTCGGCCACGCCGTTTATTATTTTGTACGTGTTGTTTGAGACTTGGGTCAGACAAAGCCTTGTCTACTTCAAAAATTCGCAGATCAAGGGCTGGACGGGGAAGCGAAGCCCTCCCTCCACTATGGATACGACCGTGAAGGGGCACCGATCTAGGTCGCCCCAAGGAGTATCTCCCTTCTTGGCCAGCTCTAAAATGACATCATCTGGAATGTTGTACTCCCTACGAAACTCGGCTAGTGCACCGGGCGAGCTCACCATGAACCGGTACTTCCCCATCTATCTCGGTCTCACTTGGTGATTTATGTGTATCTCGGTGAAAAATTTGGTGTATTTGCTCAGACAATGAGCGTCACCGGTGATAGTGCTGGACTGGCCTGGTCGGTCCTAGTTTGTTCTGCATTGTTAAGAAACAAGTCCAAGGGTTAGCACGACATAAATTGCACGGCTTCAATGCGGATCTTTTAGCTCGGTGAAAGGTTTTTGTTCGTTGACCGGTTCGACCCCTATCTCGGCTCGACTACATGGCCGATTTGGCCTTTCTAGTTTGGTTATGATTCCCTATTTTTAGCTCGGTTGCAGCCTCAACGAGAAGCCACAAACTAGTTTTTGCTCGGCTGAAGTTTTATTTATAGATCTAAGTTGCCTACTTAGCTCGGTTCTACCCAAATTCCAGTTGTTCATCCTAAGTTCGAGGTTCGTTCATTCAAGCTAAGGAGAAATGGGGGTACGAAGGCCCCATCCATCCCTTTAGTTTCAATCGTCCCTAGGGTCTACAAGTTCTACGCATAAGAGGGAACATTAATAGTCCCAAGGAAAGAGCATGAAGAACACAAGCACGGAAACACCAAGAACACAGTAGAAGAACTCGAATGTAAAACACAAAGGAAGGGTAGTGGAACTTACCAGTGGCAGATGCGAAGCAGGATGCAACCTCGAGAGCTTGATTGCAGCCTTCTGAAGGAGTGCAAAATCGACGTAGGGGAGCAAAGGAGCAGCAACGGTGGTGACGATGGAAGCTTGAAGGCCTAGAGAGCTAGGGTTTTGGGGGTCGAAAGTGAAGATGAATAGTGAGGGGTGTTTGACCCTTCGATTGTGTATAAAAAAGGGGAGAAAACCAAACGGCTGCGCCGTCGTTTGAATTTCGAGCATGGGAAGACAGTTGTGGGGTTGTACGGTCCAATGGCGTGAGGCCACGTGGCCTGGAGAGCACGGCTGTCAGTACGGCTGTACGACCCTTGACAAGACTGCTGAAGCAATGACCGACCAAATGGGATAGCTCGGTAACGGCTTCGAAGCCAATCACGCTCGGCTTGATACTGGCGCAACTCGAGGACCGTTAGCTCGGTCATGGTGGTAACCCCAATCAAGATTAGCTCGGATGAGATTAAGGGGCAATTGAGAGGGGAGATTTGCATCGGACAGTACGGCCGAGCTACGGAAACACGGGTTGTGACGAACCTCACGGCGCCAAGCTAGTTCCTCTATTGGCACCGCCCTTCGGCCTGTCGTGCATGGCCGAGGAGATTGGCCGACCAGGCATGGACTAAGGCTTGGCCGAGCTGTGACTTGGTAGACATTTGGCAGGGTGCGCAGTGGTGTGAAGCAACCGAGCTAAGGGCAGCCCGAGCTGGACTGAGGACGGGGCAAGGGCTGGCATGTCTCCAACCGGTTAGCTGAGATGGCCAGACTTCATATAACCTAGAATGAAGGTGGAGCGGGGAAAGGTCGGCATGCCTCACCGCCGGTCAGCCGGGATGGACCGATCATACGCAGCTCGGCCATGAGAATCATACTTTTGCTTCTTCCCAAGGGATAGGTCGGCGAGACACAGCTCGGTTGTGTTGCTTGTGGTGGCAATTCTCCACAAGGGATAGGCCGGTCGTGGTACTCCGGTTAAGTGTGCCACCTGGGCCAATGGCGTGAGGGAGAGGAAATCTGCTCCAGGCACGCGTCAATACCGTTTGGCGGTTCTACATGTACTGGTTGGGAGATTAGGCCTTTACACGCGTAAGGTGGTGATAGGCGCGCACTGCCACCTGTCCATGGAAGGACAGCAGAGATAGTACGTGCACAATCCTGAGGCTGCATGGCCATCCTAGAAATAGGAGAGGTATGCCATCTAAAACACACTCTCTCTCTCGAACAAACTCCTTCTTCCTCAAGTGGTCTGACTTGATCGTCGGAGGGTCTATCCGGCGAACCACCGCTGGGCAGCTCACCGTTTCTGTGCTGCCAGGTTAGACGCCGTCACGAGAAGTTTGAGTCCAAGGAGTACGGAAAGCGCTGCATATTTCACCCCCGTACAGTAATCTATAAATGTGTCGAGATTGAGGCTTAGCTTTCATACCCTTACACATATCTAGTCACAAATATCATAGTGGACTAAATGCGCCAATACAAATGACCTTCTACGGCTTTCCTACTTACTTGTGCGCAACCATTGCGAACAAAGTTATACATCACGTGAGAGCATGATGTCACAAGCGAGTGGGCCCGAGAGGGCCTACTCAAACCATCTTGTCATCATCTCATTAATGTGATTAAGTATAATAAGCCACCGGTTCATGACCAATGTCATAAACTAATTCCAATCATCCTAATGTGAGATCTCGAAGACAAGTTTTAAAGGTTTAGGCCCAACTAGGTAATGACTCACGACTAATTCATATTCACTAGATCATAAAAGGATGCCATGGAGATATCAAGTGCGCCTAAGTCGCAAATTTAACTAGCAAGTGCTAATCCCCTGCACCTTCAAGTCAATTTTATTCTCTATACACTTTACTGCATCTAGTTGAAAGATGACGACACTCCTCTTTCCAACTCTGTTTCTCGTTTCATAGTTACTTGCAATTAATTCTGCTATCCACAAGAATGAGAGAATAAGCTATCAATCTATGATAGCTCCTGAAGTAACTTAAGCTCGAATTAGGCTAAAGAGTCTAATTCAACACAATGCTCTCACAAGCGATGTGTCAAATTCTTAGAGTCATAACAACCTTGTCGGCTTGACCTTTTTCATTACTATGCTGCAACGTTTGCGCTTAGTGGTAAACGTTATTCAAAAAAAAACGTTAGCCTAACTAAGGAATCATACAAAGAAGCACCTTCTCATGTCTCACACATAACTGTGGAAACAGTAAGTGTCCAAACTTAGACAAGTTAGCAATGCTAATAGATTCTGCAGCTACTTGGCGCTAATCTTTTCACTTAGTGTTAATAGATTTTGCTGCTACTAAGCGCTAATCTTTTAACTCCAAGTGATACTTCAATGCACACTATTATAGTGCATGAAATTTTGCTCCATCCATTCCCAACAGTTTGATAGAGAGCAAAACATTGCTCATACTGGCTATTCATCTTACACTTAATGACTAATTCATTTAAGCTCGCATTTTTCTTGGATGACGTGACTCTTGAATGTTACTTCATCCAATGATGCAACATCATTACAAGTCAAATTACAAAGTCAATCCGTGTAGCTCAATAGTCAAGATCATATACAGATCTATTGAGGGCTTAATAATTTCATAACTCCAGAACACGCCAACCAAAACTACGTAGCATGCCGCTAACCATAGCGCACATATTAGTTTTTATTGTGCCAAACAACGTAATAAAACCACGGCGACTTTGAGTCATGTTTCCTTACTTTGGCTTAATTAAGGTCTGACCTAAAGTCTCCAAGACTTTTGCTCATCTAAAGAATAGGATTACATTGTTCACATTTGAACATCTCTACTAAGTCTAGGTCAACCAATTAACTTCCATAAGCTAAGTCAATTTAGAGAGAAATTCACATTGGGATTAATTTGATTAGCATAATATAATTTTGCCACAAAAATCTAAATTAAATAGTGACAATATTACACAAGTCGCAAGATCGAAAATCCGCTATGCTCGTAATCATCTCTTGCGCTACAGGTGACAATTATCCAAAATTTAATTTAATTTATGCGCAAAATAATGGTTTTCGGGAGTTAATCTACAAAGATTTCTCTCAACCGAATAACCTCCCACTGACTATGGCATGTCTAAAAGCATGATAAAAAATTCTAATTCCATACAATAGCATCATAATGTAGATTCACAACCAACTCATGCTATGTCACAATTAATAATGGAATTTAAACAAATAACAATTAATCATGCTATTCTAATTACAACATATTAGAAACTCTGAAAAAAATAATATGCTGTATTTAATATTCAAATTATGCCATAACAGAATGTACATCATTCTGGAATTTTCTGGAATTTTTCTGAATTTTTTTTTTGGAATTTTAAATAACTAATAAACACACATCAAATTAGAAATAAATATTTCAGAATCTGGTAAAATGCAACGACCATATCAGTAAATATTAAACCATTACAGTGGTCTACAATAAAAAATTCAGCCTCAGAAACTTAATCATGCAACACCAGATGCATTTTAAAGCTGAAATAATGAATTATTATTTCAAGAAAAATATTGTTTACTTTCATAAAATTTTGAAAATTTTACAGGAGATAGAAAATTTAATTCTGAGTCTAACGGTACCAATCATGCTTAAAACAAAGCTATAACGAATTAATTATGACCATTTAACGCGATTCAGAATTTAAAACAAAACAAACAGCGCCTTAGTACCAGCAGCCAAGCCAGCCAAGCCGCGGAGGAAAAAACGGCGCGGCTCAGCACGACTTAGGGCGCGGCTCAGCGCCCGGCGCGCCCGTGCGCAGCGCGGACGACGCGCGCGTCCCAGCGAGTGGCAGCGCATGGAGGCGCGTGGAAGTCGCTGACGGTGTCAGATGGCGCGTGAGGCCCACACGCCGCCTTCCAGGGTGTTTTCTGGTCTAATTTCGGTACTCCCGAACTCCATTTTCCAAAATAAATACATTTATGGCATTAAAAAAAATTTAATGAACATAAAAAAAAAAGAAAGATATTTCACAGTTTCAATCTAATGAGAGTGGAAGTGCAGAAACCCTGCACTTCATCTTTCTCCTTCATTAATTTTCATACATATATAGTGTATATAAATTTATATAAAAATATACACATATATTAATGCATAAAAATAAGTACGAAAAAACCCATGTTGGCTCTGATACCAATGTAAATCAAAGTATAATGCAGCGGATGAAATATTATAGTCATACCTTTTCAGCAGAGTCTGAATTGAAGGATCTCGTGGGTAAATCACGTGCTTTCTGAATTTGATCAATCAACCCAGTAATGGAGTGATATTACAAAATGAATATCGCCCACACAAGTCACAGTGCAAAATGGCTTGATCGTTGTATTTTGGGAGAGTCAGTATATGGGAAAAACATACAACATATGTTGTTTTTCTGATTAACCATATCCTATATCATATCAGATATATAAGATATCTATATCATCTATCCATATCAGTTGATATGATAGATATATATATCCTGAGTGGTTATCCAAATAGGTTTTGAATTCAAGTTCAAACTTATTTGGATAAGGTTCAAAAGGTTCAAAGGGTTATGCCACACGGACCCCCAATTTATAACATATATATATATAAATATATAATTCAAAGCCAAGAGAGTGACCACTGAAAGCATCAGTGCCAACCAAGACATGGCTCTCATAGCAAGCAACGAGACAGAAACTTTCGTAGTTTGACTTGAGCCATATTGTGTATACCGTCACAATAAAACTGTTCAGTTCCTCTGTGTATATAAATTCCCACACAAACAGAGTGCCAGACTCTGACAGTTGAAGTTGGAGAAGAGCAGTGGCTTCATGGCTTCTTCTCTGCCAAATTGTCCGCCGTTTGAGTTTGCCGCCAAATATTACGCCGGCACGGGGGACAGTTGTGTGAGACAGAGCAGTTTCTTTGGAGGGAAAGCAGTTTTAAATCAAGGTGTTGGGTACTCTGTTATTCTTGGATTTGGGGCCTTCTTTGCTGTCTTCACCTCCTTTCTGGTATTACCCCCTTTTCTATCTCTACACTCTATTATTGTTCGTAGGGTTCACACTTGTAATTAGTGGCAATATCGAATAAACACACTATTTGGGGAATTGTGTCTCATAAAATGGGTGTATTGAGAAATTTTGTGGGTGTATTTAGAATTATCCAGAATCTTGTTGAAAAGTTTTAGCCATTGGAATCCTAAAAAATCCCCTCATAAAATCATAAAATCTTCTCCTGCTTCATGGAGTTGCACTTATTTTTCACTGAAGGATAAGCTTAGTGGAAGTGTAGATGGTAATGACCAAGACCATTATATGACCTTTTACATGAATAATAATTTGAGAGCGCCCCTTCCACATAGAATCATTAACAATTATTTGAATTCCCAAACAAGTATGATCATTAACAAGTAACAACTATTTGAAACTCCAAACTAGTGTGAATTATCTCTTTGTTTCTTTACCATTATTGCTGCTTGTTTAAATTGAAACAACAAACTATGAATTAATTTGCCAGGTTTGGCTAGAGAAGCGATATGTTGGATCGCGCCACACATCAGAATGGTTCAACACTGCAGGCAGGAATGTTAAAACAGGACTGATTGCTAGTGTGATTGTATCTCAGGTAATGTGCTCAGTTCACCCACTTCTGCAAATCTGGAATTTTTATGTTCACCTAACAAATGGCTTCAAAATATTCTTTTCTAAAGTGGACTTGGGCTGCTACAATTTTACAAAGCTCAAATGTTGCGTGGGAATATGGAGTTAGCGGCCCTTTCTGGTATGCCAGTGGGGCTACCATCCAGGCATGTCAACTCTTCTTTTTCCTCCGTTGTTTTTGTTCTTAAGTTCTTTGTCTCCACAAGAAGGAAATCAGATACTTTTCAATAAATAATTTTGGTAATTCTAAATTGAACAGGTACTCTTGTTTGGCGTAATGGCGATACAGATCAAAGAAAGGGCCCCTATGCTCATACCGTATGTGAAATTGTGAAAGCTCGGTATGTCAAATAGTTGTCATGATTCCAATCAAAACACAGAACGTGCCATAGCTACTTTAATCATTTTACTCGTTGAAAAACTTCATTTCCTTGAATTTGATGGCTATCTTTCCATTACTTTAGATGGGGAACCGCTGCTCATCTTGTGTTTCTCACTTTTTGCTTCTTGACAAACATCATTGTCACGGCCATGCTTCTTCTTGGTGGCTCTGCTGTCGTGAATGCACTCACTGGAGTGAACATCTACGCTGCAAGTTTTTTAATCCCACTTGGCGTAATTGTCTACACCCTTGCAGGGGGGCTAAAAGCCACCTTCTTGGCAAGCTACATACATTCAGTAATAGGTATTTTCTCTCTTCATATTGTAATCATGTTTTCCAGTTACATTTGGTGCTTATATGAGCTCTATTATTTTTGTCTTTGGTTTCAGTGCACGTTGTTTTAGTCGTGTTTGTGTACTTAGTTTACACATCAAGCAGTAAGCTTGGCAGCCCAAGTATCGTATACCATCGTCTGCTTGAGGTTGCAAGCAAATCAAGAGTCTGCCAAGAGCCACTCACCCATAATGGGCAGTCTTGTGGGCCAGTTAGTGGGAATTACAAGGGCTCTTACCTTACAATGTTGAGTTCTGGAGGGCTCGTCTTCGGGATAATTAACATTGTTGGCAACTTTGGTACCGTGTTTGTTGACAATGTAAGTGAGCGTTGGCCCTGTGTCTACATTCTTCAATTGCTAAGTAACAAAGAATATTTGAATGGGATATTGGGTAAGTGCCATTGCTGCAAGGCCTTCATCAACTCATAAGGGCTATTTGCTGGGCGGGTTGGTCTGGTTTGCTGTGCCATTCTCTCTGGCAACGTCACTAGGTCTAGGAGCACTAGCCCTTGATCTACCTATAATGGCAAGTGAGGCCAGTCATGGACTTGTTCCTCCTGCAACGGCTATTGCTTTGATGGGAAAAGGAGGATCTATTCTTCTACTTACTATGCTTTTTATGTGAGTTTCAAGCAATGCTGCATTAACAATTTCAAAACTGTAGCTAACATGAATTGAGCATTATATATAGACCATGATCTTGCTAATATCAGTGTAGTAAGACTACATTTTTAGATGAAAAAGTACATCAATACTCTTATGAAGCTTGGTAGAGCTTTTGTAAGTTATATGTCGAAGTGTCATCCCCAATATCAGTTGAAGGCCCTCAAAACCGAATGAGCTAAGCCAATTGGTGATCTTATATTTACAATCACCATTTGAGTTCTAGCATTCCCTTTTTTTTCAATTTTTAGAATTTTGGACATTTACATTTACTACTTTGGACAATTTTACTACTCAAACTTAATTGAGTACCATAATTTCAAGATTTCAGACTTTTGTGGCTTCTAAAATGTGCAATACTAAACTTTCATCTTATTCAAATATCAGTTGAATATGAAATTTTGTTTAGTGAAGTTTTGACGGTTTAATTTTCAAATCCCCACATTCTGGCTAATTCATTCTTTCTTTGTTCAAATATGTACTAAATCTTGAAACTCCAATATTTCAGTATTCTGTTATAAACACTGAATTTTCTGGCACATGAAAAACAGGGCTGTGACGTCTGCCGGTTCATCAGAACTAATAGCAGTCTCTTCCTTATGCACTTATGACATCTACCGCACTTACATAAACCCGGATGCAACTGGAAAGCAAATCCTCAGAGTGTCAAGGGGAGTCGTCCTAGGCTTCGGATGTTTGCTGGAAACCTCGTGTCCACACTTACTGGTGGAGCAATTCATGCTGTGTGTAGTTTTTTGTGGCCTCAAAACTATGATTGGGATACGACAAAGCAGATAACTATGGTTGAGAAGGAAAAGAGTGAATTGCTAGCTGAGGAGTTCAAGGAGGAAAAGCTGATAAGAGCGGAAGCGTGGATTGTGAAATGGGGTGTTGGTTTTACTGTTGTGATTGTTTTGTTGTGGCCCCTTCTTTCTCTTCCTGCAGGTAAATTCAATAACCAGTGTTTGAATTCACATTTTTTATATTCACATTTTTGTGAGATTGGATTACCAGGAATCAGACCAAAGGCCTTGAGAATGGACAGAATGAGGCCCGGGACTTTCACCAATTAGCCGGCAACTCATTCTGTTCGTTCTGATTCCTTGTAATCCAATCTCACAGGTAAATTCAAAAATTTGATATTCACTTTTTGCTTCGATTTCCATAATAGCACATGAATGCTTAATCCTTCTATTTTGAGGCCACTACCAAAAATTAAAATGAAAAATTCATCACCAAGACTTGAACTGACTATAACCTCATTCCCAACTTCTACATACAAACTTTTTGAGATTATATCAATTGAAGAAGTGTCATTTTGTGCCAATAATATGTTACATCAGTTTGATAAGAAACATTTCTTTTTTTTTTGTTCTTTTGTTTTTGTTGCTGAACAAGTAACAAAATTTAAATTTTCACTACATAAATGGAAATTGGAAAATGCAAGATGTGATTTGATTAAACTCTTCTTCCTTTTTTATTGTTTTGTTTTGTTGTTGGGTTGTTGCAGGGCGATTCAGCGAAGGGTACTTCACATTCTGGGCAATCATAGCAATAGCATGGGGTACAATTGGATCAGCTGTAATTATAGTTTTGCCACTGACAGAAAGCTGGCAAACGATCCAAAGCGTCATTCTTGGCATGTTTACAAATGACAGGCTCATGCAAAAGGTAGAAGAGTTGAATTTGAAGCTGAACACGATCATGTTGGCGATACCTGAAGCAGAAAGAATTTACTTGCTTGAGAAAGGGAAGGCCAAGAAAAATGAAGCATCAGAGCCAGATGCTCACATTGTCCCTGCCTAAAACATTTCTCACTCAGCTCATCATGAATGAGTGGCACAAAATTCTGCTTGGATTTTGAAGTGATGAAATAAAAAAGGGTTAAAAATTGGTGATGTAAATGAGTAGTGTTACAGCAATTGGTTTCTACATTAGGATTCGTAGCAGTGTGTTTTTTGGATTTTGGTTCAGTTTTAAAAATAAAAAAAATTAATCTGTTGTTGAGCCTTGCTTCTAATTTTTACAAATCTTGTAAAGTTTGTCATTTGCATTTTGGTGTTACCAGTTTGAAGAACTATCCCTCCGCTAGTCAATGGTTATTTTTCCACATTGAAAAAGTATATACATATGCCAAATAGACAATTCATTTAGGAAAAATATAGACAAATTAATAAATTTTGCATTTTGTTAGTTATGATACATTGTGATATTATTGGTTATAACATTATTTTGGTTATGATTTTGTTAGTTATACTTCACGTGACGTTTGATTATAATTTTTTTTTTTTTTTATAATTATGACTCTCATAATATTAAGTTATATTATTTGTGATAATCAAATTCACAAATAACATAACTTGCATTCGTTATCATAGCATTACCCTAAAATTTACAATTTGAAGCAAGATTCACTTTCATAAATGTGATAGGTTTCTTAGTAATTGATATATTATATAATAAAGAAGCTTTGTAATTTATAACATGACTCTCTTTAGTAATGGGATAATTGTTAGTAAATAGAAATTTTAAGATTTGTTGGGAAAGTGTCTTTTTAGTAATTTTTTTGCTAAAATGTGACCTAAAAAATAATTGAAATGTTTGGGAATAATTTTTTGACATTTTATAAAAAAACGTTTTAAAAGTATAGAGAATAAAATTGAATTTTTGACATTTTTTATATAATCATTTTTGACTTTCTTAATAACTTTTTTTTAACTAAAATGGTCAATTCCCAAATAGACCCATAGTTTGTGTAATATTACTCTCTATTTAGTTTGTGCAATATTAAAAAGAATATGTCCAATTTGGGAAAGGTTGTGATACACACTTTAGTATAAAAAAATAGGTAATGACATGGTAACATGTGCGAGTTAGGTCATTTGTGAATTGGATTATAACTCAGTACTATAGGAGTTATTTAGTAATAACCAAATATCACACTACATGTAACTAAACAATTCTAGGATCATAAAAAAAAATAATACCATAACAAAGATCACAATATGTCATGACTAACAGTATAGTAAGTCGATCATAACAAAAATGACAAAAATCATAACTAAATGTACATATGATACGCATTCTATAATAATAGAACTTTCCTTCTATTTGTTTTTTCTATTTACGCGGACTTTTATTTTTTAATAAATTATAAATACATTTTTAAAATTTACTTAAAATATAAATTATCTTCCGTGGTTATGAAAATTATATCCCGCCCTTCAAAATTTTTAATTTTATAGAAATTGTCTATTTTATCAATAAATTATCAAATCAATTAATAATTTTTAATGATGCTAGAAATATATTTTAATTAATAATTCAACTAATTTTATTATTATATAAAAAACAGTTAGAAATTTAATTTTTTTAATTAATTCTATTAAATAATTTTTGTTTACAATAAAGTATTTAGAATTATTTAAAATCATAGGAGACAAATTGTATTTTAAATAAATTTTAAGAATGTATTTGTAATTTATTTCTTTATTTATTTTTGAATTGGACCATGCGAACCTCTTGAATTACTTGGCTTTTTGTTCAGTTTCCTTCCACCCACTCTCTTAATTTTATTTTATTACTATTATATATATATATATTTTTAATGAGGCAACTAGGCATATAAGATATTATATGCCTAGCATGTGATAATTAGTAAAGTAAAATTATAGTCTATATCTAAAAGATATATAGGGGTAATTTGAAAAGTTGGTAAAAAGTTAATTTTTTTGACTTTTTACTAAGTTTTTCCAAAAAAGCCATTTTTTGTTAAAAAAGTCACCAAAAAAGTCAAAAGGTCAAAAAACTTACCAACTTCTCAAAACACCCCATAATCACTTTATAACTAATTTTAAAATAATTTATATTATTATATATATATATGTGAGATTTAGATTAGTTTCTTAAAATTGTGTCTCTCTTTATATCAAGTATCAAATTATCTATTTAAGAAAAAAAAAAAAGTTAGAGAAGAGAATAAGCGAGACTTAAACTCAAGACTATAAATTTAATGAAAAAAACTCTTGTCACTTAAAATTACAATTAATATATATCAAATATTTTATTTCAGTTTTATTTATTTAACTTGCACACGTGTGCTGCTAGTAAATATTAATTGATTGAGAGCTTATCTAAATTTCTCTCTACATTCTCTTTTTGATTGGGCTCGTCATCATCATCACAGAGAGACAGAGAGAGAGAGAGAGGGGGAGTGGATAATCGATGGCCGAGAATAAACATTTCCTGCGGACAGAAAATCATACGGATGATAATATGATCAGAGACTTTCCTCACTATTTCAAAGCATATGTGAAGAACCACCAACTGCTCTGCCAGCGCGGAGACTTTAACGATGGTTGGGTTTTTTGTAGTCGAGAAGACGACCGTTGCGAACTTCCTCTTCCTTCGACTCTCTTTGGTTAGTTTCTCTCTCATCTCATATCTTATTCCTATTGCTTATTGGTTGGCTTTGATTCCAATTATCTATTTAACCAGTGTCTTGTTAAAACACTTGTTATTTATTTTCTTTTACTTTTTTTTATTCTATTTCCGGACTTCTGCTGTCAATGTTAAAATATAAGTAAAATATCAAATAAGTGACACAAACATGTATTAATTAATGTATTAGATGTCATATGTTATAATATTATCATTTTAAATTATTCGTTAATATATTAATTAATATATATGACTACGTATAACTTTATTGTAAAACAAAACGGTGCTCGATGGAAACCTGATTGCTCCTCCTATTTTCGTTAGCAAGACTTGTTTTTTTTTTTGTTTTTTTGGGCTTGGAAATTTGCAAAATTGTACAGAGATAATCGATGGAGCCCTGATTGCTCCTCCTATTTCAGAGTTTATGAAGAATATAAAATCATGCTTTGGAAAGATATTTTTCTGGCAGCATGTCCAAGTTCTTATACAGTTTTGGAAAGTCATAGAAATTGGGGGCAAGCGTTTACTTACAACTCGACACCAACCTTTTGGTTTTGACAAGATCGATGAAGGACTTTGTTGGTATAGGTTGATATCTTTGGATTATGAATTTGATGTGGATGGAGTGAGTGATGAACATCTTGGCCTCCTTGGCCGTGTGTTCCGCCATCAACAGAGGGAGTCTACTCCAAATGTGCAGTATTACCCTTGCAATGAGTATCCACAACGCGATCGTGCTATCGTTTGTAATATTAAGCAATCTCTGGCCATACCATTCTTTGAGTCTTCTGGGCCATGCTGTATTGGTGTACTTGAGATGGTGTCGACGACCGAAATAACAAATTCCATAGATATTTGGGCACGCTTTTTTATGGAGGTTTGTTCCCTAACTAATCAGTCCCATTTTTACATTCTCCTTACTTTTATTTATTTATTTATTTGACAAATTATATGAATAGTACCTGTATTTTAAAATTTTTATCATTTGGATCCTTATAATTTTAATTGACTCGATTTTGATATGATTTTGTATCAATTTAGTCCAACTGCTTGCAATTGTGAATATTTTTCAATGAAAAATATGCATATAAGTAACATATTTCATGCTTTTAGAGTGAATTATAAATTTGTTCAACTCAGTGAGTTAATCTCAAATAATTCAGTGATCATTTTTAGTTCAAAACATTAATGGCGTTATCAATTGGACCAAATTGACACAAAATATAAAATTACGAGTCAAAATTGAGTCAATTAATAGTTTAGGGACCAAAATGACATAATAAGGAAAATGTAAGGACTATTGGTGTAATTTATCCTTATTTATTTATTTTCATGCCTATCCGATGATTGTTAATTTCAATTTTCAATGATGGTTTGACAATAATTCTTATGCACATATTGAGACTTTTATTCTGATATCATATCATTGACATTAATCATTTGAGTAAATTACACCGATCGGTCGAGAGGAAAATTGATTATTTCATTATGATGCACAAGGGCCAAAAAAAAGTTATGTCTTATTGTTAGCTCAGTTAACCTTATCCTTAATGTAAGAAAAATTGATGTAATTATAACAAAAATATAAGAATTACTATTTTATTTTTTCACCTCTCAAGGGTGAGTACAATTTACCTAATTGTTTTTAGTAGAATTTACTAGGCAATACAGACTTCTGCCCAAAGTGTTGGACCAATTGAAATATTCCATGCCAGGGTAAGGTGCAATTGTCCAAAACAACGAAGCTGATTTTGGACAATTATACAATACCTTGGTGCAACCTAAGTTGGTTGGTTTAATAGCCTGATTTTTTCATTTACTGTATACAAATGTTTTGATATTGTTATTTATAAATCAACTTATTTACTTAAAATAGGTTGACTAATAATGTTTGGTTGTAATTTTAAATTATAAGTTATTTGATTTATTCAGTTTATTTGACCCAAAAAAAAAAAATCTTCATAATTCATAGCTCTTTTTAAATGAAACCCTTCAATAAGTATGGCTAAAAGAGTCTCACTCTGTCTTAATTACTAGAAAAAAAAGTTATGTGATAGTTTTTTTAATCAAACAAATTTATAATTTATTTTAATTATTTTTAGCTAATAATGTAAAAAGCTATAGTCATAAAAGTTAACTTATAAGTGATAATATTTGATTCTTGCAAATATCTTTCAGTTTAAATCTATCAAGATTCTTCAGTTATATCATTTCAGTGCCTTGCAGGTTCAAGGCTTGACAAGTTCAAAATGTATGTGTTTGTATGATGAGAAAGTAAGTGGCAAACTGTAATTGAAATGTCTGATCTTGTATTGTTTTGTTCATTAGCTATTGTAAGGACTCTGGGCTTACAAATATGTATTCGTGAACTATTATCAGGACATGGATGAAACTCTTAAAGAAATCAAGAAGATGCTAGAAGTGGTGTGTAGCACTCATTATCTACCTTTAGCTCAGACTTGGGTCTCGTGTAGGCTTTGCAGTGCTGTGTCCAGAATTTATAGAACCTATTATAGAGAGAGACATATGCTTGCTTTTTTAAATATATGTGCTGCACAGCATCTACAAAAAGGGCAGGGAGTTGTTGGGAGAGCATTTTCATCCCAAAATTTGGTCTTCTGCAAAGATATTACTCAATTTAGCATAACTGAGTACCCTTTTGTACACTATGCACGCAAGTATGGGCTTACAGGTTGTTTTGCAATTTGCTTGCGGAGTAGTTATATTGAAGACAATGTTTACGTGGTAGAATTCTTTTTGCCCCCAAACTACATTGAAGATGGGGATCCGAGGATTGCTTTGGTTCCGTTATTGACAACAATGAAGCAGCATTTAAAAAGTTTTATGGTTGCTTCCGGAGAAGAACTAGGAGAGGAGTTATCTATTGAAGTTCTTGATTTTTTAGAGGACGGTAAACTTTATTCTTATCAAATACCTCAAACTGCAAGATCTCCAAATAGGATGGAGAATGGAGAAGAGATGGTGTGGCTCGATTTATCTAATCAACAATTACCAAAAGTGGATGCTATAGACTCTGGAAACAATGTTGTTAGTTACACAAAAGAAAACAACATTGCTGTTACTTCTGTACAGCAAAATTGCATAATTAACTTGTCCCAAAGGCAACAAAGAAAAGCTGGAATTCCAATTAACTTGGTGGATCTCCGGCAACGTTTTGGAATGAAACTTAAAGATGCTGCAGAAAGCCTTGGCGGTAAGCTTACACACTTCGGAAAAATCATTCCTAGCTACATCCTTGGGAAATGTCATATATTTTGGTAGTAGTAAACAATGTATTTTTTTTTTTATCTGAATTTCGAATTTTCATTTTGCAGTTAGCCGATCCACAGTAAAGCGTGTTTGCAGGGAATATAATATCACCTGGTGGTCACCTCGCAAGAGAAGTAAGGATAACCACTCACTTTCCAATAAACTTGTCCAAGGTGCTGTTCAGGAACAAATCCAAGAACCTAGTCAGCCTCCAATTTCTGATCCACATCGTAAGCAAGACATGGCTACTGCTTCTCGCACAAAGCCACGTTTTATGGCAGAGCAAGATACAAGTACTGTGACCATAAAGGCAAAATATGGAGATGATTTTATCAAATTTCAGCTACCTGTGTTGTCAGGAATGGTAGAGTTTCAACAGCATGTGGCAAAGAGGCTGAACCTACAGGGTGGAACTTACCGTGTCAAGTATCAAGATGAGGACAATGACTGGATTTTAATAGCATGCGATGAGGACTTGCAAAATTATATTTGCAATGCGATGAGGACTTGCAAAATTATATTTGCAATTCGATGTCACAAGGGAGGAATACAGTCACAATGTCGCTTCAGGCAATTACTAATTGACCACCTTAAATTCTTACTCACTTTAGCTGCATGCTGAATTCCCTAGTTTACATTGAAAGGAAAACAAATTCAAGGTTTGTATCTTGTATGTTTGTTAAAGTTTGTATCAAATTTTTATTTATTTATTGCAGGTTGTTTAATTAATTGATTGAGCTATTGGGATGAATTGATATTACGAATTATTTTTCATACAAAACCAACTGGCTAGGACCCCATCGTGGCCAGCTTATTCTTTGATTAGGACTAAGGCAACATGTTTTCCTTCTTTTTTTTTAGTGGGAGGCTTTTTTCAAATAATATTTATTATTGTTTTTGTATTGTAGTTATTATATAAAATTCATTTTTTTATGTGATTTTACAATGCACATTTTAAAGGTTAATTAAAAGCCTTCATAATAGCTATAAAAAAAATCTTAACGTTAAAATATGGTATTTCTTTCTGCACTTTTTCGTCACCCTTCTATTTTATGAGTGAACTCAAAACTGGCTGACTTAGAGGCAAAATCTGTAGCTGTTCGAACGCTCATTTCGTGATCTTTTCTTTTCTTTTCTTTTCTTTTCTTTTATGAGGTTTAGGTTTAACCTTAATTTTTTGGTACACATTTTTTCTACTGCATTATCACACTAATTAACTTGATATATATGTTATACATTTTGTTCACATGGATACTCACATATTTCTTTCAAATCTGCAGCAATTGTGCCTTAATGCTGTGTAACAATCTTAAATTCGGGGAAAAAAAAAAAAAAAAAAAAAAGGAAAAGTAAATAAAATAGAAGTTAATTTTTTTCTTATTCTTTTTTCCTTCTACAAATCATTTTAGAAATTCAATATCTAAATACAACATTAGTGGTGTTTGCAAAAGGCTATAATTTCAGTGTAGCCTAATTACATTTAGCACCTTTGCATTCTCACTAAAGAAAAGCTCTACATACCTAAAAAAATTACCCAGAACTTAAAATCTAAGACCAAAATTCATTCATGGAGTCGCCCATAAGAAAAAGATTAAATCTACACCCTAGATATGAGAAATTCTGTCAATTTCTAGTTATTTTTTCTGATTACATAGACAATTTCACTATGATCCCTTCACTTTTAATTGCAACAATCAACCTTTTACACTTGAAATCAAGTTGCAGTGTAACACTTCCGTCCATTTTTGACATTAAAAGGCTGAAATATTTTTTATATTCAACATTTCTTCTGTTCAAACAAAACACACATAATTTTCAAAATAATTACTCCAATAAAATTTAATGAAGCTCACGCACAAAAGTGACATCCCCAATTTAAGTTGAATGGCCTCGAAACTGAATGAGCTATAAGCCAATTGATGAGATCTTATACTTACAATCACCATTTGAATTCTAACATTCAAATTTTTTTTTCTTTTTTCTTTTTGCCCTTTTCAGCTGTCTCAGATTTTGGAAATTTTACATTCATAACTTTGACAATTTTACTACTCAGATTTACCCTAACCCCAAAATTTCTAAATTTTGGACTTTGTTCTGACTCAAACCTTGAATTATTTTATCAGTATTTTAAAATGTCAAATTTCAGTTGAAGTTTTGAAAGTTTAATTTTTAAGACCTCACACAGAATTGTACTAGATGTTGAAACACCAATATTTCTGTATTGTGTTATGAACCCTGAATTTCTCTGAACTAACATAAACCCGGACGCAAATGGACAGCCAATCCTCAGAGTGTCAAGGGGAGTCGTCCTAGGCTTTGGATGTTTCATGGGACTTTTAGAAGTAATACTAAACAAGGCCGGAGTTTCACTAGGATGAATATACCATGCCATGGGAGTCTTCATTGGCTCAGCCATCCTTTCCATAGCTTTCAAACTTCTATGGCCCAAAGCAAATGCAATTGGTGCAATTCGTGGAACAACCATTGGTTGCATTCTTGGGATTATCACTTGGTTGTCAGTTGTGAGCGTTGAGTATGGAAGGGTCAATCTTGACACGACTGGAAGGAATGCGCTGATGCTTGCTGGAAATCTTGTGTCTATACTTACTGGTGGAGCAATTCATGCTGTGTGTAGTTTTTGTGGCCTCAAAACTATGATTGGGATCCTACCAAGCAGATAACTATGGTTGAGAAGGAAAAGAGCGAATTGCTGGCTGAGGAGTTCAACGAGGAAAAGCTGATAAGAGTGACAGCATGGATTGTGAAATGGGGTGTTGGTTTCACTGTTGTGATTGTTTTGTTGTGGCCTCTACTCTCTCTTCCTGCAGGTAAATTATATAACCAGTTTTTGACACTATATTCGCATTTTTGCTTCAATTTCCATAGCACATGAATGCTTATCCCTTCTATTTTGAAGCCATTACCCAAAATAAAAATGAAAAATCCATCACCAAACAAAAACTCAATTCCCATAAATTATAAGGCCAAAATTTCTCTCACGGATAAACTCGTTGAAATTGTATCAATTGCACAAGCCATCAATTTGTTTCAATAATAAGTTACACTAGTTTAATATTGGCTTTTCATTTGAGCATCTTTATAGCTGGAGAATTGCATGATTAGCCTCATTGAAATGTTTACATTTTCAATAAAAATTTCTGTTTGCTAGGAAACTTCAATCTGGCATGCCACATGCCCCTAATTTATTTGTTTTTTGCTATTTTTGCTGCTGAACAAGTTAAAAATTCATTGATTTTTCTGCCTAACTAACTGGTATTGTTCCTTCATTTGGATTCTTCTTATTTTGTGAACCATGGAAACTAAATCACATTAAGATTATATTTTCTTTGGTAGCACAACGCAATTATTCAAAATTTGATTCAATGAAAAATGGAAAAGGAAAGATGTGAACTGGTTACTGAAATATTCACTTTGCAAACATTTTTTTAAAATTGAATATATGTAAGAAAATTGGTTTTGTACATGGTTTTTGGTCATCTTTGAGCCAAAATTAAAGTGCGACAGACAAATTCTGTTTTAAGGACAATGTTAAACACTAGCCTTGATCGTTTATGTTTTTTGTTCATAACAGTCTGTTGGTTCTTTCTGTTCTCTGTTTAATACACACAGTTTTCGTTTCCGTACGGTTTCAATGTTGTGTTTTTATTATTCACAGAATAACAAAACAGTTTTTGTTTACGTGTTTGATAACAGTTCATGTTATAATTCAATTGTTTCAATTCTGTTACTGTTGTTAGACATTTATAGTAGCACACAAAGTACTGTTTTTCTAACATATGCTCTTTCTTTTGTTTTTGGGGGTTAATGCAGGGCAATTTAGCGAAGGTACTTCACATTCTGGGCAATCATAGCAATAGCATGGGGTACAGTTGGATCAGCTGTAATTATAGTTTTTCCATTGACAGAAAGCTGGCAAACGATCCATAGCGTCATTCTTAGCATGTTTACAAATGATAGGCTCATGGAAAAGGTCAAAGAATTGAATTTGAAGCTGCATACGATCATGTTCGCGATACCCGAAGCAGAAAGAAATTACTTGCTTGAGAAAGGTAACGCCCAGAAAAATGAAGCATCAGAACCAGATGCTTACATTGTCCCTGCCTAAAACATTTCTCACTCAGCTCATCATGAATGAGTGGCACAAAATTCTGCTTGGATTTTGAAGTTGTAGAAATAATAAGAAATAATACACAGCGGAAATAAACGGATTCGGGCATGCATTTTATGCTCAAACCGAATCTATGAATCATGTGGATGAATCATGTGGGTGAATCACGTACCACCATTGATATTTTTTAATAATTCCCAGCAGTGGAGTAGAACTACTAGAGAACTACCCACGCTATTCACAGCACAAAGGCATAATTCTGTGTTTCCATATAGAGAGAAAAGGAAGAGCGAGACCAGGAGAAAAAGACTAGCAGATTACCCATACAGTTAAAAACTTAATCTCCCAAATACAATACGTATATTATGTGAGAGAGTTATAACCACCAGCAACTCTATCTCCTCAAGAGATAAGATAATGGGTTAATCACACTTATCCCCAAAATAAGTTAATCCAAGTCCACTTTGATTAGGTCTCTCCTTGTGGGTCTTGGGTCATGCCACCATGGGCGACCTAATCGGGTATGAGTTCTAAACCTGACCCAATTTCCAACATCTCTCACTCGAAAATGCGCTAACATGACACTGCGCTTCCTTTATCTCAATCTATCCATCAAACACGATCATACTAGCTAGTGGGCCGTGCTATTGCTGAGAACACCTGCATGTGGGAGCTCTACACTAGAAACTCAAAAGAGCTAGCATAGAGACATCAACTAAAAAATAAAGAAGTGTCTCATATATCCCAGACTCATCCAATTGCACCGGTCCAAAAACAACTCTAATCCCTCAAAAGGAGCATGTTTGACCCTCTCAAATATTGTAATATATCAACACTAAATCCGCCTCTCATGTAGAGCGATGTGAGTTGCCGACAGTGAATATACAATAGAGATGTAATACTAGATGATCTTCCATTCGCCCTTGTGCCATTTAGTTTAGGATTGGCCGCTTTTCCAGTGATGTCCCTTAAGGTCGAATCATACATGACCGCAGGTAACATATCTTAGTAGCAGAACATCAAACCTTCGCTTTATAACATAGTCAAAGGTCACAAAAGGGTACAAAAGTGAAAGTCATATCAATGATGACATGTAAGACTCACACGGTGAGGAAATAGGGATCCATTCTCTCACATCATTACTCAGTCGTCGAGCACATGTAGTATGAATACATGCTACGGTAGAGTAACTCTTCCAAAGAGTGATGTCATACTCGATACACTATACAAATCTTAGTCTAGTCGCTCTTAAGCGCACAAGTCGCTTTCTAGTGCCTAATCCGAATTCTCCATTTGCTTGCCTTTGGCACACTGCGCACGTGAGAATGGACTTAAGGGTTGTTTTGCAATTTGCATGTGTAGTAGTTATACTGGAGACAATGTTTACGTGCTAGAATTCTTTCTGCCCCCAAACTACACTGAAGATGGGGATCCAAGGATTGCTTTGGTTCCATTATTGACAACAATGAAGCAGGATTGTAAAAGTCTTAAGGTCGCTTCTGGAGAAGAACTAGGAGAGGAGTTATCTATTGAAGTTCTTGATTTTTCAGAGGACGGTAAACTTTATTCTTTTCAAATACCCCAAACCGCAAGATCTCCAAATAGGATGGAGAATGGAGAAGAGATGGTGTTTCTAGATTTATCCGATCAACAATTACCAGAAGTGGATGCTATAGACACTGGAAACAATGTTGTTAGTAACACAGAAGAAAACAACATTGTTGCTACTTCCTCACAACAACAATGCATAATTAACTCGTCCCAGAGGCCACAAAGAAAAGCTGGAATTCCAATTAGCTTAGAGGTTTTCCAGCAACGTTTTGTAATGAAACTTGATGATGTTGCACAAAGCCTTGGCGGTAAGCTTACATACTTGGGAAAAACCGTTCCTAGCTACATCCTTGGGAAAATTCATATACTTTTGGTACTAATAAACAAAGTATTTTTCTTATCAGAATTTGAATTTTTTGTTTTGCAGTTAGCTGATCCACAGTGAAGCATGCTTGCAAGGAATATAATATCACCTGGTGGTCACCTCACAAGAGAATTGAGGATAACCATTTGCTTTCCAACAAACTTGTCCAAGGTGCTGTTCAGGAACAAATCCAAGAACCTAGTCAGCCTCCAATTTCTAATCCACCTCGTAAGTAAGACGTGGCTACTGCTTCTCGCACAAAACCACATTTTACAGCAGCGCAAAACACAAGTGTTGTGACCATAGAGGCAAAATATAGAGATTATTTTATTAGATTTCAGCTCCCTGTGTTGTCGGGAATAGTAGAGTTTCAACAGCATGTGGCAAAGAGGCTAAACCAGAAGGGTGGAACTTACCGTGTCAAGTATCAAGATGAGGACAATGACTGGATTTTAATAGCTTGCGATGAGGACTTGCAAAGTAACATCTGCAATTCGATATCACAAGGGAGGAATACAGTCACAATGTTGCTTCAGTCAATTACTAATTGCCCACCTTAAATTCTTGCTAAATATCCCTTTATCACCTTAGCTGCATGTGGAATTCTCTAAGTTTACATTAAAAAGAAAAAATTCAAGGTTTGTATGGATTTTATGTATTGCATGTTGTTTACTTAATTGATTGAATTATTTTGATGAATTGATGTTATGAATTATTTTTCATACAAAACCAACTGGCTAGGGAACCCATCATGCCTGTTTAATATTCGATTAGGACTAAGGCATCATGTTAGAGAGAGCCTTTTTCCAAATAATATTTATTATTATTTTTATATCATAGTTTATTATATTTTTCTATATGATTTTTACTATGCAAATCTTAATGCGTAATAAAAAGCCTTTACAACAGTTAAAAAAAATACTTAAATCTTAAAGTTTAATTTTTGATTAGGACTAAGGCATCATGTTAGTGAGAGGCTTTTTCCAAATAATATTTATTATTATTTTTATATCATAGTTTATTATATAAAATTTATTTTTCTATATGATTTTTACGATGCAAATCTTAATGCGTAATTAGAAGCCTTTAAAAAATTCTTAAATCTTAGGTTATGGTTTGGTATTTCTTTCTGCCCTTTTTTGTCATTCCTTCTATATTTTAGGAGTGAACTCAAAACTGGCAGACTTGGATAGAGAAGCAGCACTGGTTGGTGGCCTGAAAATATATGGCTCAAATGGCTTGAAACACCCAAAACGACGTCGTTTTAGGTGTAAAACGACATCGTTTTGCCATTTTCGAGTCATTCGAGCCACATATTTTCGGGCCACCAAACATTTTTCATAGAGAAATCAGTAACAGTTCCAACGCCCATTTTCATGATCATTTCATTCCTTTTCTGTAGTTTAGGTTTAACTTTTACTTTTTGTTACACATTTTTTCTGCTGCATTGTCACATTAATTAACTTGATATATATGTGTTAGTAAAAATTATGCTGGGCTTAGGTCGACAGCAATCAAGTAATAATTTTAAACAAACAATTTAAACAGAAAATCAGACAATTGTATAAAGGTTCTAAATGTCTTGAAAGTACAAGGACTTCTTGGGAATAATTAACAATCAAAAGAAAGAGTATTCAAATAAACAAAGATAACTCCAAATGAAATTATCCAAATTTACAATAACTACAAGTCACAAATTACAGAGAACAAAACTACTCCTAACTTGATAATCTACTCCTAAAATAAAGACTAAGTTATTGTTAGATTGTTGATCTCCCTTCTCTCTGCAAACTTTTAGCCTTTATAGTTCTTCTTTCTCCTCTTTCCTTGATCCATGATCCCATTTCCCTTGGAAACTGGAGGCCACTAACCTCCAATTGCTGTTGCTGCAACTGTCTCATTTCCTATAGAAACTGCAGGCCACTAACCTCCAACTGCTGCTATAACTACTCCATCACTTCCAAGCCTTCAAACTTTAACAATTCTTCATATTTCTTGTCAAACTAACTTTACTCCATACTGCCACATGCTCCTCATCATTTTGAACACTAAATCGACAGAGAAAACCTTTCCTTTATGAACCAATTTTCACACAAATCAGTCTACTAAGCCAACAATTATTTAATAACTGCTCAGTGATACTTTTAACAATTCATGTACGTAAACAATTTTTTTCTACCTTGTGTCTCTTTGATCAAATGAAAGACTTTCACTTTTGACTTTATTGTCATGTGTCATCATTCAATTGATCCACCTCTTGATAGGAAATTTACGAAAATGAGTGCAAACAATATGATACCCATTTTCACATGAATACACACAATTTTCTTTTGAATATGTAGCAATTGTGCGTTAAGGTTGTGTTCATCTTAAATTCGGGGAAGGATTTAAATAATTGAAATAGAAGTTAATTTTTTGGTAAATTCCACCATTGGTCCCTTTAATTTGAGCAAAATTTTACTTTGATCCTCAGTTTTAGTTTGGACAATTTGAATTCCTATATACTTTTAATTTTGTTACAATGTGATCTCTCTATCATGCATTGTTGACATTTTAAATAGAAAAAAATCACATACAAAACTCAAGAGACTAAAGTGAAACTCAAAATAAAATAAAGGGACCAAAGTTAATGTTTGCTAGGAAGTTTCAATTTGGCACGATTGAATATATTCCACATGTCCCTAATCTATTTTATTTTGTTATTTTTGCTGCGGAACAATAGTAAAATCCTTCAGACTTACAGCCCAAATAACTAGCATCGTTCCTTTGTTTGGATTCATTTAGATTGTGTTTGGTTGAAGGATTTGATGAGAGAAATAGAAAGGGAAAAGAAAATGTAATCCCACTTGTTAACGATGCTGCAGCAAGCCTTCACGGTTAGCTTCCAGCTTGGGAAAAATTGTTACTAGCTTGATTCTTGGGGAAATTCATCTACTTTTCCTAGTAGCAAACATAGAGTATTTTTTCTTATCTGTATTGTTCCTTTTGCAAATGGCCAATCAACATTGAAGCGTGCTTGTTGAAAATATGATATCACCAGGTGGTCATGTCGCAATAGAAACAAAGATAACCTCTCCCTTTGCAATAAATTTGTCCAAGGTGTTGCTGAGGAACAAGTCCGAGAATTTAGTCAACCTCCAATTTCTGATTCACCTCGTAAGCAAGATTTTGGCTACTACTTGAGCAAAGGTACATTCTAAGGCAACACAAGATACAAATATTGTGACCATAAAGGCAAAATATGGAGAGCTTTTTTTTATTAAATTTTAGGCTCCCGGTGTTGTCGGGGATGGTTGAGTTTCAACAAGAAGTGGCAAAGAGGCTGAACTAGGATGGAACTTACAGTGTCAAGTATCAAGATGATGGCAATAATTGGATTTTAATAGCTTGTGCGAGGAACTCTGAGATTATATTAGTAAATCCAAATCATTGGGGAAGAATATAGTCACAGTGTCACTTGAGCCAAATTACAACAGATTTGTCCAAGGTGTTGCTCAGGATCAAATCCAAGAATCTAGTCAACCTCCAATTTCTGATCCAACTCGTAAGCAAGATTTGGCTACTACTTGCGCAAAGGTACATTCTAAGGCAACACAAAGATGCAAGTATTATGACCATAGAGGCAAAATATGGAGAGAATTGTATTAAATTTAAGCTCCTTGTGTTGTCGGGGATGGTTGAGTTTCAACAAGAAGTGGCAAAGAGGCTGAACTTGGAGGATGGAACTTACAGTGTCAAGTATCAAGGTGATGGCAATAATTGGATTTTATAGCTTGCGATGAGGAACTCTGAGATTATATTTGTAGTCCAAATCACTGGGGAAGAATATAGTCACAATGTCGCTTCAGCCAAATTACTAATTGTGCACCTTAAACCCTTGTTGAATATCCATATCACTCTGTTTGTGGAATTCCTAGTTTATGAATTTGTTGCTTTTCCATTTATTAATGAAGTACATTAATTGTAGTTCTCAACGAAAATGTAAGCATATCGCCTATGAACCCCAAGAAGAGAACAAAGGCCAAAGTTCAACAGCAAGCACACGACAACATGGACTGGACATCAATAAGTCAGTCCACACAACAAACTTCATAGTGTCTTATTAATTTTAGTTTTCCATTTTGAAGAAATATTAGGGTGTACCCAATGCACGAAACTCTCACTTAAGTGAGGTCTAGGAAAGGGTTGATATATGCAGCCTTACCCCGTAAACGGAGAGGTTGTTTCTGCAACTTGAACCCGTGACCACCAGGTCACCAAGGGCTAGCTTTACCGCTATGCCAGGCCCACCCTTCGGGGTTGAAGAAATATACTTTTGAAATTTTATAGTATCACAGCTCAACAAGTCATTCATTAACCGGATTTCAGATCGTTAAGTGATACCCAATCGGTGCTGGAGCTTCCTTCACCTGATGTCCTTGATAATGTATGTCCTACAATTCATTCCAATAAACCATTAATTGCTATCCAAACAAGGCATGATAATAAGAAAATATATCGGGTTAGCTTTTCTCCGGTGACTGAACAATCCAATCAAATGTTTTCTACCACAAGGGAGCATATGCCAAAAAGGAGAAGATTATTACCGATGCAAAGTGGTTGACATCACGGTGGTGAGCCTCGTCTGCTCTTACAACCATGACCACATCATGGAGAGTGAAGTCAGGCGGCAGCTGGCAATAATCAATGGTAATTGCCGGAGCAGGGACATTCTCAGTGTTCCCCTTGTCCAACTCCTTCAGAAACTCGGTGTAGGAATGAATTGCCTCCTCCTCCTCCAAGTACCCAACCATGCGATGAGCCAGTTTTGGCAAAATGAGGTATGCCAAGAAGTAAGCATGGAAGAAAACCCCCTGGACTGTGAACATGAGGGCACACTCGTACCACCTTGGCTTGGCTACCTCCATGAAAGTCATGAGGTGCATACCTTCGTTTTCTGCTTGATCCAAAAATGTCTTGATCCAACCACCGCTGTGCTCAAACCACCTCAATGACTTGCAATGCAACATCATCCCTCCAACCATGCCCGGGACAGCAGCCACAGTTTCTAGCATCATTACACGACATCCATATCGTCTCTGTTTCATACCGTGCACATATTTAGACCACAAATTTTGATCTAAATTTTTTTTCACTATTCACAAATTTAATTGCATTTTTGCCAATAAAAAGTGTCAGAACAAAAAAACAATAAATTTTTTTTTTGGAGAGAATTTATTGCATCATCTTACATACCTGGAAAAATACATCGGTAGGGTATCTAAGAGCCTTAACGGTCCAATAAGCAATTTTGTCCAAGAACGTTACAGGGACATGGTGCTTCTTCAAATCAATTGACAGGTCCGATTTGTAGGTCTCCCATGGCCATTCCATTAAAAAGCCAACATCAACAGCCATATATTAACAACACCATCAAATTAAATCCATATATTTGGTTACATAACAACTCAAAAGAGGCCCTTGTGGTGTTAGGAAATAAGGGGTTTTCATTAATTTTATTTGTAGTTTTTTTATTAACAATTGATATTAAATGCGTATGAACTCATGAAGAAAGAAGAAAATAGTCTCGGGAGGCCTTAACATAAGAGTTTGTTTTGTTTATTTCATTTAACTTATAACTTGAAATATATAAGTGGGTCACCTCAAATAGCCTCTTCAAATTTTTTAACTATAAGCAATTTTAGAGAATGTTTGGCAACAGAAAATTGTTTGCAGTTTTAAAAAATAAATGTACGGGAAAGAAATAAACCTTCTCGTATAATCCTGTTGATCAAGTCTGCGCTCCTCCGTACGACGTCGTTCTACTACCTGAAAATATAAACGTGAGCTGGCCGGCGGGTGTGTGCCGGAAACCTCTCCAATGCCTAAGTCAGCCAACTAGACAAATTAGACAAAAGCTCTGTATATTCGGGAATCAAAGTTGCGTTACCTCCATAGGTGATGTTTGTGAGCTTTTATAGGTTTTGCGTGGCACAATCCTAGTAGGACTTTTACTCCTCCATGCAGAGTCCTTCTAGGATTCATACTCCTGAAGGATAATGCTTATCCTTCAACACCCCCCTCACTGCTTAAACCAAGTGAGATGGTTCTTCCATGGCCAGCCTACCATACGACCGAAGTAATCACGACTATGCTTAGCCGAACTATACCTAGTTCGGTTCTCTGCCCATAGTTTTCCACAAACCATGGTATGCCCAAAACCGAACTATCTTTTATCAAGGTTTAGACCGATCTAGTTTCACTGCGCCATGACCGGTATAAGTTCAAAGCATCCTTAAACCGGTCTAACTACAAAGCATCCTTCAACCGGACTAACATCAAGAGTCCCTCAGACCGGTCTACCTTCTGAGCTTGAGATCGGGCTAACTTTAAGCCTCTTCAAGACCGGAGTAACTTTATGACCTCTTTACTCAGCCCTTCGTACTGAGGCCCAATAAAGGCCCAGCTCGGCCCAATTCGCGTATAAATTACCCTCTCAATTGCCCCTTAATTCCATCTGCGTAGCATGATAGGGATTACCTGTCTATAAACCGGGCTAAAGTTTTACTTATTCAGCCGAGCTAAAAAACCCTTTAGCCTTTCCAGCCGAGCTATATACTTTTAACCCTTCCAGCCGAGCTAAACTTAAGCCGAGTTGTGCTTGTCCGGTCACAACGTCCCTTCAATCATAGAAACTGAATCGATTCTCATCCCTATGACACATGGCATGCTGGTATTGGCTTACTGCAGCTGTCGCGCCGCCCTCGTACTCCGCAAAATTTGAACAGTCCCGCGCGTTTTCGTCCTTCCTATATCCCAAAACAACACTTTCGTCCTTTGAATCACCCTCATCAATCATTTTACTGTTTCAAGCTCTTCTCTCTCTTTCTCTCTTCTAAGCTCTTACTATTTTTTGTATTTCGAAGAAGCTGCGTGTTCTTGCTATTGTTGCTACTCCCATTTCCATCTTCTTGTGCCTCTGGACCTGGTAAGCATCATAAATCTGTTTCTCTATTTTTGTTTCTGCTTTTGTTTAATCCATAGCATACTATGTTTGAAAAACACTTTTTCCTGCTAGTTTCTGCATTTTTCTTGAAAAAAACCTTTTAAGAACCACTTGAACTTCATGAAGTAGTCTATAGAACACTGTGTTTGATCCAAAATTACAATATAACCGAACTAAAAAGTGGTTTGTAGTTGATGCCACACTAATCTAACTATACGACCGAGCTAGCACTTCATACTCATACTAACAATTTCAATAAGTCAAACCATCCTCTGATTTACCTTAGCCGAGATAAACGAACCGAACTAAGTCTGAACTTAGCATACTGGAAACCTTAACTTTCGACCGAGCTAGGTCTTTGGGGCTAAGCCAGCTTTCTAAGTTTTTAGACCGAACTCAGAAAGCTGCCCCTAGAGGCTCAACCGGTCTAACAGAGCCTTCTCTTTAACCGAGATAACGAATCGCTCGCCAGGACCGAGCTATCGAACCCCCTGCTCAATCCGAGCTACCAAGCATCTTGTTGAAACCGAGAGAGAACCTGAAGCATCCCACATAGCCGAAGTAGGACTCCTATTCTTGCTTTTATTTTGTAGCACGGTCCAATGATCTGTACTTAACCCCTTTGTTTTCCACTTTGCAGACTTAGGCTACCCAGGCACTCCACTGTGCGCTCAACCGAGCTACTGAGCACAATTTTGCGACCGAACTAATTTATCCATAACTTAAAAAATAAATGGGGAAGTATAGGTTTTTGGTAGAAACCCCTGGTGGCCTGGCCGAATTCCGAAGGGATTACAACATCCCTGATGACGTCCAACTCATTCTGGCCGAACAAGATATCGTTCCATGGGAAAAAGAGGGCTATGTACCTTTCACCCTCCTATCAATAATAGAAACCGGACTAAGATTCCCCGTTTAACCCTTGATTTGTGAATTCCTAAGACAAACCAGAATATGCCCAACTCAGCTTTCCACCAATTCTTACCGTATAATAATGGGAATAGCCGAACTAAACCGCCGAGCTGGTCTTAACCTCGGTCTAGCTGAAATACTCCACCAATACTCCATTGGCTCCAAGGATGACGGCTGGGTCTATTACCTTAGGATACGCCGTCGCAGAGAAAAAATAATAAAAGATACGCCGGATAAAGACTTAAACGATGACGATTTTTTCTGGGTATCTGGGAATTTTGAAGACCACCAAGCCCAGATCCCAGGCCGGAGTATAAATTGGAATAAAGGAATCCCTGGTATACTTTACTCCGGTCACTTTTCATGCTTCTCTTTATTTCGCTTTCTGATTGCATAACCGATCTAACAGTTGTATTCTTTTTGCAGACTCAGCTCATCTTCAATCCTTGTACAGTTACCCCAACCTGAACACACTCCGCGCCGCACTACGTTTTGAAGAAAGAAGTTGGGCCAAACTTCTTAATTTTGAGCCGACATACCGTTACAGCGGTCGCCGAAAAGCCAAAGTCACAGACTTTCTGCTTGAGGACGCCCCAGAACCAAACCCAACTTTACCCCAGATCAACCTCATCCCCCTGACTGCCGAACAAGAGATGGCCAAACGAAACCGAATAAGAGCCCTACTCACCGAAACAAACCGTGCCGAAGTACCACCAGCAAGCCAAACTCAGGAAACGGTTATGGCACTTCCTTCCCAACAACCCTCATCATCTCGCCCCAACAAGCGTGCCCGGACTACAGAGACCGAGCCACGCCTTGTTGACGAAGATGAGACTATACTTCCACCAAGCCACCTGCCAAGTCCGCAACTGGAGCCCTCTGCCCGAGCTAGCTCCTCCAAGTGGGCACCAAAGCTGAAATTTCAGAACCGAGATATCCAAGACACCGATTCGGTGGTTGCTGAGAAGGATCACTTGATGGCATTCAACCTTGCCAAGAGTGTTTGCCTTCCAGCAGACATGGAACACCACCAGCACCTGACCGAGCTAAGGGCCATCCGATCGACCACCAAATCCATGATCCTGGTAAAATGCCCTTCTTGTCTCTCAAATTTTTCAAACTTTCAGTTCGGTTTTGTCATTGATTTCTTTTCATTCGCTTCAGTCTCTTCAAAAGAGCCAAATTTCCCATCAAAAGGTGTTGGAGCTCAGGAAAACGGCTAGGCAGGCCATGGTAGAGGTCGAAGAAAGAACAACCGAACTGAAGGAGTCACAACAAAAAAACGACCGAGCTAGAGGCTGAGGTAGCTCGTCTAACCGGACTAGTTACCTCGGCTGAATCTGACAAACAGAAGGCGTTGACCGTGATGAAAGATAAGTACCTTCGTGAGTTAGTCAAGCTCGAAGGGAAAAAGGACGCCGAAATTGCTGAACTAAAGAAGAAAGTGAAGGACGCCAACGCCGAAGGTTTCAAAGAGGCGGAGGCCCTCTACATTCCACACTGTGAGGCCGCCAAGGATTTGTTCTTCAAGTGTGGCTGGAGAGGTGCTGTGGAACAGCTCGGCTGTGGGCCCGAAACCGAGGTCCACAATGCTCTTCAGTATTTCATTCCAGCCTCACTGGCGGAGTATGCTGCTGACCGTCAGAAGCAATTTCTTGAAGCGTTCGATGATGAAGAGGAAAATGAGGCAACCGAGACTCCGGTTGTTAATGAGCAAGCCAATGACCAGTCAGCTCGGTTGGAGCTAACGGTTGAAGACTTGATGACTGAAACTGTGCTTCCAATAGAGACCGAGCTCCAGACCGAGACTGTTCTGACCTCTGAAACCGGTGCTCGTGTTGATATTGATGCCGATCTGGAAGTTCTTTTCAACTGATTCTGTAATTTTCTTTTTTCTTTTGCTTTGTAACCGGGCTGCATCCCCTCCTTTGTACTTGTTCTGAATTTGATTGATGAAAAGCATCTTTTTTGCTCACCACTTATTTCGGTTTGATCTGTATGCTTGTAATGACTTTTCTATGATATTTTTGCTCCAACTGTTATCTCGATTCTGAATTCCTGTTTGAGCTTGCTTTCTAACTGCAGTTTGGCCGAGGTACTTTTATTCCGGTCCTAGGTGATCAATCTGACTAGGCCTACTCGCCAACCACTCTTTAGTCGATATACTTATTCTGGCTGAAGAGTATCAAGGGTTGGTTTAATCCAGCCAACCATTCTTCAGCCGATATACTTACTTCGGCTGAAGAGTAATAAGAGTCGGTTTAATCCAGCCAACCACTCTTCAGTCTATGTACTTACTTCGGCTGAAGAGTAATAAGAGTCGGTTTAATCCAGCCAACCACTCTTCGGCCTATATACTTACTTCGGCTGAAGAGTAATAAGAGTTGGTTTAATCCAGCCAACCACTCTTCAGCCTATGCCCTTACTTCGGCTGAAGAGTTCAAAGAGTTGGTTTAATCCAGCCAACCACTCTTCAGCCTATGCCCTTACTTCGGCTGAAGAGTAACAAGAGTTGGTTTAATCCAGCCAATCTCTAAGTTAGTTTTTCCAGCCAACTTAGAATAAAATGTTTGGTTGTTCCGACCAAACGTCCTGCAGCCTGGATCCTTATCCTGGGCTTAGGAGGGGTATTGGTTTAATCCAGCAAACCTCTAAGTTAGTTTTTCTAGCCAACTTAGAATAAAATGTTTGGTTGTTCTGACCAAACGTCCTGCAGCCTGGATCCTTATCCTGGGCTTAGGAGGGGTGTTGGTTTAATCCAGCCAACCTCTAAGTTAGTTTTTCCAGCCAACTTATAATAAAATGTTTGGTTGTTCCGACCAAACGTCCTGCAGCTTGGATCCTTATCCTGGGCTTAGGAGGGGTGTTGGTTTAATCCAGCCAACCTCTAAGTTAGTTTTTCCAGCCAACTTAGAATAAAATGTTTGGTTGTTCCGACCAAACGTCCTGCAGCCTGGATCCTTATCCTGGGCTTAGGAGGGGTGTTGGTTTAATCTAGCCAACCTCTAAGTTAATTTTTCCAACCAACTTAGAATAAAATGTTTACAATGTTCCTAACCCACTAAGACTATCTTTTACAGAAAAACAACCATGCTGAAAAGAATTGACTTGTTTTATTGAGAAAAGAAAAAATTACATATGCTTAAAAAAAAAACTAAAAATAAAATAACTTGAGATTGGCAGTGTTCCATGGCCTAGGAATTGCTTTGTCGTCCTCATCTTCTAAGTGGTATGCCCCTTTGCCTGCTAATCCGACCACTTTGTAAGGTCCTTCCCAATTAGGTCCTAGCTTGCCATCTCCCGGAACCAAGGTGTTCCCCATCACTTTGCGCAGTACCCAATCTCTGATCTTGAATTGCCTTGGGTGCACTGTTTTGTTATACTTTCTGGACAGTTCTTGTTGGTAGGAGGCGATGTGAACCAATGCTCTGTCTCTTCTTTCTTCCACAAGGTCGAGCTCCAATGCTATGGCTTCGCCGTTTAAGTCTAGATCAAAGTTTTCGCTTCGAATCGTGGGGAGGCCAACTTCCAGTGGGATTACTGCCTCCATGCCATAAGCTAAGGAGAATGGTGTTTCTCCTGCCGATCGCCGAGGTGTGGTGCGGTAAGCCCATAAAACATGAGGGAGTTCTTCTGCCCACTTGCCTTTTGCTCTTTCTAACCTTTTCTTCAATCCATCTAAGACGACCTTGTTTGATGCTTCTGCCTGACCATTTGCTTGGGGATATGCCGGTGTAGAATTGTAGAACTCTATCTTATATTCTTCACAAAAGCCTCTGAAAATTCTGCCGTCGAACTGAGTGCCGTTGTCTGAGATTAGTGCTTTTGGTATGCCAAATCGAGTGATGATGTTCTGCCAAACAAACTTCTTCACATCTTTTTCCTTGATTGAGGCCAAGGCTTCTACTTCCACCCACTTTGTGAAGTAGTCGGTTGCTACAAGGAAGAACTTCATGTTGCCTGGTGCTGTTGGAAGTGGTCCCACTATGTCTAAGCCCCACATTGCGAAGGGCCATGGGCTAATGAAAGGTAGAAGTTCTCTGGCAGGTTGGTGTATTTGGTGTGCAAACTTCTGACACTTCTCGCATTTTTTGACATACTTTTCTGAATCCGCTTGCATGTATGGCCACCAATATCCTTGCGAAATTGCTCTGTATGCTAGTGATCTTCCTCCTTGATGGCTTCCGCATACGCCCTCGTGTATCTCGAATAAGAATGCTTCCACTTTGCTAGGGTGGACGCACTTTAGGTAGGGTCCTGAGAATGATTTTTTGTACAATGCCAAAGATGGGGAGAGCCAAAATCGCTGCGACTTTGCTCTTATTCTATTGGCCTCTTTCTTTTCTTCCGGTAAGATGCCTTCTTTCAAGAACAATATAATGGGATCCATCCAAGAAGGGCCTAGATCGGCACAATATACCTCTTCTGCTTCTGGGTCTTCAATGCTTGGTCTAGGCAGGTAGTCGATCAGTAGTGGATGAGGGATGGAGGTATCTGCCATTGAGGCGAAGCCTGCTAGTTCATCTGCTCTGCTGTTTTCCTCCCTACCGATCTGTTCTATCCTCACCACTTCAAACTTCTTGATCTCTGTTCTGACCAGCTCTTGGTACTTGGCCATTCTGTCATCTTTTGCTTCATAGTCGCCTGAAATTTGGTTCACCACCAGCTGTGAGTCGCTGTACACCATTAGTTCGGTGGCCTTCATGTAGAATGCTGATTTGAGACCTGCAAGAAGCGCTTCGTACTCCGCTTCGTTGTTTGACGCTAGGAAGCCAAGGTTGACTGCCTGCTCCACTACTAGGCCGTCTGGAGAGATGAGGACTATGCCAAGTCCTGCTCCATGCCGGTTGGATGCTCTATTCACGAAGAGCTTCCACATTTCCCCGACGAACAACTTCTAGCAAGTGGAGGGATCAGATGATGCCTTGGGGTCTTCCATGTTGCTGGTGTCTTTTTCTTCATGGTTCATGCCTGCAGTCTGCCCCTCGCCATCTAGTTGTACCAAGTCTTGTTTTGTTGGTGAGTCTTGACTTGGTGTAGCATGGTTTGCTTCTTCCTTCCTTACTTTACTCTGGTCTGCCTTGGGACCTGACTAAGTAACCAGCATCAGGGGTTGCGTTATTCCGGCGTCAACTTCCATCCCTAGTTCGGTTGTTTTAGTCAGGTCGACTGGGCAGATATGATGACTTCCTGGGGTGAATTCTGTGACAAAGTCTGCCAAGGCTTGTGCTTTTATTGCGGTTCTGGGTTGGAACTTGATGTCGTATTGCCTCAGCTCAACTGCCCACTTCAAGATTCGTCCAGAGAAGTTAGCCCTTTCAAAGAGAGCTTTCAATGGAAAGGCTGTGAAGACAACTATGGTGTGGGTGTGAAAGTAATGCGACAACTTTCTTGAGGCCATCATCAAGGCTAGGGCCAGTTTTTCTAGTGGCAAGTACCTTGTTTCGGCGCCCAGTAATGTCTTGCTGACATAATAGATGGGTAGATGTTGGATTCCTTCTGCACGGACCAATACTGCGCTAATTGCGTGCTGTGAGACTGCCAGGTACAGGAAGAGTTCTTCTCCAGGAATTGGGGTTACAAGTAGTGGTGGAGAAGACATGTATTCCTTCAAGCTTTCCAGAGCTCGGTCGCATTCGTCGTCCCACTCAAACTTGGCCTTTAGAGCATGGAAGAATGGTCGTAGTCTGTCTGATGACCGGCTTATGAACCGATTGAGCTCAGCTGCCATGCCGGTGAGATGCTGCACTTCTTTAACTGAGTTAGGCCTTTCCAGATCCTGAATTGCCTTGATCTGAGATGGGTCTGCCTCAATACCCCGGTTGGTCACCAGGAAGCCCAGGAATTTGCCTGATCCTACACCGAATGCACACTTCGACGCGTTGAGGCATAACTTGTGCTTCTTTAGGATTTCAAACATCTCACCTAGGTCCTTGAGATGGTCATTCTCATCTTTGCTCTTGACTACCATATCGTCGATGTAAGCCTCCATTGTTCTGCCTAACAACGGTTCAAACATCTTGGTGACCATTCTCTGGAATGTTGCCCCCGCGTTTTTTAGGCCAAAGGGCATGACCTTGTAGCAGTATAGACCTCTTGGAGTTGTGAAGGATGTCACTTCCTGATCTGGTTCGTGCATGGCAATTTGATGGTAGCCTCTGTATGCATCCAGAAATCTAAGTCGGTTGTGCCCCGCCGTTAGGTCCACTAGTTGATCTATCCGTGGTAGAGGAAAGCTGTCTTTTGGGCATGCCTTGTTGACTGTTTTGTAGTCGACGCAGACACGCCACTTGCCATTCTTCTTTGGTACCACCACTGTATTGGAGATCCATCTTGGGTAGTTCACCTCTCTAATTGCTCCTGCCTCCAGCAGGTTTCCTACTTCTTCTGCCACTATCTCGGCGTGGTGGAGTGCCGATCTGCGTGTGCACTGAATGATTGGTCTGGCAGATGGGTGGACATTGAGTTGGTGACAGATGAAGTTGGGATCAATGCCTGGCATGTTGTATGGTGTCCAGGCAAACACTTCGATATTAGAGGTCAAAAATTCCAAGACCTCTAATCTCTCAATGCTGGATAACGACGAACCGAGCAAAAAGAACTTATCCGGGTTCTTTTCATCTATTCTTACCTCTACCAAGTCTTCCACCGCTTTCTGATTAGCTGCTTTGCCGACATCTGCGAACAGTTCATTGCTCTTAGGTTCTTCCACCGAATGAACGTATCCTTTGGCAGCGCGGCTGCCATTCACCGTGACAAAGCATTGCTTGGACATAATCTAATCTCCATAGACCTCTTCAATTACACCGGTGTCGTTGGGGAACCGCATTACTTGGTGGTAGGATGACGCCACCGATAGAAAGGCATGCAGCCATGTTCTGCCCAAGATGATGTTATAAGTGGAGGGGACTTTTAATACCCAGAACTCCACTTGCTTCGTCATACTTCCTGCTTTGACTGGGAGGATTATTTTACCGACGGGCCATTCTGGCATGGAGTTGAATCCAATCAGGGGAGATACGGTAGGCGCCAAGTCTTTATCTTGTAACTTCAACTGTTTGAATGTTTCGTAGTACATTATTTCACATGAACTACCCTGGTCAATCAGAATCCGCTTGACGTCAAAATCCTTGACTCGTAGGGTGACGACCAGGGCATCATTGTGAGGGCAATATATCCTTGCCAAGTCTTTATCTGAAAAAGACATGACGTTCGTGGCCTCTGTCTTCCCCTTCTTGGTGGTTGGTTGGGCACTTAGTACCTCTCTTAAGTGCTCACCCTTTTTGATTGATCCTCTGAGTTCGTATACACGCTCAGGTTCAAACACCCCATGTATCACATTGATCACACCTTGAGGTGGGGCGTCGATTGGCATCCTGTTGGGGTTATTGTGGTCCTGGGGGGCTGGTTGCGTCCCTCCTTCAATGTATTTGTCCAGGTGACCTGCTGAAACCAACTCCTCCAGGTACTGTCTCAATGGCGTGCAATTTTCAGTGCGGTGCCCCTTTTCTTTGTGGAAGGTGCACCGTGACCTTTCGTCATAGTCCTTCTGAGCCTCTCCTAGCTTAGCTGGCCATCTGACGAAAGGCTCATCGTGTATTTCACTTAGAATTCAGTAGATCGGTTTTTTGAATACCGTGGTTATGGCAGTGCGGACTCTCAACCATCTTTTATCCTGGTCTTCTCCATTGTCTCTTCTGCCGCGTCCGTTTCTGTTCGGGCGGTCTATCGCGTTGACCTTTGTTGAGGTCTTTTTCTCCGGTATTACGGTCGTGCCAGACTTTGTTTTGGCGCGGGCGCCATCCTCTTCCACCCTAATGTGTTGATGCACTCTTTCCATCAGGGCCTCCATGGTGAGGGGTGGCGTCATGGTGATCGAGTCCCTTAGTCTGTTGCTGACTGGAAGGCCTCTTTTGTACTGTGCAATGGCGAGATTGGTGGGGCAGTCCCCAATCTGGTTAAAGGTCTCCCAGTAGCGACTATTGTAGGATCTTAAGGTCTCCTTGTCGCCCATGTCGATGGAGAGTAGTTGGTCGATCTCCACCGGGGTTTTAGTGTTTGTTCTGAACCTGGTTACAAACGCTTCCGCCAATTGCGCCCAGGAGGCTATGCTGCCTTCCGGAAGTTTTTCGAACCAAGTCAAGCCTAGGTCGCCAAGGCTAGATGGGAAGAGGATGCACATCAAAGCCTCGTTTCGCCGGTACACAGCCATGACCTGGCGAAAGTGGCTCAGGTGCGAATAGGGGTCCGTCTTTCCCTCATATGTAGTGAATTTGGGCTGAAGGAAGCCTGAAGGTAAGGGCGCGTTCTCAATTGTCGGAACAAACGGCGAAGTCTGCAGCCTTGCTAATGCTTTGTCCGTTGGTTCGTAGGCAGGGCGCGGTATTGGCATTCCAACCTCGACGCTTCCATGCGATCGAGGAGCCAACCACTGTAAGGCAGACACTCTGTGTGGATCGCGTGCCCTGGCGTCCTCCTTCCATCGTGCCTTCTCTTCGAGCACGGTGCGTAAGTCGGATGATCTGGGCAACTCCGTCTGTCTGGATCTTGTTTGGTGCGTATGTGAAGGCCAATAAGTGCTCCCTTCCGTGTATGACCTTTCAGATCTCGTCATCTCAGACCTGGAGTGACGAGTTCTGGAAGGCCTGGATTGAGTATCGCCTGTCCTGAGGCTTTTACTCTCTGCTTGGGATGGTGTGGTATTCCTACCACGACCTTCCGAGTGGCGAGGGGGCGTCTTGCTTATGCGCCCCTCTCATGTCGCCACTTGTTTTCCCTTCATCTGGCGCTTTAGAGATTCCATGTCCGCCGCCATTTGTCGTATTAACTCGTCCTGTTCCTTGACGCGATCTTCCAAGGCTTGAGGGTCAATCCTCCGCCTTTGTCTCTCTAGACTCCATGAACGAGAGTGACCAGGGCTGTTAGTCCGCCTTTTTCCCCTTGTATCCCTCCTGGGATTCTGTCGTTGTGGCTCCAAATCTGCCATAGGTGGGATGAGAGGTAGACCTTTGCGCCTCGCACCCCCTTCTGGCGTTTGTCCGTCGATGGCGGACTGTGGTAAATCTTCGTTGTGCGCCATTGATCCTTAAGAGGAAAAGCTTGATCAAGAGGTTTTGTTCTTGTCTGAATTCCCACAGACGGCGCCAATTGTACGGGAAAGAAATAAACCTTCTCGTATAATCCTGTTGATCAAGTCTGCGCTCCTCCGTACGACGTCGTTCTACTACCTGAAAATACAAACGTGAGCTGGCCGGCGGGTGTGTGCCGGAAACCTCTCCAATTCCTAAGTCAACCAACTAGACAAATTAGACAAAAGCTCTGTATATTCGAGAATCAAAGTTGCGTTACCTCCATAGGTGATGTTTGTGAGCTTTTATAGGTTTTGCGTGGCACAATCCTAGTAGGACTTTTACTCCTCTATGCAGAGTCCTTCTAGGATTCATACTCCTGAAGGATAATGCTTATCCTTCAACACCCCCCTCACTGCTTAAACCAAGTGAAATGGTTCTTCCATGGCCAGCCTACCATACGACCGAAGTAATCACGACTATGCTTAGCCGAACTATACCTAGTTCGGTTCTCTGCCCATAGTTTTCCACAAACCATGGTATGCCCAAAACCGAACTATCTTTTATCAAGGTTTAGACCGATCTAGTTTCACTGCGCCATGACCGGTATAAGTTCAAAGCATCCTTAAACCGGTCTAACTACAAAGCGTCCTTCAGCCGGACTAACATCAAGAGTCCCTCGGACCGGTCTACCTTCTGAGCTTGAGACCGGGCTAACTTTAAGCCTCTTCAAGACCGGAGTAACTTTATGACCTCTTTACTCAGCCCTTCGTACTGAGGCCCAATAAAGGCCCAGCTCGGCCCAATTCGCGTATAAATTACCCTCTCAATAAATAAAAACCATCTATAAATAAAATTATAAGTCAAGTTCCACCATGGTGACTCATCATCGTCGCTGGTTCGTCAAACCCAAAAAAAAAAAAGCGATCGAAATTCAGGAGGAAACGCGAGAAGTTTGGAATGAAATTTTTTTCCCAAGAAACGCTGTGCATGTGTGTGCTCTGTATTGTGGTTTGTTTTTTTGGTTTTGTAAGGGTTATGTTGTGTGGTGGGTTATGTATGCCCATATGTGGTATTAACCATGGTTAGATGTGTGGTTAGCCTCATGTGCATGACATTGGTTAGGCTTGTATGGTTGGGCCACTCAAAAATGTATTAAATTGTATAAAAATATATAAAATTATATTAAAATTTTAATTTTTTTGATATTAAGGTACAAGTTCTTAAGGTGTGTGTGTTAATTTGCCTAGGTGTGGTTTCTTTGTGGGTCCCTCTTATTTCTCGTCACTAAAAAAAAAAAAATACAAATTCTTTTTAAATTGAAAAATAGTATGCTTATAAAATTTGTATACATAATCAAATTATAAGCATAATTATGAGTGTTTTTATTAAAAATAAAAGAATCACAATAAATCATATTATTTTTATGAAAATTTTATACAAAAATTGTGATTATATATCATTTACTCTTTTAAATTTGGTCATGTACTCTTTTGAATTATGTTTAACTTGATGGTAAACTTTAATAATGGACTGCTTATAATGTCTATTGAATTTTTTTTTTTTTTTTTTTTTTTGGGGGGGAGGAAATATCTAGTGTAGAAACTTGTAAATGACTAAGGGGTCTTTTAGGAACACACTAAAAAAGTCAATTTTTTGGCTTTTTATCTTTTTTAGCTAAAAAGTCAACTTTTTTACCCAAAACAACCCAATTTTTTGTCAAAAAAACTATCAAAAAAGTCAAAAAGTCAAAAAATTAGTTTTTTATTAACTTCCCAAAACACTCCTAAATATCTCAGCGCCAACTCAACCCCTATACAAAGGGGTGCTTTGGAAAAATGGTTAAAAACTGACTTTTTAGCTATTTTATGTGAAAGGAAGTGGGTTAAAAGTTGAGAAGTGGCTTTTAACCCACTTCCCAAAATAGGCCAAAATGCTTATTTTGAGGGTTTAGGGGATGGTTTATGAAAAATGATTGACAGCTCTAAAAAATGAATTCTAAGGAACTTTAATTGTGATGGGTCCCACTGTGATATGATGTTTTGTATTTGTTTTTTTTTTTTTTTGCCTTGCCAAATAAGTAGAGCTCTATTATTAGAACTTTATATCATCACTCATGGTTTATTTATGTTTGGGTGTGTATGTATGTGCATATGTGGTATTAACTATGGTTAGATGTGTGGTTGAGTTAGGCTCATATGATGTGGATGAGTCTGTCTTTAAAAAAAATGTGATGTGCATGAGGTTGGCAAGGCGGTGGAGTTATCAATGTAATGTGATGAAGTAGACAATTTGAACAATGCTTTGGCAAACCTTGGAGCCAGTCAACAGGAACATCTATATTGGAGCCACCTAGCTCTATACTTTCTCTTCTTATTATTGATATGGTGAATGCTAATGCTAATTCTAGAAGGGATTCCTATGAATCAAAAAAAAGAAAAAAAAAAAAAGTACAATGCTTTGGCCAGCTTTTATTTATTTATTTATTTATTGAACTGGTATATAATTCCTAAGGCTTACAAAGCAGAAGAGGAATTGTTTTTCTAAATTTCCTCATTAAAATTGTTATGATCACTTTTGATGGAAACTTCATTAATGGACCATCTTTAAGGTCTAGTGTATTCTAGAGATTTATAAAATTACTAAAATGTTCCCGTTCCATATTACCAAATTTAACGTAAATAAAAGAAAATAACATACTATATTGTCATTTAGGTAAGGTCAACAATCAATTAGCAAAATATGAAACTCATACCACAAATCAAGTGATTTTTTAGATATTCCTTTTTTTAAAATTTGTAAATTAATTGTAATGTTTAGACTAAGCTAAAAAGAAATTAAAAGATTAGTTGGGAGTTTAAATCCAACTCAATCCCTTATCATCTTTGAGAAAAGTCTGGAACTCATAGTTTTTGACATGGGAAGGCCCATAAAGGTTATAGTCCATAATTTAGGGCCCAATACATATCCCAAATACTTGAGCCCAGCATTGCTGAAGCCCCATGTAGCAATAAGAACCAATGACATCAAGACACATGGTAAGAGAAGGGCAAACAACGTCAGCAGACAAAGATCTGCAAAGTTATTGCCACGGCACATCGCCATTAATGAGGCCCCCTTACAACATTTATTGCGATAACCCCTCTCCGTCGGGACGGCACGCCCTCACCCTGAACAAGAGAAGCTACAGCATAGACTTTCGGCCAAGGTGACAGGTCGGAAGGGACAACGAAATGATTACCAGAGGATATAAGCAGACGTTGAAGACAAAAAGAAGGTTAAGATTTTCTATCTCTAATCTATTTCTACAATCCACTTCTCTTTCTAACTTGTTCGTCGGAGGGTTCGCTAGGGGACTCCCTGTTCCCCGTTGAACTCTTGTGTAGGTTCTCTGGTGGGCTTGATCACTCAGATACCAGTTGGGGAAGCGTGGATCAGTCCGACCCGTCCAAGTCTCTTGTAGTATCATCAGTTGGCGCCGTCTGTGGGAACTTCTTACTTCACGCGCCAGTTGTGCTCATTGTCGCCGGAGGCCCTTCCCCAATGACCCATTTCCTACCACCTGCCAAGGTGTATGGTCACGACTAGATCCATGGCTTCTCACCCCAATGTTCCCTATCATCAAGCCAACCCCCCCAATCCAAATAACCCACCACTGTATTTCACCGAGCTCACCAACAGCATTGATCGCTTGGCCAAGCAAAACCAAGCCCTGATTAATGCTCTTCTCCAAAGAAACCTTCCTATGCCTCCTCCACCACCTCTAGATATTCCCTCCAACCAAGAACGAGCCCCGAGCCATACTATCCTGCAGCCTAATCCACCCAACTTGGAAGGCTTATAACCCTCTCCCCCAGGTATAAACCTGCCACCCTCGGGGCCCACAGCCATTGATCCCGGCACCGACCCCTGAAGGAGAGGCCAGCAGCGTCCAGCCTCCGCTGCCCTCCGGTGGTGACAACATCCCTCTCTGGGATGCAGAACTCCGAGCCATGAAGCTCCAGCTCCAAGGGGTCATGCAGAACATACAGCATAAACCATCTACCACAGCCAACTCCCCATTTGTTGCTTCCATCAGGGACAAACCTCTACCTCCCAAGTTCAAAATGCCCACCATCGACTCTTTTGACGGTACGACAGACCCAGTCGACCACTTGGAGACCTACAGAACCCTTATGATCCTCCATACATTCCCTGACGAAATTATGTGTCGGGCTTTCCCTGTGACACTCAAGGGGTCAGCTCGACTTTGGTTTAGTCAGCTGTCGGCGGACTCTGTCTCCACCTTTCAGCACCTCAGTGACTCCTTCCTCAGCCATTTCATTGGAGCTCAGCGCCAGCGACGTCCGGCAACCCAACTCCTCAACATCCGTCAGACCGAGGGAGAGTCGCTGCGCAGTGTCATTACCCGCTTCAACACTAAAGCCTTGCAGGTAGCGGAAAACGATGACCAAGTCATCCTTACAACTTTCATGGCCGGTCTGCGGTCATCTGACTTCCTCTTCTCCCTCTCAAAAAACCTCCCGACCTCCATGGCAGCCCTACTCTCCAAAGCCCAAAAATACATGAACGCCGAAGATTCCCTAGCCGCTCGCCAAGACCCTGCAGCCAAAAACCCCACCACCAGGGAGAAGAGAAAGGATTCAGATACCAGAAACACCCAATACAATAACCGAACACCTCATTATACCGACCGACCCCCCCGAGCCGACCGGCCGTCACCTGTCCCACCGCCCGGCCGGTTCGAGCGGTACACACCCCTTAATTCACCCATGGAACAAGTCCTCAATCAGATCCAGCGTGACTACCCCCTAAAATGGCCCCAACCATTACGGACTCCTTCTAATCGGAGAGACCAGTCCAAATACTGCCATTTTCACTAGGACCATGGCCATAACACCGAAGAGTGTGTTAACTTCAAAGATCAGGTCGAGGGCTTGATTCGTTAAGGTCGTCTCAGTCGATTCAAGGAAACTCGCCCTCAGCAGAGACAACGAACTGAACCCATCAGAAACAACCGCCGGCACACCCCTCCCCGACAACCAGCACAACCTAACCAAGGTCATGATCGCCCTTCACAGCAACCTTGGGCACAAGGTAACCCCGCCCCACCTATTGGAGAAATCAGAGTTATTTCTGGCGGGCTTGCTTGTGGAGGACCATCCCGCTCGGCCCAGCAGGCAGAACTCAGAAAAATAAGGCAGGGCTCAGACAAAGAAGTTGCCACATTGGACCGACCCTCCAAACAGCCTAAGCAGTGGACCGAGCCTATCACCTTTACAGACGCCGACTGCACAAGCATCCGTTACCCCCATGACGACCCTCTCGTCATCTCCGCCTTCCTCTCCAATTACAAGGTCAGACGGGTTCTTGTCGACAATGGCAGTTCTTCAGACATCATCTTCCTCAATTGCTTCCACCAGCTCAAGATCGGGGAAGAAAGTCTGTCCCCTCTCCAAACCCCTTTGGTCGGTTTCACGGGCGATCGGGTGACCTCCATTGGCTCCATCGATCTTCCCATCACAATCGACGAGTACCCTCGACAGACCACAAAGTTGCTCACCTTTCTTGTGGTCGACTACCCCTCTACCTACAACATCATCCTTGGACGCACCACCCTAAATGCTTTCCAAGCTATCACATCCACTTTCCACCTTGCCATCAAGTTCCCCACCGATCTTGGGATCGGCACAGTGAGGGGAGAACAGACCGTGGCCAGAGAACGTTATGTCGCCTCATTTAAAGAAGTCAAGCTCAGGGAGGCTATGATCATTGAAGGACTTGATGTCAGAGACGAGGACGAGCTAGTCAGAGGGGAACCAGTGGAAGAGCTTGTTGAGGTCCTCATCGATCCCACTAACCCGGCCAAAACTGCCAAGATCGGCAGCCAACTATTCTCCCAGGCCAAGGCCGACCTTACCACCCTCCTGATTGAGCACAACGATATATTTGCATGGACCCACTTCGATATGCCGGGTATTGACCCCTCTTTCACCACACACCGTCTCAGCATTGAGCCCCATTTCCGACCTATTCGCCAGAAACAACACATCTTTCACCCGTAGCGTAATAACCTTATTGCTTCTGAAGTAGATAAGCTCCTTGAAGCACAGTTCATCACAAATGTGGACTACCCTAGATGGCTGTCGAATGTGGTTTTGGTTCGTAAAAATAATGGTAAGTGGCGGCTTTGTGTCGACTACTCCGACCTCAACCGAGCTTACCCCAAATACAGCTATCCTCTCCCTTGCATAGATTTGCTAGTTGACGCCACGGCCGGTCATCAAATGCTCAGCTTCATGGATGCCTTCTCTGGGTACAACCAAATTCTGATGCACCCGTCTAATCGGGAACATACCTCATTCATCACCGACCGAGGTACCTACCATTACCGTGTGATGCCGTTTGGGTTGAAAAATGCTGGGGCCACCTACCAACGGTTAGTCAATGCTGTCTTTCATCACCAGATAGGCCGAAACATGGAAGTATATGTCGACGACATGCTAGTCAAGAGCAAGCTCTCCATTGATCATCTAGCCGACCTGCGAGAGACCTTTGCCACCCTATGAAAGTACCAAATGAAGCTCAATCCGGAGAAATGCGTCTTCGACATAGAATCTGGGAAGTTTTTGGGTTTCATGGTCAGTCAGCGGGGCATTGAAGCTAACCCTGAAAAGATCAAGGCCTTGATTTAAATGCAGTCTCCCAGAACGGTTAAAGAGGTTCAGAGGCTTACTGGCCGAGTGGCCGCCCTCAACCGCTTCATTTCCCGCGCAACGGATAAGTGCCTCCCCTTCTTTAAAGTTCTTCGGCAAACTTTTGAGTGGACGGCCGAATCCGAAGAGGCCTTTCAGCAGTTGAAGCAGTGCATGGCCAACCCCCCCTCATTTCTCAGGCAATCACGGGCGAACCCCTCTTCCTCTATTTAGCCGTGTCAAACACCGCAGTCAGTGCAGCTCTTATCAGGGAAAACAGCTCTATCCAACGGCCAGTCTACTACATCAGTCGGGCTCTTAGAGGAGCGGAACAAAATTACCCACTGTTAGAAAAAATGTCCTTGGCTTTGGTCACCGCCTCCAGACGGCTCCGTCCTTACTTCCAAGCCCATTCCATAGTGCTCATCACTGACCAACCATTGAAGAAGATAATGCAACAACCAGAGCTTTCTGGTAGACTTATGCAGTGGTCAGTCGAACTCAGCCAGTTTGACATCTCCTACAGGCCTCGGACAGCGATTAAAGGGCAGGCTGTTGCCGATTTCATTCTGGAATTCACTAATCCCACTCCAACCACAGCTCCTCCGCCTCCACCAACCTCTATCGAGCCAGAAGACCCCCACTCTTGGACCCTCAACGTCAATGGATCATCCCGCAAGGAAGGTAGTGGGGCTGGCCTCATCCTCACCACCCCCGACGGTGGATATTTCAAGTGTGCTCTCCGTTTCCTATTTGATGCAAGCAATAATGAGGCTGAATATGAGGCATTGATTGCAGGTCTTCGCCTTGCCAGAGACATTGGTGTCAGCCATATCCAAGTGTTCAGCGATTCCCAGCTCATCGTCGGGCAAATCACGGGGGAATTCGATGCCAAGGACGATTCCATGTGGGCTTATAGGGATATTGCACTCCCCCTCGCTCGCCTCTTTAATAATTTCCACATCAAGCACATCTCTCAAGCGGAAAACTCCAAAGTAGATGAAATGGCTTAGTTGGCTTTGACAGACCAGTCAGACCTCAGCCACGGTGTCCGCCTCGAGTACTTGGCCCACCCTGCTTGTAACGTCCTCAAAATAAACCCATAAATCATACATTCGTGACATCCATAAACATATTTCCATTCATCAGAGTACTTAATCCAAAGGTATTACATGTTGACAACAAAAGTAAATGCCCTACGGGCTTAAAACTTTCCAAGCCAACACTTGGTTACAAAAAGAGAGTACTAACTCACAACACAAAATAAGCCCTTGGCTTGAATTACATATAATACACAAAATAATTACAAAAGTAAGCCTTCAGCTTCTAAAACCTCCCAAACTAAGTCCTTGGAGGCGGCATATCACCTGCACCTGAAAATGATGTCCCATATAGGGTGAGCCAACGCCCAGTAGAGATATGCTAAACATAATATGAACAATGACTAAAACATGAGCATTCGATAAATGTTAACGCTAGTCAACCAACTTACAACACCATTCAATCCCACGACAAATATGTCCATGTTCATTTTACTTAACAATTTCGATTTATAAATATGGCTCAGAACCTGGTCAAACAATTTGAATGAGATTACATCTCTTATTAAAACATTTCCTTTATCCACAATTCATTTCCAAATGAGATAACACTCATATCAAAACACTTCCATATTTCACAATAGATACACATATTTGTTGTATCAATGTCATATTAAAACACTTCCATACTTCATAAATGATACACAGATTTGCTGTATCAATGGAGTCCATCCCCTATCTCCTCCCAAATAACATCCGGTTTAGGAGTCCATCCCTTATCTTCCCCTAAACTGTGGAGTACATCCCTATCTCCTCCCACACAAAACAATGTATATAAACAACTATCATATACACGATCAATCAATACACAGATTCGATGTATTATTCCACCCGTCATATTCAACGACATATTCAACGTGATTAGTTTCAGTTTTCCCTAATCAATATACAGTGTCTACAACAATCACGACTATCCTCCACCGATAGCCCAAAGCAATTATTTCTAAACAGATAATAAATGCATCAACAGAGAAATTATCAATATTTTCAAAAGTGAGTGATTAATCAATCCAACTCCACCATTCTTTCTCATAACTTCCCAATTCCACTATTTGACAATGAAAGTCATTAATTACACTAATGACCTAATGAAAACCCAAATATGGCATTTCCCCCATTTCTCCCAATATTGACCCAAAGGTCCAAATATTATCAATAGACCTCAATAACTTCATTTTGAGGCTCAAGTACACATATATAGTTCAATGGAATGAAAAACCCTCTTTTTACACTTTAAGGTTTGAAACCCTAACTCCCAAACTTTCCCAACTACAACATTACATCAAAATGACTACAAGCTCATGTCAAAGACCATAAATATGAGTAGTTATCCCTACCTCAAAAGATGAGACCAAATGTGATGATGGAGAATTTCCAAAGTGCTCCAAACTTCAAGATTTTCGGATCAAAATGAAGAGCTAGCCAAACCCCACACTTTTTACAAAGGGACAAGGCTAGAAACACACTAGAACTAGATCAAACCTTAGAGAGAAGGTGAAATGTAGTGAGAGAAGCTCTCGAAATAGGGTTTTGAAAAGTAAGAGAGAGAGTGAGAGTTGAAAAAGTAATCTAAAATGACCCAGCTGCCAACTGATATATGTATGACCCGCTCGAGCGTCGAATAGGACGCTCGAGCGTCGAATACAAAAACTAGACCCGCTCGAGCGCAATGATACCTGCTCGAGCGCCAAGACACAACTGCAAAACTCCACCTGCTTGAGCGCAAAGGAACACCCGTTCGAGCTTAGATTACACTCTTCCAGTACTTTTACAGACATCGGACATCCACTCGAGCGCAATGATACCCGCTCGAGCGTAAGAAAATCCGCTCGAGCGTGAAAAACATATCTGCAGTATTTTTGCAGACGGACAAACTACTGAAGGGATGCAAACTCCGCTCGAGCGCAAGAAGACCCGCTCGAGCAGATCACTAAAAACCTGGGCAACAAGAGTTGGGACAAAAGCTCAACCAACTTGTTCGAAACACGCCCAAGACAATTCTAAACTCCAATCCAAAGCATTAACGGACAGAAATGAAATACAGATGACAACAACCCTCAGCGGAAATGAGTCCGGAATACAGTAAATAAGGAAGGGAAAACCGGGATCCCTTTAACATTTCCCCAAACCAGCAGCAAGTCTACTTCCTCCAAAATGAACCTATCCCCTGGGTGTCCGACATCTTTCTATTTTTGACAATGGGGGAACTGCCAGATGACAAACAGCAGGCCGCCAAAGTCAGGGCCCCGGTCGTCCAATTACATTCTTGTCGATGGTCTTTTGTACAAAAGGGGCTTTTCACGCCCATACCTGAGATGCCTTAATCCTGCTCAGGCAACCTACGTGATGAGAGAAGTCCATGAAGGCGTATATGGCAATCATTTGGGTGATAGGTCCCTAGCCCACAAAATACTTCGCACTGGTTATTTTTGGCCTACTCTTAATCAAGATATGATAGACTTCGTGCTCAAATGTGATAAGTGCCAACGTTTTGCCAACATCCCTCATGCTCCTCCCACAGAATTGATCACACTCTGCAGCCCTTACCCATTCGCCAAATGGGGGATCGACTTGATTGGCCCGTTGCCCATTGGCCGGGGGCAAACCAAATTCGCCATTGTCGCCATCGATTACTTCACTAAATAGGTGGAAGCAGAACCCCTTGCCACAATTACCGAGCGGAACACAACCAGATTCATCTGGCAGTCGATCATCTACAGATTTGGCATCCCTCAAGCCATCGTCTCCGACAACGGTAAATAATTTGACAATGCCAAGTTCAGGAAATTTTGTGCCGAGCTTCAAATCCAGCCATGTTTCTCCTCCCCAGGCCATCCCCAAGCCAATGGCCAAGTTGAAGTCACCAACCGTTCTCTTCTGAAGATCATCAAAACTAAGCTGGAAGTTGCTAAGGGACTCTGGGCTGAGGAATTACCAAATGTACTTTGGGCCTACCACACTACCTCCCGAACTCCCACTGGGGAGACCCTCTTTTTCTTAACATACGGCGCTGAGGCAGTCATCCCAGTGGAAATCGGTCTGTCTACCCTAAGGGTTCTACATCCCAATCCAGAACTAACTGAAGAGCTGCGTCGGGCATACCTTGACCTAATTGAAGAGCTCTGAGAAACCACTGCAGTCAGACGCGCCTCATATCAATAGAAAATGAGAGCTCACTACAACTGCAGAGTCCGACCGAGGGAGTTCGCCGTGGGGGACCTTGTTTTGCGCGAAGTAACCCTCGCCACCAAGAATCCGGCTGAGGGCAAGCTGGCACCCAAATGGGAAGGACCTTATGTTGTTAAAGCCAGACCTCGTCCGGGCACTTACCGACTTCAGGACATGGAGGGCCGAGATCTCCCCCACCCATGGAACGCCGAGCACTTGAAGCGTTACTTTCAATAATTTTCCATTCTTGTATTGATCAGTTATTGTATTTTCTTCTTGGCTATTTACACACTTGAATGTTTTTGTTCTTCTCTCACATGATGTAAATTTCTGATCACATGGGCTACACTTTAATGACAACAAACTTATATCTCAGTTATCTGTGTGGTATTCCAATAACGCTTTGATCAAAGCCTCAGCCAGACTGAGCATGAAGAGCTCGGCCAGACCAAGTTACTTAAAGCCTCAGGTAGACTGAGCATGAAGAGTTTGGCCAGACCGAGTTACTTAAAGCCTCAGCCAGATTGAGCATGAAGAGCCCGGCCAGACCGAGTTACTTAAAGCCTTAGCCAGACTGAACATGCAAAGCCTCAGCCAGACTGAGCATGCAAAGCCTCAGCCAGACTGAGTGACTTAAAGCCTCAGCCAGACTAAGCATGAAGAGCTCGGCCAGACCGAGCCACTTAAAGCCTCAGCCAGACCGAGTATGAAGAGCTCGGCCAGACTGAGTTAGTTAAAGCCTCAGCCAGACTGAGCATGCAAAGCCTCAGCCAGACTGAGCATGCAAAGCCTTAGCCAGACTGAGTGACTTAAAGCCTCAGCCAGACTGAGTGACTTAAAGCCTCAGCCAGACTAAGTGACTTAAAGCCTCAGCCAGACCGAGTTACTTAAAGCCTCAGCCAGACTGAGCACGAAGAGCTCAGCCAGACTGAGTTACTTAAAGCTACCAAATTACTTGAAGAATCAGTTAATCACAGCTTAACCCAAACTGAGCGCGAATGCGGAGCTCGGTCAAGGCCATCCATATAAACTTCATGGTTATGGCATAGTGGCCATACTTAGTCAAATTCCAGGTCGATGTTTTTACAACACTCTTTACGTTTTTTCTTCTTGACTTTCATTTCCCAACTTAATGTTTCATTTATCAACACCCTTACGCCGTGATTTAAAAATTTCACTCTTGGGGACCCTTACAAGCCAGACTGACTCCATCTTTGGGTCATGATTTGAACCTTCAAACTTTTTAACATTCTTACATTTTGAGCTTCACAATGATTTGTACACAAGCAATTACATTTTTAACATCCTTACATTCTTACAGTTTGTGCAAGTCACCATTCTCATTCATTGCAGAATTACACACACACAAAAAACAGTATGCCAAACACAATTCATAATTTTATTCATTCACAAACTTGTACATAAGTTTATTACAGCAATTCAAAAAAAAAAAAAAAACCAAAACTCTGCGTAAAACCTTTCTCCACCCCACTCACTCCTCTTCACTTGCGATGAGATCTTCTTCTTCAACGCCCTCGTCTAGGGAGGTCTGGGCCACGTCAGCTTCGTCGATCTTGACACTATTAAAGTCTAAGTCTGGGAACAACTCTTCAGCTTTACGCTTGAACATCTTCCACCCACTGTCCCAGAACTCAGCCATTTCGTGTTTGTAGAAGTCTGACTGCTGGAAGCTCTGGATTACTTCTTCTTCACTCCTTCCCCCAGCGGTCGCCCTCGACGGGCCAGCCCCCCCAGACCCTTCTCTCGCGAGGTGGCGGGCGATCGTAGCATCGATAGCCATCTGAAAGTCAGCAGACCCCTTGAACTGCTCTACTGCTGCGATGCACAGATCGGGGTATGCTGCCCTCTCTGAGGCTGACTTGGTTTTCTCCTCCCCCAACTCCTTCTCCAGCGCTGCCTTTTCTGCCACAGCCTTGGCGCGTTCGTCCGCAAGATCTCGCTCCAACCCAGCGATCTTCAAGTCTGCTTCTTCCTTCTCTTTGATCTACTGGGCGTGCAGATCTTCATTGTTGGTCATGGCCTCTTCAAAACGCTCGTTGACGACCGTACAGGCATTTTGAGCATCTTCCAGCTTCTTCTGCTCGCCAGCCAGCTGGAACTCGAGCGACACCACCTTGCGACGTTCGTCCTCCAGCTCCACCTCGGCCACGCACAGCTCAGCATGGGCACGATCGGCAACATTGCCTTGCACGATCGCCAAAACCTTCATCTTCTTCGCCTTCTAAGCCTCCTCCAACCCCCTGGCACACGCACTTCGCCCAGCCTTCCTCCAACCTGCGCTCTCCTTCTTAAAACTTTCAAGTTGGGCCTTCGCCTCCTCCAACTTTGCCTTGACAGGTTTCACTTCACCCTTTGCAGCCGCTGCCTTTCTCAGTAGAGCCCCCTGCCAAGGTGGTCGCCTCTATTTGGGTAGAGCACAGCCCCTTTAGCAGCTCAGCCTCATTGAACCTGGTCGCAGAGCGCACAGCTTCTTCGTCCACTACCTCCAAAAGAAGGTCTGCAATTGTCCTGGCTGGGCCTCCTTCTCCTTCCAATCGCCCAGACACTGCGGGAGCATGGTAGATGGCATATTTCACCTTGACCCCCTCTCCTTGGGGCACAGGACCCCCCTTGGGCTGCTGCTCCATCACTTCCTCAAGGTCAGCTGACCCACTTTCCAATTGCATCTTGGAGCCCAGGGCGCTCACGTGCTCTTCTCCCTCTTGGCCCCCTTGACTCTTCTCTCATTGCGCCTCTGGGACAACCACCCCTTCTGGTGTAGCCCCTACTCCCCTCTTCTCTGCCTTCTCCACCATGGGGGTAACCTCCTCACCAACCCTCATCTTTTTCGACCCAGGCGCATCTGAAGGCCCCTCAGGGGCAACCCTCATCTTCATCTTCTTTTTCAAAGCCTCCCCCTCCTTGTTTGCCCTTTCCTTAACCGGATCAGCCGGGGGTGGTCGTGGCTCAAAACTGCCCAAGTCCTTTTCCTCCAACGGCTTGGGGCGCTGTCCGATTCTCTCCCTCGCGACCGGTTTTGGTGGCTGGCCTAACTGCGCTTCTTTAAACAGATTGGCCTTGGCGAAAATGGTCCGATCCTCCGTCTCTTGCGCTTTTCTCCTCGCCTCTAGCTCTGCCGGTGCCAGATCTTCACCGATCGGCTGAGGGCCCAACCTTGCGGCAAACAAGGCTGACGGCTGAACGAGATCGTCCCATCTGGCACTCTCCTTCTCCCTCCATGCCTTCACTTTCTTCACTCTCTCCTCCGCTGCCGCCCCCAACCTTGGCTCCATAGACTTGGTGGGCACTCTCCACACCGTGCGCACTCCAACTCCGCCGTTTGCGGACATGTAGAACCACCGCGACCTCCACCCTTTGATTGATGACGGCAACCTTGCCACCAGTCCCCTCCCTGCCACCGCCTGCAAAGTGACCCAAGTTTCTTGCTGGCTCGAGGCCTTGTAGCACGCAAAGAACTCGTCCACCATCATAGCCTCCCCTTCGTTTGCTCTCGGCCACGCATTTGCACAGGCCAGTACAATCTTCCACGCATTGGGCATTAGTTGACCCGGCGCCATCTCCAATCGGTTTAGGACATCCACTACTATCTGCGGAAGCGGCAACCTCAACCCTCCTTTAAATGCCTCATCGTAGAGGGAAAACTCCCCCGGCCGGCCGTCGGATGGCCTCTCCGTTGGCGTCGGCAGCATTAACTCTATTTCAGCGGGAACCTGGTATTTTTCGCGCATACCCTCCAACTCCTCCGCAGTAACAGTCGACTTGTTGGCCTTCGTATGCCAGTGATCTGGTTCCACCTGGCTGATTGGCTTAGGAGCCGCTATCATGGTGGACGAACGAGGTCGTCCCGCCGGTTCCCTCCCTCTCCTCACTTGCCCCTTCGTCCTGTATTGCTCCGCCAAATCCACCGCATCGTCATCCCCTAACGGGTCAACCCTGGTGGTTGCAGCTTCCTCTTGGGCCATTTCTGTGGTATGTCTGCGAATGGCTTCGGATGCGGGCGCAAGAAAATTTACAAAGTGTCGCAAGGGTGTATCACTAGCAACGAAGGAGTTTACACTTGGAATATTTTGGTTGTTTGCAAAGAGGTACGTAAAACGGATAATACCAAACGCCCAAGGTTTACCCGTATCCCAAGGGTCACAATTAATTTTCGCCAGTTTGAAAATTTTCAAAAATCTGCCAAAACTGTCTTTTCAATACCTATAATGACCCATCGTTTCACTTATTACCCAACGCCTAACCTCCCCCACTGCGCAATTCTGCCACGTGTACGACCACGATCCACTGTCCCTTTCCCCTTCTTTGTCTATTCCACTTTACTTCAACACGTGCCCCGCCGCCTCTCGAGCCTCGCGCCCCACCGCCCCACCCTTCGCGGTCGGCCCTCCTCGTGGTCGGTCCCTCCGCTTGGCCACCCTTCGCGGTCGGCCCTCCTCATGGTCGGTCTCTCCATTCGGCCACCCTTCGCGGTCGGCCCTCCTCATGGTCGGCCACCCCTCTCGGTCGACCTTCACCCTACCGGTCTCTTACATTCCTCATTCTCTTCATTATTCCCTTTGTTGGGCTAAAGCTGCACTTGGAAATGGGGGACTACTGACATAGGTAGGCCCATAAAGGTTATAGCCCACCATTTAGGGCCCATTACATATCCCAAATACTAGAGCCCAGCACTGCTGAAGCCCCATGTAGCAATAAGAACCAATGACATCAAGACACATGGCAAGAAAAGGGCAAACCACATCAGCAGACAAAGATCTGCAAAGTTATTGCCACGATACACGCCATTAATGAGGCCCCCTTACAGCATTTATTGCGATAACCCCTCTCCGTCGGGACGGCACGCCCTCACCCTGAACAAGGGAAGCTACAGCATAGACTTTCGGCCAAGGTGACAGGTCAGAAGGGACAACGAAATGATTATCAGAGAATATAAGCAGACGTTGAAGACAAGAAGAATGTTAAGCTTTTCTATCTCTAATCTATCTCTACAATCCACTTCTCTTTCTAACTTGTTCGTCGGAGGGTTCGCTGGGGGGACTCCCCGTTCCCCGTTGAACTCTTGTGCAAGTTCTCTGGTGGGCTTGATCACTCGAATACCGGTTGGGGAAGCGTGGATCAGTCCGACCCGTCCAAGTCTCTTGTAGTATCATCAGTTTTTATCATCAAAATTGCTAAGAAAGTGTGTGGATGTGAGTTGAAAATATAATGTCACACTTAGAATAAACCTGATTTACACATTTTAAATTATGTATAATTTTTTAGGTATTTTCTTATGAGTATATTATATTATTGCTCATCTTTAAGCTCAAAATTTTCAATCCTAACTTGAGATCAAAAAAATAAATAATTTCTCAATCCTAACTTGCGATTAAATAAATAAATAAATAAATTTTGTTAACCAATGTAATAATATACCTTAAGAGCAACCAAATAAATTAGAAGTGTGTTATTTTTTACGAAAGAAGGGGCAGCTTGATAATTGAAACGGCAGAGTTGTTAGAGAGGCAAATACACATTATTAGCAGCATCTATCTAGATAAAAGGGTACTTGTGTGAAAGTAATCAAAGTAATAAATTCCATTTTCTTGGGGGCCAAGTTTAGGAACGTTGCGTGAGGTCCACTACTTGGTCTATGTTCATTGAAGCACTTTCCCCGTTAACTTTCTCATTTGTTTTTCTATATTTAATTTTTTGCACCAAGCAGATAATTTAATGTCGAATGTTCCAGGGAAGGTGCTCAAAATTCTTTCCTTTTGTTATTTGGAATTTTATTATTGAGTGTTTAAAGATACTTATTAAGAAATTCAAAATTTTTGTAATTTAAAAAAAAAAAAAATCTATCATAAATATATATAATCAATTTAAATTTTATTCATTAATAAGACATTTCAAAAAATTTATATATACTCAATAATATTGCAGTATGCACTCTACATATATAATGAATTTAAACCATTGATTAATTTTTCTAAACAAAAAAACTAAATAAAAATTATGAGTGTGTGGAGTGCTGTTCACTTAAATTTGGAAAAGATGTAGGCAAAGATGTAGGCAATGAGGTGGACCTACAAAACTGTGTCTTTTATTTTTATTTTTTTGTGTTATTATTAAGAAAATTTACAAATTAATGGTATTATTCTAAAATTATAGAAAAAATTATGACTTTAATCATTAAAGTGTATAAAACTTATTATAAATCTATAATTATTTTTCAAATTAATACTGATTTATTATTTCCTTCTATAATTATTAGCATATCACCCGTGCTATGAAGGGGATAAAATAAAATATTATTTAATAAAAATATGATAATTATGTTTAATTTTTTTATATTATGTAAAATAAAAGTTAAATGGAAGGTAGCTAATTGAGATTTTCTTAATTGTTTAAAATTAAGAAAATCAAAAAAATTAGTATAAGATATTGATCAAAAGGCTTCTCATTAAAAATCTCATTTTGGTTATATAAATGGGAGTATAAGATTCACTTTATGTAAGTGAAACAATTCACTTTTTCTTTCTTTTTCTCGATGTGAGATTATAAAATAAAAGTTAAATGAAAGCTAACTAATGGAGATTTTCTTAATTGTTTAAAAGTTAACAATTGTTTGGGCGAGAAGTTTATTTCGAATCAAGCAATCTTAACCATTTAATATTTAATCAGGTCAATGTTTAATTTATTTCGAATCAAACAAATTTAACCAATATATTTTGATAAAATCGCTAAAATCGCAGTTAAACCAGCGAATTAGTCAAACCAAAAAAGGTTCGCCCTATCGGTTAGGTCAAAAGACCAACCAACTTATACAAAAATTAGTTAATTTAAACTATCTTGAACTGAAACATATACAACACTATAATATTAAATGGGAGCATAAGGTTTATAGAGTGAAATAACTCATTTTTTTTTCTCCTTTTCCTAATGTAGGATTGTAAAATAAAAGCTAACAGTTATTTGGACGGGAAATTCATTTCTAATCAAGCAATCTTAGTCGTTCAATTTTTAATAAGTTCAATTTTAGTTTATTTCAAATCAAACAAATCTAAGTGATATATTTTGATAAAACAGCTAAAACCGTAGTTAAATCAGTGAATCAATCAAACCGAAAATAATTCAGCCTAATCGGTTAAGTCAAAAAACCAACCAATTTATAACAAAATTAATTAATTAAAACCTTTAAATTTTATTTTAAAATTTAAACCATCTTGAACTAAAACATGCACAATAGTATAATATTAAATGAGAGTATAAGATTCACTTTATATAAGTGAAACAACTCACTTTTTATTTCTTTTCTCGATGTGGGATTGTAATTATTTTTAAGTTAAATATTATGAGAATTTCAAAATCCCATACAAAATTATTTTTAAAATCAAAACGTCTACGTGGTATTGTACAATAAAAGTTAAATGGAAGCTAACCAATGGAGATTTTCTTAATTGTTTAAAATTTAGAAAATCAAAAAACAAAAACATTATTGATTATATGGCTTCTCACTAAAAATCATTGATTATTTTTTTAAAATAAAAAAACTAAATAAAAATTATGAATATGTGGAGTGCTGTTCACTTAAATTTGTAAAAGATATGACCAAAATATAGGCAATAAGGTGGATCCACAAAACTGTGCCTTTTATTTATATTTTTTTCCCCTCTATTATTAAGAAATTTTACAAATTAATGGTACTATTATAAAATTATAGAAAAATTTATAACTTTAATCATTTAAGTGTATAAAATTTATTATAAATCTATAATTATTTTTCAAAATTGATATTGATTTATTATTTCTTTTTATAATTATGAGTATATTTTGGGGGGAAACTTTTTAGTCCACATCGCACAGCTGTTTGTGTCGCGTTCGGTATGTTATGTTTGGCAAGTAACAGAAGTAACAGATGCCAAGTGAGCAAGAACAAATTGACTGCTGCTACACAAGCCACGTCACTCGGAGGTTGAATATTCAATTCCATATAGCGTGTTGAAGTCAAGTGCAGGATGGCCTCATTGAAACGGCGCGCAAACAAATTTTCTTTTTAGATTGGTCTCCCGTCCAATTTGTAAATTAAATAGTACTGTTTGAGTGTGTGAAATTCATTACAAGTCTAATTTTAATAACAATAATGATATGTTTTTTTTAAAATTAGAACTTTAATTGAGCTCTAGTGAGGTGAAAAAAAAAAAAAAACAAACCAAAACATCACATTAGATGAGTCTCACTCACACATTAGAACTATTAGAGCTTACAAATTAGCGTTTCAAAACATTTTTGTTTTAATAATCTAAACTTTTTAATATGTAGACCTTATCGAATATTTTATCTTAGTAAAAAATTACGTTGATCGGATATCAATAGTGCCTTGATCATAATATTTTTTTTGTCAATAATTTATTTTTAAACTCATATTTGCCATTAATAAAAATATGATCTGATCAAATGACTATCGATATTTGATCAACATGATTTTTTGTATGGATGAAATACTCGACGAACTCTACACATTGAATAGTTCAAATTATCAAAATTCGACTCGTGATGGAACCCATAGATCTAACCGTGAACTCCAATTCAATTTGAGACTGGATTTTTTCTTTTTTTTTTCCTAATTTTTTCTTACTTGTGGTATTGATTGGTTAAATTTGGAATTGTCAAATGGGTTTTAATTTATTAATATAAGGGATAATTACATATTCATCTGCCAAATATGAAGTCTTGTGTCAATTTGTTTATCAATAGTTAATGTATAAAAAATATTTTAGTTTAATCTTAAAAAAAGTTCAAAAATCATCTTCTAAGTAAGACCTTAGCCATCTTTTATAATTCTACACATTCTTTTGAGGAAATTAATATGCCAGCTCACTTTTTAGATCCATTTTTAAACCAACTAATGTATAAGTGATATAATTGATTGATGATTAGAGAATATATGAGGAAGAGTATTATCTTTAATATGTTAATTAATTATCACATTATTGAGCTTGAAAATTGAATCTAATTTTTTGTCTTGAATAAATACTCTTCTTTTAAAGAGTAAATGCTATTCTCACTCCTTTTTTTATTTTTTAGGAAGATTTGGTCAAAACTCCCTCATAATAAAATTTTAATGCATTAAGGATAAGGAGAAGGGAATAAATCAAGTAAATAAATTCAGTAAGCAATCAATAATACCAAAAATAAAGAAGAAGGGAAGAAGAGCTTAAACACAAAGATTTATAGTGGTTCGGCTCACTGGCCTATGTCCACTCCTCAAGGTTCCTCCTCGAGAATTCCTTCACTATGAATCAAATTGATACACCACCATAATCTCACCAAGCTTGTGGATTTTTACAGGGCTTACTTTATCCGTTGAGGACCTCTCAACTAAATGCCTCACTTTACAAGATTTCACTCCGAATAATGGAAATAAGAACAAGAGGTACAACTGTCCTCTTTTACAAGATTTCTCTCTTAAAAAATGTATATGAAAGTGTAAGAGTAGAGAGTATTTTTGAGATACATTGAAGAAAAAAAAAAAAAACTCAGATATGAAAGTGAAAGTTCAAGAGTAATATTCAGCAAAGATTGATCAGGAATGATTTGAATGCTCAAAGTTCTTCAATCCTTCAGATCTGGAGAAGTATTGCCTTTATAGACTTTAATGTTTTCTAGCCGTTGGAGAGAAGCATGGGTTGTCTTCTAGCTGTTGGAGTAGAGCATGGGTGATGTTTTCAAGCTATCAGAGCAGAGCATGGGTGTGTATAGACTGTCAACAAGCCTTTGGAGATGGAGCCTTATGAAAAGATGCAATGACCATTAATACAAATCTTGGTAGGTGAAGATAAGACATGTTTCCATAATGATAATAGCAAAGTCTGGTCATTATGATGACTTAGGGATGGCAATCTAAACCCGGCCCGACAGGGACCCGACCCCCCGACCCCGAATTGAGCGGTTATTCCCCGAAAAATATCCCCGACGGGCCGGGGATGGTATTCAAAAAGAAATCCCCGATGATATTTGGGCCGGGGACGGGGATACATGTCCCAGCCCCGGACCCGGCCCGGTCCGGCCCCCCGGTCCCGCTCCGTTCAGTCCCCGATGTAATATTACCATTATACCCCTATTTATATATATATGTGTGTGTTTAGGGTTTGGTTGCCACATTCTCCCACAAACACATTGGTGCTGCTCTCTCTCTCTCTCTCACATTCACTCTCATAGCCGGCCGTGGGTTTCGCCTCCCCCTTCTCTCTCTCACTCACAGTCGTGGGTTTCGCCTCCCTCTCTCTCACACGACGGCTGTCTCTCCTCCCTCACCGCCTCTGCCATTCTACACTTTCTCTCCTCTCTTCCTTTCTCCCTCTTCACCACGGTCGTGGTTCGCACTGTCGTGGTCGTGGTTCGCTACGGCAGCTCCGCTGCATACCTGCCATCGTCGCCGGCGAAGAAGTATGGGGTTTGGTAAACGACTGAACCAGATCTGATCTGAACCAGATCTGAAGGCCTTGCACATTTTTTATTCGCACTGTCGCGGTTTTCTTGTCCATTTCTCAAGGTTGTGATTCGCACTGTCGCGATCGTTTTTCTTGTCCATTTCTCAGATCTGAACCAGATCTGAAGGCCTTGCACATTTTTTATTATTGTTGATGATTGATGAATTGTTGTTGATGATTGAATCAGAAAATGTAAGCCACTTTTTTTTTTTTTTGGAACCAAAAAATGATTGAACCAGAATTGTTGTTGATGATTGAACTAGAAAATTGAACCAGGTAATTGTTAATGATTGTCTTTTTTTTTATTTGATGAATTATTGTTGATGATGATGAAAAAAATGGGTTGGGGATATTTCGGGGTCGGGGAAACCCGATCCCCGTTAGGGGGCGGGGATGGGGACGACGGTAGGTTCCCTGTCGGGGATCGGGGCCGGGGCCGGGGAGATATGCACAATCGGGGATCGGGGACGGGGAGTGTGATCCCTGGCCCCGCCCCACCCCGCTGCCATTCCTATGATGACTGCAAAGTCTGCTTATAGATCAGAAAATGGCGGCTAGGTTTTGAAACCTAGACTTAAGGGTGTCGACCCTTGTAGATTGGGTGTCGACCCTTTGTTCTCTTTTCTTCTCTACTTTGACTGCCAGGTGTTCCTGGTGTCAACCCTTCCGTGATTAGGTGTCGACACTTTGTTTGCTGGAACACTTTTCTCTGTCTTTTGGTGTTAACCTTGTCATGTGCTTGTGTCGACCCTTAGCTCACTGAAATTTAGTGTTGACCCTTTCATGTTGTGGTGTCGACCCTTTGCTGTTACTTTGACTGAGCCTTGTATACTGAAATTTGGTGTTGACCCTGGAAAGGCTTGGTGTCAACCCGTAGTTGCTGCAACACTTAGGCATTGTGTACTTCATTATGGTGTCGACCCTTGCTGTCTTAGTATCGACTCTTGGACCTGTTTTAAGCACAAATAGTATTTTGCATACATGTGCTAATTCCATGTTTTGAGGTGCCAATATTCATGAGAAAATGATAAATTTGAAGCATTCAACTATTAGAAACAATGAAGAGCAATAATAAAATTTTATTTTGAAAACTTTGAATATTTAAAATGAGTTTAAAATATTTGTTGATAATCAAAATTAATATGAATTTAAAATGAATAATCTTGGGGCTAACACTCTCAGCAAGATCTATTAAATAAGATCTATGTTGACTATGAAATTCTTTCTCTTTTTTTTTTTATTTTTATTTATAAAAAATGATTACCGTTAAAATTGATGTAAACAGTAACATAACATGTTACTATGTTTGACAGTGACATGTTACTCTGTTTGATAGTTACTCTGTTTGATAATAACATGTTATTCTGTCTCACAGTAACATGTTACTCTATGTGACAGTAACATGTTATTTTGACAATATTGTCCAAGAAAAAAAAAGAAAAGAAAAGACATTTTACTTTGTCATCACTCAATTATGTGTTTTCTCCTTAGGGAGTTTATAAAAGAAAATAATTTGGATTGTCATTTTCACAAAACAAGAATCCAATGAAGGGGTTTTGACTAAATTTTTCTTTTTTACCCATACTTCATTTATTGTCTTATTAAGAATTAATCAAGAGACGATTACAAAATAATCAGGAGACATGATATGAAGATTGTGTATTTTATAAGGAGAATTCTATTATACATATCTTATACCATATGCACTTTTAGTTATATCATTTTCTTTTTTAATTATGATCAAATTTCTTCTTTAGTTATGAAATTATTTTGAAATTTTAGTTATGACTTTTTTGTATTTGGTTATAATATATATATTTTTATTTTATAGTTATGACTCAAAAGATATGAAATTATGACATTTTTTCTGTAATTATAAGGTACATATGGTATACTCCATTTAAAGGTGCGTATCATAGTCTTTTCCATTTTGACATAAATGGTTTGGCTAAAATAGCCAGAAAAAGACAAAACAAGCTAAAAAAACCAATAAGACAAAATGTTACATCTAAACCATAATCATTTCATTTTTTCTCTTGCATAAGTCAAAAAAGTTAAAAAAAAAAGACCATCACAAACGAGGCTTTTTAGTACTAGGCTAAAATAGTCAAAAAAATCGAAAAGTCAACTCACATCCCAAACGAAAGGCTAAATATTTTACAAATATATCATATATAGAGATGTGCCAATTGAGTCGTCATATTATTACTCCTATGGGTCACATTTCAAATACATATTTGATTATTTCAATGGTCAAGTTTGAGCTATTTAAGAATTTGATCAACCTCATCTTTCATGGGCATTAGAAGATTGTCATCCTTAGATCATTAGAATTCGTTGGTAATCAATTGAATGGAACTCTTCCTAAAGTCTAAGTTAAAAAGAAATTTCAATTTTGTCCCCTGATTTGTTGGAACGGGTTGCGTCCGAAATAGTTTATCAATAGATTGAATTTAATTTGAATCCAAAACCCAATTGATCCAATTATTGCTGGATTAGATTCCTAGCCTTGGTTCAAATAAGTTTAATGGCGAAATTGCCACTGAACTCTGTCACCTCAGACAACAATTTTTTTTGAACATTAAAAAGGTGTTTTAACAATTTCTCACCCATGGCCATGATGCAAAACTCGAAAAGTTGGCTTTTTCAAGAAAATCCCCACACCACACCCTCTTCAAACCTCACAAATTGAACAATACAAGATACAATTATATATAAACTCCAAGACTCCAAACAAAACCAAAATCTCACACGCACTTGGTTTGACCAGGACGCCATTGGCTCTTAGATAGCACAGAATAGCACAGAGGTTTTGACTTCTATTTCAAAAATAGCAAACACAGCATTGGATATCACTGGCACTGCCGCTTCACAACCACCACCATTGCCCCACCACCTATACCAATTTCGTCCTTGTAAGGCATTGAAAAGTTGAATTTGATTGAATATATCACAACTGTCAATAATTGAACTTTGCACCAATAGGGACAAGGCATGCATTGACTTGGAAGATCGCTAAAAGTCAAAAGAATACGCCAACCGATTTCCTGACTATTCTTCCTCACATCGATGGTTGGCTGGGGTAATTTCATAGATTGCTTATCTGATGAGATAGGAGACGAAAGAAATCACACCCTCAATTCCAAATTAATGCCAATAAATTTATAGGTATTTCAATGGAATTCAATTTCATAAAAATTTTGAAATACAAGAATTTTAATGGTTTACTGAGCAGCTTAAAATGAATTAAAACAAGAAGATAAACAATCTCGTACTACTTCATATATTTGTCTCATGTTAATGATATTTTCCTATAATAATTGACTGAATGACAACTTATTGTAATTTGATTATCTGATATTAACAAGGAAGTAAAACTACTTGAAAAAATACAAAACTAACTGAATTAAGAAGTAAAAGAACCTAATTTGGACAATAAAAAATTCTATTTTTCCAGTAACTGAATTAATATAATTGACATGCCACATATACATATATCTATATATATATAATTCAAAGACAAGAGAGTGACCACTGAAAGCATCAGTGACATCCAAGACATGGCTCTCATAGCAAGCAATAAGACAAAAACTTTCATAGTTTGACTTGAACCATATTCTGTGTGTATGCCATCACAATAAAGCAGTTCAGTTCCTCAATGTGTATATAAATTCCCACACAAACAGAGTGCCAGACTCTGACAGTTGAAGTTGGAGAAGAGCAGTGGCTTCCTGGCTTCTTCTCTGCCAAATTGTCCGCCGTTTGAGTTCGCCGCCAAGTATTACTCCAGCACGGGGGACAGTTGTGTGAGACAGAGCAGTTTCTTTGGAGGGAAAGCAGTTTTAAATCAAGGTGTTGGGTACTCTGTTATTCTTGGATTTGGGGCCTTCTTTCCTGTCTTCACCTCCTTCCTGGTATTACCCCCTTTCTATCTCTCTACACTATTATTGTTCATAGGGTTCACACTTGTAATTAGTGGCAATATCGAATAAACCCACTATTTGTGGAATTGTGTCTCATAAAATGGGTGTATTGAGAAATTTTGTGGGTGTATTTAGAATTTGATGGCTGTCTTTCCATTACTTTAGATGGGGAACCGCTACTCATCTTGTGTTTCTCACTTTTTGCTTCTTGACAAACATCATTGTCACGGCCATGCTTCTTCTTGGTGGCTCTGCTGTCGTGAATGCACTCACTGGAGTGAACATCTACGCTGCAAGTTTTTTGATCCCACTTGGCGTAATTGTCTACACGCTTGCAGGGGGGCTAAAAGCCACCTTCTTGGCAAGCTACATACATTCAGTAATAGGTATTTTTGCTCTTTATATTGTAATCTTGTTTTCCAGTTACGTTTGGTGCTTATATGAGCTCTATTATTTTTGTCTTTGGTTTCAGTGCACGTTGTTTTAGTCGTGTTTGTGTACTTAGTTTACACATCAAGCAGTAAGCTTGGCAGCCCAAGTATCGTATACCATCGTCTGCTTGAGGTTGAAAGCAAATCAAGAGTCTGCCAAGAGCCACTCACCATAATGGGCAGTCTTGTGGGCCAGTGAGTGGGAATTACAAGGGCTCTTACCTTACAATGTTGAGTTCTGGAGGGCTCGTCTTTGGGATAATTAACATTGTTGGCAACTTTGGTACCGTGTTTGTTGACAATGTAAGTGAGCGTTGGCCCTGTGTCTACATTCTTCAATTGCTAAGTAACAAAGAATATTTGAATGTGTAGGGATATTGGGTAAGTGCAATTGCTGCAAGGCGTTCATCAACTCATAAGGGCTATTTGTTGGGCGGGTTGGTCTGGTTTGCTGTGCCATTCTCTCTGGCAACATCACTAGGTCTAGGAGCACTAGCCCTTGATCTACCTATAACGGCAAGTGAGGCCAGTCATGGACTTGTTCCTCCTGCAACGGCTATTGCTTTGATGGGAAAAGGAGGATCTATTCTTCTACTTACTATGCTTTTTATGTGAGTTTCAAGCAATGCTACATTAACATTTTCAAAACTGTAGATAACATGAATTGAGCATTATATATATAGACCATGATCGTGCTAATATCAGTGTAGTAAGACTACATTTTTAGATGAAAAAGTACATCAATACTCTTATGAAGCTTGGTAGAGCTTTTGTAAGTTTTATGTCGAAGTGTCATCACAAATATCAGTTGAAGGCCCTCAAAACCGAATGAGTTGAGCCAATTGGTGATCTTATATTTACAATCACCATTTGAGTTCTAGCATTCCTTTTTTTTTTTCAATTTTTATTCTTAGCAGTTTCAGAATTTCTGACATTTACATTTTCTACTTTGGACAATTTTACTACTCAAATTTAATCGAGTCCCATAATTTCAAGATTTTGGACTTTTGTGGCTTCTAAAATGTGCAATACTAAACTTTCATCTTATTCAAATATCAGTTGAAGTTGAAATTTTGTTTAGTGAAGTTTTGACAGTTTAATTTTCAAATCTCCACATTCTGGCCAATTCATTCTTTCTTTGTTCAAATATGTACTAAATCTTGAAACTCCAATATTTCAGTATTCTGTTATAAACACTGAATTTTCTGGCATATGAAAAACAGAGCTGTGATGTCTGCCGGTTCATCAGAACTAATCGTAGTCTCCTCCTTGTGCACTTTTGACATCTACCGCACTTACATAAACCCGGATACAACTGGAAAGCAAATCCTCAGAGTGTCAAGGGGAGTCGTCCTAGGCTTCGGATGTTTCATGGGATTTTTAGCAGTAATACTAAACAAGGCCGGAGTTTCATTAGGATGGATGTACCTCGCCATGGGAGTCTTAATTGGCTCTGTTGTTCTTCCCATAGCTTTCATGCTTCTTTGGCGAAAAGCAAATGCAATCGGTGCAATCCTTGGGACGACTATTGATTGCATTCTTGGGATTATCACTTGGTTGTTAGTTGTGAGTGTTTGAGTATGGAAGGGTTAATCTTGACACGACTGGAAGGAATGCACGATGCTTGCTGGAAACCTCGTGTCTATAATTACTGGTGGAGCAATTCATGTTGTATGTAGTTTTTTGTGGCCTCAAAACTATGATTGGGATACAACAAAGCAAATAACTATGGTTCAAAAGGAAAGAGTGAATTGCCAACTGAGGAGTTCAAGGAGGAAAAGCTTCTAACGCCCTCAAAGAAATACATAAAACCCATCACTTTAGATATACATTGATATAAGAGAAATCAATACATTTCCATTCATCAGAGTAACTCTTACAACAGTATTACATGTTAACAACAAAAGCAAATGCCTTACGGGCTTACAGCTTTCCAAATCAACACTTGGTTTCACAAAAGAAGAGTACTAACTCTATACAAAATAAGCCCTTAGCTTGATATACATGTATACAAACAAAATAATCAAAAAGAGTCTTCAACTCCCATAACCGTCCAAGCTATGTCCTTGGAGGTGGCATGCTACCTGTATATGAAAATAATGTCCCATAAAGGGTGAGCCAACGCCCAGTAGAGATATGCTAAACACAGTATGAGCAGTAACTAAGACATTAGCAATTGATAAATGTTTAATTCCCATAAATCAATTCATAACTCATTTCCATTACGTGACCACTATGTCCATGTTTCATCTCACTTTCCATTTCTTATCAAATTCACAATTTACAACAACGACTCAGAACCTGGCCAACAATTTACATGAGATAGTGACTCATATTAAACGTTTCCCATTTTACAATAGATAAGCATACTAGCTATATCAACACCTCAACAGATAAGCATACAAGCTGTATCCACATTTCAACAGATAAACACATGAGCTATATCAACACTTCCATAGATAAGCATATGAGCTATATCAACACATTAACTGACAAGCATATGAGCTGTATCAGCAGAGTCCATCCCCTATCTCCTCCCAAACAACATCCGGTTTAGAGGTCCATCTCCTATCTTTCCCTAAACCGTGGAGTACATCCCCTATTTCCTCCCCCCCCACACACAACGTATATACACAATCAATCAATACATAACGTTAATGTATTCTATCAACCGTCATACTCTATGACACATCCAATTGATTAGTTTTAGTTTGCCTAATCATCAGGCATTGTCTACAACAATCATAGCTACCCTCCACCGGTAGCCCAAAGCAATTATTTCTAAACAGATAATAAAAGCTCCAACAGATAAAATATCAATGTTTTCAAAAGTGAGCGATTAATAAATCCAACTCCACCATTTTACAATATAATGAGCCAATTTCATTATTTCCAACTCAATTCCATATAATCACAATTTTCCCAAATTAATTATACCAATTAATTTATACAACAAATTAGGGTTTCTACCCCATTTCCCAATATTAATCCAATGGTCTATATATCAACAACCAACAACAATATCATTATTTTGAAACCCAAAATACACATTTTAGAATCAAAATAACAAAACCTTCTTTCAACATTTTCAAACCCTAACTTCCCAAAATCAACCATTTAACAAAATGCCCAACAATCTAGGTCAAAACTCATAGTAGTGAGTAGGAATCCCTACCTCAAATTCGGAGCCCAAGGAAGAAGATGAAGAAACTCAATGTGCTCCAAAACTCAATATTCTCGGATCAAAATGTAGCCCTCGACGATCAACAACTTTTTTACAAAGGCCAAAGGTGAGGAAATCACTCCTACTAGATCAATACTTAGAGAGAAAGCAAGGGTTTAGAGAGAGAAGGTCTCTAATGGCGGTTTGGAAAAGTAAGAGAGAGAAAAGGAGTTGAAAAAGTGATCCAAAAAGTCGGATCTCGGTTTTAAATAAGAGTCACCCTGCTCGAGTGTGGAAACCCCCGCTCGAGTGTGCCTCGAACGTCCAATCTCCAGCTCGAGCGGTGGATACACACTCCCAGCACTTTTGCAGAACCAGGTCCCCGTTCGAGCGTCCAACTCCCCGGCTCGAGCATCACACACAAACTCCCGTTCGAGCGTCCAAACTCCCGCTCGAGCGGCCAACACTACAGAGGAAATACTGGATGGGTGATTTTCCCGCTCGAGCGCGAAAACCCCCGCTCGAGCGGAGAAGCTACAACAAAGTCCCCCCTCGAGCGTCAAAAGCTCCACTCGAGCAGACAGGCCAAATTCTGGGCAACTAGTTTTGGTTTCTAAGCTCAACCAACCTGTTTCAAACCTGCCTAACACAACCCAAGACTCAAATACAAAGAGTAAACGATGTAAACAAGATATATACAACAACCAACTCCATGGAACCTAAGTCCGGATACAACAATTAAAGAAAAGGGAAACCGGGATCGCTATAACCTCCCCCCTTAAAGTAATTTCGTCCCCGAAATTAAACACAAGTTTTCAAAAACAAGTTTTCTCCATTTCCAACAATATTACAACATAATATTAAACAATCCGACCCATTACCAGTCAATCCCATCTCTTTTCAAGAGGCATTTCACATTATACATAACAATCTGCATTATCAGCATGCATTCTTTGAAATTTACCAATTTCAACTCATTTTCACAATTCCATAACACATGCAACATTAGTATCATGCTTGCATTTCCACAATATACTTAACATACACAATGTTAAAACAACTTCCATTTCAAGGCAAGTTCTACCACTTTTCCATAAACCAAAACATTTACAATGTTTTACAACTTAAGACATGTATAATGCTCTTAAAGTTCAATAATATTACAAGATTTCAATACATGATTACACATCAACAAACATATCCGGATACTTTTCACGGACTTCCAACTCACGTTCCCAAGTGGCTTCCTCTACTCCGTGATGCTTCCACAAAACCCTTTACCAAGGGAATGGTCTTGCATCGCAAGACTTCATCCCGCCTATCCAAGACCCGAACCGGTCTCTCCTCATACGAGGCATCCTTATCTACCTCCAAATTAGTCCAATCCAACACATGGGACGGATCCGGCTCGTACTTCCGAAGCATACTAACATGAAATACGTCATGCACCCAGACAACTGCGGTGGCAAAGCCAAACGATAAGTAACTTCCCCAATCCTCTCAAGGATCTCAAAGGGACCAATAAACCGAGGGGATAACTTCCCACTCTTCCCGAACCTCATCAAACCTCGCCTAGGTGATATTTTCAAGAAAACATGATCACCTACCTCAAACGCCAAAGGCCTCCTTCTACGGTCGGCATAACTTTTTTGGCGACTCTGGGCTGTAACAAGCCTCCTACGGATAAGCTCAACCTTCTCCGTCGTCTCTCTAACCAACTCCGGGCCAATAAAGGTGCATCACCCACCTCGGCCCAACAAACTGGAGATCTACACGGTCGGCCATACAAGGCCTCAAACGGTGCCATACCGATGCTAGACTGGAAAATGTTGTTGTAGGCAAACTCCACCAAGGGCAAGTGCCTCTCCCACGTCCCACTAAAGTCAAGGACACAACCTCGAAGCATATCCTCAAGGATCTGAATAGTACGCTCGGACTACCCGTCAGTTTGAGGATGATAGGCCGTACTAAAGGTCAACTTAGTGTCCAAGGCACCCTGCAAACTCTGCCACAACCTAGCAGTAAAACGAGGATCTTTATCTGAGACGATCGTCACTGGGACCCCGTGCAATCTCACTATGTCCCGAATATACAAATCGGCAAGGTGATCTACCGAATCTCTCACGCGCATAGGGATAAAGTGCGCCGACTTAGTCAACCGGTCTACAACCGGTCTACAACCACCCAAATAGCGTCACTACCCCGCTGAGTCCTCGGAAGACCTACAACGAAGTCCATAGTGACATGCTCCCACTTCCACTCGGCAATAGGCAAGGGTTGCAACAAACCCGCTGGCCTCTGATGCTCGACCTTCACTTGCTGACAAGTAAGACACTTCGATACGAAAACAGCCACATCTCTCTTCATACCCCGCCACCAAAACTGGCGACCCAAATCCTGATACATCTTAGTGCCTCCCGGATGCACCGCAAGACGTGAATAGTGAAACTCTCGGACTACTTCCTCTCGGCAAGACTCCGGCACAAACAAACGGTCTCGGTATCTCACACTCTGGTCGGGATACACCGTCAAACCCTTCTCAACCTTCCCACTGGAGATCTTCTCTCGAGGGATTCTACCTCAAGGTCACCTCTCTGTGCCTCTAACACTCATGTCACAAGCATAGGCTGTGCAACAACAGAAAACAAGGCTGCAGCCTCAACAGATTTGCCCAGAAGCAAATCGAACTTGCCAAGTGCACCCAACATCTCCCATTCCCGGATGGCTATACAAGCTACATCACTAATGGGTTTCCTACTAAGGGCATCGGCCACAACATTGGCCTTTCCTGGGTGATAGTGCAACTCAAAATCATTGTCCTCCTATAAACTCCATCCACCTTCTCTGCCTCAAATTTAAGTCCCTTTGTGTAAACAGATACTTCAAACTCTTGCGGTCTGAGAACACCTCGAACCTCTCACCATAAAGGTAGTGCCTTCAAATCTTCATGGCAAAGATCAATGCTGCTAACTCTAGGTCATGTGTAGGGTAATTCTTCTCGTGTATTTTCAACTGACGTGAGCCATAGGCAACCACTTTTCCTTCTTACATCAACACATAACCCAAACCCTCTCGTGAGGCATCACAATAAACCGCATAACCCAACCCTCTCTCCAGAATAATCAAGACCGGAGCGGTGGTCAATCTAACCTTCAA
>CM069916.1:26799654-26906898 GCA_036172215.1 Camellia granthamiana
GTCTTGGTAAAGAAAGGTAGAATGGTTGTCCTGCCTGCTGGAATTTATTGTCGCTTTACACTCAATTCCAACAATTATTTAAAGGTAATTTCATAACATATCGATAGCGATGTTACTTGATCACACACGCACACACAAAGCAGTAATCCCTTTTTGTCCTTGATCATGTGAACCCTAATCTTTATGGAAGAGCAGAAAATACAGAATTTTTATAGTAGTTTCTTGTTATTGTTGGATAGTCACTGAATTGATTGAATGATTCAGTCCCAAAATTATAGGATTAGAGGTTCTTGATTTCTATGCCAATACACGATAATTGAATACTTGCTAGCTACCGTAAAACTTTGTGATTCAACTGCATTCATGTTTTAGCTCTACACTGCATCCATTGAGCTCTACACTGTAATAAGTACGTTGATTTATTGCAATTATACTTTTCCTCCTCTTTGTTGTGTTCTGTACAATATAATAGTTCTCTCTCTCTCAATATAATGTTTTGCTCAATCAGTCACTATGAAATTATTCAGATACTTAGATGTGCATGATAATGAACAAAACCATGATGGCAAGATGAGCTGCTGCCAATGGTGCAGTCCAGCAATCTTGCTCTGTCATTTTCATCTGAGAGCTCAATCGAGGAAGAACTGAAGAGAGAAAGTACTGCTGATGTTGTAAATATATTAGTAAGTCATGAAAAAATTGGTGTGTGTATATGTATTACATGTTGATTGGTTCCTCTTTATGTATCATGTACTGGAAAATATTAAATAAATCCTTGTCAATAATTAAGCACCTATGGCCCCAAATTTGCTTCTGACAATTTGTCTTTACTCTGTTTTCCCAATACTTATCAGATAAGCTATCTTGTAATGTTTGCTTATAATATCAGTGACCTTGGGAGATGCACCACATTTGTCTACATTCTACATTTGGTCCAAGGTAGAACTTCACCTTTTTTCAGGTTTCCCTTTCTATTAATATATATGTGTGTGTGTATGCTTGTATAATCATTACTGAGGATAACTTTCTTTTGCTTTCATCAAGACGTTCAGTTTTTCCTTTACTAGATCTTCATATCTTACGGATGTTGTTTCACCACTATTATTTCTATCTTTTTTCCTGACATTTTGGCTTCATACTTAACAATTTCTTTGGCCCAGTAAAAGTACCCATACATCAGTTTTTAGAAATTAGTTAGGAGTTTATCTGGTCTCTGATATAATGTGCATTGAAGACAAAATTCTAGTTTTCATATCTTTGTCCTTGGATAATGAAGTTTATTAAAATATTTGTCCTTGGGGGCACAAAGCTCAATCAAGGTTGTGTTTCTATTAATTGCTGCCATTTCAATAAACCTTGTGGAAAATTTTGGTGGCCTATTACTGGGCATTATGCATTGCCTGAGTTGAGTGGATTAGTGAATTGAGGTAAATGACCCCAATTGTAGGGAGTTGAATATAACCATCTGGGAAGCCTAATAGACCCGGTATTATATTGCAAATGTTAACAGCCTGTTAGAGCCCGAAAGAGGCTACCAGACTTTGTCTAAGCTCGACAAGGTTTACCTGTGGCTTAAGCTGTTGTCAAGGGTGCAGGACTACCTGTGGCTTAAGCTGTTGTCAAGGGTGCAGGACTTTGTTGTCCTTTGTTCTGCTCATGAGGTGGCTAGGATGGATTTATGCCTACCATCTCCTGCTAGAAGAAGCAAGTCACAAAAACAATTTCCTTTCTTCTGACGCTGCATTCTCTAAATGTTATACCCTCTGTCCTTTAATCTGTTGCTAAATATTTTGTTGATAGGGAAATTTTTCCAAGTCAAACTTTGAAATTACACAAGTATGACTACTATGGGTAGTGCTAAGAATGGTGTACTGATCCATTAGAGTCAAAATGTGGTAGTAACCTTTTGCGTCTAATCTTTTACAACGGCCTATTTAGCTGTGGCAAAATATATATGGCCACAACATAACGCAACCCAATTTATGAGTGATTTAAAGCCTCATTTACCCGTAGGAATATAAATCCCAACTTATTTGTTCTATTTTTTTATTTTATTTTATTTGATCCTTTCCCTTAGTTTTGCCCAAGCCAGACTCGCTCAAACTCTTAACATCGCTCTGTTTCTCTCGCTGACTCATCGTCATCTGAAGAACACCGGTATGAATATCTCTCTCTATATATCTCTCGATCTTCTCTCTCTTGATCTTTGTCTTTGTTTCTCTCTCTCTCTCTCTCTCTCTCTCTCTCTCTCTCTCTCTCTCTCTCGATCTCTCAGTGTCTCTCGATCTTTGTCTCTCTCGCACAATCTCTTTCTTTGTGTACACATTATCCGTACTTTTTTGGGATAATTTTTCTTCTCGCTAAAAAGCTCTCTATACAAGTATATATATGAATTTATATATGTATCTCTATGTATTGATTGAATAATCATCCTTATTTTGTTTTCAGGTTCTTGAATGATCCAATCATTGATCGGCGGCAGTGGAAAAATTGACTCTTGAAAGAAAAGAACCCTAACTTTCTCATTGGAGGTAAGTTCTAATTTATTTTGTTTTCCTGTTTGTATCTCTATGTTTGTTCTTATTTTGTTTTATGTCTTCAGCTTCATACATTCACTGCTACCTCATGGAGATTTTTTATTATTATTTATCTTGTAATGGTGATGATATTAAAGGCATCTCTAAGGCTGTTTTGGTCCCCTTCCATGTCTTTTGATCAACTCCTGGGGCGTTATCACTCAAAAAGCAACCAAATAGGCTTGAATAGTTAATGCCTTCACTTTTATCAGCAAGGTAAGCTTTACTTAGCAAGTTAATGTAGCATTTCTAATATATGATTGAATAGTTTGCTATGCTTATGCTTTTGAGTTTTGACTTTGAGAAATTTAAAATTGAAATTGAGAAGGAAAAGAAGATGCTAAAGGTAAAAACCTGAGATGTATCCTACAATATATATATATGTATATATATCACTTTGTTAACGTTATTGTTTGGCACTAAGTGGTCGAATGAACAAGCACTGATTAGCTACACAAATGGTAAATTATTATTTATAATAACCTTTGAAAGATTTGGTTATGATAAATTTTAATTTTTTCTGTTTTGGAGGAAATAACTATTGACATTGACAACCTGAAGCTCATCTTGTCATAATAGCTTGTGGCTCTACTTTGGAGGTAATTTATATTGTTGTTATCTCTTTTGAAGTTGATAATGTTAACATTGGCCTAAATTAAAATGTACTCTCTTTTTTTTATCTTTTTGATCCTTGAACATGTGTGTTGGATGTAGCTTAGTTTGATCGACATATTGCTTCCCTCCAAATTGTTCATTGGTCACTTCTCATTGGTGCTAAATTAAAATCTTACAAATATTGTTATGATGAGTTTGTTTTTTTGTATCATGTTTTGAGTGATAAATCATTGCTTGGATTATTTTCTTTAGTTATGCTTAGCTTTATGATTGACTGCATTGGCATTATATTCTATGTAATGATATTCATGTGCAAAGTGGATAAGCATCTTTTCTATACCTAGTCTTTATTGTACGCCGTGCAATGCTTTTATTGAATTTTGTCTTTGTATTGTGTGACTAGATTCAAATATTACATGGCTGGTGGGCAATGTGGCTGCTTTTATGCAATGTGGGCTATGTTCTGTTCTGAATTTACATGCTGCTCCGTATTTTCACCTCCAAGTTTTCTATTGATGGGTTTTGAAATGTGAGTATGCTGTCCGTGGTGAAATTGTTAACCTGGCCCAAGTAACATTGAGATTTCTGCGATGCTCTTCAATATGATTTTAAATGATAGATAGATAGATTGATAGCATTGCACCGGTAGAATGGTTACAAAAGAAAAAACCTAAATTCTATCTTAAACTGAGAAAAAATGATTTTAATCAAGGAGAATGGAATGTGAGGTGAAAGGAAGAAAAAAGAATAAATCAGTTTAGTGGCTTTCCATACTATAACTTCATGCAGTTCTATCTTTCATATTGTAAACCATTGTAAAATTTAGGATTGTTTGATTTTGTATTTTGTATTTATTTATTAATTGTTTACTTCTTATTCTATATTTATTTATTATTCTTTGGATCCTTGAATTTGTTTCCCATGTAAATAGAATTCGAATTTATCATCCCATTGCCTTGATTTTTTTTAATTTAAAATTCCAATCTGCATATCAGGTTATTTTTCATTTCTGGTAATAAAAGAATACTAAAGATCGACCCCATTTGATGGGACTTAAGGCTTGGTTTGGTTTGGTTTGGTTAAAAGAATACTAAAGATGTGAGCTATAGAATTTCTCTATTTTGATAACCTTTTGTATCACTTGCCCATTATTGATGTATAGAAAATGAGGGAATTTTATAATATTCTAACCAATAATTATATGAGCCACAACTAATTACTATTATTAATTTTTTATAATAATCTTTTGTTTAGAAATTGTCAGTGTATGTATGTCCTGTAGTGGGTAATTTTAATATATACAGGACCTCTTCGTAGAAAACAAGAGAAAAGAGGGTTGTGTGTGCCTGTAAGCTAGCAAACTAAAAAAAATAGAGATGGTAGTTCTTCTATGCAGTAGAAAAAGGTAGCAAAAAAGTGTGATTTTGGTGGCTTTTATGCTATGCTCTGTAGGAAGAAGTGAAAACCTTTAGAAATTTCAGTGAAGAATTCTGACCTTTTAGTGCCTAAGCAAGTCTTTTAGATGTTTTTTTTTATATATGTAAGTATATATGAGTTTTCTCTAAATGTTATGCCCTCTGTCCTTTAATCTGATGCTATATATTTTGTTGATAGGGCAATTTTTCCAAGTTTAACTTTGAATTTACACAAGTATGACTACAATGGGCAGTCCTAAGAATGGTGTATAGATCCATTAGAGTCAAAATGTGGTAGTAAACTTTTTATGTGGCATAGATAACTTAGCTAACAAAAGAGTCTCTGTCACTTTGGCATGTAAGAGCACGACACCAATAGAGGAGTAAGGAATGTGGTCGAAGAAAAAGCGAAGAAGCAATGCAAAATATGAAGAAGAATAAGAGTAATAATAATGAAGATGTTCCAAAGCAAAAAGAGCGTCACATAGTTTCATGGTCTCAATAGGTCACTTCTCCTTTACTTCCTCTGTTTTGTTCTCCTATATAGCGATTCCGGGTTTTACCCCTTGTCGTATAGTGATCCGGACTTGATTCCGTGGATGTTAGTTATGATTTATGTCTTGTTTCCGTCCTTCCATACTTTGTTTTTGAGTTATAGGATGTGTTGGGCAGGTTTGTTACAGGTTGGTTATGTTTGGGAACAAATGGTTGCTGCCCAGAATTTTGGTCCTTCGCTCGAGCGAGCAGTTTGTCGCTCGAGCGAGCTCTTTGTTTTTGGTTCGTCGCTCGGGCCAGTGTTTCTTCGCTCGAGCGAGCGACTGCGTCTAGGTATGGACCTGAGAGCTGTATTTCTTGGCTCGAGCGAGCTTTCCTTCACTCAAGCGAGCGAGGTGTATATTTTCGAGTTCTTCGCTCGAGCGAGCATTATGTCGCTTGAGCGTGCTTCTGGGTTGCAGACCTGAGGCATCGCATTGTTGGCTCGAGCGAGGCTTTCTATGCTCGAGGCTAGTATTCTTTGTGTCTGGTCGCTCGAGCGACCAAGTCTTCGCTCGAGCGAGCCTGTTTTATATAAATACACAGCAGCGGTTTTAAACATCTTTTTTCAGCCTCTTTTGTTTTAAAAACCCTAGGTCTGTGTTCTCTCTCCCTCCACTCACCTTCTCTCTTAGGTTTCATCTCCTTTTAGTGTGTTTCTACCCTAAGCTCTTTGTATAAAAGATAGAGGGTGACTTGGGCTTCATTCTAATCTGAAAAGTTGGGGATTTGGAGCACTTTGCATTTTCATCATCTTCACCTTTGGGCTTCTATTTTCAAGGTAGGGATACCCTACTCCATTCTATACATTTTGTCATAAGTTTTAGTTATTTTGATATGTTGGTGTTGTTGGGTAAATTTTAGGAAAAGTTAGGGTTTGATTTATAATTCATAAAAGGGGGTTTTTCATCTATTGAATACCATATGTTTGTAAGTCATGAAAAATGATATTGATAGTGTTAAATTGATAAAATTGAACCTTTGGGTTAATTTTGAGGAAAGGGGGAAAACCCTAATTGTTGTAGTAAATTAATTTGTATAATTAATTTTGGGAAAAATGTGGAATTAAGTTAAATTCATGAAGTTGAGGAATTTATGTATTGAATGGTGTAGTTGGATAGTTTAATCACTCACCTATGAAAATGTTGAGATTATAGCTGTTGATACATTTATTTCCTGTTTAGAAATAACTGTTTTGGGCTACCGGTGGAGGATAGTCGTGATTGTTGTAGACATTGCATGCTGATTAGGGAAAACTAAAACTAATCACATTGAATGAGTCATTAAATATGACTGTTGAATTAATACAGCAAATCTGTGTATTGATTGAATATTGTGTATGACAAGTGTTTAATACATTGTATATGCATATTGTTTGGGAGGAGATAGGGGATGTACTCCATGGTTTGAGGGAAGATATGGGATGGACTCTCAAACTTGTTTGGGAGAAGAAAGGGGATGGACTCCACTAGTACAACAAATGTGTGTACTTATTGATTTATGGAAGTGTTTTAGTACAGCAAATATGTGTATTTATCGATTTATGGAAGTGTTTTAGTTTGAGCCTTAGTCTCACGTGAATTGTTAATATTGGGAGTAGTATTAATATGAGATGTAGTCTCATTATTAGTGTTTGGCCAGGTTCTAAGCCATGTCTGTATAAATGGAAAGTTGAATAATAATGGAAAGTGAAACGTGTCATGGACATTATTGTCATGAAACTGTATAGTGATATAATGGATTCATAAGTGTTAACCATCTATTGAATGCTATTGCTTTAGTCAATTCTTATATTTGGTTTAGTATATTTCTGCTGGGCTGTGGCTCACCCTATACGGGAACATCATTTTCAGGTCCAGGTGACATGCTACCTCCAAGGATTTAGCTTGGAAGGATTTGGATTTGAAGAATTGTTTTTAGTTATTTGTTATTTGATATTACATGTAAACTCAAGCCGAGGGCTTAATTTGTAGTTGAGTTAGTACTCACATTTCTTGTGTCCAAGTGTTGGCTTGGAAAGCTGTAAGCCCGTAGGGCATTTATTTTCGATGTTACATGTAATGTCCTTTTAATAAGAATACTCTGATGAATGGAATAATGTTTTGTTTTCTTTTATCAATGCATGTTAATATTGTGTATAATATGGGTTTATTTTGAGGGCGTTACATCTTAATTGCTTGATTGGTTGGTTTGTCTGATATTCAATGCATGGATTACTTGACTTGCAGGAGGATGATATACTTCGCGATCAAATTCATAGAACTGAAAAATATATATTTTCTAATCAATTTTCATTTTTGTCATATTGATGTGATTAGATTTCGGTGTTGATGAATGAAATTGATGGTTTTTATTGGAATGTATGTTTGCAGTTCGCCTATCATTGCATCAAAATTCAAGGATAAAACAACCAGACAATGCCGAAGAAGGTTTAAACATTGCTTTACCTATGGCCTGAATGCAAGTTATAAACTTAATATTCCTATATATGAAAGGCATATTATGTAAATCTAGTTACATGAGTTTGCAGAGACATGTGCTTGTATCATGGCTTATGAAAGGCATATTATGTAAATCTGGTTATATTATCTAGATTTTTTAAAGAACTTTGTTAGGTGCTTGTACTTGAAAGAATTGATGTATGATGTTTATAATAAAAAATTATTTGCGACAACAAAAAATTCGTTGCTAAAAAGCTATTATTATACTATTTATAAATGTCATTGAAAACAATTTGCGATGGTAACAAAATGGTCATCAAAAAACCTGTTAGTATTTTTTCTTTGTTTTTTGCGACAGCAAAATAGCGGTCACCATAAGTAGTTTAGGTGGTCGCAAATAATTTGTGATTGCTACTTTGCCATCGCAAAAAAAGTATTTGCCACCCCCACATTCGCGTCCCTCATTTGCGGTCGCATGGGCCGTCGCAAAAGGTCTTCTGCAACTGAATTTTTATTATTTGCGACAGTTTGTGATGGTTGTAAAAAGTACTTTTTCCAATAGTGATGTAGAATTCTCTAGTTTACATTTAAAAGACAATTTGAGGTTTGTATCTTGTATGTTTGTTACAAGTTTGTATGAATTTTATGTACTACGTGTTGTTTACTTAATTGATTGTATAATATGATTCTAATTTGTCAGTTAGATTGTAAAAAATTCTTAATCTTAGGGCATGGTATTGTTTTAAGAAAAATTTATCCATAAATCTCATATGGGAGAATGTTGATCCATTTAGTCCTAAAAGTTCTTTTATAAACCAGTTAGTCCTTTTGTTTTAGAAAGTTGTATTTATTTGATTTTGTGTCATTTGAGTTTAAGTAAATGCCTTTTTGTGATTCATTTTTCTAATTTTCGTATTTGGTTTTTGGGATAAAAATGGAAATGTGAGACATGGAAGATTCTTTTTGGATGGATTGATGGATGAAGTGTTGGTTGTTGAGCGTGGAAATCTATATTTCTGTTAGTGTGGTTTCTGGTGTTACATTAGAGTGTTACGTTTGGAAAAAGTACATTGAGGAGTTTTTGTATGTTACATTGATTGGAGTGTTACGTTTGGAAAAAAATATACTAAGAAGTTTTTGTGAAATGTTATGTTATTACGTTTGAGAAAAGTACATTAAGGAGTTTTTTAGTATGTTACATTGGAGTGTTACGTTTGGAAAAAAATACACTAAAGAGTTTTTGTGTTTTACATTGATTGGAGTGTTACATTTGGGAAAAAGTACACTAATTTTTTTCTTTTTTTTTTAAGAATGTTATGTTGTTACGTTTGAGAAAACTACACTAAGAAGTTTTTTTTAGTGTGTTGTATTGAAGTATTACGTTTGGAAAAAATACATTAAGGAGTTTTTGTCGTGTTATATTGATTGGAGTGTTACATTTGAGAAAAATACACTAATGAGTTTTTTTGAAATGTTATGTTGTTATGTTTGGGAAAAGTATACTAATGCAATGTTTGTTTGGATGGATTTGTGCTTGGGATTGGACTAATAGTCCAATAAAATTATTAATATGATATTTGATTAAAAAATTGAAGTACGGACTAACAATCCATCCGGATATAATATTCAACATATGATGGACTATTCAATTCCATATAAAGGGTGGGATATAAATTGGGGAACTAAGTCTGGACTAACTTATCAAATGACCATAATAGAGATATTATAATTAGTATATTGGATGTCTCATGTTCTATCCATTCCAATCCCCTTAAACAAACATCGGATTGGATAATATTTTATTAATTTCTCCTTATAATCCTAACTCAATCCAAACATAGGATATGATACACAATCCAAAGGATTCGTAGTCCTAGGACTATTAGTCATGGGAATACTAATCCAACCTAATCCAGTCTGCCCAAACAAATATAGCCTAAGGAGTTTTTTTGTGTGTTACATTGGAGTGTTATGTTTGAAAAAAAGTACACTAAAGAATTTTTTTGAAGTGTCATGTTTAGTAATTTCAACATTATGAGAAAATCTACATTTATACCTCAACACATAACATACGCACGTTTATATTTGGCCCTTTATGTAATTGACATTAGAATAGGATCTTTGGGTTTATAAGAAAAAATGAAAGACCAAACAATTCACCATTTGAAATTTATTAATGCTTCACCCTTGTTTAATCTTAAATTTGGGAAAAAAGAAAAAGTAAAAGAAGCAAAAGTTAAATTTTGTTTCACAAATCTCTTTCCTTCTCTCTTTTGTACCATACAAATCATCCCAAAAATTCAATATCCAAATACAACGCAAGTAACATTAGCAAATGGCTACAATTGCAAATGACTAAATTTTATTCTAGTCATTAGAATTCAGTGTAATCTAAATTACATTTGGCACTCTTACATTCTCGCAAAACAGTAGCTCTACATACCCCAAAACAAAATAATCTACAATTTAAAATCTAAGACCAAAATGCATTCATGGAGTGATCCTACAACAAGATTAAATCTACACTCTATATCTAAAATTCTATCAATTTCTGATTGTTTTTCCTAGTTTTATAAACAATTTTACTTTAATCCCTTCACTTTTATTTAATAACAATCAGCCTCATACATTTTAAATCAAGTTACAATATGACTTCCGTCTACTAGACTTTAAGAGTCTAAAATATGTTTCCTTATTTACATTTCTTCTACTTAATAAAACACACATAATTTTCAAAATAGTTCTCCAACAAAATTTAGTGAAGCTCACACACAAAAGTGCCACCTTTCTAGTATACACACATATACATATATATACATATATATATAGAGAGAGATTTCTTTTACATGGATAAAACCACTTGCTGAACTTGTCATGTATATTTTGAAACTTGAATATAGACAATTTGGACATTCTGTATCACATTTAGAGTGTCATCTGCATATTAGATAGTTCTACAAAACTTGATAAAATGGAGGTGGGAAGGCATATTTGAAGCTGGCTGCTAACTGGCCCTGAAAATGCCGATGGACCAACCATGTAAATATACAAATCAGAGGATACACAAATTTTCATAAACAAATTCTAGCAGCAGTGAAGGCAGTGTCAGCTGCAACAGCACCACATGTAACATGGAATAACTGGCACAATTCATGATTATGAATATCGGGGGAGATGCAACCGATATTATCCTCCACATCACCGCCAGTAAGGCTTCATGCTGCTGTAGTACAGACTGATCAAGGAGCATGTTTCTGAATTCGAAAATTAGGTTTTGAGCAATCATTCGTAGATTGGGCTGCTGCGAGCTCTTTCATGGCCTCCTTTTCTAATTTCTTCTTTTTGGCATCTGCCTGCTGCTCATTCTCGTCACATGCTTTATTGAACATCTTAACAAGGACAACCATGGTTTGTGTAACTATAGGCAGAAACAAAAAAAATTAACAAATTTTTTTCTAACTATTATTGACTTAGTTAAATTAAGAGGGAAACTTAAACATTTAATAGAAGACGAGACAAAAAAAATAAAAAAAAATAAAATTATATAGCTCTTTCTTCTGGAGGTTCTGTGGGGGCATTGACATGCCTAATTATTTTTCATGCAAATTTTTTTTTTTTGGCCGAGGATTCTAATTGTTTAAGATAAAGTAATTGCATTTGGCCACTTTGGTCTAATGCTCAATGTAAAGTTTATTTGTATATGATGGTTAACATAGAATTTAAGGATCATGACTAGACAAAATAATCCAAAAAAACCATCATGGTGTCAGAACTCATTGCTTATTCTGTGTCCACAAGTTGTATGCACTCAACATGACGATTTAAGATATTGTTGTAACCAACAATATGATAGTATACACCTAGTTCTTCGTATTAAATTCACATACTATACTCATAATTAGAAAACTAAGTTACCTAGAATGTGGATTGTTCTAATACGTGGAACGGGAACAGCGTATGCCACATGCTCTCTAAATTGTGGCAGAATATGGAGACTTAAATAAAATACTTTATTAGAATTCAAGGTGTTTCTATATTGAATTCTTTTTTTTCTCTTCTTCAAATTAATCATGTGAGCATTATAACCAACTATTCATGGTTTCTCCTGGCAAAACTTTCCTCTCCTTAGATTTTAGCTCACTATATTTGATTTTTTTTTTCCTCCCAAGGAAATTGTTTAGGAAATATATTGGAAATTTTTTTTTGTTATCACTTGGATTCACTGTTTTGGAAAGAAAATATACCATGTTTCAAAACATACGTTCCAAAACCTAAATCTCTAAGGTTTTAGCATTTTTTGGTAACACTGTTAGAAATATTTCAATGAAATTTGGCTCATGAAATGAAATATGTTAGCATTTTCACTTCCATCATCTAATCTAACCTACATATAGATACATCTCTAACATAGTCCTTGTGGCAGATCAAAAGAAATGTAGTGAACTTCCCTACTTCACAGCAACAGAAATTAAGTACATAAATGTGGAAAATAAAACCAAACCTTGTGCAAAAGGGCACCTAGCTGGATCCTCCCCAAAATACTGAGACAATGAATCTGCACTTCTTGCCTGCAAGATAAATGTGCCAGTAAACTTAACTAAGCAAGAACTTGCAGATTTTAACGAAAGAAAAAAAAGAAGGCTCACCACTTCAGAGTACAAGGAGATAAGTGACCTTACTTCAGCTTCAGCAGTATCAAGGAAATTCTTCAAGGCCTTAAAGGTTGAGTACTGATTCTTAGCTTTGCATTAAAAACAAACATCTTTTTTTCTTTTTGTAATTCTACTTCTATGCAATTTAAAGACTCAGCATTCAAAACCAAGGAAAAGCGATAATAGAGACCATAATAGTTTCAAGGGAAAAACAACTAAATTCCATAGCCAGAAAACACAAGCTTACATGACATGAATCTAAAACATACAAACAAATGATGCTGTTAAGATTCTTGTGCAAACCATATGGATATGATTTCATTTTCAATAATTGTTTAAAAATGATTTTTTACTTTGATAACAGTCACCGAGCCTCTGTACCACAAAGATGTTGATGATGATGATGATAGAATTTACTTTCTTTGCAACACTCTCCCAACCTCAACTGAAACTTCCACTAGAAAATTTCTGCCAAGTCCACTTTTCAGTTATTCTAATTGATTATCGCACCATCATCAACTTAATGTCAGCATGGCTAATATTCCTCAACAAAATCAAACCAAATTACTGCTGAATTTTCCACTAAGATTAAAATTTCAATATTGGCAAATCCCCTTTATTTTATATCTCAGCATCATCGTCAACAAACATACACTAGTTTTGTCATGAAACTAGAATTATGTACATCTATGAAGATCCAACATAAATCTGGAAAAGAAAGAAAAAGAAAAAAAAAAGAGAGTAACCTAGTGTCCCAAGTATGTCCCCTACCTTTTGGAAGCCTGCAGAGATGGCACCATCATTCTCTGAAGCAGTGAGTTCCTGCTCAACCTTTTAAAGACCGTTACTCACAGCTTGCATTTCTTCAGCTAAATACTTCAATTAGATCTGGCCATTTGATATGCAGACAGAACAAGCAATAAATTGTACAAATCAACTAGAGACACCCTATTCACATATTAAATTAAGAAAAATGCAAACCTTAGAGCCTGCTTCCAAATGAACGAGATCCTTATCAAAATCCAGCAACTCTGGCATCTTCTCGGCAATGAGCCAATGAAGATAGGAAAGCAATTGACATAGCATCACACAAGAATTCAAAGAAACATTGGAAGAATAAAATACAAAAAAGATGTTGAACATGCACAACAAAATGGAAGCTGTTAAACAAATATGGTGAACTATTCAAGAAGAGAAACAGTTAATACATGCGAAGCAATTTAAAGAACCATTATAAATTTGTACATACAAAATTACTCTCTAAAATCTCAAGAATGTCAGATAAACAAATTTTGTTTCATAAAGAAAACTTCAGTGTTACGTGTTATCAGACAAATATCTAGCAAGTAGTAACCAATAATTCCTTTACAAAAAGAAGAGTGAGCATTTTTCCTTTCAAGCATATTTCTAAATTGTTCTCTTTTATAGAAAACATTGTGTGTCTACTCCTGGGCATAAATCAAGCTCCTGAGGTCGCTATGATTGAGTGATTACTGACTTAAATGATGGTGTGCTTAGCAAGATAAGTCGTCATTAACTATAAAATAAGTCATACATATACAAATAAAAATTCAATGAGGCATATTTTAACATTCCGACCTTGCACAAATAATACATCAATGTCATTTTATTGTTCCTTGCACAAGTATCAGACAACTTAAGTAGGCTGTCCAATTTGAATCCTATGGCAGATCTTGAAATACAAAGGAGGACATCAATGCCAAAAGCTTTCCACCAAACAAAATATTACAGATCATAACATACTTCAATCTCACAGAATAATACCTCGCGCAGTGCCTTGGTTCAATGCATTTCCTATAGTGAGAATCGTCCACATTACTTGATGCAATTTTGCAGATTCTTTTACCTACAATAACGGGTATGATATTAAGGTACTGAAAATGATTTCTTGCTAGTACTAACTTCACAAACCCTAAATAAAAAGGAAGTACCTCTCTGGCAGCAGCATTAATTGTGTTCAGGTTACATCTTAAGTCATTCACCTGAACAAGTTCGAGTTGAAAAGCCCAGCTCACACTTCTCCTTAAAAGCCAGGTATTAAGGAGAGGCTCTTACGAAGTTGAAAAGCCCAGAGGCTCCTACCAAGTTACCCTGCTGGACCACAACACACACTAGCTGGACAAATAGCCCACCAGTCACAAGCCCAACCAAACTCTGATACCAAGTTGAAAAGCCCAACTCACACTTCTCCTTAAAACCCAGGTATTAAGGAGAGGGAAACTAAAGCCTTATAACTAGCACAAATGGGGCAACTCCAAGCGATGTGGGACACATTCCAACAGTTCGAAGCTATAAACACAAACAACTAGAAATAATAATAGCATTTGTTCTCAGATAATACAAAAAAAAAAAAAAAAAGTCCCAGCTCAATATACCTGACTGGAAAAAGTAATTCTGAACACAAATACTCGCAATTTGGACTCCACTCGCAGGACATTCATCAACTCCAGGAAAAACTGAAATGTTCATCAAGCACAAAATTTGTTAGTAATATATATACTGTATTTTTGCACTTCCCTTCCTTCCATAATCAAACCAAAACAAAAACCCGTTCACACTTTCCAAGCATATCGTTGGTCCTGTTGTAGTTCTGAAAGATAGAAAAATCGGTGAGAAACAAACAAAATAGTTAAATATAATTTTGAAATCATCTTAAGAGAGAAAAAGAAAGGAGTACACCAGATAAAAGTGTACCACAGCTCAAGAAACCAACAAATGAATAATTTTGAAGTTAATACAAAACCTTTTCATTTTTCAACATATGCCTAAGTCAAATACATACTATGACATCAAAATATCACATAATTACAACTCAAACCCAGCAAATTGAGAGAGAGAGAGAGAGAGAGAGAGAGAGAGAGAGAGAGAGAGAGAGAGAGGGTATGAGAGTGTACCTTCAGCATTGTCATTTCTTTTTTTGTAGGACAAAATTTAATGTGATTTTCTACTTGATCAATGTCCAGGGCTGAAGAATCCAAAGCCAGAACAGCATTCTGGACCCCCCCCCAAAAAGAAAAAAATCTAATAGAAATTTGATGCAGATGAAACTATCGTGCTTTCCACACACACACACACAACCGCAAAATACTTTTTCCTGAATGTTTCATGTTCCAACCAAGTGTATAGATTTCAATGAAACTCAAGGACTTTGTAGCATGGAAGTCCACAATGGAAGGATCTTGAAAAATCAAATTCAATCAACATGGTGACTAACAGGCAGCTCAAATTAAAGGGAGAAAACCAGCTTGTTGGCAATCCGCTTTTATGGCTAGGATATGGATAGAGACATTACATGCTTATCAAAGTTGAGATTAAATGCCTTTAAATCAGATAGAGCAAAAGACATGGATGCTGCAGCACTAGCAATTTTAGCTGCATTCTCAGACATGATCAAATTAAGTGAACTTCATGATAAAAATAAAATGATAATAAAGAGCACTCCAAGTGCATAACCATATATTACGGTATGAAATGTTAGCATTAGCAACTCATTCATCAAATTCAAATAATATTGCTTTTGATAAATATTCATTTTCTTTTTATATTTTGCGAGTGAGTGATTCATTTTTCTCTGTTTTAGATTTTTCTTATTTTCTCTCTGAAGATGTTTTTTCCCTGAGCAATTATTTCTACGGTCATATAATTTAACTATTAAGGCCAGAAATTTTAAATGCAACTTTAGGAGCCTTCTGATGAACAATTTCAAGAGTCTTTTTTTACCCACTATGCAACTTTCTGAAAATCAACAAACTAGCTAAAAGAAATGCCAAGAGTGACCAACCCCCTCTTTCGCAACGAAACAGAATAACATTTTGGTGATTCCCATCTGAGAGCCAACTTTCACAAACACGAAGGAAATGGTGAATCAATTTTTTTCTTTACCTATAACATTATTTTGAGATATTTAGTTATAACCTTTTTGTATTTAATTATAACATTTTTTAAATTATGACTTAAAAATGATGAAATTATGGTATTTTTTTCCGTGGTTATAAGGTGAATATGTGAATATGGTACACACCCACAATTTCAAATCATATGTGAAGAACAACCGAGGCTGTGTTTTCTCGACTCTAGAAGAAGACAATCCTTATGAACCTCCTCCTTTCTCCAGTGAGTTTCTCTCTCATGACTTCCTATTATTACTGCTTCAATTTTTTTTAAAACACTGATTAATTTCCTTCTTCTTCCTTTTTTTTTTTTTTTGCAAAATCATACAGAGATAATCAATTTGGATTCAAACACCCTAATTGTTGCTAATTGGGAGCTTATACATAAGGTAAAATCAATTATGAAATGGATAGTATTCTGCCCTAGACAATTTCTAGTTCAGGTTTGGAAAGTCATCGAAACTGTTGCTAATTGGGAGCTTACAGCTCGAGACCAACCTTTTGGTCTTTCCACAACCCATGAAGGAATTTGTTCTTATAGATTGATATCACTTGATTATCAATTTTATATGGATGGGAGGAGTGAGGCGGACCTTGGCCTCCCTAGCCGTGTTTTTCAACATCAAAGGCCTGAGTCTAGCCCAAATGTGCAGTATTACTCTTGCGAAGAATATCCACAATGCAATCATGATGTTGTTAACAATTTTAGGAGATCTTGGGCTTTGTAGGTGCTTCTACGTTCTAGGTGGTGCTGTGTGTTGGAAGGGGTTGTGTTTGAAACTAGGTTTATCAATAGATTGAATTTAATTTGAATCTAAAACCCAATTGATCCAATTATTGTTGGATTAGATTCCTAGCCTTGGTTCAAATAAGTTCAATGGCAAAATTGCCACTGAACTCTGTCACCTTAGCCCTCTTCAAATCTTAGACATTGTAGACAACAAATTGTTTGGAACATTACCAAGGTGTTTAAACAATTTCTCAACCATGGCCATGATGCAAAACTTGAAAAGTTGGATTTTTCAAGAAAATCCCCACACCACACCCTCTTCAAACACCACAAAATGAACAATACAAGTTACAATTATATATAAACTCCAAGACTCCAAATAAAATCAAAATCTCACACGCACTTAGAGAAAATTGACTCTCGACATCCTAATGAAATGGTCAACAACAGGTTAACCTCATTGATTATGGCACTACCCTTTTTATTAACCATAGTCATAAGACATAGTGACCAAAAAATATTCAGCTCCGATCCCCCTGAATCTGGAAAAAAATAAAATTATGACATGTCTAAAATAACTTGATCCTACTCAGTTGCCATAACTGCTTTTACAAATTCATAACCATCAATTTTCTTGCTCCTGTTAGTTTCAAGACTCACTTGATTTGACCAGGATGTCTTTGACTCTTGGATAGCACAGAATGGCCCATCTTGTGAGGTTTTGACTTCTACTTCAAAAATAACAACGATAACATTGGATATCACCGGCACCGCCACTTCACAACCACCACCGTTGCACCATTACCTATACCAATTTTGTCCTTGTAAGACATTGAAAAGTTAAATTTGATTGAATATATTACAAGTCTCAATAATTGAACTTTGCACCAATAGGGACAAGGCATGCATTGACTTGGAAGATCACTAAAGGTCAAAAGAATATGCCAACCGATTTCTGGACTATTCTTCCTCACACCAATGGTTGGTTGGGGTAATTCCATAGATTGCTTATCTGATGAGATAGGAGATGGAAGAAATCACACCCTCAATTCCAAATTAATGCCAATAAATTTATAGGTATTCAATGCAATTCAATTTCATAAATTTTTTGAAATATAAGAATTTCAAGATTTTACTGAGCGGCTAAGAATGAATTAAAATAAGAAGATAAAGAATCTCATACCCTATATATTTGTCTCGTGTTAGTGATATTTTTCTGTAATAATTGACTCAATGACAAACATTATAGTAATTTGATTCTTTGATATTAACATGGAAGTAAAACTACTTGAAAAAAATACAAAACAAACTGAATTGAGAAGTAAAAGAACCTAATTTGGACAATAAAAAATTCTATTTTTCAAGTGTGACAAAACATATTAATTGACATGCCACATATACATATATATATATATAATTCAAAGCCAAGAGAGTGACCACTGAAAGCATCAGTGCCATCCAAGACATGGCTCTCATAGCAAGCAACGAGACAGAAACTTTCATAGTTTGACTTGAGCCATATTGTGTATACCACCACAATAAAGCAGTTCAGTACCTCTATGTGTATATAAATTCCTACACAAATAGAGTGCCAGACTCTTGACAGTTGAAGTTGGAGAGGAGCAGTGGCTTCATGGCTTCTTCTATGCCAAATTGTCCGCCGTTTGAGTTTGCCGCCAAGTATTACTCTGGCACGAGGGACAGTTGTGTGAGACAAAGCAATTTCTTTGGAGGGAAAGCAGTTTTAAATCAAGGTGTTGGGTACTCTGTTATTCTTGGATTTGGGGCCTTCTTTGCTGTCTTCACCTCCTTTCTGGTATTACCCCCTTTCTATCTCTCTACACTCAATTATTGTTCATAGGGTTCACACTTGTAATTAGTGGCAATATCGAATAAACACATTATTTGGGGAATTGTGTCTCATAAAATGGGTGTATTGAGAAATTTTTGGGTGTATTTAGAATTATCCAGAATCTTGTTGAAAAGTTTTAGCCATTGGAATCCTAAAAAATCTCCTCATAAAATCATAAAATCTTCTCCTACTTCATAGAGTTGCACTTATTTTTCACTGAAGGATAAGCTTAGTGGAAGTGTAGATGGTAATGACCAAGACCATTATATGACCTTTTACATGAATAATAATTTGAGAGTGCCCCATCCACATAGAATCATTAACAATTATTTGAATTCCCAAACAAGTATGATCATTAACAAGTAACAACTATTTGAATCTCCAAACTAGTGTGAATAATCTTTTTGTTTCTTTGCCATTATTGCTGCTTGTTTAAATTGAAACAACAAACTATGAATTAATTTGCCAGGTTTGGCTAGAGAAGCGATATGTTGGATCGAGCCACACATCCGAATGGTTCAACACTGCAGGCAGGAATGTTAAAACAGGACTGATTGCTAGTGCGATTGTATCTCAGGTAATGTGCTCAGTTCACCCACTTCTGCAAATTTAAATACCTTTATGTTCACCTAACAAATTGCTTCAAAATATTGTTTTCTCAAGTGGACTTGGGCTGCTACAATTTTACAAAGCTCAAATGTTGCGTGGGATTATGGAGTTAGCGGCCCTTTCTGGTATGCCAATGGGGCTACCATCCAGGTATGTCAACTCTTCTTTTTCCTCCATTGTTTTGTTCTTAAGTTCTTTGTCTCCACAAGAAGGAAATTAGATACTTTTCAATAAATAATTTTGGTAATTCTAAATTGAACAGGTACTCTTGTTTGGCGTAATGGCAATAGAGATCAAAAGAAAGGCCCCCTATGCTTATACCGTATGTGAAATTGTGAAAGCTCGGTATGTCAAATAGTTGTCATGATTCCAATCAAAACACAGAACATGCCATAGCTACTTAATCATTTTACTCGTTGAAAAACTTAATTTCATCGAATTTGATGGCTATCTTTCCATTACTTTAGATAGGGAACCGCTGCTCATCTTGTGTTTCTCACTTTTTCCTTCTTGACAAACATCATTGTCACGGCCATGCTTCTTCTTGGTGGCTCTGTTGTCGTGAATGCACTCACTGGAGTGAACATCTACGTTGCAAGCTTTTTAATCCCACTTGGCGTAATTGTCTACACCCTTGCAGGGGGGCTAAAAGCCACCTTCTTGGCAAGCTACATACATTCAGTAATAGGTATTTTCGCTCTTCATATTGTAATCTTGTTTTCCAGTTACATTTGGTGCTTATATGAGCTCTATTATTTTTGTCTTTGGTTTCAGTGCACGTTGTTTTAGTCATGTTTGTGTATTTAGTTTACACATCAAGCAGTAAGCTTGGCAGCCCAAGTATCGTATACCATCGTTTGCTTAAGGTTGCAAGCAAATCAAGAGTCTGCTAAGAGCCACTCACCCATAATGGGCAGTCTTGTGGGCCAGTTAGTGGGAATTACAAGGGCTCTTACCTTACAATGTTGAGTTCTGGAGGGCTCATCTTCGGGATAATTGACATTGTTGGCAACTTTGGTACTGTGTTTGTTGACAATGTAAGTGAGCGTTGGCCCTGTGTCTACATTCTTCAATTGCTAAGTAACAAAGAATATTTGAATGTGTAGGGATATTAGGTAAGTGCCATTGCTGCAAGGCCTTCATTAACTCATAAGGGCTATTTGCTGGGCGGGTTGGTCTGGTTTGCTGTGCCATTCTCTCTGGCAATGTCACTAGGTCTAGGAGCACTAGCCCTTGATCTACCTATAACGGCAAGTGAGGCCAGTCATGGACTTGTTGCTCCTGCAACGGCTATTGCTTTGATGGGAAATGGAGGACCTATTCTTCTACTTATTATGCTTTTTATGTGAGTTTCAAGCAATGCTACATTAGCAATTTCAAAACTGTAGCTAACATGAATTGAGCATTATATATAGACCATAATCTTGCTAATATCAGTGTAGTAAGACTACATTTTTAGATGAAAAAGTACATCAATACTCTTATGAAGCTTGGTAGTGCTTTTGTAAGTTATATGTCGAAGTGTCATCCCCAATATCAGTTGAAGGCCCTCAAAACCGAATGAGCTAAGCCAATTGGTGATCTTATATTTACAATCACAATTTGAGTTCTAGCATTCCTTTTTTTTCAATTTTTATTCTCGGCGGTCTTAGAATTTTGGACATTTACATTTACTACTTTAGACAATTTTACTACTCAAACTTAATCGAGTACCATAATTTCAAGATTTCAGACTTTTGTGGCTTCTAAAATGTGCAATACTAAACTTTCATCTTATTTAAATATAAGTTGAATTTGAAATTTTGTTTAGCGAAGTTTTGACAGTTTAATTTTGAAATCCCCACATTCTGGCCAATTCAATCTTTCTTTGTTCAAATATGTACTAAATCTTGAAACTCCAATATTTCAGTATTCTGTTATAAACATTGAATTTTCTGGCACATGAAAAACAGGGTTGTGACGTCTGCCGGTTCATCAGAACTAATAGCAGTCTCTTCCTTATGCACTTATGACATCTACCGCACTTACATAAACTCGGATGCAACTGGAAAACAAATCCTCAGAGTGTCAAGGGGAGTCGTCCGAGGCTTCGGATGTTGCATGGGACTTTTAGCAGTAATACTAAACAAGGCTGGAGTTTCATTAGGATGGATGTACCTCGCCACGAGAGTCTTCATTGGCTCTGCCGTTGTAACACCCCCAAAATAATACAATAAAGATAACTCACAAGAGGAATAAATATGAGAAACAACATACTTTCATACATCAGAGTTCACTGTTTAACAACTAGTTAAATGTCATGTAGGCTTACATCTTTCCAAGACATTGCTTGGTTACACAAATTGAGTCTCGCTCATTGCATCTTAAGCTCTTGGCTTTACAAATAACAAACATACACACATATAGCATAAATAAGAAGCTCTTGCTTCCCGAAAGTCCATCCACGCTATTGCCTTGGAGGAAACATCTCACCTGCACCTGAAAATGATATTCCCGTATAGGGTGAGCCAACAACCCAATAGGGATAATCTAACACAATATATGAAGTTTAGGAAAGGTATAAATACCACGTACATAAACAATACCGATACTAAAACATCCACAAGGCCTGCATATTCATATGCTACTAAGACCTAACTTTATTCCATTTTCCTTCAATTCGATCCCAATTTACATATGCTACTCAATTCATGAGTTAAATTCATTATCTTTCCACAACCAAAATGAGATTACAACCCAATGGTTTTCCAACTATGCAAAACACAAATAAACACTTCAAATTTGCCATTTTTCGGATATTTCGTCCGAAGGAACCGGCACCCATTTATACATGAAATTTCGGATCTTTCACCTAGGACACTCTGGCCAACTTGATTTAAATGGAATTCATCCCCTTTCTCCTCCCAAACAAATATATATATGCAATGTATTTATGAACATAATCATATATGGAGTACATCCCCTTTCTCCTCCTAATAAACATGCATGTACAATGTATTTATAACATGGTCATATTCAATGACACCAACAATGAATTAGCATTAAATCGCCTAATCCTCATGCAATTTCTACAACAATCATGACTATCCTCCACCGATAGCCCAATTCAATTATTTCTAAAGAGATGTTCAATCTCAAATAAATATTTTATTCAAAATTTACATAGGTGAAATAATACATATCCAATATCACCATCTATACTCATAACCTTTCAATTTCACATTTTCAATGCAAATTCCCAATTATTTATACAAAATAATAATTTGATCAAATTAGGGCAAGATCTCCCTCTTTCCAAATATCAACCCAAACACCAAAATCAACTATTTTGGCACAACATGATCCTACATTCAAGCCTCATACTCACTTATCTCATATTCATCAAAACCCCTCTTTTCATCTCACACCCAAATCTTAGATTTGTCCCAAACCACAACCATATCTTATCATCTATACACAATAGCAAATAACTAAGCTAAAAACCATATTAGAGTGTAGAAATTCCCTATCTCAAGTTTGAAGAAGAAAGAAGTTGAAACCCCCAAAATCAACGACGATGAAACTCAATCTCCACCGTACACAACGAAGCCCTCGAGAAGTTACACAACTTTGACGAAGGAGCTATGGCCAAAATCCCAATGGATTTGGAGAAATCAAAGAGAGAAGATAGTTTTCTGAGAGAGGTTCTAGATCTAAATCTTGGAGACTTTGAGAGAGAGAGAGGATTGCAAAAAGTGATCTGAAATATCACTTTCGCATGCTGATAAAAGGCGGTCCGCTCTAGCGTGGAATGCCTTGCTCGAGCGTCAGACACAGACTCCTGCTCGAGTGTGAAAACCTGCGCTCGAGCGTAAAATACACTCTCCCAGTATTTTTTTTGCAGACACAGTCCCCGCTTGAGTGCCCGAATGCCTGCTCGAGCGTGGAGCGAATGAATCCCGCTCGAGCGCAAGCATGCCCGCTCAAGTGGAAGAGCCAAATTCTGGGTAACAAAGGCTTGGAAAAACAAGCAACCAACCTGTTCCAAACACACAATTACAACCCGATAACCAACATTAAGTTGAAGACAAGGGAAGCAAGACATGAACCACCATCCAAACCATACAAACCAGAGTCCGAAACACCATAAGAGACGGTTCAAAACCAGGGTCGCTATAACCTCCCACCCTTAAAGAATTTCGTCCCCGAAATTACAAATCATGTTTTCAAAACCATGTTTTAGCCAATTTCCAAAATGATTACCAACAGCATACACGATGCTCCCAAGAGTGATACAACGCCCAAAATATTCCACATTCTCAAAACATATACAATGTTTATATTGAACCCATGTTCTTCCCAAACACTTATAACATATACAATGTTCTTACAAGTTAAAACATAGACAATGCTTATACTTCTCATTAACAAAATCAATTCTCAATACATGCTTATGCATCAGTAAACAAATCTGGATATTTCTCTCGGACTTCTAATTCACGTTCCCAAGTCGCTTCCTCGACTCCATGATGTTTCCACAATACTTTTACCAAGGGAATTATCTTGCCTTGCAAAACTTGATCCCGCCTATCCAAGACTCTCACCGGTCTCTCCTCATACGAGGCATCCTCATCTACCTCTAAGTTGGTCCAATCCAACACGTGCGATGGATCCGGCTCATATTTCCGAAGCATACAAATATGAAACACGTCATGAACCCCGGAAATCTGTGGCGGTAACGCCAAATGGTAAGCAACCTCCCCAATCCGTTCAAGGATCTGAAAAGGGCCAATAAACCGAGGGGACAACTTCCCACTCTTCCCAAACCTCATCAAACCCCATCTAGGTGATATCTTCAAAAAGACATGATCTCCCACCTCAAAAGACAAAGGCCTCCTCCTACGGTTGGCATAACTTTTCTGACGACTTTGAGCCGTAGCTAACCTCTTACGGATAAGTACTACTTTCTCCGTCGTTTCCCGAACCAACTATGGACCCAACAAAGGTGCGTTACCCACCTCTGCCCAACACACTGGAGATCTACACAGTCAACCATACAAGGCTTCAAATGGTGCCATGCTAATACTCGATTGGAAACTATTGTTATAGGAAAACTCCACTAAGGGCAAATGCCTCTCCCACGAGCCCTTAAAATCAAGGACATAGCCTCTAAGCATATCCTCAAGGATCTGAATGGTACGCTCGGATTGCCTGTCAGTCTGAGGATGATACGCAGTACTAAAAGTCAATCTAGTGCCCAAGGCACTCTGCAAGCTCTGCCACAACCGAGCAGTGAAACGCAAATCTCTATCTGAAACAATCGTCACAGGGACCCCGTGCAACCTCACTATGTCCCTAATGTACAGGTCGGCAAGATAATCTACCGAGTCACTTACACGCATAGGAATGAAATGCGCCGATTTAGTCAACCGGTCAACTACCACCCAAGTGGCATCACTACCCCATTGAGTCCTTGGAAGGCCCACAACGAAGTCCATCGTAACATGCTGCCACTTCCACTCAGCTATAGGCAAGGGTTGCAACAAACCCGTTGGCCTTTGATGTTCGGCCTTCACTTGCTGACAAGTAAGGCACTTTGATACAAACACAGCCATATCCTTTTTCATACCACTCCACCAAAACTGGAGACTAAGATCATGATACATCTTTGTGCCTCCCGGATGCACCGCAAGGCGCGAATAGTGAAACTCTCGGAGTACTTCCTCTCAGCAAGACTCCAGTACAAACAAGCGATCACGGTATCTCACACTTTGGTCGGGATACACAGTTAAACCTCTTTCTATCTTCCCATAGGAAATCTTCTCTCGGAACGATTCCACCTCAAGGTCACCCCTCTGCACTTCCAATACTCGGTTCACGAGTGTAGGTTGTGCAACTATTGAAAACAAAGCTGCGAATTCAACAGACTCGCCCAGTTGCAAGTCCAACTCATTAAGAGTACCCAACATTTCCCATTCTCGGATGGCGATAGAAGCTACACTGCTAACTGGCTTTCTACTCAAAGCATCGGCCACAACATTGGCCTTCCTGGGATGATAATGCAACTCAAAATCATAATCCTCTATGAATTCCATCCACCTCCTCTGCCTCAAATTCAAGTCTTTCTGTGTAAACAGATACTTTAGACTCTTATGATCAGAAAACACCTCAAATTTCTCACCATACAGATAATGCCTCCAAATCTTCAAGGCAAAAATCACCGCTGCTAACTCTAAGTCATGGGTAGGATAATTTCTCTCATGTGTTTTCAATTGCCGTGAGCCATAGGCTACCACTTTACCCTCTTGCATCAATACACACCCTAAACCTTCCCGTGAAGCATCGCAATAAACCGAATAACTCAAACCCCTCTCTGGTATAATCAATACTGGAGCAGTGGTGAGTCTAATCTTGAGCTCTTGGAACGACTTTTCACAAGTCTCACTCCACACAAACTTGACTTCTTTTCTAGTCAACTTAGTCAAAGGTGAAGCTAGTCCAGAGAAATCTTTCACAAACCGTCGGTAATACCCGGCCAACCCCAAGAAACTACGAATCTCGAAAGCATTCTTAGGTTGTGCCCAATCTTGCACTGCCTCTATCTTGGATGAATCTACAGTCACCCCTTCCCTTGACACTACATGCCCTAGGAATTTAACCTCTTCCAGCCAAAAGTCACATTTCCCAAACTTAGCATACAGTTTATGGGCTCTAAGTAACTCAAGTACTACTCGTAAATGTTCCTCGTGTTCCGCCTCAAAAGGTGAATAAATCAAAATGTCGTCCACAAAGACAACCACAAAACGATCTAAGAATTCACGGAAGATCCGATTCATTAAATCCATAAACACAGCTGGTGCATTGGTTAGCTCAAAAAGCATCACAAGAAACCCATAATGGCTATACCGCGTACGGAATGCCGTCTTCGGAATATCCTCCTCCCTTACCCTCAACTGATGATAACCCGATCTCAGGTCTATCTTAGAGAAACAACAAGACCCCTTCAACTAATCAAACAGATCGTCTATACGAGGCATTGGGTACTTATTCTTAATAGTAACACGACTCAACTTCTTGTAATCAATACAAAGCCGTAATGCTCCATCTTTCTTTTTAGCAAAGAGAGCTGGCGCTCCCCAAGGTGAAGTACTAGGGCGAATGGAACCCTTATCTAACAATTCCTGGAGTTGAATCTTCAACTCACTCAATTCAGCAGGTGCAAATCTATATGGAGCCATAGAAACCGGTGCCATGCCAAGCATTAAATCATTAGAGAACTCGATCTCTCGGTGAGACAGTAAACTGACAAGATCCTCGGGAAAAACATCCGAGTATTCACAAACTACTCTTGGTAACTCAACCCGAACTTCATCACACTCACTACTCAAAAAGCTAGCGAGGAGACAACTAAGTTCACTCTGCCCACGCAAATCATATACCGGTGATAAGACTCTATCCACCCGGTCCCCCAAGAAATAAGAGCAATCACCGCTTAAGGTACATACAGTAACCTTCTGACGGTAGCAATCTATAACAGCCCGGTATGACGATAACCAATCCATACCTAATATGACATCAAAACTAAGCATGTCAATCAATACAAATGCAAAAGGTAATCGATGACCAGCAACCTCGATGTCACAACCCCGACATCCCTGTCTCAAGATAGTCTGACCACCAATAGGTGACTCTACACAGATAGAAGATGCTAACTGTGCCAACTCCAAACCCAAAACTAATGCAAACGCATATGAAATAAAAGAATGGGATGCACCCATATCAATCAACACATTAGCAACTGAATTGCAAAACAAAATGGTACCTCTCACTACAGAAGGATCAGGTACACGATTTGGCCCTACAACTGTATACATACGTCCAGTAGGCCTCTGCTCAACCTGCTCACCTCTCGGAGCAAAAGCCTGATGCACAGACTGAGCCGAAGAGACTCCCTGATTAGCCCTCGAGCCCTGCGCTGACTGTGTCGACTGGTAACTCTGTGTCTATCTCGAACCAGACGCACCAGGTGTACCACCCAACTATGGGCAAAACCTCCTCAGGTGCCCCGCCTGCCCACACTGATAACAAGTGAGCAGCTGCCCTTTTCCCTGACTCTGGCTCTGAAAACGAGCCAAAGATGATGCTGCTCGCTGTGCTCCTCCTCTTTGAGGACAAGCTGGAGACTTGTGGCCTAACTGACCACACTTAAAGCAAGTGAAATCTCCCTACCCAACTCTCCCAAAGCCTGCACTCGGTATGGGAAAAGTGGACCTCGACTGAGTTCCCTGGGACTGCTGAGGGTAGGAACCCCTCTGCCTCTTACTGTCTCCCTAACTATCCTGACTCCTCCTGGAGCCCCTCATCCTTTCATCTTCTGCCTGCATAATAGTTTCAAGATGGGTTGTAAACTGCACAAGACGCCCATAATCTCTAATCATGGAACCGGCAACTCTATACATTAGCCCGATTCTTAACCTCTTTTCAAACTCCAAACAACTGCACTCCTCAGTCGCCACCAACTCAGGTGCAAACCTCGACAGACTAGTAAAGGTTGCCTCAAACTCAGCCATTGGCGTATTCAACTACAATAATTTAGAGAATTGATCTCTCAACTTCTCTCTAACTGTGGGAGGTAGAAACTTGTCTTGGAAAGCCTCAACAAAAGCCTCCCAAGTTCCTCCAATGCGTCCACGTGCATACTTCCACCACTGACCCGCATCTCCCTTCAACTGGAAAGACGCCAAGGTCACTTTCAACTGATCATCCTCGATGCCAAGCATCTCGAATGTCTTCACTAACTATTTTAGTCACTCATCTGCCTTCAATGGCTCCTTAGAATCACCCAAAAACTCATTTGGATTCGACCGGAAAAACTCATTTCTCAAGAAAGATGGCCTTGCTTCAGTTACTTGGGCCTGGACTTGATTCTCAGCTCAGAGAATGTCCATAGATTCCCTAAATGCTTCGGCCATTTCACAGGCTAAGGCGCCCATGGCCTGTTGATTAACCGGTTCGGCCACATTGGTTTGACCAACTCCTTCTTCTTGTGCCGGAACATCATCCGGTAAAGGCACCTCATGCCTTCTAGGCCTACCACGCCTATTATCACCACGTCCATGTCCAGACATCCTAATAAAGGTAACAACAGGATTAGCACATTTACAAACGTGCCAAATTTAACTCACTCGTGGTCTATTACATTGGACAATAATAAATCACTCCACATAAGCATGTAATCACATAAACACATACGACTTTCCTTCCTAGATAATGACCGTCCCACGGCATTGCTAGAGTTCCAATTAGAAATAGCAGTGATCAAGGGCTCTTCTAATAGGACTTCCACAAACCCATAAACTCAATCAACATCTTAGGAACTAAATTCCATACCCACATAATCATATAAGCATGTTATCACATATGCATACAATACATGCTAACGTCTTAATCAAGCGAGACAAACCCATTGTGGTACTAACCACTTCCCATGTACCCAAAGTATTCAAACCCGGTATGCTCTGATACCAAGTTGTAACGCCCCCAAAATAATACAATAAAGATGACTCATAAGCGGAATAAATATGAGAAACAACATACTTTCATACATCAGAGTTCACTGTTTAACGACCAGTTAAATGCCGTGTAGGCTTACATCTTTCCAAGACATTGCTTGGTTACACAAATTGAGTCTCGCTCATTACATCTTAAGCCCTTGGCTTTACAAATAACAAACATATACACATATAGCATAAATAAGAAGCTCTTGCTTCCAGAAAGTCCATCCACGCTATTGCCTTAGAGGAAACATCTCATCTGCACCTGAAAATGATATTCCCGTATATGGTGAGCCAACAGCCCAGTAGAGATAATCTAACACAATATATGAAATTTAGCAAAGGTATAAATACCACGTACAAGAACAATACCGATACTAAAACATCCACAAGGCCTGCATATTCATATGCTACTAAGACCTAACTTTATTCCATTTTCCTTCAATTTGATCCCAATTTACATATGCTACTCAATTCATGAGTTAAATTCATTATCTTTCCACAACCAAAATGAGATTACAATTCAATGGTTTTCCAACTATGCAAAACACAAATAAACACTTCAAACTTGCCATTTTACGGATATTTTGTCCGAAGGAATCGGCACCCATTTATACATGAAATTTCAGGTCTTTCACCCAGGACACTCTGGCCAACTTGATTTAAATGGAATCCATCCCCTTTCTCCTCCCAAACAAATATACATATGCAATGTATTTATGAACATAATCATATATGGAGTACATTCCCTTTCTCCTCCCAATAAACATACATATACAATGTATTTATAACATGGTCATATTCAATAACACCAACAATGAATTAGCATTAAATCGCCTAATCCTCATGCAATTTCTACAACAATCATGACTATCCTCCACCGATAGCCCAATTCAATTATTTCTAAAGAGATGTTCAATCTCAAATAAATATTTTATTCAAAATTTACATAGGTGAAATAATACATATCCAATATCACCATCTATACCCATAACCTTTCAATTTCACATTTTCAATGCAAATTCCCAATTATTTATACAAAATAATAATTTGATCAAATTAGGGCAAGATCTCCCTCTTTGCAAGTATCAACCCAAACACCAAAATCAACTATTTTGGCACAACATGATCCTATATTCAAGCCTCATACTCACTTACCTCATATTCATCAAAACCCCTCTTTTCATCTCACACCCAAATCTTAGATTTGTCCCAAACCACAACCGTATCTTATCATCTATACACAATAGCAAATAACTAAGCTAAAAACCATATTAGAGTGTAGAAATTCCCTACCTCAAGTTTGAAAAAGAAAGGAGTTGAAACCCCCAAAATCAACGACGATGAAACTCAATCTCCACCGCACACAACAAAGCCCTCGACAAGTTACACAACTTTGACGAAGGAACTATGGCCAAAATCCCAATGGATTTGGAGAAATCAAAGAGAGAAGATAGTTTCTAGAGAGAGAGGTTCTAGATCTGAATCTTGGAGACTTTTAGAGAGAGAGAGTTTCTAGATCTGAATCTTGGAGACTTTTATAGAGAGAGAGGATTGCAAAAAGTGATCTGAAATGTCACTTTCGCGTGCTGATAAAAGGCGGTGCGCTCGAGCGTGGAAAGCCGCGCTCGAGCGTCAGACACAGACTCCTACTTGAGCGTGAAAACCTATGCTCAAGCGTAAAATACGCTCTCCCAGTATTTTTTTTTGCAGACACAATCCCCGCTCGAGCCCCCGAATGCCCGCTCGAGCGTGGAGCGAATGAATCCTGCTCGAGCGCAAGAATGCCTGCTCGAGCGGAAGAGCCAAATTCTAGGCAACAAAGGCTTGGAAAAACAAGCAATCAACCTGTTCCAAACACACAACTACAACCCAATAACCAACATTAAGGAGAAGACAAGGGAAGCAAGACATGAACCACCATCCAAACCATACAAACCTGAGTCCGGAACACCACAAGAGATGGGTCAAAACCAGGGTCGCTATAGCCGTCCTTTCTATAGCTTTCATGCTTCTATGGCAAAAAACAAATGCAATCGGTGCCATCCTTGGGATGACTATTGGTTGCATTCTTGGGATTATCACTTGGTTGTCAGTTGCGAGTGTTGAGTATGAAAAGGTCAATCTTGACACGACTGGAAGGAATGCACCGATGCTTGCTGGAAACCTTGTGTCCACACTTACTGGTGGAGCAATTCATGCTGTGTGTAGTTTTTTGTGGCCTCAAAACTATGATTGGGATACGACAAAGCAGATAACTATGGTTGAGAAGGAAAAGAGTGAATTGCTAACTGAGGAGTTCAAGGAGGAAAAGCTTATAAGAGAAAAAGCGTGGATTGTGAAATGGGGTGTTGGTTTTACTGTTGTGATTGTTTTGTTGTGGTCCCTTCTTTCTCTCCCTGCAGGTAAATTCAATAACCAGTGTTTGAATTCACATTTTTGTGAGATTGGATTACCAAGAATCAGACCAAAGGCCTTGAGAATGGACAGAATGAGGCCAGGGACTATCAGCAATTAGCTGGCAACTCATTCTGTTCGTTCTGATTCCTTGTAATCCAATCTCACAGGTAAATTGAAAATTTTGATATTCACTTTCTGCTTCGATTTCCATAATAGCCCATGAATGCTTAATCCTTCTATTTTGAAGCCACTACCAAAAATTAAAATGAAAAATTCATCACCAAGACTTGAACTAACCATAACCTCATTCCCAACTTCTACATATGAACTTTTTGAGATTATATCAATTGAAGAAGTGTCATTTTGTGCTGATAATATGTTACCTCAGTTTGATAAGCAACATTTTTATTTTGTTCTTTCGTTTTTGTTGCTGAACAAGTAACAAACTTTAAATTTTCACTACATAAATGGAAATTGGAAAATGAAAGATGTGAGTTGATTAAACTCTTCTTCCGTTTTTATTGTTTTGTTTTGTTGTTGGGTTATTGCAGGGCGATTCAACGAAGGGTACTTCACATTCTAGGCAATCATAGCAATAGCATGGGGTACAATTGGATCAGCTGTAATTATAGTTTTGCCACTGACAGAAAGCTGGCAAACGATCCAAAGCGTCATTCTTGGCATGTTTACAAATGACAGGCTCATGGAAAAGGGCGAAGAGTTGAATTTGAAGCTGAACACAATCATGTTGGTGATACCCGAAGCAAAAAGAATTTACTTGCTTGAGAAAGGGAAGGCCAAGAAAAATGAAGCATCAGAGCCAGATGCTCACATTATCCCTACCTAAAACATTTCTCACTCAGCTCATCATGAATGAGTGGCACAAAATTCTGCTTGGATTTTGAAGTGACACTACAGCAAAATGCACCTTTGGCGACTAAAATTGGCGACTAAAAAAAATTTAGTCGCCAAAAGTTATGGAATTGGCGACCAATATTTTTTTTAGTCACCAAAAGTAAAATATTTAGCTACTAATTTTTTTTAGTCGAGGTATATTCATTATTAGCGACTAAAAAAAAAATTAGTCGCTAAAAATGCCAGAATTGGCGACAAAAAAAAAAAAACTTAGTCGCTGTATATTGACTTTTGGCTACTAAAATATTTAGTCGCCGAATGGGAACTAAAAAAAAAAAAAATTTCTCTTTGGCGACTACAGTTTTAGTCGCCAAAAACTTACTTTTAGCGACAAAAAATTATTTAGTCGCCATATATTGATTTTTGGCTACTAAAATATTTAGTCGCCGAATGAAAAATAAAAAAATTATTTTTTCTCTTTGGCGACTAAAGTTTTAGTCACCAAAAACTTACTTTCAGCGACAAAAAATTATTTTAGTCATCGAAAATTTTTTTTTTTTAATCTTTGATAACCTATCTTCAATGACTAAAATTTAGTCGGCAGTGTTCAAAATTTTATTGGGAAATATTTCATGTTTGGCGCCTAAATTTTTGCCCAAATCTATTACTTCTTCACACGGTTCTTTCTCTCCCTTTGATCAGTACACCAAACCATATGTACGCTCAGTGACGGTCACCACCTCACCGTCACATGTCGCCACCGCTGCAAGCCGCTACCTCCACTGCTGCAAATCACAGGTTCTTGTCCCTCTCTCTCTGTCGCTCTCGGTCCTCTCCCTCTCTGTCGAACTGGGTCTCTCTCTCTCTCTCTCTCTCTCTCTGTGTTGCCCTATTTCACTATCTCTCACACTTCATCTAGGGTTTATGTGATTTTTTTAGTTTAATTTTGTGTTGATTTCGTAAATGGGTTTGGTTGAATTGTTTGATTTCTATGAAATTATGTTATTCTTTAAGTCCAAAATTGGTTTGAATTTTGTTTGATTTCTATTAGAAGTAGGTTGCTTCTCTGGCTATTGAGTATCTTAGCATCTCAAAGCTGAATATATGATTTGGGGGTTTTTATGTGCCTTGAATCAATCACACCCACGATTGGACACAGATGTATGTATAGAAATATGGATATATATCTTCAAAGAGAGTTGCTTATTTTTATTCGTCAAAACCTCAGCCACATCAATTTACCATTTTGGTTCATAGTATCCCTGTCTCTGCTGGGATCAGTGTCAGTGACACTGTTAAGAGCTTTTTCACATAATTTCATCCTTCTACATATCTATCACATATGGTGATTCTCCGAACAAACAAACTTCGAAATCTCATTGTAAGCATTTTATTTGAATTCTGATTCTTCTTTTTTACAGAACTTTTGCTTTAGAATATGATGTTTGTGTTTCTCCGTTTTGGATTAGTTGCCTTTTACAAATCTCGTTTCATTATTATAATATAATGGAGTATCCCAAGTGCTTGTTTTACATGTTAGTGAATTTCCTATTGACATTTCTATGTTGAATGATGGCTAACATATGGCTTAATAATATTTTTTAACATATCTGGTTTCCTTTTGGTACTTTGATGTGTCTCGTAACTCAACTTCCACTACTTAATTATGGTTGGGCATTTTGAATTTTGTTGATTTTTCTTATTAGTAACTCCTCATATAGATAAAGATAAGCAAGAGTACAAGAGGGTACATGGTGGATGTGGTTTTGGTGACTGAAACGAGGACGGAGAGGGCTTCTTAGATTTTGTAGTAGAATTTGATCTTATAGTAACCAACAGTTCTTTAAAAAGAGAGAAAACACATAATAACTACTAAAAGTGGGTCAAATAAGAGAGAAATTTATTATTTTCTTGCAAGAAAAAATACCGCTTAATATGTAAAAGTTTATTCCCGGAAAAGAGTGTAACATTACAACTTGGGCTAACAATGCTAGATATATACATTAAAGAAAAGTGGATTCTAAAAGCTCAGAAATTAGAAATATTTAAAGACAAAATGTTTAAACAAGCAACATGGAGTGTGGTAGGTGATATTAATAATATGCAATTCTCCCAATTCGAATTCCCTGAATATATCTTGATTCCACTTGCCATTCATATACAAGCAGTCAATAGCATAACATAGTAGATTCTTCATAGAACAAAAAATGCTAAAGTGTCTAAACAAAACCATCCTTAATAGATTGGGAGTAGAGTAGGTAATAAGGATCAAACCAAACCAAACTAAGCTTAGTGCCCCCAATCAGGTGGAGTTGGCTACAAGAATCTTTTTTCATCATTCTACTCTATCAAGTGATATATGCTCAATCCAATTAAATAAATAAAAAAATTTACTACTACATCCCATGTTAGTTTAGGTCTTGCCCTCCCCCATATCATTTTCATTTATAATGATCATATTACTATTTCTCATTGTTGCATCTAAACATCTTTATTAGAAAATGTTGTGTTTCCATGTCTATATTGTGTCATATTTGTGTCTCGTGTCCCTACGTCTCAAAATGCAATACAAGGTGAAGCCAGTACCTCATGTACACTAAACATATTCCAAAAAAGTATTTCCAGCACCAAAGATCAATTCGGTTTTGTTGTCCTCTCATTGGTGTTTTCAAAGAGATTCTCACTTTGAATATAAAAATGTTATCAATAGATTGGAAATATTGTGGTTGTATTCAACAATTGATTTCTATCTACCATTGACTGCTATGTTATAATAGGCATTGCTTTTTTTTTTTTTGAGGGGGAAGGGGGAGTTGAATTGTGATGTCCTATTGAGGAACATGGGCTCTGGCTGCTAGGCTAACCCCAGTGGTTTCCTCTTGCTAATTTTTCCACAACATATTATTGACTATTTAACTGGTCTGTTTTCATGATACATAGGTGTTCAATTTGCAAGGGGCTTTGCTAAGACATTGCCTTGTCACTTTGCCTTCGCTAATTTTTCCAAATAATATATTATTCATTATTTAACTGGTCTGTTTACATGATACATTGATGTTAAATTTGCAAGGGGCTTGGCTAAGACATTGGTCTTATGATCTTTTGTACAAATAGTTACACATACAAAGTGTGCTTTCCTTCCCATCATGTAACTTTTGCTTTGACCTTCTTTCTATGCAGTTATCTTTTATGTATAATGTTTTTTCCAAGTGACAACTATATAAAGAAGCAATCCAGCTGAGAGCAAAGAGAGTAAAGAGTTCCAAAGTTCCTAAGATAATAATATATTGGGCCTCATTAAGGGGATTCCCATGCTAGAATTCATAGATTTAGAGATATAGGATCATCCAATTTTGAAACTTGTTAAATGTTCCACTATTTTCCACAGAGTTCTTGCATGCACCTATTTAATATTGTGTTCCTGTCATCTAATATGAGTGGTGTTACATGACAAGATAGAACATGGAATGAATACATTTGTGGAAAGTTTGATCATCTTGCTAGAATGATACATTTATGTACCTTGCATAGTGATTACTTTTTAGATTTCTTGTTCGGGAGAGGTGCATAGGTGCAATATTAACTATGATAATTAGTTTTACTGCTGCTGATTCAATTGCTCAATGCAACTTACTTGCTGCAAGAGTGTGATGCATAGCCGCGTGGTTTCAACTCTTAAGAGAGATTTGATGCCTTCAATTAAGTGCTGCCTTCTTAACCTCAGAGATTTTAGCTCTATGTTTGTCTACTGTAGAAAGGCCATTGTGAGATCATTCATTATGGGTATTTCAAGAGGCTCTTCCATGTCACACACCTTTTAAAAAGGGCACAAATTAGAAATGATTAGAAACACCAAAAGCTTCATGTCGTGAAAGGAAATAAAATGAGGGTGAAAAGAATGAGAAACATTTCTGTTTTTCCTTGGTTGCTCCATTTATAACTATCCATATATATATATTGTTGGTGAATAATAACCAATATATATAATATGTATATCTTAGTGTTCCTGTGTATTAGGAGTGCTATAATTCTGCGAGAAAACGTAAATGAGAGAGACAATGGACAACAGATAGACAGCCTTGATCTGACATTTTGATAAGTTGAATGGCTTGTGATATGAAATTGGCTGCTCTGCTTCAAAGCTCTGTTTCTTGTTTCTCAGCTGAAATGGGTTTAAGCAACCATGTAGATATGTTTTTAATTTTGTTACCATAGCTATTTCTAGTTTTCAAGATAAGGTTTCTGTACCTTTTGTTTTGATAAGGCCTTGTTTGGAGGGATTGTAGAGACAATGGCATGAAAGAGTTTTTACGGCATGCATTACAAGCCATAAAAATTCAATTTTGTTGTAGTGCCTATTTCAAATGTAATTTTACAATGCATAGGGAATGATCCTCAATTATTTCACATATTATGTAATACCATCGATTGTGTTGATTTGATTTTATAATATGTAAATGTCATTTGTTATTTTTTTAATTATAAAAATAATGAAAGTAGATTTTTTATAGAGACATGAAAGCCTTACCATTCTTTCAATAACCGATCTATGCTGTAGAGGCCTCTTGTGAAATACATAATTGGGGTGGGATGGGATGCAATGGGGTTAACTGCAACCTATCCCCATTCTGAATTATATAATCAATTCCTCTCCTATAGCCATCCTTACTCTGCTTTTATGTGCCTCAAACCCAACCATAATTCATTTTGGAGTCTAATTGTTATATCTAATTTTGGTGTGTGGTGTATGGTGTAAGTTTGTTTATCTATGCGATAGGAAGTTTAGCAGTAACTATGCTGCTGACTGTTTCAAATTCATTTCTTAGCACCACATGATTAGTGTATTTTTATGTATTGATATTGATTAGTTGTAATTTAACCTTGCTAATATGCCCGTAGGTTGGGAGTTAGAGCTGAATACGCCCGAAATTTAGTCGGAAAAGGGCGTTTCGGGGGCAAAAATTCAAAATAGTCCCCGAACAACCATGTGACTCACACGGATAGCTTCGCCATGAAAAATAAGACTTGTGAGAACTGACGGAACATAATTCGGACCCGTAGGTTGGGAGTTAGAGTCGAAAACGTCCTAAACTTAGTCGAAAAAGTGCATTTCGGGGGCGAAAATTCAAAACAGCCCCCGAATGACTGTGTGGCTCACACGGATAGCTTCACCATGACAAATAGGACTTGTGAGATCTGACGGAACGTAATTCGGACCTGTAAGTTGGGAGTTAGAGCCGAATACGTCCTAAACTTAGTCGAAAAAGGACTTTCTGGGGCAGAAAATTCATAACAGCCCTCGAACCACCATGTGGCTTACACAGACAATTCCCCCATGACAAATAGGACTTGTGAGAACTGACGGAACGTAATTTGGACCCGTAGGTTGGGAGTTAGAGCCGAATACGCCTTAAACTTATTTGAAAAAAGGCGTTTGGGGGGCGAAAAATTTAAAACAGCCCCCGAATGACTGTGTGGCTCACACGGATAGTTTCGCCATGACAAATAAGACTTGTGAGAACTGACAGAACGTAATTCAGACCAGTAGGTTGGGAGTTAGAGCCGAAAATGCCCTAAACTTAGTCGAAAAATGGTGTTTTAGGGGTGAAAATTCAAAACAGCCCCCGAACGACTGTGTGGCTCACACGGATAGCTTCTCCATGAAAAATAGGACTTGTGAGATTTGATGGACCATAATTCGCACCCGTAGGTTGGGAGTTAGAGCCGAATACGCCCTAAACTTAGTCGAAAAACGGCATTTCGGGGGCGAAAATTCAAAATAGCTCTTGCACTGACGTGTGGCTGACACGAACAGCTTCCCCATGCCAAATATGACTTGTGACAACTGGTGGAATCTTATTCGAACCCGTAGGTTGGGATTTAGAGACGAATACGCCCAAAACTTAGTCGAAAAACGGCGTTTCGGGGGCGAAAATTCAAAACAGCCCTTGAACCGCCGTGTGGCCAACACGAACAGCTTCCCCATGCCTAATATGACTTGTGACAACTGACGGAATCTTATTCGGACCTGTAGGTTGGGATTTAGAGCCGAATACGCCCAAAACTTAGTCGAAAAAGAGCGTTTCGGGGGCGAAACTTGAAAATAGCCCCCGAACCTCCGTCTGACTCTCACGGGCAACTTCCCCATTATAAATAGGACTTGTGACAACTGACGGAATGTATTGGAGATGTATAGTAATGAAAAATTATAGGAAAAATATTCAGAAACCAATATGAACTCAGTTTACGTCTTGTTATAAACTTGCTAATTTTTTGAACGTATACACGTGTGTTATATTATATTTAAGCTTTCATACAAGTATGAAACATGCTCATGGTGTTTCTGAGGCCATGTGCGTCATGAGATATCAAGTATTCTTCCTTTGATGAACCATTTAGAGGTGTCGCAACATACATTTTTACATATTTCCTTTATGATTGAAATTTATTTTTGTTATTATTTTTGTCACATGTTCTAATATCCTTTCTGAAATGGTACTGACATACATTAATAAGAAGTTGGGCATTTTTTGGTCCAATTCTAATTTTTTTTTGTTTTTTGTAGATGACTTTGTTGCGTGGACTTCTAGAGATATTTTGGTGTATGGATTTTGGTTATCATTTTGTTAGTTATACTTCACGTGATGTTTGATTATAATTTTTTTTTTAGTTATGACTCTCATAATATTAAGTATATTATTTGTGATAATCAAATTCGCAAATAACATAACTTGCATATGTTATCAAAGCATTACCCTAAAATTTACAATTTGAAGCAAGATTCACTTTCATAAATGTGATAGGTTTCTTAGTAATTGATATATTATATAATAAAGAAGCTTTGTAATTTATGACATGACTCTCTTTAATAATTTAGTAAATAGAAATTTTAAGATTTGTTGGGAAAGTGTCTTTTTAGTAATTGTTTTGCTAAAATGTGACCTAAAAAATGATTAAAATGTTTGGGAATAATTTTTTGACATTTTATAATAATAAAAAAACGTTTTAAAAGTATAGAGAATAAAATTGAATCTTTGACTTTTTTTATATAATCATTTTTGACTTTCTTAATAACTTTTTTTTAAACTAAAATGGTCAATTCCCAAATAGACCCATAGTTTGTGTAATATTACTCTCTATTTAGTTTGTGTAATATTAAAAAGAATATGTCCAATTTGGGAAAGGTTGTCATATACACTTTAGTATTAAAAAAAATAGGTAATGACATGGTAACATATGCGAGTTAGGTCATTTGTGAATTGGATTATAACTCAGTACTATAGGAGTTATTGAGTAATAACCAAATATCACACTACATGTAACTAAACAATTCTAGTATCATAAAAAAAAAATAATACCATAACAAATATCACAATGTGTCATGACTAATAGTATAGTAAGTCATAACTAAAAATAACAAAAATCATAACTAAATGTACATATGATACGCATTCTATAATAATAGAACTTCCCTTCTATTTGTTTTTTCTGTTTATGCAGACTTTTTTTTTAATAAATTACAAATACACTTTTAAAATTTACTTAAAATATAAATTATCTACCGTGTTTATGAAAATTATATCCCGCCCTTTAAAATTTTTAATTTTATAGAAATTGTCTATTTTATCAATAAATTATCAAAACAATTAATAATTTTTAATGATGCTAGAAATATATTTTAATTAATAATTCAACTAATTTTATTATTATATAGGAAAACAGTTAGAAATTTAATTTTTTTAATTAATTCTGTTAAATAATTTTTTTTTACAACAAAGTTTTTATAATTATTTAAAATCATAAGAGACAAATTGTATTTTAAATAAATTTTAAGAGTGTATCTGTAATTTATTTATTTATTTATTTTTGAATTGGACCATATGAACCTCTTGAATCACTTGGTTTTTTTTGTTCAGTTTCCTTCCACCTACTCTCTTAATTTTATTTTATTACTATGATTATTATTATTATATATATATTTTTTAATGAGGCAACTAGGCATATAAGATATTATATGCCTAGCATGTGATAATTAGTAAAGTAAAATTATAGTCTATATCTAAAAGATATATAGGGGTAATTTGAAAAGTTGGTAAAAAGTTAGTTTTTTGACTTTTTACTAGGTTCTTTCAAAAAAAGCCATCAAAAAAGCCAATTTTTTTGTTAAAAAAGTCATCAACAAAGTCAAAAAGTCAAAAAACTAATTTTTTACCAACTTCTCAAAACACCCCATAATCACTTTATAACTAATTTTAAAATAATTTATATTATTATATATATGTGAGATTTAGATTAGTTTCTTAAAATTTTGTCTCTCACTACAACAAACTGCACATTTGGCGACTAAAATTGGCGACCAAAGTAATTTTAGTCGCCAAAAACAGTGTATTGGGCGACCAAAAATCAATTTTAGTTGGTATTCATTTAATATTTTTAGCTACTAAATTCTTTTAGTCGCCATATAGTCTTATTGGTGACCAAGGTTGTTTTTAGTCGTCGTTTTCAACCATTTTACGCTACTAAAATTTAATTTAGTCGCCGTATAATAACATTTTGCAACAAAAACTTTTTGTCGCCAAAAATTGGGAGTATTTTTTATGAATTTTTGGCGACCACAACTAAATTAGTTGTTGTATATTAAACATTGCCGATGACCATTTCAATTTAGTAGCCAAAATATGGTTCTTTTGGCGACCAATTTTAGTCGCTGTTAACCATATTTGGCAACAAGTAATGATTTAGTCGCTAAAGCTTCCAAATTTTTTTAGAGGGAAACTCATTAATATTGGTGCCTATATTTAACAAAGAATTATTTTTCCTCTGTTTCACACACACCATACAGAGCACTCGATACCAAAGCTCAGCGCCGTTGACCACCGTCGATCATCACCATCGCTGGCCACCGGTGCTCGCCACCACGACCACTGCAAATCGGCCCCACCACTGATTACAGGTATTTCTCTCTCATCTCTCTCCCTCTCTGTCAATCTGTGTCTGTCTGTTTGTATCTCTTTCTCGCTGTCTCTCCCATCCCCGTGTCTCACGATTTCTGTAGGGTTTTGAAATGTTTGTTTTCTTTCATTTTCTGTCGATTTCATAATCAATTTTTTAGGGCTTTTTCTGATTTCGTGAATGGGTGGTTGAAATTTCGGATTGTGGATTTCTGATTCTCGATTTTTGATTGTTGAGCTATATGACCAAATGTGCCTCTGTTTCAGGAATATTCCAAACTAACCCTATATATATATGCATTGTTGGGAAATTGAATGCTGTGATGATTCTCGATTTTGAATTTTTGATTCTCGATTGTTGAATTTTTGAATTTCTGATTCCCTCAGATTAGTCGGTCCAATCAATGCTAGCTTCTCTTTTTAGTTAAAAACCAGATAAAGCTATATATGCACATTCTGCAATTCTTGGCATTATAAGTATGTCCAGAGAGTCAAAAGTGTAGCATATACAATATTTTTCCTACAATTCTAACCCCAAATAAGACTTCATTGGGTTCCACCAAAATATTTTCACATCCCCCATTTCCTAATATCTTCTACGAACAACCTTCTTTATCATGAAATACCAAAATTTTTTGACAAGGAGAACACATTTTTTTTGAGGTTTGGCCTCACATAAAAGTGGGATTCTCAAAAGTTTGGAGGGGTTAAGACACCTCTGACCCCCCCTCCTCCCTCCACCCCTGCATCTCATACAACAAAAAATTTAAATTTTTGAGTAAGCTTGGAAAAATACTATCCTTCTCCCTTTCTGCCAGTATCCATCCACTAGTTTTTAAGATAGGTTTTATTTTTTTCTTTTTTCTTTTTGGAATTGAATGTTGTGATGATCATTGTTGTGTTTACTGTTTCCCTATACTTTGTAATATGTTTGTTTGATGGGAAATTGAGTTCTAGATTGATAGTCCGATTCTGATATAGTTCATATATTGATTCCTAGTGAGTGTGGACTAACATGTAAAAAGATTTAAAAGACCCCATCTATGTTTTACACCATGTAGTAAATGTCTAGTAATTTCAAACAAACATGTGATAGAATAATATAGGATTGTACTATCCCCTCCTAATCCAAAAGCATTTCAAACATGGGATATGATACAAAATCCTAAAGAATTGTTATCTTCAATTCAAGCAATGTATATAGACGTCATCATGTAAATTCCACAATTATGTGAATGTTTTTATTTTTATTTTTTATTTTAATTTTTGGTTCAATGAAGAAAGCTGTTTTTGAGGAATTCGGATAATTGAGAAATTTTTGTAATCAATGGAACAATATTTCCTAGGTTGGAGCTCTCTGTTTATGTGATTGGTAATCTATAATACTAGAAATCTAATTAATGTTTTAGCTTGTTTTGTGTGTTAGTGAGAGGAGAAAGCCTTCTGCTGTGCTTAAAGTGACAGTCTAAGTAAGCTAAGGAGCTTAAAGTGACAATCCAGTTCCTTCTGCTGTGCTTTTTGGAGATTTAAGGTAACTTTTCTTTGGAAAAAAATTCATTATAATTTCCTTATATATATATATATATTTTGCTCTGATGATTCAAATCCTATTTATGTTGTTCCCACCATTTACAACAACATATGTTTTGAATGTAATCAAAACACTCAAATTTAGAGTAATAGAACAAATAATTTATTTCTTGGTTAAATTTGATATCTTCGTTCAGAATGAAAATCAAACAAGGAAGTATAAGATCCATTGCAGGTGTTTGTAAGGCACTTATTGGGGAAATTAAGTTCCTTAATTTGTTTGGTTCTATATATCTCTATAAATATATGAAAATGGTTACATCTTAAATTATCAAACAAGACACTTTATCATTAATCTTAAACTCTTGACAAATGTGAAACAGGGCAAACATGCTTTCAGTGGATACAAAAATAGTCCCATCCTACATTACACCTCTTCACTTCTCTCAATCAAGACAGAAAGAGTTTGCCTCTTCATCATAATTATTTTGATTGTGAACGTTAGATATCTTAAAAATTTAAAATAAAAATTATATCATCAAAAAATGGAATACTACATTATAAAAAATGTTTGAGAGCCCCAATCATTTTTAAACATCTACCATTTCTTCATACAGTAGCAGCACTTGGACGGGGTAGTGGCGGCCATCCTACTATAACCTGCTGCTCATTCAATACCCCATCTCATCCACTATGGATTTAGTAGTAGTATATGGAAAAATAAAAGTAAAATAACAAGAAAAACTAACAGAGGATATAACTAAGGTTTACATTCAAAGTAGTGGCAACCATTATAAAAAAACTAGGAGTCTAGTTGTAACGCCCTCAAAAAAAATGACATTAAACCCATCAATTTAGACATGCATTGATATAAGAGACAAACATCATTCTATTCATCAGAGTAATTCTTTACAAAAAGTATTACATGTTAACCACAAAAACAAATGCCCTATGGGCTTACAGCTTTCCAAGCTAACACTTGGTTACAAAGAGGAGAGTACTAACTCAAATACACATTAAACCCTTGGCTTGAAATTACATGTAATACAACAAAAGATAACAAAACCACAAACGTCTGCCTCCCTCTAGCCTCCCAAGCTATATCTTTGGAGGTGGCATGCTTCATGTACCTAAAAATGGTGTCCCATATAGGGTGAGCCACAGCCCAATAGAAATACACTAAACCAACTATGAATAATGACTAAAAGATTAGCAGTTGATAGATGATCAACACTTAAACATTCGTTCACATCACATTTTAGTTCCATGACATTCAAGTTCATGTCCCTTTTCATTTTCCACTTCTTTTTCGAAATTGAGTTTGAAAACAAGGCTCGAACCTAGCAAAATAACTTAATGAGATTAAGGTTAATCTTTAAAAAACTTTCGAAACTCATTATGGATACACATTTTGGTGTTGTATCAATAACACATAAACCATTTCCATGCTTCACAAATGATGATGATATACATTTTTAGTGCTATATCAAATCAAGCAAACACTTTAACAGATAAGCATATGAGCTGTATCAACACTTCACTAGACAAGCATATGAGCTGTATCTACACTTCTTTAGATAAGCGTATGAGTTGTATCTACGGAGTTCATCCCCCATCTCCTCCCAACACTATCCGGTTTAGAGGTTCATCCCCCATCTTCCCCTAAACCGCGGAGTACATCCCCCATCTCCTCCTCTACACATAATGCATATAAACACATAAGTCATATACACAATCAATCAATACATAAAGTTAATGTATTCTATCAACCGTCTACACATAATGCATATAAACACATAGATCATATACACAATCAATCAATACATAAAGTCAATGTATTCTATCAACCGTCATACTCTATGACACATCCAATTGATTAGTTTTAGTTTGCCTAATCATCATGCATTGTCTACAACAATCAAAACTACCCTCCACCGGTAGCCCAAAGCAATTATTTCTAAACAAGAAATAAATGCACAAATGGATAATATATCAACATTTCAACTAGGTGAGCAATAAATGATTCGACTATACCCTTTAGTCCCAAACATTCCCAATTTTAACATTCTCAATTCAATTCCTCATTTTCTTTAATTAATCATACACATTAATTAATTAAACTAATTAGGGCAAATTCCCATAACTCACAAAACAACCCTATGGTTCCATTTCCATCAATGTTCCAACATCAATCTCATTTCTCTATGCCTAACATGCATATAGGTTTATATAATTAAAACCCCAACATTTGTAAAATTACACAAAGGCCCAAACTTTCTCAAAATTACCCAACAACCCCCAACATATCAAAATGCTAAAATTCAAAGACAAAGCTCATAAGATGGAGTAGGTTATCCCTACCTCGAAGTTTGAGCTCCAACGAAGATGAAGACCAAGACCCAACGTGCTCCAAACCTCAAATTTTTCAAATTAAAACAAAGATCTCAACACCCTCTATCTTTTTAACAAAGGATTAAGGATAGATTCACACTAGAAGAAGATGAAATCCTAGAGAGAAGATAAGTTTAGAGAGGGAGAGAGTCGGCTGCTAGGGTTTCAAAAAGAAAGAGATGAAAAAGTGATGTTTAAAATCGCTGCTGTCTGTTGATATACAACAGGCTCGCTCGAGCGAAGACTTGGTCGCTCTAGCTACCAGAAACAAAAAACATCGCTCGAGCTAAGAAGGTCTCGCTCAAGCCAACAACCCAGAAGTTCGCTCGAGCGACAAACTGCTCGCTTGAGCCAACAACGCAAACCTCCAGGTCTGCAACCAGACGCACACTCGAGCGACGGAACGCTCGCTCGAGCGAAGAACAAACCAGCTCGCTCGAGCTAAGAAATGCTACTCTCAGGTCCAGAACCAGACGCAATCGCTCACTCGAGCGAAGCCACTCTGGCTCGATCTAGCAAACACGGAGCTCTACTCTCGCTCGAGCGACCAAACCCTAGCTCGAGCGAAGTACCAAGACAAAGAGCTCGCTCGAGCGACAAACTTCTCGCTCGAGCGAAGGTCCTAAATTCTGGGCAGCAACCCTTGGCTCCCAAACCCAACCAACCTGTAGCAAACCTGCCCAACACATCCTATAACCTACATACAAAGTATGAAGGACGTAAACAAGGTTTAAACACTGCTAACATCCACGGAACCAATTCCGGATCACTGTACAACAAGGGTTAAAACCCGGGATCGCTATAACCTCCCCCCTTAAAGAATTTCGTCCCCGAAATTAAGGAAACGACAAAACACAAGGCCAACTGATCACGACGCTCACAATACAAAGAAGTTAATCTCTCAACTGGTGCTCTACTTACCCTCACACATGGAAAGGGCTTAACAAGGAAACATGGTCCGAAAGAAAATAACACCCCGGCATACGAAACCCCAACAAAACCAAACCCTCTCCAAGATAACTCACCAAAACAACCGACTAGCGCTCCAAACTAAGTCACTACCCAACAATCACAATCCCGAATAGAACAACCAATGCAAGCTTTTGTATGAATACATAGAAATTTTTTTTTTTTTCTCTGGTTCAAAAGGCATTTTCTCAAAAATAATCAAGTTTTCAACGTTAACATTCTGAAATAAATTTTGCATTTCCCATGCGAAATCTAAGAGTTTTGTAAACATTTTTCATAAACACGGTGTTACTCACAACACCCAACCATTCTCAATTGATTCGGCCAAGACTTCTCATTGAAACTTCTCATAACGCTTAAATTGAATCAATTTCTCCACAATACACAATTTAGTATTCAGCAACCTAACCCATTACTGGTTACCTCATCTCTATTCAAGAGACAATTTACAATATATGCTATAACATGCAATATCGACATGCATTTCTTTCAAAATCAATAACTTCTAACATGCGTGGTTCATAATTCCGAAACACATTTACTGTTCATGGTACACTTGCATTCCTACATCACAGTTAACATATATAATGCTAAATTAACTACCATTTTCAAGGCATAATCCATAATACTACCATAGACTGAAACATGAGCAATGTTCATACAGTTTATCAATACAACCAGATATTCAACGTACGTTCAAATACCTACCAATGGATCCAGATACCTCTCTCTCGGAACCGAAATTTACTTACCCAAGTGGTTTCCTCAACCCCATTACGTTTTCACAATATCTTAACGAATGGGAAAGTCCGGCTTAGCCAGACTCGATAACAATGATAATAGTAAGACACATTCTAACACTACAGTGTTCTGAGACATCCACCACATCCCGACTACCCACAATACTTAAACCGGTATTTGGTACTCAATATCCCAACAAAGGAAACACGAAAACATTCGTACACAAAGCTTCTAGTCAACTTTCACACAACAGGTGTAAGACGAAGCACGGGTAAAGAACAACATTACGGTACATTACTACCCCATAAATCCAAGGTTTTGAACAAAAATTATCCTAGTTTACGGAGAGTACCCAATGAACCCCAAGTGAAACACAACATAGCCATCCCACAAAACCCGTCATACTCACGTTGATGACGCTGTACCCAAAAACAGAACTTTCATGAAAGAACTCCTAAACACTTGAAATTCCCAATACCGTAACGACACAACGGATAACATTGCGCACCCCCGTGCCTTACAACACACACACAAGAACCGAACGAATCAAAATGATTCTAACAGAGTGCCTTACTCACTCTCCACAGCTCTCATACTTCACTTGTGTTACCACTGTCCAAACTGGACGACGGACACTTATGCTAAAGTGGCCTAACTTTACCAAACATCAAACTTCTCGATTTCAATCGGAAACCATACAATAGCCTTACCAAGGAATTTTTTTTTTTTTTCTGGGATTTTCTAAGACTGATCCCCTTCTACCCATCGTCTAATAACAACATACGAACCACACACTAACATGCATCGCACTGTGCAAAACTCCCTCATTTAGAGATTTCACTCACCACCTCGACTAAAGCCCGAAGTAATAAAATTTGCATACCCCTTACTGAGTTAACTGACAGGGTTTGCTACACCGTGATATTCAACATTACCAAGCAACCATTCGTGCCGAACACAAGCTAACATAGTACCTTCATCCGCCAACGACCTATAGGGTTCGCTCTTTATTCCGAATCCTACTTGTCACTCACCCCGAGAGTACAATCAAGACACCCAGCCTCCGTGCCAAACCACTAGGCAATGCTACCGCTAGACAACCACCATGAATCAACCCCGATACTGCCGCATGTTGCCGACAAGGCTTTCAAAGATGCGCCATTCTAAATTCCCAGAGGAGTAAAGGTCCTCAACCTTCTCATTATCATCCCAAACCTTTCTTCGCAAAAGACTTACCACAGTGACTCGACTCACGGGTCACACCCAAACTACGGGCTATACACCCAATCAACCCTCACGACAGCATCTCCCGACCTAACCAGTGCTAAGGTACAAACCTATCACTTTCGATCAAAGTAAGGAAGTCCAAAAACTTAGGAAACGTCCATAAGCTACTACTTGAGATATAGCACCAGCTGCTCACAACACACCACTCTCGATGCCAACAGCTACACCCTTATCTAGGGACTAACACTCCCTCTATCGAACGACCAATCATAACACATGCCAATTCGGCAACGTTACCTACCACGAAGGTACAAGTCTACTCCTAACAAGATTATGCATCATGCCCTCATAAAATACCATGTTAAATACATACTATACCTAGTATTAATCTCACACTTCACATCCTCTTGAGGAGTTCCCGCGACAGTAGACTAACATCACTTTCACACACATAAAATCAATTAGATAGCACTAATGAAATTTCGAGCATCCGGCAAGTATAACTGTTCACGCCCCCTAGTAATTCTGATTAAGATACACATCCCTCAGTAATCCTTTCAAATTTGAAAACATGGCTCATCAGCCCCCATTTTTCCCAAACCAAATCACACGCATAAGAATGCATTACTACCAAAGATTTTATGGTCTCACAACAACCTATTACATTAATAAAACTTTTAAAGCCGCTACATGCTCTAACTTGCCCATTTCAGGAAAATAGATAAGTACAGGCACACATAACTATATAAACATATATATATAGAAACAAACAACCTTAATGTTCCAACATTTCCAAAACACATTGGTTACACAACAGAACCCAATGATTACAAAATGATAATTCACCGATTACAAAACGGATTAGTCAAAACATAACCACCCCCTCGGTATTACCACAACTACCGTCCCTCACTGGACCTCAAAAGTTAGTCATTCTCTGACCCAAGATATCCTATGGGCTTACAAGCCACGAACAAGGACTACTGATGTGCCCCAACCGGCCACACTTGCAACAACTGCGAATTTCCCCCAATTGGGGCTTGGGAACTTGACTCCTCTGAGGCCCTCGAAATCTGGCCTGTTTGTCCCCCAAAACGATACTGCCTCTGCCTAATCGAATAAGGCTGGACCCGACTAGGTTTTAAAATCCCCAAAGAAGTTCCCGACTGGTTACAGAAACGTTGGATATGACCCAGCTGATTACACCCCCAACAGGTAAGCGGCCCCCGAGTACGAGCCTGGTCCAAAGTCCGAGCTGATGAAGGCCCCAACGACTACTTCCCCACTAAACATTCGATCGGCCCAAAACCTGGCTGGCTAGAAGGTTCTGGTGGTGCAACTACTGGTCGAACTACCAACTCTGCCCTCTTCCTCTGTGGGCACGCTGGGGATTTGTGGCCCAGCTGACCACATTTGAAGCAAGTGACAACCTTTCGTTCACCCTCTCTCAAATCTAGACTTGGTACTGGAAAAGTAGAGCCGAACTGAGCTCTCTGAAATTGTAGTGGATTAAAACCTTTTTGCCTCTTAAAGGCCTACCAACACTCTGAATCACAGGAGTCGCCGAGACGGCCTCCTCCCTATTCTGGCCCATAGCTAGCACCGCTTCCTCCACATGAGTCGCAGCCCTAACAAGCACACTGTAACTCCTATGCCAAGACCCCACAATCCTATCACGGATGTTGTCACGCAGCTTACTCTTAAACTCGAAACAACGCAATTCCTCCATCTCCACCAATTCTGGAGCAAACCTCGACAGGTTAGCAAACCATCTTTCAAACTGCACCAAAGGTGTAGTACCCTGGCGTAACTCCACAAACTGTTTCTGCAACTCTTCCCGAGCGGAAGGAGGGAAATCACAACTTCCTCACCTAAGCATCCTAGTAAAAGTAACAAAGGATATTAGCACATTCATAAATCTGCAGAAACTAAACACTCGCGTCCTAATACATGGACAACTGTAATTCACTCAACGTAAGCACATAAACATATAAGCACTTACGAATTTCATTTCAGGATAATGATAGTCCCGAGGCGTTACTACAGTTCCGGTTAGAAGCAACATTGATCAAGTGCCTTTCCAACAGGACTCCCAGAAACCCAAGGATCCAATCAACATCCAGGAAACTACATTCCATACCCAAATAATCGCATAAACATGTTATCACATAAGTACGTAACATTGCATCTACGTCTCTAACAAACGAGACAAACCCATTGTGATATTAATCACTTCCCACGTACCCAAAGTATTCGAACCCGGTAAGCTCTAATACCAAGTTGTAACGCCCTCAAAAAAAATGACATTAAACCCATCAATTTAGACATGCATTGATATAAGAGACAAACATCATTCTATTCATCAGAGTAATTCTTTACAAAAAGTATTACATGTTAACCACAAAAACAAATGCCCTATGGGCTTACAGCTTTTCAAGCTAACACTTGGTTACAAAGAGGAGAGTACTAACTCAAATACATATTAAACCCTTGGCTTGAAATTACATGTAATACAACAAAAGATAACAAAACCACAAACGTCTGCCTGCCTCTAGCCTCCCAAGCTATATCCTTGGAGGTGGCATGCTTCATGTACCTGAAAATGGTGTCCCATGTAGGGTGAGTCACAGCCCAGTAGAAATACACTAAACCAACTATGAATAATGACTAAAAGATTAGCAGTTGATAGATGCTCAACACTTAAACATTCGTTCACATCACATTTCAGTTCCATGACATTCAAGTTCATGTCCCTTTTCATTTTCCACTTGTTTTTTGAAATTGAGTTTGAAAACAAGGCTCGAACCTAGCAAAATAACTTAATGAGATTAAGGTTAATCTTTAAAACACTTTCGAAACTCATTATGGATACACATTTTGGTGTTGTATCAATAACACATAAACCATTTCCATGCTTCACAAATGATGATGATATACATTTTTAGTGCTATATCAAAGCAAACACTTTAACAGATAAGCATATGAGCTGTATCAACACTTCACTAGACAAGCATATGAGTTGCATCTACACTTCTTTAGATAAGCGTATGAGCTGTATCTACGGAGTTCATCCCCCATCTCCTCCCAACACTATCCGGTTTAGAGGTTCATCCCCCATATTCCCCTAAACCGCGGAGTACATCCCCCATCTCCTCCTCTACACATAATGCATATAAACACATAAGTCATATACACAATCAATCAATACATAAAATTAATGTATTCTATCAACCGTCTACACATAATGCATATAAACACATAGATCATATACACAATCAATCAATACATAAAGTCAATGTATTCTATCAACCGTCATACTCTATGACACATCCAATTGATTAGTTTTAGTTTGCCTAATCATCATGCATTGTCTACAACAATCAAAACTACCCTCCACCGGTAGCCCAAAGCAATTATTTCTAAACAAGAAATAAATGCACAAATGGATAATATATCAACATTTCAACTAGGTGAGCAATAAATGATTCAACTACACCCTTTAGTCCCAAACATTCCCAATTTCAACATTCTCAATTCAATTCCTCATTTTCTTTAATTAATCATACACATTAATTAATTAAACTAATTAGGGAAAATTCCCATAATTCACAAAACAACCCTATGGTTCCATTTCCATCAATGTTCCAACATCAATCTCATTTCTCTATGCCTAACATGCATATAGGTTTATATAATTAAAACCCCAACTTTTGTAAAATTACACAAAGGCCCAAACTTTCTCAAAATTACCCAACAACCCCCAACATATCAAAATGCTAAAATTCAAAGACAAAGCTCATAAGATGGAGTAGGTTATCCCTACCTCGAAGTTTGAGCTCCAACGGAGATGAAGACCAAGACCCAACGTGCTCCAAACCTCAACTTTTTCAAATTAAAACAAAGATCTCAACATCCTCTATCTTTTAAACAAAGGACTAAGGATAGATTCACACTAGAAGAAGATGAAATCCTAGAGAGAAGATAAGTTTAGAGAGGGAGAGAGTCGGCTGCTAGGGTTTCAAAAAGAAAGAGATGAAAAAGTGATGTTTAAAATCGCTACTGTTTGCTGATATACAACAGGCTCGCTCAAGCGAAGACTTGGTCGCTCGAGCTACCAGAAACAAAAAACCTCGCTTGGGCCAAGAAGGTCTCGCTCGAGCCAACAACCCAGACGTTCGGTCGAGCGACAAACTGCTTGCTCGAGCCAACAACGCAAACCTCCAGGTCTGCAACCAGACGCACGCTCGAGCGACGAAACGCTCGCTCGAGCGAAGAACAAACCAGCTCGCTCGAGCCAAAAAATGCTACTCTCAGGTCCAAAACCAGACGCAATCGCTCGCTCGAGCAAAGCCACTCTAGCTCGATCCAGCAAACACGGAGCTCTACTCTCACTCGAGCGACCAAACCCTGGCTCGAGCGAAGTACCAAGACAAAGAGCTCGCTCGAGCGACAAACTTCTCGCTCGAGCGAAGGTCCTAAATTCTGGGCAGCAACCCTTGGCTCCCAAACCCAACCAACCTGTAGCAAACCTGCCCAACACATCCTATAACCTAAATACAAAGTATGAAGGACGTAAACAAGGTTTAAACACTGCTAACATCCACAGAACCAATTCCAGATCACTGTACAACAAGGGTTAAAACCCGGGATCGCTATACTAGTCACTCAGATTTGACAGGTTCACCTGATGATGATAACTTCCATTCTGAAGGCAGAGGCAGTTGGCCACCAAAGAGTGACTAACCAGCCCAGCATCAACTTCATCAAAATTCAGATTAAGTGAATGGCCCAGATTATGAGGGAATGGCCCAGATTTGTGTATTATATATGCCCATCAATCTTCAAATTTCATTATGGGAGTCTGTCCATTTATTTAGCTTCAGTTGCATACTGTAATGCCTTTAATAATGTAGACAGAAATAGTTTGAGAGAGAACCGCAAACAATTTGCCTTAGGATCCTGTGAACTACCACACATCCCAAACCGCATCTTGTTTTGTAACAACCCTCACTTTACTCTAGTCAATCTTGCATATATTACATGATCTTGTCTTGATATGTGGCGTTTGCAAACCTTGATTTGCATTGCATAAGTGTTACTTGCATGCTTTGTTCCTTGTTTGGTGTGTGTTTAGCCTAGATTAATCCAAGCCGAGGTCACCTTAAGCCTAGAACTATCTTGGAACCCTTTTCCGGTTGACCTCCACCTCTGCCCTAACATGTTGGCCGAGATGTCATCATCTAGGCCGAGGTGTGTATCACCAAGGCCGAGATGTGTATTATCTAGGCCGATATGTTACCTTTGCGCCGGAGTGATCTTGTTCCTGGACTGGTGCGACCTAGACCGAGGTGTGGCACATCTAGGCCAAGGTGTGGCACAGCTAGGTCAAGTGTTGTCCTTCCTAGCCGATATCATTGAAACCTTACTTGCCGAAGCTTTGTTATTAGCTGATGTCATTAATTACCAGAGTGCCTATGCCATCTTGCTTGTTGAACACACTTTGTCATAGTCTTGTCTTTTCACTCAATCACCTTTTTTAGTAGAGCCAACCAGCCGATGCCACGTGTCCCAGCTGAGTGTTAAGTCAGCCAGTAGACCTAGAAATGTATCATTTTGCTATATGTCTTTGTTCTTGAGGAGAGAGAAGCTCTAGGAGAGGAAGAGAAGTTCTTAGAAGAAGGAATAGATTTTCAAGCTTGATCCTTAGAGTTCAAACCGTTTGATTCGTGTTTTGAGGTTAGAATCTTGATCTACTCTTGTTGTTCTTATTGTTCATCTAGCTGTATTGCATGATCGAGCACGATTTGTAGGCCATGCATTGATTTAAAGTTGGGCTTAGAAAGAGAAAGTGTCATTCATGTGTTCTTGAAGAAAAAGTCTTGTTTGATCCGAAAGTTTGCATTAAGATTTATGTTTTTCTGTTTGTTTTCATAAGATCTTCAAGTATGGGTACCCAGGTCCATGTTTTCGAACTCATCTCATGAAATCCCAGATTTTGTAATAACAACTTGTGATTGAGCATTCATGTTTTTCATATTCTTCACGTTCATGTTCTTCGTGTTCTTCAGCAGAGGGAAACCCAGATTTTCCCGACTTCATTTCCTTGAATGTGGCCATCGGGACCACACCTCGGCAAAGAGGTGTGGGACCTCGGCCAAGATCTGGTTGGTACCCATTATGCTTTCTCGAGATGAGAAACAGTGTTTTGTTTTGATTTGACTTAGTTTTGAAGAATGTCGAGATCATCTGTATGCATGTGAAGCTTGTTTGAAAGTGCATTCAATAGACTTTGCCATGTGTTTATATGACTTGGACTTGCTTTCACCCCGACATTTGAAGAACTATGTGAGTGGTATTTTTAATAAAGTTATGTTATAAAGTTTTGATAAAGCTTTGCCTTGCTTGTTTTGGAAAAGCATTTGTTAAGCATGAATGACTATCCCTATTTTGTGTATCAAGTATTAGCTTTGGTTTTGATAACAATCTTTGAAAGTCCGTACATGCTAGGGGACTATAAGCATTTGTAGCATAATCTTTGAAAGTCCGTACGTGCTAGGGGACTATAAGCATTTGTAGCACAATCTTTGAAAGTCCGTACGTGCTGGGGGACTATAAGCATTTGTAGCACAATCTTTGAAAGTCCGTACGTGCTAGGGGACTATAAGTATTTGTAGCACAACCTTTGAAAGTCCTTACGTGCTAGAGGACTCTAAGCTTTTGTAGCACCTTTGTTAATATCATCCCTTGAAACTTGGAAGCCTTGAGAGACTTTGATTGAAGAAGCTTTGAAAGATTTGATTGATGAACTTGATTCATCCCATGTTTGTTACAAGCTATGATTATGTATTGTTTCGTTAAAGATCTCGGATATCATTCATGCAAACCCTTTATTACTTGTACCATTCACTGAGTATCCAAGCTCACCCTCTCTATATATATGTAGGTGATGAGCAGGACGGCGGCGACGCCTAGATGTGCTTTGCAACTTGTTTTGGATTCGCATTTTGTAGCATCTTGAAGATCATGCTTCTTAGCTTGCATTTCATTGTGTTTTGTATATGATGGCTTGAGAAGCCTTTTGGTCAAGATGTATTTTTGTACTTCATTTTGTTTGTATTCAAGTTGTAAAGCTATGTAAAGATGTATGCCATTCCATTTGACTTATGCACAGCTCTTATGGACTAATTAGATTTGTATATATTGCTTCCGCACTTGTGAGCCCCATGTATTTATACTCTAATTGTGTGTGAATTTTGAAAGTTGGCCTTTGATAATCTCAGATTACTGGCCATCACGGCACCATTCTACTAGGGGCGGAATGGGGTCGTGACAGATTGGTATCAGAGCACCGGTTCCTTATAGTACGTTATTCACACACTTTGAGTCCTAAAGAGCATAGGATTTCCCTTAGAATTGATGTTCGGATTGCATCATAATGCTTGCTACTTGACAATGTGTGCATCATCTTGGCGTGATCATTTGTTATTTGCATGCATATTATTTGATCGTTTTGTTTTAAAGTCACATTTTGCATACTCTTAGCGTCATGAGAAGGAGTAGACCTCCAGTTGGTCGAGATCATCTCGAAGACAAATTGGACAGATTAGAGAGATTGGTCGAAGGTTTGGTCCGTGAGTTAAGACAACCTAGGCCACAAGACACTAGTACTACTTCTACCCAGGCCGAACAGACAAACGGCTGACATGCAGCTCCACCTCTACCTCCTCCAGTGCCGCAAGTGCCTCCACAACAAGCTTTATATGGGGACGGCACCATAGCCTTGATTAGAGAGTTTAAGAAAATGAAACTGCTAAGGTTCTCTAGGGGTATTGAGCTGTTGAAAGCTGAAACGTGGGTCTTGGAAATTGAGAAGCTGTTCGAGATTTTTCCCAGCACCAACGCCTAGAAGGTGTCATTGGCAACATTTACATTAGACAACGACGCTCGAAGATGGTAGATGATGACTAGAGAAGGTAACCGAGCTCTGACTTGGGCCAGATTTTTGGAGTTGTTTTACAACAAATACTTTCCCCTTAGCATTCGAGATCGCAAGACTACAGAGTTCCAGACTCTAACACAAGGCAGCAAGACAGTGGCAGAATACGACCGCACTTTTACCGAATTGGCGAGATATGCGCCTCACATGGTCGATGATGAATATAGAAAAGCTAGGAAGTTCGAAAGTGGACTGCGTGGACCAATTCAGGATCGGGTTAACATACTCAACATGCCGACTTACGCTGGAGTATTGGACAAGGCCATCCTTGCAGAAGCTAACTTGAACCGATATCAGAGTTCAGGAGAAAGCCAGAGGAAGAGACAAAACTATGATAACCGCCGAGTTCCGTTTAATGCCAAGAAGAGAGCGAATGTGGGCAGCTCCAGCAACTCGAACTAGGAAGGTAATGCTAAGCCGACGTGTGCGGATTGTGGGAAGCTGCATTTCGGGGTTTGTCGTTGGGCGTCAGAGGCTTGCTTCCAGTGTGGCGAGATGGGTCACCGAGTGAAGGGCTGTCCAAAGGCAAAGGCTGATGACAGTAAGAAGAATGGGAACACCTCGGGTTCGGCGCAGAAAGGAAACGTCGGGAAAAGACAGATGAGGCAAGGCAGAGTTTTTGCATTGGTACCAGGAGACACTCAGGGTGCCGAGACAGTAGTGTCAGGTATACTCCCTATTTGCTCTCAAGATGCATATATATTGATTGATTCGGGTTCTACTCATTCATTTGTGTCTACTAAGTTTGCCGAGAAGTTGAATAGGGAATTAGAACCCCTTGATTTTGTGTTATCTGTGTCCACTTCGTCTAGAAGAACTATGATTGTTGCATCCATTTATAGAGCATGTGTTGTTATGATTGAGAATGTGGAATTATTAGTTGATTTGATGCCGTTGGACATAACTCACTTTGATGTCATATTGGCAATGGACTGGTTAGTAACGAATCATGCATCTATTAATTGTGTTTCTAAGAGTGTCACACTGAAACCCCCAAACCAAGCCGAGGTTATTTTCCAGGGTAAAGGAGTAGTATCCCCACCTTACTTGATCTCATCCATGAAAGCCTATAAGTTGATCCAAAAGGGGTGTCAAGGTTATCTGTGTAGTATACTAAGTGATTTGAATGGAAGTGTTGAGCTAGCCGACATACTAGTTGTTAAGGAATTCCCCGACGTCTTTCCTAAAGATTTGCCTGGCCACTTAATCGATAGGGAGATAGAATTTACGGTTGACGTCATGACAGGAACCCAGCCTATCTCTAAAGCACCCTATAGAATGGCCCAGCCAAACTCAAGGAACTGAAACTACAACTACAAGAATTGTTGGACAATTCATTAGGCCGAGCACTTCACCTTGGGGAGCACCAGTTCTATTTGTCAAGAAAAAGGATGGAACACTTCGTCTTTGTATCGACTACCAAGAACTGAACAAGGTAACCATTAAGAATAAGTACCCATTGCCGAGGATCGATGATTTGCTTGATCAACTACAAGGGGCACGAGTCTTTTCTAAGATTGATCTCAGGTCAGGCTACCATCAGCTGAAAGTTAAGGCCGAGGATGTTGAGAAGACTGCTTTTCGGACAAGATATGGCCACTACGAATTTTTGGTGATGCCTTTCGGAGTGACCAATGCTCCTGCAGCATTCATGGATTTGATGAACAGAGTCTTTAAACCGTACCTAGACGAGTTCGTGGTTGTTTTCATCGACGACATACTAATCTATTCCAAGAGTAGTGATGAGCATGAGAGGCATTTGAGACTAGCCTTACAAACCCTGAGGGATAGGAAATTATATGCCAAGCTTAGCAAGTGTGAATTTTGGCTTGCCAGCATCTCATTTTTGGGCCACGTGATTACTGAAGAAGGTATCTCTGTTGATCCAAGTAAGATTGAAGCTGTTGTGAATTGGCTGACACCGACTAATGTGTCCGAGGTTTGTAGTTTTCTGGGTTTGGCAAGTTATTACAGGAAGTTTGTGAAGGACTTCTCTAGGATTGCAGTACCATTAACACAACTAACTCAGAAGGGAGTGGCGTACGAATGGACCGAGGCTAGAGAATCAGCCTTCTAGGAGTTGAAGACGAGGTTAGTTACAGCACCAGTTCTTGTAGTTCCATCAGGTAATGAGGAATTCTAGATTTACAGTGATGCTTCACATAAGGGCTTGGGTTGTGTATTAATGCAAGGGGGTAAAGTCATAGCATATGCATCTCGTCAATTGAAACCTCATGAAAAGAACTATCCTACCCATGATCTGGAGCTAGCAGTTGTGGTGTTTGCTTTGAAGATTTGGCGTCATTACTTGTATGGAGCTTCTTGCCAAGTTTTCACAGATCACAAGAGTCTGAAGTACTTGTTCACCCAGAAGGAACTAAATATGAGGCAGAGAAGATGGCTTGAATTACTAAAAGATTATGACATGCAGATTCAGTATCACCCAGGTAAAGCAAACTCAGTGGCCGACGTGTTGAGCAGGAAGTTAGTTGGGAATTCAGCATGTTTGTCAATGATTTCAATGGAGTCGACCATCATTGAGGAAATAAGGACCAGGCAGATGGAAGACAGATTCTTCAGGAAGGTAATTGATGAGATTATCACTAAGCCGAGGTCAGGGTATACCATTGAAAATCAGGTACTCAAGTTTGAAGGAAGATTGTGCGTGGCCGACGTCCTAGAGTTGAAAAATAGGATTTTGCAGGAAGCCCATGGTTCCAAGTTTGCCGTTTATCCAGGGAGTACCAAGATTTGAAACAGACTTTTTGGTGGCCGAATATGAAAAGAGAGATAGCCGAGTTCGTATCTCAGTGTCTATATTGCCAACAAGTGAAAGCAGAGCATCAAAGACCAGCAGGATTTCTTCAACCTTTGCCCATTCTTGAGTGGAAATGGGAGCACATCTCCATGGATTTTGTGGTTAGTTTCCCAAGGACGCAGAAGGGTATGGACTCGATTTGGATTGTTGTCGACAGATTAACTAAGTCAGCACACTTCTTGCCTGTTCAGACTACATTCAATGCTGACCGACTTGCTGTACTGTATATGAATGAGATTGTAAGACTTCATGGAGTGCCGATGTCCATTGTGTCAGACCGAGATCCGAAGTTTGTTTCTAGATTTTGGCAGAGTTTACAAAAAGCCTTGGGAACCAAGTTGAAGTTTAGCACAGCTTTTCACCCCCAGACCGATGGACAAATGGAAAGAACGATTCAGACACTCGAAGATATGCTCAGACTATGTGTGTTAGATTTCAAGGGAAGTTGGGGAGTACATCTACTGTTAGTAGAATTCGCTTACAACAACAGTTATCAAGCTAGCATTGGCAAGGCGCCGTATGAAGCTTTGTATGGAAGGAAGTGCAGATCGCCGATTTGTTGGACTGAAGTAGGAGATAAAGCTTTGATTGGTCCTGAGCTAGTTCAAGTTACAACCGAGAAGATTAAGCTCATTCGACAAAGGATCAAAACTGCTCAGAGTCGGCAGAAGAGTTATGCCGATCAAAGAAGAAGAGAGTTGGAATTTGAAGTTGGGGATCATGTATTCCTGAAGGTTTCGCCAATGAAAGGAGTTTCCAGATTTGGGAAGAAAGGTAAGTTGACACCTCGTTACATCGAGCCATTTGAAATTCTTGAGAAGGTTAACCCAGCTGCCTATAGACTTGCTTTACCACCAGAACTAAGTCAAGTTCACAATGTGTTCCATATTTCGATGTTGAGGAAGCATATTCGGGATCCCTTGCATGTGATTGACCATTTCGGGATTGGGATTAACGAAGATTTAGGTTATGAGGAGAGGCCGATGCGGATTCTTGATAGGCAAGTGAAACGGTTGAGAAACAAATTGAAATCAATGGTGAAAATTGAATGGAAGGAGCATTACGGCAAGGATGCTACATGGGAAATGGAAGAAGAAATGAAAGTCCGATATCTGGAATTGTTTTCGGGTCAAGGTAACTCAAGTTTGGAGACCAAACTTCTTTAAGGAGGGTAGGATGTAACAACCCTCACTTTACTCTAGTCATGCTTGCATATATTACATGATCTTGTCTTGATATGTGGCGTTTGCAAACCTTGATTTGTCTTGCATAAGTGTTACTTGCATGCTTTGTTCCTTGTTTGGTGTGTGTTTAGCCTAGATTAATCCAAGACGAGGTCACCTTAAGCCTAGAACTATCTTGGAACCCTTTTCCGGTTGACCTCCACCTTTGCCCTAACATGTTCGCCGAGATGTCATCATCTAGGCCGAGGTGTGTATCACCAAGGCCGAGATGTGTATTATCTAGGCCGATATGTTACCTTTACGCCTGAGTGATCTTGTTCCTGGACTGGTGCGACCTAGACCGAGGTGTGGCACATCTAGGCCAAAGTGTGGCACAGCTAGGTCAAGTGTTGTCCTTCCTAGCCGATATCATTGAAACCTTACTTACCGAAGCTTTGTTATTAGCTGATGTCATTACCTACTGGAGTGCCTATGCCATCTTGCTTGTTGAACACACTTTGTCATAGTCTTGTCTTTTCACTCAGTCACCTTTTTAAGTAGAGCCAACCAGCCGATGCCACGTGTCCCAGCTGAGTGTTAAGTCAGCCGGTAGACCTAGAAATGTATCATTTTGCTATATGTCTTTGTTCTTGAGGAGAGAGAAGCTCTAGGAGAGGAAGAGAAGTTCTTACAAGAAGGAATAGATTTTCAAGCTTGATCCTTAGAGTTCAAACCGTTTGATTCGTGTTTTGAGGTTAGAATCTTGATCTACTCTTGTTGTTCTTATTGTTCATCTAGCTGCATTGCATGATCGAGCACGATTTGTAGGCCATGCATTGATTTAAAGTTGGGCTTAGAAAGAGAAAGTGTCATTCATGTGTTCTTGAAGAAAAAGTCATGTTTGATCCGAAAGTTTGCATTAAGATTTATGTTTTTCTATTTGTTTTCATAAGATCTTCAAGTATGGGTACCCAGGTCCATGTTTTCGAACTCATCTCATGAAATCCCAGATTTTGTAATAACAACTTGTGATTGAGCATTCATGTTTTTCATATTCTTCACGTTCATGTTCTTCGTGTTCTTCAGCAGAGGGAAACCCAGATTTTCCCGACTTCATTTCCTTGAATGTGGCCATCGGGACCACACCTCGGCAAAGAGGTGTGGGACCTCGGCCAAGATCTGGTTGGTACCCATTATGCTTTCTCGAGATAAGAAACAGTGTTTTGTTTTGATTTGACTTAGTTTTGAAGAATGCCGAGATCATCTGTATGCATGTGAAGCTTGTTTGAAAGTGCATTCAATAGACTTTGCCATTTGTTTGTAGGACTTGGACTTGCTTTGACCCCGACGTTTGAAGAACTATGTGAGTGGTATTTTTAATAAAGTTATGTTATAAAGTTTTGATAAAGCTTTGCCTTGCTTGTTTTGGAAAAGTATTTGTTAAGCATGAATGACTATCCCTATTTTGTGTATCAAGTATTAGCTTTGGTTTTGATAACAATCTTTGAAAGTCCGTACGTGCTAGGGGACTATAAGCATTTTTAGCACAATCTTTGAAAGTCCGTACGTGCTAGGGGACTATAAGCATTTGTAGCACAATCTTTGAAAGTCCGTACGTGATAGGGGACTATAAGCATTTGTAGCACAATCTTTGAAAGTCCGTACGTGCTAGGGGACTATAAGTATTTGTAGCACAACCTTTGAAAGTCCTTACGTGCTAGAGGACTCTAAGCTTTTGTTGCACCTTTGTTAATATCATCCCTTGAAACTTGGAAGCCTTGAGAGACTTTGATTGAAGAAGCTTTGAAAGATTTGATTGATGAACTTGATTCATCCCATGTTTGTTACAAGCTATGATTATGTATTGTTTCGTTAAAGATCTCGGATATCATTCATGCAAACCCTTTATTACTTGTACCATTCACTGAGTATCCAAGCTCACCCTCTCTATATATATGTAGGTGATGAGCAGGACGGCGGCGACGCCTAGATGTGCTTTGTAACTTGTTTTGGATTCGCATTTTGTAGCATCTTGAAGATCATGCTTCTTAGCTTGCATTTCATTGTGTTTTGTATATGATGGCTTGAGAAGCCTTTTGGTCAAGATGTATTTTTGTACTTCATTTTGTTTGTATTCAAGTTGTAAAGCTATGTAAAGATGTATGCCATTCGATTTGACTTACGCACAGCTCTTATGGACTAATTAGATTTGTATATATTGCTTCCGCACTTGTGAGCCCCATGTATTTATACTCTGATTGTGTGTGAATTTTGAAAGTTGGCCTTCGATAATCTCGGATTACTGGCCATCACGGCACCATTCTACTAGGGGCGGAATGGGGTCGTGACATGTTTATTACCCAACAATGCCCTCACATAAACGTATTCAAGATATACTTCCTGTGCCATGAATCATTTGCTTACGAGGGTCTTCTTACTAAAATTCAAAATACAAATTGTTGTTGTGTCCCCAGGATTATCAGTTAACAAAACATTTTCTTCTCCCCTTAGCATGGGTTAACAATATATTGTCATGAACCAAAATTATGGAAAGACATTGCTGATGACCCAACAATGAACACAAACATTAATGATGGCGTGCTGATGACCAATCAACAAACACACTATTAAGAACGCTAGGTTTACACTGTGGTTGCTTTCTATAGTCCAAAATAATATCTTTAAAATTTAGCCTCAGTTGAGAAATCTGTGGCCAAAACATAAGAAATTAGGATTACAAAGTGTGATTAATCAATAGCCTAAATACTCTCACATTGTGGTAGTGCAAAACTTTGCAACTCCATAGAAACAATAGAGGATAATCTGGTGTAGCCAACAAACCATATTCCTACTAGTTTTTTTTTGTCTGGGCCCTCAATAGGCTTCACCCATCTCTGCTGTAGACCAAAATGTCCTTACTGCAAGAACACGAAAGCCATTATAAAGTGGAGAACTCATAAAGGGGTGGTAATCTATGTAACTATATCACATTCGAACATTCTACACCAAATGTAGAATGTAATTAGTAGTACTTGTTGGGTTAGAATTTTGGATTTTAGTAATTGAATATTAGATTTTGTTGACTTGTTAACCATTTTAAGTTAATAGAAAAGTTTCATGTAATATTTTTCTTGAATTTTAAAAGGATTTTTCTATTGATTGGAACAAATATATAGAAATTAGTATAATGTTTGTTAAATATAAATTAATCTTGCACCAAGACTAGCAAATGCCCCTATTAATTAATATAGAAGTGAAGAATCATATTAAGGGTATATATTTGGAATACTACTTAGAAGGAACAATCAATCCATGTAATGAAATTAAATATTTTGTAATATGAAAATAAATTTGTTCACACACTTGTTTAGTATAGAACAATACAAATTAGAAGATTTATGTTCACATTTTTTTCAATGCTTCAAAACTTTGAAATTTCATTACTCTTGTTTTACCCATCTGATTTTCATAAAATTTATGTTTACAACATGTATTTTCTGAGATCTCTTAACGTCCTATCTATATTGAATATGAAATTTAATTTCTCTTTAAATTTGGTTACAATTATATGTCTCCCTCTAAGATGACTTCACATAAAATTGTTCATGTATATCACATTAGCGTGTGAATACATGCCGAGTTACTACTGAAATTAGCCAACTATATGCAATTGACAAATAGGCAAAACATCCCAATCTATTATTACTATTTCGGTAAACATCAAAAAGCAATGCTAATCGAACCCTTAAACTTACTTAAGCTCTCTTCCATTACAGAGTATTTTTCCAAGTTGCCGTCCATTCCCAGGTTCATCTTTGGTTGATGTGTACTGTTCCAATAATGGACAAGAGTTGGATGATGATACAAGATCGGCTAAAAAGTAAAGAGTATCTAGAGGGTGTTCAATCATTTATTGAGTTCGCTACGAAGAATTTAGGGCCGCAAGATGAAATCCGTTGTCCTTGTGTTGATTGCTTGAACGGCACAAAATTTAGTCGACACGTTGTACAGTTGCATTTGATTCGAAGAGGAATCGCAATTTCTTATCAAACTTGGGTGCACCATGGGGAACATGTTCCCATGTTTCGTGATCATCCTAGTATATGAAACGATGATACTGAAAGCAACGAACCGGGAATGGTAGACAATCACGAAAATGTGGGTGAACTTCCTACCATGTTAGAAGAGATTTACATGAGTGGTCTCATAGATGATCATATTGATGAAGAACGTACTAGCTCGGAGAGGCACAATTTGTTGAAGTTCATGAAGTTGTTCGAGGATGCTCAACGCAAAGTATACCCAGACTGTGAAAAGTTCTCCATCTTGTTCTTCGTAATTAAGATGCTTCATTTGAAGGTGTACAATAAATGGAGCAACAAATCTTTCGACATGGTTATGCAAGTTTTCAAAGACATTCTACCAAAGTGTGATGAAACTGTTCCATGGACCCTTTATGAAGTGAAAAAGTTCTTACGTGAATTGGGTTTGGGATATGAGGCCATTCATGCATGCAAGAATGATTGTACTCTATTTTGGAAGGACAACGCCACATTGGAGAATTGCCTTACATGTACGGAGTGTAGATACAAGTTGAACGACAAGACGGGTAAAAAAATTCCACACAAAATACTGAGGTACTTTCCTTTGACACCGAGGTTGAAGAGATTGTACATGTTGAAAAAAACAGCCGCATTTATGAGATGGCACAAAGATAAGCGTGTGGATAATGGAGTATTACGACATCCAGCTGATGGTGAGGCATGGAAGGATTTTGATAGGTTGCATCCTACGTTTTATGCGGATCCTCGGAATGTAAGGCTAGGGCTTGCCACAGATGGTTTCAATCCATTCGGAAATATGAGTACATCGTACAGCATGTGGCCCGTAATCTTAATGCCTTACAATCTACCCCCATGGAAGTGTATGAAAGATCCATTTGTCATGATGTCATTGCTTATTCCCAGACGATCCGCACCTGGAAGAGACATCGATGTTTACTTGCAACCATTAGTAGAAGAGTTAACTAATTTGTGGGAGCATGGTGTGCAAACATATGATGCCTCAAATGGCCAAATATTTACAATGCATGCAGCAGTCATGTGGACCATCAATGACTTCTCCGTATATGGTTCCTTGTCTGGTTGGAGTACAAAAGGTTACTTAGCCTGCCCTAATTGTAACATGGATACTTCATCTCAGAGTTTGCGAAGTAAGATAGGGTATATGGGTGCTCGGCGGTACTTACCTGAGAACCATAATTGGCGAAGAAGTAGGCTATTCAACGATGAAATTGAGAATCGGTCCAAACCCGTGGAGTTATCGGGAGAACAAATACTAGAGCAAATTAATTTAGGGACGTACAAGTCATACAGAAAGCATCCAACCAACCAAAAAAAACAAAGGACTGAAAAGCCAACTCCAAACTGGAGAAAAAAAAGCATTTTCTTTGACCTACCTTATTGGAAAACACTTAAGCTTTGACATAACCTTGATGTCATGCACATAGAGAATAATATATGTGACAATCTGCTTGGGACACTATTGAGCATAGATGGCAAGAACAAGGACACAGACAAAGCACGTTTGGATCTGGAGGACATGCGAATACGAAAGAAGTTACACTTGATAAGGCATGCGAATGGCTCTTTCGAGAAGCCTCCGGCATTGTACACATTGTCCCCGGCAGAGAGACAAGGGTTTTCTGATTTCTTGAAATCGATTAAGTATCCTGATGGCTATGTGGCAAATGTATCCAATTGTGTCACTGTGCATGGTGGTAAGTTAGTTGGCCTTAAGAGTCATGACTGTCATGTCCTTCTACAACGACTTCTTCCCATTGGGATGCGAGGATACCTTCCTACTGAGATTGGGACCACATTGTTTGAGTTGGGAACTTTTTTCAAACAATTGTGCTCAAAGACATTACGGGTGACTGATTTGGAGAAATTGCAAGAACAAATCGTACTTATACTTTGTAAGCTTGAGAAGATTTTTCCTCCTGATTTTTTTGATGTCATGGTCCACTTGGCAATTCATTTGCCTTATGAGGCTATGCTTGGAGGGCCTGTGCAATATCGATGGATGTATCCTATTGAGAGGTATAACTACGATGGGGGTGCTTTTTTCATGTAAATATAGTTCAATATAACCATACTAACGATCAGGCTGATGTTTACATGTAGGATGCTCGGACTTCTTAAAGGATTTGTGGGCAATAAAGCTCGGCCAAAAGGTTCTGTTGCGGAGGGCTACATATCGAAAGAGTGTACGACGTTTTGTTCAATGTATTTGGATAGAGTTGAAACGGTGTTTAACCGGGAAGAAAGGAACTATGATGGGGGTGACAATGGCCCGAGGTTGGCGATTTTCACTCAAAATGTTCATCCTTTTGGTCAACTCCCAAGGGCAATTGATGTGTCCGTAACTGACCGTGAATTGGCTCATTGGTTTGTCCTACACAATAGTTTGGAAGTGGACGAATATCTAGAGCATGATTCCTCATCATATATGCAACATACATTTTGTACATGGTTTTTATTTTTTAAAGTCTTATTATTCCAATTACTTATGAATTACATTGTATTAAGTAGGGAACACAAGCTCGTGTTGCAACAAACATATGGAAGTGATTGCAACATTGCAACGCGACAATGCAAACAATTTCCTAAATGGTTCAAAGATCGCGTAAGCTAAAACTCGTTAGTGTATAGTTTGCAGATAATGTTACATTATTCTAAGTTTGAATTAACATGACATACTTTCTTGTGTAGATGAACCAATTGCGAAATGAAAAGTCACCCGAAGCAACCGATGAGATGTGGTCATTAGCCAATGGACCTAATGCCTTAGTGAACACATATTCGGGATGCATTGCTAATGGCGTCCGATTCCATACTATCGACTGTGATAACCGTCGTAAATGTCAAAATAGTGGGTTGGTAGTGGAAGGCGACCACAAAGGCCAATTGATAAAGTTCTACGGCTACCTTTGTAAAGTGTGGGAACTGACATATTTGTTTGGACATTGGGTTGTTTTGTTCCAATGTGAATGGTATGACACCGTTAGTAATCGAACACATGTGACAACTGTTGATGTAAGAAGTCGATGGTATAAAGATGACTCGTTTGTGTTCCCAAGCCAAGTTCAACAAGTTTTCTATGTTTATGATATGAAGTTAGGGCCGAATTGGCGAGTCGTAGAAAAGTTTCAACATCGACGACTTTGGGATGTGCCAGAGCTGGATGTGCCAGAATTTGATGAAGTGTTGCAAGAAGATAAAACCACTACTGTTGTACCAACTGAGCCTATTGATGATAATGTTGTTTTGCGTCGAGATGACATTGAACCTGAAATTATTTCAATGGAAGTGTCTCAGTCCAAAAAGCATGTACAACCCGAGGGTGTTATAGATGATGCTTTCATCTGTGATGACGATGATGAACTAACAATCACGGGTGATGACGAAGAAGAAGATGAGATAGAAAGTGATTTTGATATAGATACGGACCTAGAGTTTTAACTCACTTTGTGGTAACATTACTTTATGTGTTCTCTAAGTACATTGTTGATGAACTTTGTTTGTTTGTCCGGCTTGTTTTGTTGATGTAATAGGGGGCAATTAAGAATACGGTGTTTGTTTTGAAATTTTTACGTTCTGAGATGTTATATACAATTCCATAATTTTGTGCAATGTTCAACCTCTTAAATTGATGAACCTTGTAATTTGAATTTCAAATTTTGCTCTTGGTTATTTAGTAAATTAGTTTTAAATGTGAGTAGACTAATTATGTCTTGTTTCTTGTTCTTGTTCTTGTTCTTGTTCTTCTTCTTGTTTGGACCCTAATTTCCCAACTATATTCATATTCTATGAACTTAATACCCTTGTAATTAATTTCCTCTACGATTTCTATGAACTTTGGCCGAAAATTGAAAAGCAAATTCATAGTGAAGTCAGATTTTTCATTTGGCCTGCTATCCCATTTGGTAGATTTTCCCACAATCTGTGGCAGATTTACTCATATGCTCTGTCTCTGGTTGCTGACTTGGAGAGTTTGTTGCTGTTTTTTTGCTAGTTAATCTTGATAAGTTTTGGACATTAATCTTGATAAGTTTTTTTGCTCTGTCTCTAGCTGCTGTCTCTGGTTGCTGACTCAGATAAGTTTGTTAATCTGCTGGTTAATCTGAGTTGGGATGTTTGTATTCATGGTTAATCTGTTGGTTGCTTAATACAAGAGTCCAACTGTGATTGGTTGTTGAAGAAATAATGACATTTAAACATCCAATGATGTTTGGACATTAATGTATGTGAGGTTTATGTAAATGTATGTAAATGACATATGTGAGGTGTATGTAAATGTATGTAAATGATGTATGTGACATTTATTACTCATGTCATTTTGTTATTTTTTTATGTAGGTACCATGGTTCTTGGAATCAAGACGGGCGGCGGAAGACAGCAACAAGTGGCAACGTATTATTAGCCTCCGAAGCATGTCCAACAGTTATTGGCACCCCATTGACGTTCTCTGATGAGACGCAGCCACTAGATGATACACAAGCAGTGGTGGAGGAGACGCAACCAGGTGGCGTGGGTAAGAGCATTGAACTTAGTTGTTTAAAAAAAAAAAAATTCTTTTTTTTGGGGTGCATAAGTCAATGTGATTGGTAAGGAATGCCTTTGTTAATCTGTAGGTTAATCTGTTTGTTAATCTTGTTAGTCAATGTGAATGCCTTAGTGAACACATATCCTACCTATAGCGCCCAACCCTTCAATTCATTTTGTTGGAGATACACTGATTGGTAAGGAATGGATCAGTTGTGCATGGTTATGCAATTATGTCCAAGAAAGGAAAGAGAATCAGATTTTTATCGCAAGTTTAACAGAGGCAACACATGTAATCTTTGGTTGGCCTGTAGTTGGTTGAGGTGATATTATAGCTTTATTGTGCTTTACATATTTAAAATTAAAATATGTAAATTTTGTTGTACATAAAGTTCATTGATTTAGTTGAGTTCTAAACTTAAAAGAAACCAAGGGCTGTACACTTATAATTAATGGTATTAGTTTGATAGTCACTTATTGTCTTTGCTGTTACAATGCTTATATGTGTTTCTTTTTCTTTTTTTTAAATGAAGCAGCAACCAATACTCGAACATCTTTCATTAAATTTGTTTGTAATTTGTGACTTGCTTCCCCTTTTGTAGCTGGGCGAAAAAGGTCAACTCGTGTACGAGGACGTACATTAGGCAAAGGAGTGCAAAAAAGAATAGCTAGGAAAAAAGGAGAGAAATTACATGTGTATGTCAATCAGGTGTTAAACGCAATCATAGGAGGGAATGCAACCCCAGCGACGAATGAGTTAGGATTGCAAATTAGATGGTTGTGCCCTCTTCAGAGCGTGAAGTCATGGAGAAAAATCGATCAAAGTACCAAAGATGCGGTCATCCAAGCGATGCTAGGATGAGATTCATCTTCCCATAATGTCGTTATTATGTTATTTGTAATTGCTTAAATTAATTGATGTACTAATTGTCTTATTATGTTTGTAGGACAAGTTTGTTATCGGGGATGATTTTGATAATGATGAACAAGCTCAACAAATCCTTGATAGAAAGGCATATTTGCTATACAAGGATTAGAGGTACAATCTAAAGCAAGAGTTCCTCGAACTTGAGGAAAAGGGTGTTGATGAACCCTATAGTCATCCGCCTAGTGGAGTGAGTTTGGACGACTGGAAATATCTTATTGATGTTGCTTGGAAAGACGAATCTCACTTGGTAAGAAATTAATTAGAAACCCCATTCTTGAAATTCATTTATGTGAATATCAATAAAAATTGTTTACTAATTATTTTGTTTTTGTAATTTTGGTTTTTTTTTTTTTCTTGTTAGAGACGATCTAAAGCTGGTAAAGCAAATAGGGGTATGCTCCCCTACAATCATACAAGTGGATCACGATCATTTCCCATAGCAATGTCGCTTATGGTGAAAAGTAGTTATTTGTTTAGTAATATAATGGATGATTGATTCTTCTTCATTTTGAATATTACTATGTACTACTTCATCAATGGAATTTTTTCAAACCTAATAGGAAAATGAGGATGGAGAAATAGATTTCCCTGAATTTTATAAGAAATCACACAAGTCCAAGAAGACGGGAGACTGGATTCACCCCAAATGTGGTGAGCTACATGTGAGTATTGAATGTTGAAACCAATTTTGTTGCATATCAATTAGTAAAGTTGTTTTCAATTCCTTCAACCATCTTGACTTTATTGTTTTTTTGCCATGACAGGATGATATGGTGAATCTACAAGTCGTAGCCACCGATGCGGGGTTGCCATTGACCCATGAAGAACTATCAAGGTAAGTGGTCGGGGCAAAAAAAAATTACTTGCGTTGATGTGGGATAGGCCCACAACCCTCTTCAACAGCTTCCAGTGCGGCACGAGCACGTGATAAACATATGGAGTCAATGAGAGCAGAATTGGAGGTTCTTCGTGAGGAGCGTCAAAGAGATCACGAGGAGTTGCTGAAGGAGAAAGAGGAGCGCCAAAGAGATCACGAGGAGTTCCTAAAGGAGAAAGAGGAGCGCCAAAGAGATCACAAGGAGTTGGTTAAGGAGAAAGAGGAGCGCCAAAGAGATAGGGAGGAAATTATAAGGGAAAGAGAGGAGCTGATGAAACAAATTGAAGAAGGAAAAAAAGCACGGGAGGCACAACAAGTACAACTCAATCATTTGAACGACATGGTGTCACGGCTCACAACCCTCTTGCAGGGTTTAGATGGTCATCCTACTATTCGGTAAACATAATTTTATTGATAAGCTAATGCAAGTTCTAGAAAAATATGGATCATATTGGCATAGAATTGTTTTCTAAAGTTGCTATGCAAATTTTTTTTTTGTTATGTGCTTCGAATAGGTTTTGAGGCATAATGTGAGTAGACTTTGCAGCAGACGGACCGTAATCTGATTTCCATAAGGTAACCACTCGATTTCAATGAAATATTAAGTTTCCCAAAAGTGGGCCATTTTGGCATTCTAATTTCGAATACAAAAAGTTAAGGCAATCTGCCCAACACCTACTTCCTACTTACCTCTGTCACAGTGTAATGTGATATTCATCATACTATTCGGTATATATTTTTTTAACGCTTCTATCTACAAGGAATTGTTTAACAAAATTTACATTGCTCAAGTATTTTGTTTGCCACGTCTCAATAATTCCACTAAAAAATTGTAATTTTTGTTGCCTAAAAAGGATGCTAATACGCGAAATAAATTAATGAAAGCCTCATTGTGCATTATGAGTTGTCAACATTGAATCATGATTTTATTTGGGTTGTAATCAATATAATTCGGGGTATTTTTCTCCTTATCGCCCATGTTGAATCCGTTGGACAATTACGAGCTTCATTATTGTCATATTGGAAAAATATGTTAGTTCAGTTAATATTAGAGTATCTAGGTAATTTGTTGTCTTACCAAAACGCCGTAAAATTAGCCGAAAAAGGCCTTCGAGGGCCGAAAATTGAAAGCAGCCCCTGGGTGACTATAGAGATGGCACGGGTAGCTTCCTCATGTCAAATAGGACCTGTGGGGACATGCGGGACGTAATTAGCACGCGTACGTTGGGAGTTGGCGTGGAAAACGCTATAAACTTAGCCGAAAAGTTTATACCGAGGGTCGAAAATTGAAAGCAGCCCTCGAACCACTGTAGAGATGGCACGGGTAGCTTCCTTGTGTCAAATAAGACCTGTGGGGACATACGGGACGTAATTAGCACATGTACGCTGGGAGTTGGCGTGAAAAATGCCGTAAACTTAGCCGAAAAAAGCCTTCGAGGGCCGAAAATTCAAATCAGCCCTTGAAGCACTCTACGGATGGCACGGGTAGTTTCCTTGTGTCAAATAGGACATGTGGGGACAGACGGGATGTAATTAGCACATGTATGCTGGGAGTTGGCGTGAAAAACGCCGTAAACTTATCTAGCTCACTTGTGAATAAAAAAATCCCGAGGTAAAGAGAAAAGCAAGGGATACCCTTACAAGTTATGTCACCAAAATTTGATGCAGCAAACTAATCAAAATGTATTTATAGGACTGACTACAATAAATTTTGCTCCCAAAAGATCGGTAAAATATGAAGTTGTATATGACTCGTAAAGATTAACAAAGGGATTTTCTCTCATAATATCAAAAGCTACATTATCAGCTACGAAGCTACATTATCAAAATCTAGGAAGAGTGCAAGTGACCGCGTTAAAAGCTATATTATCAAAAATTGATGATGTGCAACGATAAAGTATGTTTTTATGTACTAAGTTTTTATGACCAGTAGATAGGTTAGAAACATTAAGGGCATGCAAGTGTTTGGGAGTTCGATAAGGCAAGGAATGACAATAGTTCAGGCTAATCCTGAAATGTGAACAGTATCTGTGAATTTTGGCTCCAATCTATTTCAAATAACTAAGGAATAAAAGTAGGTCATCATCAACAGGTGCATAAAGGTTAGATTTAGTCATGCCCTTGTTAGTCCATAACTATGCTCCCTTTGATGTCCCTAAATCAATTGCACTGTACATTGGAATAAAAAGGAAAAGCCTAACCAAATGTTAGATGAGGTACTTGGCATGGATGGCTCAAAACCTGCATGTTAAGATTTCTGATACAACAAATGCAACTTACGATGTCAAATATTAGTTGATAGACCCATCTTTACTTCAGCTCCAAACACAAGTTTCTTCACCATTGAAGAAAAAGAAACAAAATCATTGAAAATCTATTTATAGGATATGACTTCACTTTATAACAATGCAGAAGATGATAATTCTGCATTACTAAAATTCTTCGATGACACTTAACAAAATCTCATAACTTGTAGAGTTTCAGCTTTTTGAAAAATAACGACACTACAGATTTAGGGTAGGGTTTTGTGGCAAGACATGTGGGCATGTTCTCAGGTTGTTCGATCCATAAAGAAACATTCAATTATCAAGTTATTGCCTATCAATTTCAACATGTAGCAGATATACCAACATCAGCAACAAGAGCACAAAACATGAAAGTTAGAAGAGTTAGTTTCACCAAAAGAACTAGCTGTTTGAAACAAAACCTCCAACCACCCCAATTTGTTTTAGTGGACTCTACTCGGACATCGTGGAATTCCAACAAAATAAAAAAAAAAAAAAAAAGAAAGAAAAATGATGACCTTTTTTTTTAGTTTGAATGTACTTTTTTTTTTATGTGAACTTACACCGTCCAAGTCCATGCTGGAAAACATTTGGCTATAGTATGAATAACAAAATACATATTATTCTCTAGAAGTTAACATTTGTCATGTCAAGATAGCCTGTTCTACGGGCAGACTTATGAGTATCTTTTCATGTCAACAAGCATCCAGACGCTAGAATAACTATCTTACCACAGCATTGAGTTGCAATTACCCAAACTAGGTAACTTCTAATCCAAAAAAGCAGGAGAAATGGATTTATAAATGTTCTAAGTAAGTGCCATATGAGCAATTTCACTTCTCAATTTATTCAAGCAACTCAGATGACAACTACGCTCGGAGTTGGCGTGAAAAACGCCGTAAACTTAGCTGAAAAAGGCCTTCGAGGGCCGAAAATTCAAATCAGCCCGTGAAACACTCTACGGATGGCACGGGGTAGCTTTCTTATGTCAAATAGGACATGTGGGGACAGACGGGATGTAATTAGCACGTATACGTTGGGAGTTGGCGTGAAAAACGCCGTAAACTTAGCCGAAAAAGGCCTTCGAGGGCCGAAAATTGAAAGCAGCCCCCAAACCACTGTAGGGATGGCACGGGTAACTTCCTTGCGTCAAATAAGGCCTGTGGGGACATACGGGACGTAATTAGCATGTGTACGTTGGGAGTGGGTGTGAAAAACGCCATAAACTTAGCCGAAAAAGGCCTTTGAGGGCCAAAAATTGAAATCAGCCCCCAAAGCACTTTACAAATGGCATGGGTAGCTTCCTTCTGTCAAATACGACCTGTTGGGATAGACGGGAGGTAAATAGCACGTGTATGTTGGGAGTTGGCGTGAAAAACACCATAAACTCAGCCGAAAAAAGGCCTTTGAGGGTCGAAAATTGAAAGCAGCCGCCGAACCACTGTAGGGATGGCACGCGTAGCTTCCTCATGTCAAATAGGATCTGTGGGGACATGCGGGACGTAATTAGCACGCGTACGTTGGGAGTTGGCATGAAAAACGTCGTAAACTTAGTCGAAAAGTTTATATCGAGGGCCGAAAATTGAAAGTAGCCCCCGAACCACTATAGGGATGGCACGAGTAGCTTCATTGTGTCAAATAAGACCTGTGGGTACATACGGGACGTAATTAGCACATTCACGCTGGGAGTTGGCGTGAAAAATGCCGTAAACTTAGCCGAAAAGGCCTTCAAGGGCCGAAAATTCAAATCCGCCCCTGAAGCACTCTACGGATGGCACGGGTAGCTTCCTTGTGTCAAATAGGACATGTGGGGACATGCGGGACATAATTAGCACGCGTACGTCGGGAGTTTGTGTGAAAAACACCGTAAACTTAGCTGAAAAAGGCCTTCGAGGGCCGAAAATTGAAAGCAAACCCGAACCACTGTAGGGATGTCACAGGTAGCTTCGTTGCATCAAATAAGACCTGTGGGGACATACAGGACGTAATTAGCACATGTACATTGGGAGTTGGCATGAAAAAGGCCATAAACTTAGCCGAAAAGGCCTTTTGGGGCCTGAAATTCAAATCAGCCCCCGAAGCACTCTATGGATGGCACGGGTAGCTTCCTCATCTCAAATACGACCTATGGGGACAGACGGGACGTAATTAGCACACGTACGTTAGGAGTTGGCGTGGTAAACGCCATAAACTTAGCCGAAAAATGCCTTTAGGGGCCGGAAATTCAAAACAGCCCCCGAAGCACTCTATGGATGCCACGGGTATCTTTCTCATGTCAAATAAGACCTGTGGGGTTAGGTGGGACCTAATTAGCATGCGTACGATGGGGGTTTCCGTGACAAATGCCAGAAAGCTTATAAATATATATTAAAGCTTATATAGTACAGCTTATAAATATATATGTTATAAGCATCTCTATATATTTAGTTTCATGAATAAAATATATATGTGTACACTTTAGACTAAACTTGACTTGGGGCTCATGCATGACTTGGGAAATTTGTTTACACTTTACACTGAACTTGAATAAACTCTCAACTCAACCAAACCCATCTGAATTGTAACCTTTTTGTGACTTTCGATCATGATTGCCAAGATTTTGACAATACCAACACATTTAAGTAGACTTTGTTCTATAAGCCAACGTAAATGTTACACAGCACATACCTTTGCATTGAGTTTCCAAGTGCATTAAGTTTTATTCTAATACAATATTGTACACAGTACATACCTTTTCACATTTTCACATATTGTCCTTGTGGAGATTTAGATGTTAGATTTTAAGTATGGGAAACAAATCTTGGAAATGTGAAATTTACAAGTTACTGGGTAATAAATACACTCTTGAAATTGTATGATGCTGCGAAACACATGGACTATATAGACCTCATCTGTTACAGGATCACTGTTGTCGCTGAATAGCAGTCATGTTGAATTGGAATTTTAAGTGTTTTGCTCAACAAAAGAATAACTGTGAAGTTGAATAAAAATTCAAAAACTTTTAGAGCTAATAAACGAGACCGGTGTCATAATCTTTTCATGGCAACTGTGAATCTGTGGTGATCATTCAACTTTAACCTTCCTCTCAGTTTTACATTTTTCTGAAATGGTATGTATAAGCATATATTGTGGTGGAAACAAAATGATAGGTAATTATTCACTCTGCATGGATTTTAAATTTTTTAATTTTTCTTCTTTATGGTTAGACCTTTGCCCTCCCTAGAATCTGTTTTAGTGACAGCCTCAGGTGGTTCATCCTTTTTTTGTTTATGCTTACATACATGATGCCAGGTGCGGAGGGAAGGGCGCATCAAGTGGGGTCCTGCCCCCTCAAACGTTTGTACATACTTTTTGTTGAAAATTTTTGTTTACAATGGAACTAATGGGTGTCATTTTTGTTGTGTAGATGGCTTTTGGCATTGACATGTGGATCTTCTATTTTTTTGTCCGGAAGATAATTCACAGTTTTGCAAAGTTGGGAAGTTTTTGGTCGTCCTCGGCTTTTTGTGTGGAAATTGGATGAATCGTACATATAATTTTTGCTGGGGTACATAGTATTTTTGGAACTTGTATTAATTGCTCTGGTGGTATATATAGATTACCCTTTGTCGTGGTACATATTACCATGGTAATTTGTACCATGCCAAATGGTCATTACAATGCATAGTATAGTAACAATGTTTTGTGTATAGAGGACATTGTTTTGGTAACATAGTTGGAATGTATGACGTTATTATTTGTAATTGGAATATATTAGTTGGTTTGTATATAAGTTTACATTGTAAGGTGTTCTTTTTTGTTTGATGCTTGTAAGTGAAACATGCATTACGGAATAGGTGATAATATATATATATTGATTTGTTTGTATACCTATTACAGGTTGTGGTGGATATATACAGGTTTTGAAAAAATTTATTAAAATGAAAAAAAATAAACAAAAATAAAAAATGACATTTTTGGTGACAAAAAAATTGGTAGCCAAAAAAAAGAAATATATCTTTTGCCGACTAAATATTTAGTAGCTAAAACGAATAGAAAATAGTTTTGGCGACTAATTGTTTAGTAGCTAAAACTGAAAACACTTTTGGCGACTAAGCTGTGTAGTAGCTAAAGTAGAATAACCTTTCCGCAACAAAATCTTTAGTAGCTAAAAATGCCACTATTGGCGACTATTAATTTGGTCGCCATATATAATTGAACTTTTTGGCAACAACAGATTTAGTAGTTGAAGATGTGAGTTAAATGAATTGATGCACCCTTTGGGCAACTAATAGCTTAGTCGCCAATATGAATCATCAGTGACTAAAACACTATTAGTCACTACTAGCTGCTTCTTTTGCCTACTAAAAATTAGTCGCCATTCTATTGGATTTTTAGCGACTAAAGCATTGTTAGTCGCTAATAACTGCCTCTTTTGCCTACTAAAAGATTAGTCACCATTCTGTTGGATTTTTAGCGACTAAAAAAATTTTAGTCGCCAATACCTTTGCCGACAATGTATCCGCGACAAAGCCAGCAACAAAAATTTTTGGTCGGCAAATCATTTCGGCGACTAAAATCAATGCTTTTGGCGACTAAAACATTAGTTGCCAAAAGTGTATTTTCTTGTAGTGTCTCTTTATGTCAAGTATCAAATTATCTATTTAAAAAAAAAAAAAAAAAAGTTAGAGAAGAGAATAAGCGAGACTTAAACTCAAGACTATAAATTTAATAAAAAAAACTCTTGTCACTTAAAATTACAATTAATATATATCAAATATTTTATTTCATTTTTATTTATTTAACTTGCACACTTGTGTGCCTGCTAGTAAATATTAATTGATTGAGAGCTTATCTAAATTTCTCTCTACATTCTCTTTTTGATTGGGCTCATCATCATCAGAGAGAGAGAGAGAGAGAGGGAGGGGGAGTGGGGAGTAGATAATCGATGGCCGAGAATAAACATTTCCTCCGGACAGAAAATCATACAGATGATAATATGATCAGAGACTTTCCTCACTATTTCAAAGCATATGTGAAGAACCACCAACTGCTCTGCCAGCGCAGAGACTTTAACGATGGTTGGGTTTTTTGTAGTTGAGAAGACGACCGTTGCGAACTTCCTCTTCCTTCGACTCTCTTTGGTTAGTTTCTCTTTCATCTCATATCTTATTCCTATTGCTTATTGGTTGGCTTTGATTCCAATTATCTATTTAACAACTTACTATTTATTTTCTTTTACTTTTTTTATTCTATTTCCGGACTTCTGCTGTCAATGTTAAAATATAAGTAAAATATCAAATAAGTGACACAAACATGTATTAATTAATATATTATATATCATATGTTATAGTATTATCATTTTAAATTATTTGTTAATATATTAATTAATATATATTGCTACGTACCGATGGAAACCTGATTGCTCCTCCTATTTTCGTTAGCAAGACTCTTGTTTTTTGTTTTGTTTTTTGTTTGGCAAAATCGTACGGAGATAATCGATGGAGCCCTGATTGCTCCTCCTATTTCAGAGTTTATGAAGAATATAAAATCAAGCTTTTGAAAGATATTTTTCTGGCAACACGTCCAAGTTCTTATACAGTTTTGGAAAGTCATAGAAATTGGGGGCAAGCGTTTACTTACAACTCGACACCAACCTTTTGGTTTTGACAAGATCGATGAAGGACTTTGTTGGTATAGGTTGATATCTTTGGATTATGAATTTGATCTGGATGGAGTGAGTGATGAACATCTTGGCCTCCTTGGCCGTGTGTTCCACCATCAACAAAGGGAGTCTACTCCAAATGTGCAGTATTACTCCGACAATGAGTATCCACAACGCGATCATGCTATCGTTTGCAATATTAAGCAATCTCTGGCCATACCATTCTTTGAGTCTTATGGGCCGTGTTGTATTGGTGTACTTGAGATGGTGTCGACGACTGAAACAACAAATTCCATAGATATTTGGGCACGCTTTTTTATGGAGGTTTGTTCCCTAACTAATCAGTCCCATTTTTACATTCTCCTTACTTTGGTTTATTTATTTATTTGACAAATTATATGAATAGTCCCTGTATTTTAAAACTTGTATCATTTTTATCCTTATAATTTTAATTGACTGATTTTGATATGATTTTGTATCAATTTAGTCCAATTGCTTGCAATTGTGAATATTTTTCAATTAAAAATACGCAAATAAGTGATATATTTCATGCTTTTAGAGTGAATTATAAATTTGTTCAACTCAGTGAGTTAATCTCAAATAATTCAGTGATCATTTTTAGTTAAAAACATTAATGGCGTTATCAATTGGACCAAATTGACACAAAATATAAAATTACGAGTCAAAATTGAGTCAATTAATAGTTTAGGGGCCAAAATGACACAATCGGAAAAATGTAAGGACTGTCGGTGTAATTTACCCTTATTTATTTATTTTCATGCCTATCCGATGATTGTTAATTTCTATTTTCAATGATGGTTTGACAATAATTCTTATGCACATATTGAGACTTCTATTCTGATATCATATCATTGACATTAATCATTTGAGTAAATGACACCGATCGCTCGAGAGGAAAATTGATTATTTCATTATGATTCACAAGGGCCAAAAAAAAATATGTCTTATTGTTAGCTCAATTAACCTCATCCTTAATGTAAGAAAAATTGATGTAATTATAACAAAAATATAAGAATTACTATTTTATTTTTTCACCTCTCAAGGGTGAGTACAATTTGCCTAATTGTTTTTAGTAGAATTTACTAGGCAATACAGACTTCTGCTCAAAGTGTTGGACCAATTGAAATATTCCATGTTAGGGTAAGGTGCAACTGCCCAAAACAACGAAGCTGATTTTGGACAATTATACAATAACTTGGTGCAACCTAAGTTGGTTGGTTTAATAGCCTCAACTGTGCTGATCTTTTCATTTACTGTATACAATGTTTTGGTATTATTATTTATTAATCAACTTATTTACTAAAAAAAGGTTGACTAATAATGTTTGCTTGTAATTTTAAATTATAAGTTATTTGATTTATTCAGTTTATTTGACCCCAAAAAAAAAAAATCTTCATAATATGTAGCTCTTTTTAAATGAAACCCTTCAATAAGTATGGCTAAAAGAGTCTCATCTCTTTGGCTTAATTACTAGAAAAAAAGTTATGTGACAGTTTTTTTTAATCAAACAGATTCAATTTTTTTCCACAAATTATCAAACGTTGTATCAAACAAATTTATAATTTATTTTAATTATTTTTAGCTAATAATGTAAAAGGCTATAGTCATAAAAGTTAACTTATAAGTGATAATATTTGATTCTTGCAAATATCTTTTAGTTTAAATCTATCAAGATTCTTCAGTTATATCATTTCAGTGCCTTGCAGGTTCAAGGCTTGACAAGTTCAAAATGTATGTGTTTGTATGATGAGAAAGTACGTGGCAAACTGTAATTGAAATGTCAGATCTTGTATTGTTTTGTTCATTAGATATTGTAAGGACTCTGGGCTAAGAAATATGTATTCATGAACTATTATCAAGACATGGATGAAACTCTTAAAGAAATCAAGAAGATGCTAGAAGTGGTGTGTAGCACTCATTATCTACCTTTGGCTCAGACTTGGGTCTCGTGTAGGCTTTGCAATGTTGTGTCTAGAATTTATAGAACCTATTATAGAGAGAGACATATGCTTGCTTTTTTAAATATATGTGCTGCACAACATCTACAAAAAGGACAGGGAATTGTTGGGAGAGCAGTTTCATCCCAAAATTTGGTCTTCCACAAAGATATTACTCAATTTTGCATAACTGAGTACCCTTTTGTACACTATCCATGCAAGTATGGACTTACGGGTTGTTTTGCAATTTGCTTGCGAAGTAGTTATATTGAAGACAATGTTTACGTGGTAGAATTCTTTTTTCCCCCAAACTACACTGAAGATAGGGATCCGAGGATTGCTTTGGTTCCATTATTGACAACAATGAAGCAGCATTTAAAAAGTTTTAAGGTTGCTTTTGGAGAAGAACTAGGAGAGGAGTTATCTATTGAAGTTCTTGATTTTTCAGAGGATGGTAAACTTTAGGGCTAGTTTGGCATGTACTAAATAAGTCAAAAAGTCACTATCTTATTTAAGTCACATCATCTTATTTAAATCACATCACCTCTCTAATACATCACATCAAACCCAACCCAAACCCAACCCAAACCCACCAATAAGTCAAAAAGTGCACTTTTGTAGGACATCCCAAACCAACCCTTATTCTTATCAAATGCCTCAAACTGCAAGATCTTCAAATAGGATGGAGAACGGAGAAGAGATGGAGTGGCTAGATTTATCCAATCAACAATTACTAGAAGTGGATGCTATAGACTCTGGAAACAATGTTGTTAGTAACACAGAAGAAAACAACATTGCTGTTACTTCTGTACAACAAAATTGCATAATTAACTTGTCCCAGAGGCTACAAAGAAAAGCTGGAATTCCAATTAACTTGGAGGATCTCCAGCAACGTTTTGGAATGAAACTTAAAGATGCTGCAGAAAGCCTTGGCGGTAAGCTTTCACACTTGGGAAAAATCATTCCTAGCTATATCCTTGGGAAATGTCATATATTTTGGTAGTAGTAAACAATGTATTTTTTTTTAATTTGAATTTGGATTTTTCATTTTGCAGTAAGCCGATCCACAGTAAAGCGTGCTTGCAGGGAATATAAGATCACCTGGTGGTCACCTCGCAAGAGAAGTAAGGATAACTACTCACTTTCCAATAAACTTGTCCAAGGTGCTGTTCAAGAACAAATCCAAGAACCTAGTCAGCCTCTAATTTCTGATCCACCTTGTAAGCAAGACATGGCTACTGCTTCTCGCACAAAGCCACGTTTTATGGCAGAGCAAGATACAAGTACTGTGACCATAAAGGCAAAATATGGAGATGATTTTATCAAATTTCAACTCCCTGTGTTGTCGGGAATGGTAGAGTTTCAACAGCACATGGCAAAGAGGCTGAACCTACAGGGTGGAACTTACCGTGTCAAGTATCAAGATGAGGACAATGACTGGATTTTAATAGCATGCGATGAGGACTTGCAAAATTATATTTGCAATTCGATATCACAAGGGAGGAATACAGTCACAATGTCGCTTCAGGCAATTACTAATTGACCACCTTAAATTCTTACTGAATATCTATTTATCACTTTAGCTGCATGCTGAATTCCCTAGTTTACATGAAAAGGAAAACAAATTCAAGGTTTGTATCTTGTATGTTTGTCAAAGTTTGTATCAATTTTTTATATTTTTTATTGCAGGCTGTTTAATTAATTGATTGAGCTATTTTGATGAATTGATATTACGAATTATTTTTCATACAAAACCAATTGGCTAGGTACCCCATCGTGGCCAGCTTATTCTTTGATTAGGACTAAGGAAACATGTTTTTCTTCTTATTTTTTAGTGGGAGGCTTTTTTCAAATAAAATTTATTAATATTTTTGTATTGTAGTTATTATATAAATTCATTTTGTATGTGATTTAACAATGCAAATTTTAAAGGTTAATTAAAAGCCTTTACAATAACTATACAAAAACCTTTATTATATAAAAAATCTTTTTTTTTTAATGGGAGGCTTTCTGCACTTTTTTGTCACCCTTCTATTTTATGAGTGAACTCAAAACTGGCTGACTTAGAGGCAAAATCTGTAGCTGTTCGAACGATCATTTCGTGATCTTTTCTTTTCTTTTCCGAGATTTAGGTTTAACCTTAATTTTTTGGTACACATTTTTTCTACTGCATTATCACACTAATTAACTTGATATATATGTTATACATTCTGTTCACATGGATACACACAACTTTCTTTCAAATCTGCAGCAATTGTGCCTTAACGCTATGTAACAATCTTAAATTCGGGGAAGAAAGGAAAAAAAAAAAAAAAAAAGGAAAAGTAAATAAAATAGAAGTTAATTTTTTTCCCAAATTTTTTTCTTACTCTTTTTTCCTTCTACAAATCATTCTAGAAATTCAATATCTAAATACAACACTAGTGGTGTTTGCAAAAGGCTATAATTTCAGTGTAGTCTAATTACATTTAGCACCTTTGCATTCTCACTAAAGAAAAGCTCTACATACCTAAAAAAATTATCCATAACTTAAAATCTAAGACCAAAATTCATTCATGGAGTGGCCCATAACAAAAAGATCAAATCTACACCCTAGATATGAGAAATTCTGTCAATTTCTAGTTATTTTTTCTGATTACATAGACAATTTCACTGTGATCCCTTTACTTTTAATTGCGACAATCAACCTTTTACACTTTAAATCAAGTTGCAGTGTAACACTTCCGTCCATTTTTTCATATTCAACATTTCTTTTGTTCAAACAAAACACACGTAATTTTCAAAATAATTACTCCAATAAAATTTAATGAAGCTCACGCCCAAAAGTGACATCCCCAATTTAAGTTGAATGGCCTCGAAACCGAAAGAGCTATAAGCCAATTGATGAGATCTTATACTTACAATCACCATTTGAATTCTAACATTCCATTTTTTTTCTTTTTTCTTTTTGCCCTTTTCAGCTGTCTCTGATTTTGGAAATTTTACATTTATAACTTCGACAATTTTACTACTCAAATTTACCCTAACCCCAAATTTTCTAAATTTCGAACTTTGTTCTGACTCAAACCTTGAATTATTTTATCAGTATTTTAAAATGTCAAATTTCAGTTGAAGTTTTGACAGTTTAATTTTTAAGACCTCATACAAAATTGTACTAAATGTTGAAACACCAATATTTCTGTATTGTGTTATGAACCCTGAATTTCTCTGAACTAACATAAACCCGGACGCAAATGGACAGCCAATCCTCAGAGTGTCAAGGGGAGTCGTCCTAGGCTTTGGATGTTTCATGGGACTTTTAGAAGTAATACTAAACAAGGCCGGAGTTTCACTAGGACGGATATACCATGCCATAGGAGTCTTCATTGGCTCAGTTGTCCTTCCCATAGCTTTCAAGCTTCTATGGCCCAAAGCAAATGCAATTGGTGCAATTCGTGGAAAAACCATTGGTTGCATTCTTGGGATTATCACTTGGTTGTCAGTTGCGAGCGTTGAGTAAGGAAGGGTCAATCTTGACACGACTCGAAGGAATGCACTAATGTTTCCTGGAAATCTTGTGTCTATACTTACTGGTGGAGCGATTCATGCTGTGTGTAGTTTTTGTGGCCTCAAAACTATGATTGGGATTCTACCAAGCAGATAACTATGGTTGAGAAGGAAAAGAGCGAATTGCTGGCTGAGGAGTTCAACGAGGAAAAGCTGATAAGAGCGACAGCATGGATTGTGAAATGGGGTGTTGGTTTCACTATTGTGATTGTTTTGTTGTGGCCTCTACTCTCTCTTCCTGCAGGTAAATTATATAACCAGTTTTTGACACTATATTCGCATTTTTGCTTCGATTTCCATAGCACATGAATGCTTGTCCCTTCTATTTTGAAGCCATTACCCAAAATTAAAATGAAAAATCCATCACCGAACAAAAACTCAATTCCCATAAATTATAAGGCCAAAATTTCTTTCACATATAAACTTGTTGAAATTGTATCAATTGCACAAGCCGTCAATTTGTTTCAATAATAAGTTACACTAGTTTAATATTGGCTTTTCATTTGAGCATCTTTATAGCTGGAGAATTGCATGATTAGCCTCATTGAAATGTATACATTTTCAATAAAAATTTATGTTTGCTAGGAAACTTCAATCTGGCATGCCACATGCCCCTAATTTATTTATTTTTTGTTATTTTTGCTGCTGAACAAGTTAAAAATTCATTGATTTTTCTGCCTAAATAACTGGTATTGTTCCTTCATTTGGATTCTTCTTATTTTGTGAGCCATGGAAACTAAATCACATTAAGATTATATTTTCTTTGGTAGCACAAGGCAATTATTCAAAATTTGATTTAATGAAAAATGGAAAAGGAAAGATGTGAACTGGTTACTGAAACATTCACTTTGCAAACATTTTTTTAAAATTGAATATATGTAAGAAAATTGGTTTTGTACATGGTTTTTGGTCATCTTTGAGCCAAAATTAAAGTGCGACAGACAAATTCTGTTTTAAGGACAATGTTAAGCACTAGCCTTGATCATTTATGTTTTTTGTTCATAACAGTCTGTTGGTTCTTTCTGTTCTCTGTTTAATACACACAGTTTTCGTTTCCGTACTGTTTCAATGTTGTGTTTTTATTATTCACAAAATAACAAAATAGTTTTTGTTTTCTTGTTTGATAACAGTTCATGTTATAATTCAATTGTTTCAATTCTGTTACTGTTGTTAGACATTTATAGTAGCACACAAAGTACTGTTTTTCTAACATATGCTCTTTCTTTTGTTTTTTGGGGGTTAATGCAGGGCAATCATAGCAATAGCATGGGGTATAGCTGGATCAGCTGTAATTATAGTTTTTCCATTGACAAAAAGCTGGCAAACGATCCAAAGCGTCATTCTTGGCATGTTTACAAATGATAGGCTAATGGAAAAGGTCAAAGAATTGAATTTGAAGCTGCATACGATCATGTTTGCGATACCCGAAGCACAAAGAAATTACCTACTTGAGAAAGGTAACGCCTAGAAAAATGAAGCATCAGAACCAGATGCTTACATTGTCCCTGCCTAAAACATTTCTCACTCAGCTCATCATGAACGAGTGGCACAAAATTCTGCTTGGATTTTGAAGTTGTAGGAATAATAAGAAATAATACACAGCGGAAATAAACGGATTCGGGCATACATTTTATGCTCAAACCGAATCTATGAATCATGTGGGTGAATCACGTACCACCATTGACATTTTTGAATAATTCCCAGCAGTGGAGTAGAACTACTAGAGAACTACCCACACTATTCATAGCACAAAGGCATAGTTCTGTGTTTCCATATAGAGAGAAAAGGAAGAGAGAGACCAGGAGAAAAAGACTAGTAGATTACCTATACGGTTAAAAACTTAATCTCCCAAATACAATACATATATTATGTGAGAGAGTTATAACCACCCACAACTCTATCTCCTCAAGAGATAAGATAGTGGGTTAATCACACTTATCCCCAAAATAAGTTAATCCAAGTCCACTTTGATTAGGTCTCTCCTTGTGGGTCTTGGGTCATGCCACCATGGGCGACCCAATCGGGTATGTGTTCTAAACCTGACCCAATTTCCAACATCTCCCACTCGAACATGCGCTGACATGACACCGTGCTTCCTTTATCTCAATCTATCCATCAAACACAATCATACTAGCTAGTGGGCCGTGCGATTACTGAGAACACCTGCATGTGGGAGCTCTACACTAGAAACTCAAAAGAGCTAGCATAGAGGCATCAACTAGAAAATAAAAAAGTGTCTCATATACCCCAGACTCATCCAATTGCACCGGTCCAAAAACATCTCTAATCCCTCAAAAAGAGCATGTTTGACCCTCTCAAATATTGCAATATATCCACACTAAATCCGCCTCTCATGCAGAGCAATGTGAGTTGTCGACAGTGAATATACAATAGAGGTGTCATACTAGATGATCTTCCATTCGCCCTCGTGCCATTTAGTTTAGGATTGACCACTTTTCCAATGATGTCCCTTAAGGTCGAATCATACATGACCACAGGCAACATACCTTAGTAGAAGAACATCAACCCCTCGCCTTATGACATAGTCAAAGGTCACAAAAGGGTACAAAAGTGAAAGTCATATCGATAATGACATGTAAGACTCACACGGTGAGAAAATATTGATCCATTCTCTCACCTCATTACTCAGTCGTCGAGCACATGTAGTATGAACACATGCTACGGTAGAGTAACTCTTCCAAAGAGTGACGTCATACTCGATACATCGTACAGATCTTAGTCTAGTTGCTCTTAAGTGCACAAGTCGCTTTCTAGTGCCTAATCCGAATTCTCTATTTGCTTGCCTTTGGCACACTGCGCACGTAAGCATGGACTTAAGGGTTGTTTCGCAATTTGCATGTGAAGTAGTTATATTGGAGACAATGTTTACATGCTAGAATTCTTTTTGCCCCCAAACTACACTAAAGGTGGGGATCCAAGGATTGCTTTGGTTCCATCATTGACAACAATGAAGCAGGATTGTAAAAGTCTTAAGGTCGCTTCTGGAGAAGAACTAGGAGAGGAGTTATCTATTGAAGTTCTTGATTTTTCAGAGAACGGTAAACTTTATTCTTTTCAAATACCCCAAACCGCAAGATCTCCAAATCAGATGGAGAATGGAGAAGAGATGGTGTTTCTAGATTTATCAAATCAACAATTACCAGAAGTGGATGCTATAGACACTGGAAACAATGTTGTTAGTAACACAGAAGAAAACAACATTGTTGCTACTTCCTCACAGCAACAATCCATAATTAACTCGTCTCAGAGGCCACAAAGAAAAGCTGGATTCCAATTAGCTTGGAGGTTTTCCAGCAACGTTTTGTAATGAAACTTGATAATGCTGCACAAAGCCTTGGTGGTAAGCTTACATACTTGGGAAAAACCGTTCCTAGCTACATCCTTGGGAAAATTCATATACTTTTGGTACTAATAAACAAAGTTTTTTTCTTATCAGAATTTGAATTTTTTTTTTTGCAGTTAGCTAATCCACAGTGAAGTGTGCTTGCAGGGAATATATTATCACCTGATGGTCACCTCACAAGAGAAATATGGATAACCACTTGTTTTCCAACAAACTTGTCCAAGGTGCTGTTCAGGAACAAATTCGAGAACTTAGTTGTAGACCGCCCCGAACTCGCTTCGCGCGCAGCCCACCTTTTTGGAGAGGGCGCGAATTGGGTGTCATGCTACTATAGTTCGGACTCCTGTCACGGTTCTGAATCTAATCTCACAAAGTGCAATGTAAGACTGATAAATCACCAAAGAGTCCAAATCAGGCAAATCGTTTTGGAAAATCAATTTTAATCAAAAAGTGCCAAACATGGACTGCTTTGCCAGATTTCAGAGTCGCCACCTAAATATTTTGTTTTGGGAAATTTAGGAAACCCTGACTCGTGCCTAAGGCCACGTGTCCATCATCACCAAAGTTGCCTCGGCTCAGGAACTTGGGTACGAGAGGGGAAGGTCCTGAAATGAGCACCCCCGCTCGCCCGATCAAAGGATCGACCTCTACTAAACATGATATGTTGTTTTTGAGAACACATGTGTTCTTGTTCTGATTTATTAGCTAACTTACTATGTGATACGCACAGCATACAAGTATAGACTCAATCACGAGAATTGGAACAAAACAATTCATGTTTGTTTTTGAAAATGGTTTGGAAGTGCTACTCACAAGTAGGCTAAAGCGCGGATTTGCTATCCTCAAGTGGGCTTTAAAACAACATGATTTGCCACTCCGCAAAGTGGGCTTAAAACGCACATTTTGATGAATTATTCCAATTCAAGCAATGAAGCCTTCATCCACAGGCATTCATACAGTTAATTATTTAAGCATATAGCCTTATGGCAAGCATGCTAAACATGGCAATCATATACACTCATGCAAGGATGCTAAAGCATAAACACTTACAGTGTACTCCGAGCCAAAATAGAAAACTAGTTAGAAATCAATGCATGATCCTAACTATGTTAAGTGCCTAATGCAACGCATGTAATAATGCAACTAAGTAGGCTCGGCTATCTAATCATGACATATGATTCAACTTGAACAACATGTGATAAACACGCATTCAAAGAAATGAATTAAAATACAATGCAGTTTGTATGATGCACCGAGCCTGGTGCATGCAAGACAAATGAATGATGCACGCATGCAAAGCATAAAGTATGCTAATTGAAATATGCCCTAAACTAACCATCAAAAGCTGATAAGTGAAAGGGAGAAAGAAGTGGGGTTGGAAGACATGCACACACGCACGCACCCTTATTACAACAGTGTGCCCTCTCGAAGGAGGGTCCGAATAAGCTAAGCTAATTATGCTAATTAGACTAATTATTGCAAAACAATAAAGAAATAGCTAAGCTAAGCTATTTAATTATTACAACACTTAATTAATTAACAAATTAATCAAATTACAAAAACCAAATGCTAACTAACAAGTAAACATTTAAACTAAGCTGCTCCAGCTCTGTTCGAAGAAAAAGAAGATGCATGCTCGCATTCGGTTTCTCACTCCAAAAAGCTCTCTGGTTTGCTCTCTCGAGGCTCTGTTTGCAGGGTGTCCTTGAGAACTTGCTGCTGGATCTTACCAAATCAAGGCTGGGGAGTGCACCAATGGCTTGCCAGCCATGAAGAGCTACTGTCGGCCACCTGCCGGCCAAGGATGTGGCAGTGCCGGCCAACAATGTGGCAGTGCCGACCACTGGTGTGCTGTGACACCAAACTGCAACAAAGCACAAAATAGAGGAAATGGAGGGTCTCCCTAGGAACATGTGTGTACTATGCCACTCCATATCACTTCAAAACATCAATGGAGAGGCATCATTGGATCCAAGACCATCAATCAGGCATACAATGCTTGATGGCCAAAGATCCAATCTTGTACACATTCAATAAATGCCATGCAAACAAGACTCTAAATCTACTACCTCATCACGGATGATCAAAGGCAATAGAGACCAAGGAAGATTGGCTCACTTTCATCACTTTGAGTATGAAGTGGACCAATCAACCTTGTGTTCAACATAACGTCCGGTTGAACATGATGCAATGCAAACAACATGCTCTCTTTCAATGATAAAGCGGCATGCACAAGACTCTATCATGTAAGCAATACATGCAAAACATGTTAGGGGGCCAAGAGCACTAAAGTAAGTGAAGAACATTACACATGAGACATGCATTATCAAACTCAAATGGCCAAACCAACTATGGACAGACCTAAGATATGCCAAAATAGTGGCCTAAACATGCTGGAATGGGAGCTCAAAATGCTAGAAGAACATGCACACATGTTGGCCTATAAGCAAGGCATAATACACAACCCTCAAAAGCTATGAAGAAGTGAAGTATATGAGAGTGTGACTACACTATATGCACTGAAATTACATTATGGCATGCTTTGACAAAGTCAAGCCTCCGGTAGACCGCTCAGGAATAGCAGATGGCCAACACGGTGTCCTAGGCGCACCAATGCACATGCAATGCAAAGAGACACATAAGCGAAATCAAAACAAGATATCACGAGTTCGAGTCAAGCTCTCCAAACTCCCCAGCAGAGTCGCCAGAAACTGTAACAAGTCCGCGAAGGACCTCATGCTACAGTTCGGACTCGATTTGTGTCACGGTTCTCAATCTGAACCAAAGAGTCCAAATCTGGCAAATCGTTTTGAGAAAACAGATTTTTGAAAGAAGTGCCAAACATGGACTGCTTCGCCAGATACAGAGTCGCCACCTAAATATTTTTTATGGGGGAATTTAGGAAACCCTGACTCGGTGCCAAAGGCCACGTGTCCGTCGTCACCAAAGTTGCCTCGGCTTGGGAGCTTGGGTACGATTGGGGAAGGTTAGCTATGAGCACCCCCTCTCGCCCGATCCGAAGATCGGCCTCTACTAACCGTGATATCTTGTTTTGAAAACATTACATGCCCTTATTCCGGTTATTAGCCTAGAATTACTATGTTATGCGCGCAGCAAACAAGTATAGACTAGATTGCCTAATTTGGAACGAAGCATTACATATCCGTTTGTTTGGACAACGCTTTGAGATTTGCTACTCGCAAGTAGGCTAAAACACGGATTTCAATGAGTTGTTCCAACTCAAACAATCCAGCCTTCACCCACAGGCATTCAGGCAGTTATATCACATAAGCATCTAGCCACATGGTAAGCATGCTGTCATGTTAACATTCACACTCGTGCGAGATGCTAAAGCATAAAATACTTACAAAGTACTCCGTGCTAAAACAAGAACATATTAGTAATCATGCGCGTGATCCTAGTTCATGTTAAGTGGCTAATGCATCACATACAAAATGTCACTAGAATAGGCTCGGCTAATCTAAGGATGACATGTGAAAATGCACAGATAGCACATATTCAATTTGGAATTGAAATACTTATGCAGTTAGCATGATGTGCCGAGCCTGGTGCATGCAATACTGATGAATGATGTACGCATGCATAGCATAAGGTATGCTAAGTAAATATGCCCTAATACTGACCATCAAAGCAGGTAAGTAAAAGGGAAGAAAGAAGTGGGGGTTGGAAGACATGCACACACTCACCCACACTTATTACAAATTTGCCCTCGCTCGGAGGGACGAAAAGAATAATACAGATTAACCAACTAGCAAGCTAATTAATATTACAAACCACCTAATTAATTAATAAATAAATTAATCTAATTAAGCAGTAAATAGCAGCCTCGAGAAGAGGGTCCAATGCATGCACGCTCGGTTCCGCTCGGAAGTCCACTGCCATGCTCAAGATGCCTCTGTTTTCCCTGCTCTGCTCCTCTGATGACTGCCAAAGTCTCAGGGTTGCTTCTCTGAATGTTGTGGAACACCACCGGCTGAAGGAGAACACCACCGGCCATATAGAATGGTCACCGGCCATAAATTTGATCCATCGGCCAACAATGATGGGCGGTCGGCACTGAAGATAGCCGGCCAGCCAAATCTTCCTGCAGAATCTGTGTTTGGCAGCAGCAGCGGGCAAGACTTGGCATGGCAATGCATTTCAAGCAAATATGTGCACCAACACATCCCTTATCATGTTTATGACTCAAAGGGACATGGGCCTCGATTCTCGGACCACCAATCACGCATTTCCATGCATTATGGCCCAAAGAATCAAGTGTGCATTTTAATATGAAATGCAATGCACATAATCAAACAATGGGGCTTAACCTCTATCACAAGTAATTCAAGAGGCCAAGCATGCATGCCAATGCAATGCAATCTAAGCATGCGAACTAGTATACAACATGGACAATGCAAGCAAGCAAAGCATGTTAGGCACACAACCTAAGTAAAGAAGCATGAAAGGCATGAAGCGATGCAACCTACAAGTAGGCAAGATGCAATGTGGGTTTTCAAGTATGCAAGCCAACATGTGACTTTGTTCAATCATGCAAGTCCAACCATGCAACAACTCACCGATATGCTACAACATACAAGGAGTGCATACAACAACATGCAAATGAGGGACTTACACTAATTGGACAGCTCTATACTAAGCCCAAAACAGTGGCCAAGATGCTAGGGAGTGAGGGCTAATTGATATACAAACATGCATGAAGACATGGACCAACACTCAAGCATAATGTACAACTTCTAAGCACACCTAAGGAGATGCAAACATGGACAATTAGCATGCAATGAAAAGCTCTGAAATCATGCTAAAATGGTGCCAAACCAAATGAACAAGACAAGCATGGCATGCAATTAAGGTCCAAATACTTGAGGCAAGCCAAGAAGACTTAAACCATGACTAAGTCAACCAAGCCTCACAAGGCCAAGAAGACTTAAAATAGGTTCAAGGCAGACCTAGACAATACCGAAGGAACACCTAGATGGCATCTAAGTGGTCTAAAATATGCAAGCCTACTCCAAGGCCTAAACAAGAGGCATAAGGCAACAACCTTTAAACACATTAAAGGGGGATCAAATGCGAGCATATAGGAATATCATGAGGTCTGAAATAACATGACAAGTGGTTCCAAACCACTGAAACAAAGCAAGGATGGCATGCTAGAAGGGCCAAAGCTTAAGGCATACAAGAGGGATTACATGGTAGCTATACAAGGCGGGGCATGAATGACTCAAATGACTTAAAACAGTCCCTTAGCATATCAAAACATGCATATAAGCTTCACAAAGCTTGGCCAAAACACAAAAGCATGGTAGTCTAAATGCTATGCATGTATTGAGGCAAGTCATGGCATTACGAGGCATGTATGCTAAACAAGCATGGTGTACCAAAACCAACTAAAAACAGAGGCATATTATGACATAATAAGCATGAAAATCAGCTAAGGCATGGCCAACACACACTTAAACATGGTGCTCTCCCAAGAGGCAAAAAGGGTCCTTTTCAAGGACAACAAGGAGAGGGGATGGCCCTCTCCTTCCTAGGACCTCAAGGCATAATCCTCACCTCTGAAATCCCTCAAGATTTCAATGGTGAGGAGGTCCAAACTCAATGGTCCCGGAGCTCACTCAAAATGGCACAAAATGGAGCCTTACAAGCCTTAAGAGGGGTCAAACAACCCCAAAGCTTAAAGCAACCTTAACCAACTATTTAGAGCACTAAAAAATAGAACTTTTATATGTTATACACAAAGCTCAAAAACAGTTGCAAGGTAGGTAAAAAAAGTGTGCAAAAATGGGGAATAAAGGGAGAAGCTTCTTACCCTTGAAGACCCTCTTCACCAATGGAGCTCCAACAGCTTCTTTAGGTTGAAATCAGTCTAAAACCTCCAAAACAACCCTCAAGGGCCTCAGCTCCAAGGGATGGTGTGATGGTGGGTGTTTGTGAGCAAAAGTAAGACAAAACACACACAAGAGAAAGATATAGAGGTAGGATATGAACAAACCCTAACCCTAAAACTCAAACCCTAAAAAAAAGCTATCTAAAATGTCTAACCCCCAACAAGAAAGAAGACCCTCTCTTTATAGAGCTTTGTAGTCTTGTAAGCTTACAAGACAAGCTTCTAAAGAGAGAGATCCCTCCATACACGTGTATGGAGGGGAGCCAAGTGCATGCCAGCTGCACCAAAATATCTGCAAAAGCAGATGCACAGTAATCGGCCGGCCAAAAATGCAATTGACCAAAAAAAGATAGCCGGCCGGCCATCTAGAGTGCCGACCGGCCAAACATTTGGCCGGTGGCAACAAAACACAGACGGTGGCCTCAAGCCATGGCCGGTGGAGTATGGGGATGGCCCATAAGCCATTCCCTGCCCCTCCAAGGCAAAGCACAAGTGTTTAGTGCAAAACCAGACATGAAACAGTCGAGTCGAGAGATCCTGAGGCAAGGTGCATAGCCGAGACCTTCGGGAACTCAAGACGAACACGAACATGGGTAATCACCGAGTGTTCAAGCGGTGACGTCCAAGTCTTGAGGACGGTCAAAAATAGGGTGTCTACAGTTGCCCCTCTTTGACAGAACTCGAAAGTCATAACAATGACGAGAGTGATTGTCAAAGCCCAGAGACGACCCATTTTTTACAAGGCCAAAGACTTAGGCAAAGCATGCAAGACAAACAAGATATGCACCCGAAGGCAAGGGCAAAATGCAAGACAATGCACAAGGCCGAACATAACTTATAATCATGCAAAGAAAGCTGTAACGAAGCATAACATGCGACAGTTTTAAGCTAGCATACACCAAACTACACTACAATGCATAAAGGATGTAAGAGAATTATGCCATTCTCGATACGTCTCACTCGGAGGATACAATACCTGTGCAGTTCGTCTGGTTGCACCAGCCTCAAATGAACCATACATACAATATCGTGCCTGCAAAGAAAGTGAACTTAACAGGTACAATATTGTTAGCAACATGCATGACAATGCAAAATGAATGCAAAATGATATGTAATATATACAAAACTATGTATAATAATGCAAATGAGAATGCAATGCAATTGAAACAATGCAAAAGATATACACTGCAATTGAAACAATGCAAAAGATATGCAATGCAATTGAATCATGATCCAATCATGAGCGGTTCAAAACCACACAAATGTCAAATAGATTGATGGAAGTAACAAGTCCGTCCACCATAGAAAAGGTGCCGTAACCCTCAAAGTGCGTACACATGCAGAACTATGAGTGATGTGGACGGACGCGAGAACAAGTATTGGGTGGAATGACATAAGTGGGGAAACAACCCGCTAACGAAAGAACAATGATCCTAATGCTGGATGCAAAATTTACACTACAATGCAATATATACAATGGATATGGCATGCAGCCAAACCAAATCTTGCCTAGGAAAGGCATGGACACAAACAAGCCATGTCTAACACAGAAAATGTGCCGCCACCCTCAAACCAAGTTCATCAAGGAATAGGCGCGTACACATGCAGAACTGTGCTTCAACGTGAAAAGTATGAGCACATACCAAACCAAGCTCAACAAGGAGAGGTGCAAGCCATAGATGGAGGTAATGCAGTGAATGCATACAAGCTACAATGCAATATACACTATATGCAATAGATACGATGGATAAGGCACGCAGGCCAAACCAAATCTTGCCTAGGAAGGGCATGTACACAAACGAACCACGTCTAACACAGAAAAGGTGCCGCCACCCTCAAACCAAGTTCATCAAGGAATAGGCGCGTACACATACAGAACTGTGCTTCGACGTGAAAAGTATGAGCACATACCAAACCAAGCTCAATCATGGAAAGGTGCAAGCCGTAGATGGAGGTGATGCAATGGATGCATGCAAGCTACAATGCGATATTTACAATATGCAATGGAATGGAATAAATACGATGGAAATGCATGACATATGCACTATCTACAATGAATGCATGACACATGCATTATCTACAATGAATGCATGACATATGCATTATATACAATGATGCATGACATATGCATGTTTTTTATTTTTTTTTTATTTTTTTATTTTTTGAAATGCATGACATATGCACTATTTACAATGATGCATGACATATGCATGTTTACAATGTAATGCATGACATATGCATGATGTGTTGTGTGTGTTTTTTTTTTTTTTTTTTTTTTTTGAAATGCATGACATATGCACTATTTACAATGATGCATGACATATGCAATGCATGACATATGCAATGTTCTGTGCACACCAATGCACCGAAGGTCTTGCACCTTCCAAGGATTTAAGGTCTCCTAGACCGTACGCTGGGGAAATGCGTAACAATGCAAATGAACTTAGAACGCGTGACAACGCGTTACTTTGAAATGCATGACAATGCATGCAAGTTTGAAATGCATCACAATGCAACCGAGCGGTTTTAAGGTCTCGCCAGAACAAGCAGGTTTAAGGTCTCGCCAGACCGTGAAGTACACAGGATGGTGTGATGCGCAAAATAGTGCGATTAAATGCATGCAAAATGCAATGAGATGCGCAACACAGTGCAATGCGTTGGACAACGCGATTACACGAGATAGTGCGATAGAATGATACATACATAAGGGGCAACTTTCGAGTTTTGTAAAAGACAAAAGGATACGGAGAGGATACACCTTGCACGAATTCGAGTGCCACGTGCCGAAGACGCAGTCCGGGGTTAAAACGGAGGCCGGTTGAGCTTCGGAGATGCCATTTCTTGTACTATCTTGAGCAATGAAGACCCCAAACCACTCATCTGACCTAAACAAGGTTGTAGGAGCATCACCGGCCACATGGGAAGGCCACCGGCCACCCACCAGCCACCAAAAAACATCACTGGCCAAACATTTGGCCGGCCTGCCAAAAATGTAGCCGACCGGCCAAAAATGCCTGATTCGGGGTAGTTTTGTCCTTTTGGCTTGGGTCTTTTAAAATAGGGTTTCAAACCCTATTTTTCTCATTCCTCTCTAGCCGAAAATACTTCCTTCTCTCTCTAGAGCACTTTTCCCTCCTTCATTCCTCGATTTCTTGCATTTCGCCCCCGTTCCATCGTCCGATTCGCGATCTCCCTCGCGTTTCGAACACTTTCATCCGAACATTTCTTTATTTCGGTGTTTCCTTTTCGATTTCCACCTCTTGGGGTTTGTTCCCCCAAGTTTTCCTTGATTTTCCCACAGTTCCCATACTCCGGCTTTTCCGGCCATTTTCCACCCTCCCGAGGGTTGACTTTTCATTGACCCTTCGCATTCTAGCTTTATTTTCCTTTTCCGACCATTTTCCCGTCACCTTTGATATGGCGGATGATATCCCACAGGGCGGGACTCCCCCGGATCACGAGATGGATCCCGGGGTCGAGCTTCTCCCCCCTGAGTGTGCGTCCATTCGACCTGGCGACCTACCGGCCGGCGATCCATATCTTGCCTCCCGATAGACTTCGCCAGTTTCGGAGCTTTGACAGGGCGATGCCACCAGAGCTTCTCCTGCGTGAGCCTACATCTCATTTGTCCTTCGGCGCTTCCGAGGTAACATTTCCTCCTCTGTGTTTTTTTTTTTTTTTCCGCAATGTAGAATATAAAACTGCCATAGCCGATCACATTCTTTAACTGCTTAGCTCAGATACACTGATGCACTGTACACTGTAGTTAACGGTGAACATACTTGCAACTGATATTTGTTTGAAACTGTCACGTGCACCGCACTGGCCTTGAACCATTCAAACACACGGCACACCATTCACTGTAGTTCACTACAAGCACACCGGCACCCGATACCTGTTTGGATCTGAAAACACGCACACATGCTATATTTGCACTGAACCACTTAAACACGCTGACACATCGCACGCTGTAGTTCACTGTAAGCACACCGGCACCCGGTATCTGTTTGAATCTGAAAACACGCACACATGCTATATTCGCACTGAACCACTCAAACACGCTGACACATCGCACGCTGTAGTTCACTGTAAGCACACCGACACCCGGTATCTGTTTGAATCTGAAAACACGCACACATGCTATATTCGCACTGAACCACTGCATGCCTTATAAAACCGGTATATTTAGCATTTCTTCGCAATTGTGTGTTTGAAAACAGGGGGATTCCCATACCGTCCGCGGGTATGGGAATATCGCCGCTCGAGACTGGTATGCAGAGCTACCCGAGGTGGTTCGCCATATTGTGGATCAGGCCAGTTTCGGTGCTTTTTTGCAGAGGACTATCCAGACTTACCGCGAGCAGGCCTCTCCTCGCTGCTCTGGCGGAGAGGTGGTGGGACACCACCGACTCGTTCCATCTTTCTGCGACAGGAGACATGACGATGACTCCCTATGATTTCTCGATGCTCACAGGCATCGGGGTAGGGGGTGATCCGATCCCCTTTGATACTAATATGGACGAGTGGACTGCTGCTCAGGTCTATCTGCTTGGGGAGGTGCCACCTCTCGCCCGTCCAGGCTTCGTTCGTTATTCGTGGTTTGAGGTGCAGTTCAGGGTTCAGCCAGCCCTAGTTGAGGAGGCTCTGATGACTCAGGACGCCGTGGGGAGATACGCGCGTGGCTTTCTCATGTTCCTGCTGGGGACGACTATCTTCGCCGACCGGGCGAACGTCGTGCCCCTCTGCCTGCTCAGTGCGCTGGTGGATGTTACACAGATCTTGCACTATGACTGGGGTGGCGCCGCTCTGGCCACCCTCTATGGGTACATGAGCTCAGCTTCCCGTGGCAGCGGACAATTGCTCGGGGGCTACTGGCGTGCTTGGGAGGTACGTCTCCTTTCTGCTTTTCATTTCTGCTCTACATTTTCTGTATTCTTGTACTGTACTCTGTACACTGCACACACTATAGTCTGCTTTTCACTAACTGTATACTGCACAAACGGCACGCATATATTCTGCTTTACACTGACTGTACACTGCTCACACTGTACACTCTGCACAATACACTATCTGCACAATACATTGCACGGTACACGACTCTGTTATTTCTGCTTTGTTCTGCATTCTGCTTTATCTGATAAGCATACTGGTATTTGCTCTGCAGTTGTGGGTCTATGCTTACTTCCCCAGACTAGCCCCAGTGCCAGACACGGAGACCCCTCTTGTCGTTCCATTCTCCCGCCGCTTTGACGGGAGGTGCGTACGGAGGCCCCGGGAGACGTTTAGCTTCTTCCGCCGCTACTTTGACACCATCACCCCCGCAGAGGTATGTTTATCTTCAGAGTTTATTTAAGCTTCGCTTTGCACTGTATGTTTAATAATAGTAGATAACAAACTGTATTTCATTTTCAGATCACCTGGCAGCCTTGGGCTCCGTTGCCAGCAACGATTCGGGACCGATTTGCCGGTGCTGAGGAGACCTCGCGTTTTCGGATTCTACTAGAGGGCCCGGTCTGTCGGGCTTGGTACCTAGGTAAGCGTTTCCTACGCTAGACTCTAGGGTTACCGGACCAGATAGTCCCGGTTCACCCTCTTGAGGATATGAGGGAGACCGAGAGATTCACTGCCGAGCAGATGTCCGACTACACGATCGGCTGGGAGGCGGTCCGCTTCAGAGGCATTGGTGACTACAGAGAGTACGTGGAGACGTACATCATGCGGCCTCTGAGTGGTGGCCGTCGAGCTGAGGGGGAGAGGCCCGTGGCGCCCGCAGCTAGGGCAGGAGCGGGAGCTGGAGCAGGAGCATCGAGGAGGGCCTGGGTTCGTGGCAGGGGTGGAGCTCAGAGGGGGTGGGGGGCTGGTTGGCCCGCACTGCCCACCTCGCTGACATACAGAGGGCAGGGCAGGGCGACCTACCAGATCCCCTTTGCTCCTCCCCCGGCTGATCACGAGTTGGTCGATGTCCCCGACTTGCCTCCGGTATGTATTATTGCATTTCGCATCTTGCATTGTCATTTCATTCCATTCCATTTCTTTGATATTCCGCAGAATACTGATGCATCTAATACTTTTACAGGCTTCTTCTGAGTACACCCGGCAGTCCCTGGAGTTGAATGCCTCCATGATGGGGATGTTGCAGCGGACTTTCGACCTCCTGGCCCTCTACAGTATTCCGGTACGTTCTTCTGACCACGGTCTCAAACCATACATAAACTGCTTCATATAATCTGATGCACAATACAACACTTGATAAACTGCTCACGGCATTCGCACACTGTACTCATACATTGCATTCTGCACCGATAAACTGTTCACAGTATTCACACACCGTACTCATACATTGCATTATGTACTGATAAACTGCTCACAATATTCACACACTGTACTCATACACTGCTGTACTCATACACTGCATTCTGCACTGATAAACTGCTCACAGTATTCACACACTGTACTCATACACTGCATTCTGCACTGATAAACTGCTCACAGTATCCACACACTGTACTCATACACTACATTCTGCACTGATAAACTGCTCACAGTATTCTGATGCATTTGCCTTTTGTACTTTTCAGCCTCCCTTCCAGATTCCCACTGTAGGAGGTTTTTCAGCAAGGCCTTCTATCCCTGCCGGAGGAGACAGAGAGGGCAGAGTATTCCCCCGCACCAAGGCGGGGCGCACTCATGTCGGGAGTAGCTCTCGGGCGCCAGTTCCAGATGATGATGACGAGGAGTCGTCCGAGGCGGAGGCGGAGGCGGAGGCAGAGGCAAAGTCATCGGAGGAGGAGACCGGGGATGGCTCGGACTCGGGCTCAGATGACAGTACTGATGATACTCCTGGACCTTCATCTAGGAAGAGGACTAGGACGGACCGGTAGCCCTGGAGCCACTTGATATTTGATACAGATTTTGCTGTTTTTCTTCTTTTTTGTACTCTTCCCTTTTGTTGGTAGCTAGAATACTATGTACTGCCGCAGGCAGATTTTGTTTCCAAAACTTATGTATTTGAAAAGATGATGAAATGAAACAAACTTTTTGTCTGAAAAAGTGTTTATATTTGTATATCTTTACATTTCATTGCATCACACCATATTACACCTTAATGTAAATGAAATTGATTTGTTGTCTGAAAATTGAACACTTGTACTGTAATAATCAGATAACTAACCAACCAACAGTAAAACAACCCAAGCAAACCACTACTCGATTCTGAATACACAGCCTTTACTCTACTGAGGACTAATCTGCACACAGCCCATAACACAGTACTCGGTTCATTCTGCATACGGCAAATCCCGAACAAACAGCCCAATCTGACAAGACGGGATACAAAAGCATGGCAAATCTTGAACAAACAGCCCAATCTTGACAAGATGGGATACAAAGGCGGAATTGGCTGGAGTTGAAACACAGTCAAATGCCCCGAATTCTCCTTTTCTCCTTTTGGTTCGCCTAAATGTAGAGAATGGCACAGCACTCTGAGCACAAACGATTTTTTGAAAAATGGTTTTTTTAACCGGGGTACCGAGCCTACAACTGAACACAGTGGGAAAAGACTCAAACAAAAGGCACACGACCTAATCACAACAAGACACGCTCGGAAAAGGCCCAAAACAAAAGTTGGGCTAAACAAGATAACAGACACGACACACGGACGTGTTTACAAAAACGAAAGACCTTAGGTCTCGAGGAGCCAGTCCTCCGGGTATGTTTCCCACCCTTTCTGATTTGTGATTCTCACATCACTCGGCCCTCAAGCTCGGTTTTTCTCTCAAAACCCTTTTCTCACTTTTCCCTCGACTTACACCTCTCTATTCTTTATTCTCTCATTTTCATCCCTCCCCAGGGTGATTGATAGATGAATAGGAAGTCGTAGGTTCACGCCCAACACTATTGGCTCGCGGCTATTTCTTCCGGTGACATCTAGTCAAGATTCCAGATAGGGAAAGCTTCTTCTGGTGAATGGAGTGCCTTTCTGGCAAGTATGTTGACGGCAGGGGAAAGACAGAATACCTGACTCAACTGTGCCCCTAGCTCATCACTTTGACCATTTTTTTTGTTTTCTTCCTAAAACAGTTTTGACCAAAATGAGAGTCGGATTAACATACTTGTTCAATTTTTGATTTGAAATCATGCAGGTCGGGCTATAAGCACTGAAAAGTTTCCTTTTTTGGGTCCAAGAAATGGTCTAGTTTTGAAAAATGAAATAGTTTTCGAGAAAATAGTCAACCTCAGTAAAAATTTTCAAAAAACTATTTTTGCAAACGGTCGATGCTCAACGAGCACGGAACCTGCCCTCGAGATGCATAACCTCGGATCGGAGGCAATGGAAAATTCCCCCTTGCTTGAAAGGGGTGCGTGGCAACGGAAAGTTGCCCCTGGTTTAAATGGCGACTCATGGCAACTCATGGCAACGGAAAGTTGCCCCTTCTTTGGACGATGCCATAGCATGCTGAAAACCAGTCCTCATCGGTGATGATTGCAAACGAACTCTCAGACACGGAGAAGACGAAGACGGTCTGGACCAATATATGGACACAGTCACTGTGAGAGCATTGGTGGCTGGACTTGAAGAGGAAGTTGACTGCGTTGTTCCGGTTGTCACAACCAAACTATCAGATTCAGAGGAAGCAAAGGTGATCGAAACCATTACATGGACTGAGACGCTATGAAAGCATTGGGGGCTGGACTTCAGGACGAAGTTGCCTACGTATCCCAAACATGAGAATCAAGCCTTACATAGTTCCGGTTAAGGTATACTCGGGTATTTTAACCTTCACTTTTTAGGCTCTAACTTTTGCCAAGGCGCCCGATGCGGGTTTTCGACCTTGCGAGCTTTGTTTTTCTTTTCTTTTTTCAATTCTTTTTTTTTTTTGCATATATTTTTTTTTGCTTTTGTATTTTTTGCATTTTTTTTTTGTATGTTTCTTCTTTTTCTTTCTTTTTTCTTTTCTCTTTTTTTTTGTATATATTTTCCTTGCTCTAACTTTTGCCTGGGTCGCCTTTCCGGGTTTTCGGCCCAGCGAGCCTCTCAAAGGGTAAAAGTGTAGCAAGTCCATGCCAAATGGTTTTGAGGTTGAAGTCTCTCCGTATCCAGGAGGATAGCTGTTGTATTGATTCGCTAAAGGACCCATATTTGGCTCTTCGAGCACATCGGACCTTTTTGCCCCTAGTTCGAGGGGTGCTCCTGATGTAGCTTTGCAAGCTCCTTTTGATGACATCTGATCTTCTTGATCTGACTTTCTTGCCTCTTGTTCGAGGGCTGCTTTGAATCTGGCCACATAGGCCTCACGTTGCGGTTGACCGTTGAACATTCTGAATCTAAGTTCAAGGTTTAAAAGTGAGGGGTCGAGTCTTGAGGCTGAGAGCGATCCTAGGCTGCACAATCTCAAGAGTGATTCCACACAGGTCTTCGCAAGATCGCGCAAAACAGTTTTTGAAGTCTTTTAAGAAAGCGACAAATCGCTCGCGCTGAAGACAATGTAGAACCAATCTGGATCAAGTCAGGATCCTTCTCAGTACTCACGCTGACAAGCACGATTTCATTCATTAAAAGGCTTAGCACGCCTCACTTTCTCTCAAATTGATCAAAGTTTTGCAAAACCCGAGGAATCCCTTCCTCTTCGTTTTCATCACCACAGTGCTCAAAAAGGTTTTGGAAAAACTCAGGTCATTACAATGATTTTCAGGGCACAAGAGAGCAGGTGGAATGTACTGTCGTTTAATCCACATCCTCTGGCACAACTAACTCAAAATAGCAATAAGCACGGAAACACGATAGCCGCAGCTGTTTCAAAGATTTCCTGGTTGTAACTGGCTCCATAGCAGAGACAGACTCAAAAAGAAAACAAAAGGGTAATTACAAAACAAAACGGGGTTCGAGGCAACAACCCCGGAACCACCCGACATTCTATACAAGGGGGACTGACTCGCTACAACAAGACAGACCCTTAAGCAAAAGGACTGACTCACGACAATGAGACAGACTCAAAACGAAACAAAAGACTGACTCGACACCCAAGCCAAAATTTACAAAATTAGCAGTCACGGATGCTCAAAAATGCATGCCAGACGCCACATCCAAAAATACACCAAGCGCCGCCCGCAGGGGGTTTACTTCCTGATTACATACTCGCAGTATCAGTATCCTCAAAGTCCAATAGCTGGATAGTAACGGACTTGGCTGAGGTAGGCGGGAGGATGATCTCGTTGTCGATCAAATCTTGCACCTCATGACGGAGGCGGAAACAATTATCGGTAGCACGTCCTGTTTGCTGGTGGTACGCACAGTACAAAGCAGCATCATGTGTAGCAGGGAGATTCTTCGGCAGAGGTCGAGGCTCCAAGGGTTTAAGATGCCCCCTCTCGGCCAGGATCTAAAGTGCCTTGGACAGAGGCATGTAGAGAGCGTAAAAGACCCTGCGCCCTCGGGGCAGGTACTTTGAAGTCTGAGTATTCTTGCTAGACACACTAGCGAAAGGGTCGGCAGGCACTGCCTTGACTTTCTGATCTTTCCCGGGTGCAGGGTTGGGAGTTGAAGGAACTGTTCTGGCACGATGGGGCCTGTCCTGGTTTTCTGACTGGCTGGTACTGCCTTCAATTGGAGCTGGGAAAACATCATCCACAGTCTTGGTCAGGACTGCGAATACTTGCTGTTTACTCATCCCCCCGGCTTTCAAAGCCTCGACTGCCCACAGCAGTTGTTCAATGGGATTGGCATCTGCCTTCATTTTGTCTTTACCTCCGGCCTCAGCCTGATCGAGGGTTTGGGTTGATGTCGGCATGTCATTGTTATAGTTGGAGGTCATCTCCGGTTGGCTAAGCTCAATCACAATCCGTCCCAGCAATGGGGGCTCCTGGGGTATAAAATTCCCGGCATATGGTGCAGCTGGTGGCGAAGCTGACATTCCGTAGGCGAGATCTGCCACGGATCTCTGGAGGTCACCTATCATTCCCATCAGCTCGAATGTGGTGGGTTCACGAGCCTGGTACAACTGGGGAGTCCAAACCGGGTGCGTGGCAGGCGACCTGGGTGGATGCGGCACATCAACATTGGTCTCATTTTGCAGAGTGATTTCTTGATCTAATGCGGCTGTCATAACCACAATCTCTTCTGAATTCTGCGTCATGATGAATCTTGCTTCAGGAGGAGGGAACACTGGCTATCTTAGATCAACTCTCTGAACCTTGAAAGGAAAAACATGCAGCATTTTAGCCTAAACGGATCAAATGCGGGCGTAGCCGAACAACTGTACCCTACTACTGATCACTGTTCCCCAGAATCACTGCCTCAAAATACTGAATCGGATACCCACAGATATAACTGATTCTCACAAATACTGACACTGGTGCCCTCAGGCCTGATACTCATATTTGCAGACTGATGTGCGCATTCCCTGTAGAGATACACTCTAAAAGAACATAGCAAGTAAAGAGAGCCAAAACACCCCTATGTTGGGGTAGGGTTTCCCTGTCCTATTTTGTCAGTAGCTAGGGTTTCACTACGCACGCAGCGGTCTCAAACAACCTATAATCGGGTAAGCAACCTGTCCTAGTTTGGAATGGTCACTATGGATTCTGAATATGCACTAGGTCGAACGGTCAAAAGGGTGCCCCGGTAAAACCGGGGTTTGTCTTCCCATACTGGCAGAGCCCGCAACCGGTCAGCCTTATGGCATGCTTTGACAAAGTCAAGCCTCCGGCAGACCGCTCAGGAATAGCAGATGGCCAGCACGATGTCCTAGGCGCACCAATGCACATGCAATGCAAAGAGACACATAAGCGAAATCAAAACAAGATATCACGAGTTCGAGTCAAGCTCTCCAAACTCCCTAGGAGAGTCGCCAGAAACTGTAACAAGTCCGCGGGGGACCTCATGCTACAGTTCGGACTCGATTTGTGTCACGGTTCTCAATCTGAACCAAAGAGTCCAAATCTGGCAAATCATTTTGAGAAAACAGATTTTTGAAAGAAATGCCAAACATGGACTGCTTCGCCAGATACAGAGTCGCCACCTAAATATTTTTTATGGGGGAATTTAGGAAACCCTGACTCGGTGCCAAAGGCCACGTGTCCGTCGTCACCAAAGTTGCCTCGGCTCGGGAGCTTGGGTACGATTGGGGAAGGTCAGCTATGAGCACCCCCTCTCGCTCGATCCGAAGATCAGCCTCTACTAACCGTGATATCTTGTTTTGAAAACATTACATGCCCTTATTCCGGTTATTAGCCTAGAATTACTATGTTATGCGCGCAGCAAACAAGTATAGACTAGATTGCCTAATTTGGAACGAAGCATTGCATATCAGTTTGTTTGGAAAACGCTTTGAGATTTGCTACTCGCAAGTAGGCTAAAACACGGATTTCAATGAGTTGTTCCAACTCAAACAATCCAGCCTTCTCCCACAGGCATTCAGGCAGTTATATCACATAAGCATCTAGCCACAAGGTAAGCATGCTGTCATGTTAACATTCACACTCGTGCGAGATGCTAAAGCATAAAATACTTACAAAGTACTCCGTGCTAAAACAAGAACATATTAGTAATCATGCGCGTGATCCTAGTTCATGTTAAGTGGCTAATGCATCGCATACAAAATGTCACTAGAATAGGCTCGGCTAATCTAAGGATAACATGTGAAAATGCATATATAGCACATATTCAATTTGGAATTGAAATACTTATGCAATTAGCATGATGTGCCGAGCCCGGTACATGCAATACTGATGAATGATGCACGCATGCATAGCATAAGGTATGCTAAGTAAATATGCCCTAATACTAACCATCAAAGCAGGTAAGTAAAAGGGAAGAAAGAAGTGAGGGTTGGAAGACATGCACACACTCACCCACACTTATTACAAATTTGCCCTCGCTCGGAGGGACGAAAAGAATAATACAGATTAACCAACTAGCAAGCTAATTAATATTACAAACCACCTAATTAATAAATTAATTAATTAATCTACTTAAGCAGTAAATAGCAGCCTCGAGAAGAGGGCCAATACATGCGCGCTCGGCTCCGCTCGGAAGTCCACTGCCATGCTCAAGATGCCTCTGTTTTCCCTGCTCTGCTCCTCTGATGACTGCCAAAGTCTCAGGGTTGCTTCTCTAAATGCTATGGAACACCACCGGCTGAAGGAGAACACCACCGGCCATATAGAATGGTCACCGGCCACAAATTTGATCCATCGGCCAACAATGATGGGCGGTCGGCACTGAAGATAGCCGCCGGCCGGCCAATCTTCCTGTAGAATCTGTGTTTGACAGCAGCAGAGGGCAAGACTTGGCATGGCAATGCATTTCAAGCAAATATGTGCACCAACACATCCCTTATCATGTTTATGACTCAAAGGGACATAGGCCTCGATTCTCGGACCACCAATCACGCATTTCCATGCATGATGGCCCAAAGAATCAAGTGTGCATTTTAATATGGAATGCAATGCACATAATCAAACAATTGGGCTTAACCTCTATCACAAGCAATTCAAGAGGCCAAGCATGCATGCCAATGCAATGCAATCTAAGCATGCGAACTAGTATACAACATGGACAATGCAAGCAAGCAAAGCATGTTAGGTACACAACCTACGTAAAGAAGCATGAAAGGCATGAAGCGATGCAACCTACAAGTAGGCAAGATGCAATGTGGGTTTTCAAGTATGCAAGCCAACATGTGACTTTGTTCAATCATGCAAGTCCAACCATGCAACAACTCACCGATATGCTACAACATACAAGGAGTGCATACAACAACATGCAAATGAGGGACTTACACTAATTGGACAGCTCTATACTAAGCCCAAAACAGTGGCCAAGATGCCAGGGAGTGAGGGCTAATTGATATACAAACATGCATGAAGACATGGACCAACACTCAAGCATAAAGTACAACTTCTAAGCACACCTAAGGAGATGCAAACATGGACAATTAGCATGCAATGAAAAGCTCTGAAATCATGCTAAAATGGTGCCATACCAAATGAACAAGACGAGCGTGGCATGCAATTAAGGTCCAAATACTTGAGGCAAGCCAAGAAGACTTAAACCATGACTAAGTCAACCAAGCCTCACAAGGCCAAGAAGACTTAAAATAGGTTCAAGGCAGACCTAGACAATACCGAAGGAACACCTAGATGGCATCTAAGTGGTCTAAAATATGCAAGCATACTCCAAAGGCCTAAACAAGAGGCATAAGGCAACAACCTTT